>OX421945.2:4429542-5679542 GCA_949128155.2 Xanthia icteritia | reverse complement strand
CGTGTGTCTTTCTCCCGTTCCTAGGTTATCTGTCAACTCACATAACAATCGGTTCAGTGTTTTAGACGTGAAAAGATAATAGATGGACAGACAGAGTTAATTTCGCATGTAGTAAAAGTGGCACTATCCCAGTGCAACCTTTTCAGGAAAATTATGGGGCATTTATGGTAAATACAATACGGCCGATATAACTTGGCAGTTCCGAACTTCGCGCAGAGGGCTGCGTAATATTTTTTTTTAGGAACCAAATGGTGACATGAGGCGAGTGTGAGTGAGAGAACATGCGCGAAAGTTCGTAGTGCCTATGTTCAGAGCTGCCAAGTTATATCGGCCGTATTGTACTAAGTATAACGAGTCTTGTAAGAGTTGTATATCATAAAATAGTACGTAACTAGATGCTGTAGAATCTGGTCGTTGACTTGGTTGCCAAACATAAATAAAGACAATCTCTTTCTGGGACTGCAACGATATATTTAGCTGTAAAGAGCTAGCAGTTTTAGTCTCAATTTAAATAAATCTTGCTAATAACAATTAACGAGTTTACCCAATTGATTCTTAATATTCCAATTCGAATTTAGTTTAAATTAGAACGTCCAGTTTAAATATGTACGTACGTTTATGTACAGTATTAAGGTAAACATTAAAAAGTTCAAGTACATAATCATCATGATAATCACCCTACTGCTAACTATTATAACAAAATAATCGATGTAGGAACGAAATCCATCTTTATAAGGGTTTTGCTTCATAGAATTTTAGGCCAACGAACAAGCGTCATGTACACCCAACCTAACACCCATAAATGTATAGAGAATAGTTTTTGTCTCGAAGTTTTTATGCGCGGATAGAGTATGGAGCTCGGCAGGATCATAGGCGCGGTTAACGCCATAGGCGGCGATCGTACACTAAAACTGTTTGCGAATACACCGACTGGTATTTACGATAAACTGTTCGTTTTGTAGCTGACGGCAAAGCCTTTCAAACGAGATGTAGGGTGTGGGGCAACAAACTGTACAGTTAAAATCAAAAGTTATCGATGAAGCTCGGGAAGATTTTATGAAGACAGTACCGTTTTTGCGCAGTGTCTGACTGATTCCATTACTGATTGATATTTAAAAAATATGCAAATCACTGATTGGCTCGTTTAATATATTTATTTTTTTAAATAAGTCATCACATCACCATCAGACAGGGTTGAGCTCGTTAAGTTCTGAGTCGAGTTACACGGTCACTGACAAATTTGTGCACTGACTGGCCAAGGTCCACTCATATCTGTGTTTTTCTTTCCTCAAAAGATCATCTCGGACAACAATCTGCATGATCCTCATAGCCTGACCAAGATTATGTCTGGACTTTAAAAGAAACTGTTACCTGTGAGTTTTTATTCTTAGTGTAATTAGCTAAGAAACACCGAATTAACCTAGTTTTAAAAGATATATTTTTGACGTCTAAAAGTGTTTTGTTGAACCAACTTACAGAAATAAATATAATTTCTCATTTTCCAATAGCCTTTCTTTGCATTCCTTTGGGAACTACAAGTGTGTGTGTCCTTTCATGACCTAAATCGCATTTTTGAATTTCACGATTATTTCTGAAACATGGATTAGTAGCAATAGCCAAGCTTTTAGAAACTATTATGGATATAAGGCAAAAAAAAAAAAGTTTTATTGGCAAAAGAAAAGGTTATAACCGCATGTAAGCTTGCGTGTGCTTGTGTGCTTTCTAGCTTGTAGCTTGCAAGTACTGTGTAGTTAGTTACAAACGTCAATGTCAATCAAATTAGGTTGGTAGCAGCAATTTCTCCAGAATTGGAGATCTTGGGTTGTGCTTGCCAGTGATCGTCTGCCGACATGATTGATAGTTTAATCAAATACTGTGGTATGAACAGTGTGCCTATCATTTGCATAATCCTTAAATCTACATATACTTTTACTGTTTACTTCACAAGCACTATGTGAACTTTACGTCTTACTACTTAAGGGGATCGGACTGTTTCTCCAAAGGTTTTCATAAACTAGCTAGGAGAGCTCTGCTCACCCACACGATTGTAGATATGGTACTTATTTTGTAAAATGTATTGACTTTATGAAAAGCACTTTGTTATTAAATACACACACACTTCAAGCTCATAAAAACAAGTCCCTTCCAAATTACTTTTTTGATAGCCATTTTGTCCTGTTAATGACCAGCGATATTTTATTTTCACGGCAAACGTTAGAGGTCACGGCCAAGCCCTTGTTTATTTGTATTATTGCACCTCGTTGAAAGTGAGGTTGGTTTCGTCCGACCTTGGACGGTGCCCATAAAACTTTTGTTTCTGAACTCATTAGGTACGCTTCAGTGGTATGCAGTTTTGAACGGGCTATAAAGTGTGGATTGTGCTCTATATTTTTGTCCTTCCAAGAATCGGTCTGACGTTAGACTTTTCGTACTCTTAAGAATGAGTGAATTTGGGGTTGCTACTAATGTTTTGTTCTGTTGGTCTTTATATGTGAACTATTTCTTCAATGTTATGAGTTAACTAATTTTATATCAGGCACAGTTTATGTGGGTATTAATTACATTTGATTTTGATTACATTTCAATGGTCTGTACAGCATGGCGATGATTACAAACCTGTTGCGTATGCAGTCGTCTACATAGAGCGCATCAGTGATTTATCAATACTTGATATCGATAACGCAAAATCGATTATAAGTACTTTGTTCGCAGGTCATCCTCAACCTCTCGGAGAGTTTGAGTTATCGATAAGATATTGTACTATATAATATATTATATCATGCCAGTATTCCACGAAAGGGTAGGCTAGGTGTAAATACACCCAGATTTCGCCAATTATGTTCAAGTTCCATGTTCGCAGGGGGCGAGTCTATTGCCATCCGGGTACAACCGGGCACAAATCCGGACTTCGGGCTGCTACTGAGAATTTGATCTTGTAATAGTAGGTAGGTAGTACGTAGTGATACCAAAGACAAAGCGCTCACGAATTCAGTCCCAGTAGGTGCGGGCAAGGCTTGCGACGTAGATTCGGCGGCAATTATTGTCCGTCAGCGAACGGGGGGGGTGTTGCGGTGGGTTGTAGGGGGGGCAGCCGGCCCCGGGGGCTAAGATGGCCACCGTAATTAATTGGCGCGACGCGGGGGCCGACCGCGACGCGTCTCGTTCGCAGCGCGGCATTGCGCCCGCGTGTATGGTGGCTACGTTTTGGAAACTTGCAGGATGTTTTAGAACTTTATTTTAGGTGAAATCTTAAATGGAGTTAAAAGTCGCTAGATAAGGGATGCTTGGCTGATAGACATGGTATAGTACATTCAACAAGAAAATACATTGTTTACAAGGAAAGATCATACTGCCTTATCCTGCCTGCAAGCAAGCGTGCACATTATTATCGCACATTATTATTACATAAAAATGTCATTAATTAATTAACTAGCAATAAATTAATTAATTACACTTAACAAACATTTTTATGTTCAATAAATTATTTTACTCTGTATAAACACATTTTTTGTAACCACTGACAATTTTGTATTAAAAACATTACCTTGCAACAATTTAGATTCGTTTGGTAGGGTATTATCAATTAATATACACATATTGAACACATTTTTCTAATAAGTATGGTGTCGATTGCGTGTGATTAGATTGGCCAAGAACGATCTCTCGTGGTCGTAGAGCGGTATAGCTCTGTCAGTGCAGTCATTCATGTAACTGCATACTATTAGAGTAGGTATTCTTCTTCTTAACTTCTTGGCGTCCATCAGTTCCATTGGACTCAAATGATACTCTAATGATTAGAGTATTGGAATTGGGAGTCAACAAAGAACGTACATGTTTCCATAAAATATATCGATGGAATTGCTGCTTTTTACAATTACCTCCTCCTCCTGCTTCTGCGAAAGTATTTGTCCAAATTATGCAGTAGCACTTAATATTTAGAAATGTGTTTTTACTGCTAACATTTGACGATGTCTCATTTCCTATGGCCCGAGCCGTGGTCTCCGCAGCGTCGTCGACCAGCGATCCGACCGTAAACGTCTCACCCACACGCCGCGCGCGCCCGCTCGCCACTCGCCGCTACATACCTACCTACGTAATGTACTCCCGACCGACCAGGTCACCCGGACCCCTCACCATGTTCACACCAACTTCCCAGAACACAGAGCCCAACTGCATTAGAGGAACGTGGGAGCTCTACTTATAATGGACAGCTACCAATACCGCACTATACCATAGTTTGTCACATCAAGACCTCTGACCACTTGCACATCCCACCCCTCTGGCGCCTTCGGCTCTGCGATCTGCGGGGGATGGGGTAGCTCTCACAGTGCTGGCCAGCAGCTCATACAAATTGCATGGGTGTGAGTGAGTAACGTTAGTGCTCGGACCTCGGTTCGCTTAAGCGTAAATTCTGTTGCGTAAGTCGGAAAAGACGTCTGGTTTTCGAGATAGGGACGAGGGGAAAGTTATTGGAAGACTAGTTCGGTGAAATGAGATAATAGAATATATTATTCAGTTAGCAGGTCATTAGTATTCAGTATTTTTCTTGCTTTTATTCGGGGAACAAAGTTGGGGTTTAAGATTTTCCCGCGGCACTTGTAACTCCGGGAAGGCGACCATGACCAACGTTCTAACAGCATGTGCATTTTAGTATTATTATCTTTGTGACGTTAAAGCCGTTGCACAGTTACACTTAGCCCTAGTTTAGCTATTATTTTAATTGCTCGGTATGTTTCATAGAGCATTGCGTGTCTAACTACTTATAAAGTTATAAAAGAAAAATAATCGTTCATTCATGGTTGGAAATACATAATTTATTTTATCATAAATATATCAAAAGAACCCTGTATGAACTTTGTATTGACGTTGCAAATATGCAGGAATAATTAGTTTTAAAATTACCATTTGCAGAAGGTTCTAATAATGCTAGACGAGAGTCGTGAGGCAACATTTAGCTACTAATATTTTTCTATGTGCTGCTAAAGGACTCAATTCACCGAAAATGATTAGCTGCCCAGCCAACCAAAAACAGAGACCCCGAAAAAGGAATTCTCATTTATCGCCAGCAAAGAAACAAATGTAGAGACAGGACGCATGTTCGAACTACGTAATTGGTAGTCAGCTAGTCAGGACTTAGTCTATCCTCTGCAAGACGTGTGGTCCTACCGTGTGTCAATTAGAATAGGACACACACTATAAGGCTTTGTACCAAAAGCAGTTTTGGGCGAACTCTGGTGCCAATCAGTCGACATAATTGCCACCCGAGGCATCGTCCTCACAGACGAAAGAAAATAGAAAAAATGCGGGATTTCTCGATGGCTTTCCCGTTTTTCAAGCATTGGAAATATGGAAGGTTTACGAGCGGCTCCGAGCGTTATACTTGAAGTGAACAATCAAACAATGAGAGAATTGCTGGGAGATTTGGGCGCTTTGTTTAGTTTATGTGATAACAGGCATTTTTACCTTATTATTTTTTTGCGTAAATAGCCAAATTCTTCATTAATCAAGTGTAAATTAAAAGACCATAAGTAGGGATACTTTGGATTCAATTTGAAACGTCAAGGAAACGACGCTCACGATACGTTTTGGGAGTAAGAGACGAGATGGAAACGTCCACCTAAGAAAACATACAACTCCTTCGATTTTCAAAGCAATCAAAACTATTTGTTTTCCGTCTTCCTTTCAAGAAACCTTGTAACTATATTCTATCCACACTCTAATACCAAAATCAATTGTCATAAACTCATAACCCACTTTTTAATCTGTGCATTAATGACGTTGGAATCGTTCCGACGCGTCGTGATCTGCGATCCAATCGTGCGACGTGCTCACTGAGATAATAAAACCTACAACTTGACTGGCAGTCGTTGCGTCATGCGACAATGGGTAGCGTCTGTCGGCTGACTGCGTAAGTGAGCATTGCTATGTGGAAGCTACTGCGCGTATCAAAGAATTCGAACTGTACGTGATAACGGAGTAAAAGGGCCACTTATATTCTCATAATCTCTGTTAAGTTCTGAATTTCCCATCGGCAAAAATGACGAACTTCCATAGATACAAACTTTTATCCCCTATAATTATAATACCTTAGGCAGTGGTCGGCAAACTTATTAGTCAATAGAGCCAAATATCAATACTATAAAAAAAGATTTCTTATGAGAGCCAGTCCTTTCTGTGTGTCTCAATACATTTTTCTTAATCGTTTAAACTCCTATCCTCTTTCACTCCACAGCGTTTCCTAAAATAACTTGCTAAGAAGTAGGATCATTATATCGGCTGATAATAATATGATGAAGGCATCTTACTTATTATAACAAGTTAACCTTGGAAAACTTTGAAAGGTAGTAATGACAAATTTTCGATGTCCTGTTAATTTTTGGTTAAAATACTTCGGAAATAAATAATTGAAATATACTTTGAATTTTGAATAAAACTTGATATCTTGCTTAATGACCGAAACCCGACCCCTACGTGTATATACGCTCGCACTCATCGACATTTGTAGGTACAGAGACAGAGCCACACTCTATAGGCCAAAGAGCTGCATGCGGCTCGCAAGCCGCGGTTTACCGACCACTGCCTTAGGGGGTGAATTTAAAGAAATCCTTCCTTTGTGGTCACCTTCGTTATATAAGGAACTCTTGTGCAAATCATGCTTCTAAACCCAGCGGCTTAGGCTGTGCGTTGTCTGTCACTGAGTTAGTGATTTTTTAAATTTTATTATGTAGATAAAATTCGAGAGTATATTGGTGGCTTATGTTATGTGGTAACCAGATAGCGTTTGAACTGGATCTCATTGACATCACTTCCTAGAAACGATGGCACGGTCGCAGTTCGCTCGTAGTTTAGAGTGGGAGGATTAAATCGGGGTCTATATAAACTCCTTGCAGATAGTTGAAAGGAAATATTTCCTTCACTACGAGTATTAATTACAGATGAAAAAGATTTTAATAATTATGAATGCACTTTTTTCATTGAACTACTCGCTGGAAAATGATTCATTTCACGAAAGAGAAGTCTTGGCCTTTCTTTGCATAAAATTCTCTTTTCAAATTGTAATGACGTCACACACGAAGGTGGCGTTGCTGCACATTTGGGGTGATATACAAAACGCGGCAAGGCGGGTGACGTCACGGGTACTCGGTAGGTATCGTCTCGCTGCATACCAGTCCGCAGCGGTGGAGCATTCTGTATAGCGACGGAATGTTCTGGCACGTTCGCCGGGTATACAGGGTGGTGGGTTTTGGAAGAGCGATTTTGGTTGAATAGATTGTATCTAAAGAGATATTGTTAGAGGCAGAAATCCAATGCAAAGGCAAACAATAGGGCAACAAAAAGACAAAATTTTGAAAATGTTGTTCACTGTTCTCTGTTATCATCTTGTTAACTGTTAAGAGTGTCTGAAAGTTATCAAAACTTCAAATGTTGTAAAAAATTAAAGTTCTATAGAATAGCACTCATATTTTTTTTACGTTAGACCTCATTTTATGTAGGTATACATGAACAACACTAAAATACTCATACACCCTTTTTCAAATTTGACTTTATATGATAAGCCCTGAAATCATTATATTACATGACATGAATTTTGGTTGCCGTGTCACTACATGACGTACCTATGTCTCTCACGAAATTTTCAAGAAGTTTCGGCACCAGCCTGTATACAGTCGTGCATTTAGTACGTAGACAAATAAGGTGGCGAATCCCGAAGCGTTATTTAGGTACTCGCTCGAAAATAATTGTTAACTATGTGCTTAGCGGCGCCCGCGCCGGCGCATTATGAGAAGACTTTTGGCAGAACACGTGGTATTTATAATGTACTAGCTGCGCCCCGCGGTTTCACTCGCATAAGTCTCAACCTCGTGGGAATATAGGGGTTAAAAATTATCCTTTGTCCCAATCCAGGTCATGGTCTACCGATGAGCCAAATTTCGTCCAAATCAGTTCAGCCGTTTGCATGAAAGCGTAACAAATAAACAAACAAGCAAACTCACTTTTGCATTTATAATATGATTATTTAGGATGAGATAAAAAACCTTGAGGAAACGCTGTTCAATAGATTCTTTGAAGGTACATAAAAAAAATAAAAAAAAATAAGATTGTTTATTCTGAAAGTGGGCAACGTCGCAAGTAGATGTCAAATATTTCGCTTTTTAGATTAATTTGGCATGAATAATGAATAGCAATTAAGTATAACACAGAATTTGATGTTGGTTGTTTGGCATTTTAGGTGTATAAAAGGCATTTGGAAAGTTTCCAAATACTTTTTTTACATCTGAAACTAAATATTCGGTGTTACGATATTAATAATTGCTTTTCATAATCAATATTTTACTTCACTAGCTAGCCACATTTCATATTTCCATATAGGAATATTGCCAAATAAATCAAAACAGGTAAATATTTGACAGCTATTTGCGACGTTGCCATTTGCCAAGTTTTAGGATAAGCACTTTTAAGAGGGAACAGGGCCTGCGAGGAATTTGAGGAATAGGTATTTGAAGAAACTATTGCCGTCTTGTTACCTCAAGTCTCCCCCCGTAGAGTGCGATAGGGACAGCTGCAGCTCAGACCGATTATATCACAAAAAAAAAAAAACTAAATCGACGTTTATATTCCCCTTTTTTCTCTTCAAAAACTGAGCCGATTCAATTATTTTTTACATTTAAGTTTTAAGAAAGAGTATGTCTAGGTTCCTATCATTTTATTTTATGTTAAAAACTTTTCAAACTTGTCTAGTACTCCTCTAATCACGGCGGTAAATATTGGGCAATTTTTGTAATTTTGGAGGGTCATATTTTCTTTACCAATAAGTTGCTGAAAAAAAAGAAATAATAGGGACTTGTCTACAGCAGACCATGATTTTATGAGAATAAAAGATTGCTCTAGAGGCATTATTCAGGAAGAAAAAAAAGGGAATACATTTGTATGGAGAATCGCAGGCCCTGTTCCCTCTTAAAGCCTTATTCAGATATAAGTGATATCCACCACGAGTTCGATGTGCACCGCGCACAGGAAGGATGGAAAGCAGCACATGAAGTAATTTTTTTTTCGTTTTGTGTTATTGCTGCATAGCGTTCCAGTGGGAGGATAAATAAATAAATCAATTATGCGCAAGCGCTTTCAAATTAATCACGTGATGTTTTTAGCAACTTTTTAACCCCCCCCCATCCCTGGTGATACCTGGTGAGGTTTTAAAATAACCCCTACTCATAGTCACGTGTATTTTTGAATTCAAAGTATCTTAACAAATTACTGAATAATTTATCTTTGTATAGAAAGAAAGAAACAAAAATATTGTGGGGGGGGGGGGGGGGGGCTTTTCGGTTTAGAAATGTCGTTAAACGAAAAAATAAGTACACGTGATATATCTCAACACACCGCCCTTCCCCCTTGTGATATTTAGTTTTCTTTCCTTATCTGCTGTTTCTACGATTTTAATACGTTTCAAAGATTCTTTGTCTGTAATCCTAGCAGAGCCAAAGCAATTATGATTTGTCTTATGGGAATTAGAAACAGTTTGTCACTAAGTGGTTACTGATGTTATGGTAAAGTTAGAACACTGGGATTCTAATTGGTTGGCCATAATGCTAATTAGTTTTCAATGACGCCAAAACGTCTGGTCAGATAAATATGTTTAGATAAAAATTTGAAAATGATAAATATGTAGATATATTTTCAACTAACTCGCATCACTTAAATGATAAATGATATTTATTTCTGTAAGTAACAACATAACATCACGCCCTGTAATTCCAGAAGGGTTAGGCAGAGGTTTACCTATAATACACCCACATTTCGCCAGTTCTGTTTAAGTCCCATGTGGAGGGAGCGAGCCTATTGTCATCAACAGGACTTCCAGACTTCGAGCTGCTACTGAAAAATTCCTGATAGAAAAACTAAATTACACTTCTGTAAGTAGGTTTATACAAACACTTATACATATCAATAATATTTGGTGTTTCCTATCTGACTACTCTGAGAAGAAACTCGGAAACAAGCTTAGAGCTCAGTCTCTTTTAAAGTCCAGACATTATCTTAGTCAGATCATGGATGGACTTAATTTTGCATTCTGAAAAAACTTTCCACTTGAGTAAACCAAAATACTCTATTCATGTCCAATCTTATAAGAAACTTACAACCGCTTAAAAACGAATAAAACTCCATAATTTTCTAATCACATGTAGATATAAAGATCTAAACGATTCTTGAGTAACTTAAAAATACGAAAGGCCGCCACTACATTAACGTGAGGCATATTACATTAAAATTAATCGCTCGAACATGTCTCGGACGAGTTGTTAATTGTCGTTGCATTTATAATTTTTCAATTTTCATATTCAGTTATTAAGAATTCCCTTGAAGGATCTGGGGACAAGTGCGCACGGTGTACTTGCTTGTACCGTTAGAGTAGGCCGCTAATGTCTGCGTGGACGACCGTAATCTAGACTGTGTAACTGCCTTCAAGCCGCTTTTACCTAATGGGTAGACAGATACTAACCCTCTTATTCATAAACGTTATATAAGTTCAGAGACGTTTAAACGTCAACAATGTATGGTTAAACAGGCGCTAATCATTACTTAACTTTAAGCAGCGTTTATAAATAAGGGGGTAAGTGTTTTACAAATGTTATGAAGTCGTAATTCAAGTAATTCCGTACTTTCAGAAGAACTTTTTAGTCCAGGGTCGGCAGAGGTATACGGTTTTAGTGATCTCCAGGAGAATCTTAGAACTTCTTTTCGCGTAGTCGGTTTTAATTCGTTGATTGTGAATGTTTATGTTGTTCGTGTTCTTTAATAAATAAATTTGACGGCACGGTTGGCGCAGTGGTTAAGCGATTGACTGCTGCGCTGCGTGTCGCGGGTTTGATTCCCGCACGGAAAAAATATTTGTATGACCTACAATTAGTTGTTCCGGGTCTGGCTGTTTGTGTATGTCAGTTTAAATGTTTGTAAACGCACCCACGACACAGGAGAAATTCCTAGTGTGGGGCAACGTTTTTTTAAGAAAAAAAAAAAAATTAAGACAAAAACCACACTATTACACTTCTGAAAAAATAGTTGGTAACAGGCGAATAACACATTACACTTGGCAGAAAATATCCGCCAGATGCCAGCCTATGGAAGATTAGATAACGGATAAACAGAACAGAACTAAAGAAAAAGAGATTAATGTAAGACAAGAGGCACTGAAAATATTTATTGTCATCCACGCAATCTGAGTTAGATTTGGAATACTGCCTTTTAATTAAAGACAAAAACATGAATACTTTCCAAATAATTGTAGACTTAAGTATGGATCTGCACTTTAATTTCGTAACATAATTACGTCATGTTGGTGAACGGGTGCCGTAAGTAGGGACTGGTCATCTCTTTGCTGCCACGGCGATTTTAATTTAATTTAATTTTATAATTGTTTTTTTTTATTTTCTACTACGGACGCTTTTAGTTTTAGTAACCAATATTTTGTAACCATATTTTGATTTAAAAGAGTGTCCGTGAAGTTTTTTGCCCATTCTTCTTCGTGGGTACCTACTAAGCTTTGGAATGAGCAACTAGTTTCATATTTCTGACTGACCGTCCCCTTGACAATTCAAAAGTGCCTGTAATTGGTTTATTTGAAATAAATGCTTTGAGTTTGACTTTCAATCACAACCTGAAAGATTTTGAAGGTAATCCCTCCCTTCTCTTTAGTTCTGTTTATCTCTCTCTCTTTCTTTAGTTCTGTTTATGCATATGCTGGTCGCCTAGTTCACGTGGACAATTATTCTGTAAATACGGACATTTTCTGCCAAGTATAATGTGTTATTCACCTATTGTGAACTGCTGAACCTGCTGAACTTCGTTCCAACTTTTTTTGGAACGAAGTTCTTAACGCGGCATGTTAAACTTTCAGAAATCGTCACGCTAAAAAGTGTTAATACTTACTGTCTTCTTCTAATTCAAAGAGAAAGAAAGAGAGAGAGAGAGAGAACGCTGGCAGAAAAAAACAAAAGAATCGTCATTGGTTTCGTTTTCATAGTTTTCGAGGGTGCTACAGCCGATATTGAGGTCAAAATGTAAATCCAAGATGGTGGCTGATAAAATTTGTTTTGATTTTAAATCATACGTGAGAAGGAACTTCGTTCCTGACGGGGGTCCCTCGACCGTACACGTTTTTTTTTCAGAAGTATACCTAATAGTATGGTTTTAGTCTTAATCTCGGTACTAATATTATAAAGAGAGAGAGCGTTTTATGAGTTTGTGTATATGTGGAGGGTAATCTCCGGAACCATCTCCTACCAGCTCCTATTTGAAAAAATCTTTCACTATATGAAATGTACATTATTCCAGATGGACATAGGCTATATATTATGTGAATATATACAAAAGAAGTGCTTAAGAGTTCATGCAAGCCTAGCATTTTTTGTCAGGTTACTGCTCAGAACTTGTGCACAACGTGTCGTGAACAGAATACCGTCTTCACAAGTAAATTGCACCCGTGCAAAGCCGGGGCGGGTCGCTAGTGAATTTATAAGGTATCTTGTTTTTGGATAGACAATCAACTAATTAAAACCGGCTACGCGACATGAGTTCAAAAGAAGTTCTAGGATACTCCTGGAGATCGCTAAAACCACAAACCCCCGCCGACCCTGGACTAATAAGTTCTTCTGAAAGTACGGAATTGCCCTTGAATTACGTAATTATTGAATTAACGCGCTCTTATTCATAAACGCTGATTAAATTGATATTTAAACGTCAAAAATGTATGGTTAAACAGGCGCTAATCATTACTTAATTTTAAGCAGCGTTTATGAATAAGGGGGTTGATATCTGTCTACCCATTAAGTAAAAGCGGCGTGAAGGCAGTTACACACTCCAGATTAAGGTAATCCACACATATATTAGCGGCCTACGCTAACGGTACAAGCAAGTACATCGTGCGAACTTGTCGCCAGGTCCTCGGCTTCAAGGGAATTCTAATTAATAGCTGAATATGAATATGAAAATTGAAAAATTATAAATGCAACGACAATTAACAACTCGTTCGAGACATGTTTAAGCAATGAATTTTAATGTAATATGGCTTATTTTAATGCAGCGGTCTTTTGTATTTTTTATTAAGTTACTTAGGAATCGTTTAGATATCGATCTTCATGTGATAAGAAAATTTTTAAACGGTTGTAAGTTTCTTATAAGGTTGGACATGAATATAATGTTTTGGTTTACTCAAATGGAAAGTTTTTTCAGGATGAGAAGTTCACAAATGATCTGGGTCTGTGCCAGTAGAGTTTACTTTGCCGTAACAGGTCTAAGATGAGGAGCTAGATCAAAGGAGATACAGAAACCCGCAGGGCAGCATGAGGCGAGTGGTTGGGCAGTAGCGACCCCACGGACCCTATCTCCCGGGAGAAGTCTGGTTCCTCACCTCTAGCTTACCTTTATTGACCGGCTGGAGTGAACACTGACGAGGAACAGATCTCCCACCTCTTTCTTGCCTTTATTGGCCGGCTTGAGTAGAGATTTGCAAGAGCAAACGTGCTCGGAGGATGGTCAAGATCCTTACGAGCACTGACTGAAATACAGGAAGTATTTCAGTCAGTGCTCGCAGGGATCTTGACCATCCTCCGGGCTCTGGGATTGTTCTGAAAGCCGTGGAATACCTTTCCACTCCTCAAGCACCTCAAGAAATGTTGCCCTCTTGTCACTACGTCACTATGCCCCGAAAACTGTCGCTGGCAGCGACAGTTTTCGGGGGCCCATTATTGAGTGTGCAAGTCACCCCCTGTATTTTATCCATGTACATATGAAACATTGATCAGGCAGGGGCCATAGGCCGTCCATAGTTCCAGGTCACCAGTCGTCAACTTAAGCCACCCAAACCCATAGTCCAATATCTTTGTTTTCATATCCTGCAATAGTCCTACACCAACTGGGGGTAGTCCTTGGGTGCACTTGCATAGTGCGAACAGGGATAATCGCCGTTTGGTACCTCATTTAATTGGGCCTCTGCGAGTTGACTTCGGTCCCTCGTAAGCCTTCCAAAGTTTCGGGACCTCAGGGTCCCCAGATATGTGAAAGATTTAAAATAAATATATAATAATAATTTCTTTATTGTCGGGCAACTAAGGCCCATAGATAAAATAAATAAGCGAATACATAATTATTAAAAACATTAATCTATTAATAACTAAGTAGTATGTTGGGTCGGCGACGTATTGCGCTGAGTCGAGGTATCATGTAGCCTTTCGCGAAAACGCCGATACACGACACGCTTCGGCAAAAATTCTTCCTTCATGAAAGTCTCCAGGTAATGGGTTCGGAACGCGCACCACAAAAGATTTAAAGTTAACTTTGTGACGCGATTCCAACTTCTCGACCCTTAAAGTGAATAAGGTCTTTATCTCTATGTACTACACGATCTCCTCTGCCTTCGTAGGATGATGTAAACGCGACACGTACAGTTGCGTTGAAGGAATTGCGGGACACAGCAACATGTTCGGACCAGTCAATGCGGTACCGCATTGATTGCGATATGCAAGCTTCTTTTTCTTCTTCTTCTCCACACGTATGAAGCCTTCTTCATCGGCCTGTCCTTGGCTTCGCTGGGCATTCCTTGTATGCCTAGGTTGCCGCTGATGTTTTGCTAGAGTTGCAATAACGGCAGCCGAGTTAGCTCATCAAGGTGTAATATTTCGTCGACGTCCCAATGTGATATACAATTGAATGTAGTACACGACTCAAAGGTAGCACCTCAAGAGTGTCCTGTAGAGTCCCGCTCTGTCCCCGGTGCCGACTAGAAGTTCCCTTTGAGTTGTTGTGTACTTACTGATAATTTGGTGGTTTATCTTTAAACCGAAAGCCAGCCCAAACAAGTGATTCAACTGAACACCACATCCCAATGATGAGGGATGCGGGGAGGGCGGGGAAGGCGAGGCGCGGTTGTGCATCGCTTGCAGTGACCGCGGCCGGCGACGAAGCGAATTTTGCTGACACGAAACTCAGTTGCGATGCATTGAGTACGCCGTGACGTGTGTTGACGCTGATGGCTGGCTCGTGTGACCTACAAACCGCGTTTCGTAAATCTACTTCCTCGCTACGTAGATCACTGATGGTAGATTGCGATGCTTCCAACTTCAACTGCATCTCGGCCAGGCTTGATCTTAGCCTTGTGATGTCCCGTAGCAGCCTGGTGGCGACGTGGTCGAATGTGACGGGGGGCAGCTTGTGCAAGTCCTTCGCCATGAAAGTCGGCCCGTCGTCCGGGCCGATCTCCTTCAATAGTTTTATAATGTTTTGGAGATTCCTCTCTCTTTTCAACCCTCCTGCGGGACAGCATTCGGTCGGCCATTTCTAGCGACTCGTACAGCAATGTTTAAGCTCTGCGTGTCTCCTCTTGATTGAAGTTGGATGTGCAGATCTGGGTCACACTAGCCTCATCCATGACATCTAGGTGGTACTGCAGCAATGCCAGGACCTCGTTCACCACAAGTTCTTCCGAACGCATGGTGGCAGCGGCATTTTCTGCGCTCAGCGCAAACTGTTTTCCGCTTACAATGTAAGCGCGTTTGATTGCAACAGCGGATCGCACTGCAATGCATGATCTCATAATATCTGGGCTTTAAAGAGACTATAATCTCTGAGCTTGTTTAGATGTTTCTTGTCAGAGTAGTCGGATACACTGAAACATCAACCAAAATCTTTTTTTTTTAATATTACAGACGTGTAAAGTGGTATAAACCTACTTACAGAAGTGTTATTCAGTTTTTCTATCAGGAATTTCTTAGTAGCAGCTCAAAGTCTGGATTTGTGCCCGGTTGGTGACAATAGGCTCGCCCCCTATTTACATGGAACTTAACAGAATAGGCGAAATGTGGGTGTACTATAGGTACACCTCTGCCTAACCCTCCAAGGGGTTACAGGGCGTAATGTTATGTTATGTTATTTACAGAAATTATTATAATGATACATTTATCATTTAAGTGATGTTGTCAATTTGAAAATATATCTACATCTTTATCCAAATGTAAACAGATCTGACCAGACGTTTTGGTGTCATTGAAAACTAATTAGCATTATGGCCAACCAATTAGAATCAAAGTGTCCTTCGATTCCAAGTGTACTTTACCACAATATCAGTAACCACTTAGTGACAAACTGTTGCTAACCCCCGAATCCCCAGACATGTAATAATTGCTTTGGCTCTACTAGGATTACAGACAAGGAGTGTTTGAAACTTATTAAAGCCACGGTAATCACAGCAGATATAACTTAAAAACACTTGAGCATAATTTATTTATTTATCCTCCCACTGGAATGCCATAAAATTATTTCATGTGTTGCTTTCCATCCATCCTGTGCGCGGTGGACATCGAACGGGCGGCGATGGATCACGCATGTTCACGCTGTCACCCAGCGTCAACACACTTCTCCATAGTTCCATAACTCCATACATATCACTTCTCCAAATATATTATTCTTTATATATATAGTATGTTAATTCCCGGCGTTCCTGTTAACCCGTAATATTTTTCCTCCTGGTTCCTCTGGGTTCCTGTTAACATCCATACATGTTAAAAAAGATATTACCGTTCAAAAGCAAAATATTTTTTAATTGTATTGTATGGGCGTTATACTATTACGGTTAAACGAGAACGCCTTTCGTTTATTTATATACTTTATAAGAATATTTTCTTTAGAATTTTTAACCGACGAAAAATAAGCAGGAGGTTCTCAAGTCGACGCATATATTTTTTTTTTTATGTATGACACACATAACTTTTTACTGAGTAGTCCGATTTTAACGATTCTTATTTCTATTGGGGAGGGTATACCTCGAAGTTGGTCCCATGTAAAATTGAAAACCGAAATCCACCCTAACGGTAAAAAAATTGGGATTGATTAATTTTACCCCTACTGAATTTTCAACTGTGAATCGATTATGTTGTTATTTCGCACATATATGCAGTTCTAATGACACAACCACATAACATAGACCTGGAGTAGATCTGATGATGGAGATGGAAGACAGTCGCGAGAGCTCCTCAGCAGTTTACCTACAGCAGCTACATCGTGTTTAGGCTTATTTCATTCACCTGATGAGAACTTTAGACATAGCTGGGGTATGATTGTCATCGAGGGTCTGGCGATAGAGACGGAAGGCTGTTTAGGGAATTCCTAGCTTGAGGAAAACAAGAAATGGTAACTCAAAAGCGAAAAATAAAAAAAACTTTTTTACAAAAAATAAAAACGACGAAAAAAAAACTGAAAAGAGAATAAGAAATAACAACGGCGCCGACTCAAAATTTGTTACTTAAATTAGTTTAGGAGCTTACGAGTAGTTACACTAAAATGTTTTTTTTTTTTCGCTTTTTTTTTTCGTCCTTAATTTTTGCTGACACCCAAACTATGCTTAAAACCTGCGGGTGTATTCAGTATATAGTAATCCCACCATGGCAACTGAGGAAACGTGAGCTGTCATTTTACTTGATTCTTCACTTCCGCTAGGGATTGTCTCCATTGGCAGCTTACTTCACCTATTTCAAGTATTTGCGGTGATTTTACAGAATAGATTGGCTGTACATGGTTACAATGGACGTCAGTTTTAAGTTGACAATACTTAGCTACTTAGATATTGTTTTTAATTTTGGATCTATTCCTGTGTAGTAAAACAGGAATATTTTGAAACCATTACGATGACCTCCATAAACCAATTTCATAGAAGGTAATGTGGGTTTATAGCTTACTGCAGCAATGGTCCAGTTAAGCTATTAATATCCAAATATTTAAATCGTTAGATTTGCCCTCACCGTGCTTTGTTCGCGCGAAAAAGTGCCCATGCTGAGAAGAGTGAGCATCCCGCATAAATAAGATTTTCAGTGTGAGTGAAAGAGACTATACTATTCAAATATCATTGTCAACGAAACAGAATCATCTTTTGACGCGGTCGGGTGAATCTAACGATTTAAATCTTTGTTAATATAGTCAGCGCATAAAATGGTGAATAAATCGCGAATGCCTCCGGTTACCGTTGGTTTAATGTACCTTATTTAATTCAAATTAAATGTCTGTGTAAACTGGTAAATACGCTATACGATACAGGCATGTAATTACATAAATATTGAGAGTCTGGTGCATAATTTATGTTAAAATGGAGGCTGATTAGTTATCATCGCTTGTCTGTGATCACTGAGCCATGGGCTTGTGACTACATGGCTACTGCTCAGATGAACTGTCCTGAAGGGCTAAGTTCAAGTAAAAGGGCAGCAAAAAAAACAACGTCTGAACATTTTAACGTGCAAAAAAGTTGACAGCATATTTTACAGGAACTCCCACTAATAAAAATCCCTTTTCCTCACTCAAGTTTTCATTAAACATTTTTTAAACATTTAGACCGGCGCGGCACAGCTTGAGACTAATGCAACATACACGATTTTTAATTTACTTCCCCTTTTCGCATTTTCTTGCTACACAAAATTGCACCGAGTCCTTTGTTTACTAAAATCGATTGTAGTAACCGCTCGATTACTCGGTTTTGCAGGGAGCGGGCGTCCCAGGTCGCGTGGTCGCGCGACGGGAAGGCGGTCGCGGGACTTAATTAAAATCGCGCCGGGTCGCGGCCGCATGTGACCGAAATAATGTCGTGTACCTACATACACTCATTTAGTATAGATTGGAGCTTGGTAGCGTTATGGGTCATGTGATTAAAAAACTGACTAAAAATGGTCCTTTAGGGTTAGGTAATTTGCTATTTAATTTAGGCTAGAGCTTATATGGGTCCAAATAATGGAACGAGTGAGTGGTCGAGTAGAAAATTCCCAGAATTTAGCCTTTCGGCTCTGCAAAATATGAACACATGCATACTATCAGAGTCTCTATCAAAAAGTAAAAAATATTTAGCATGGCAACAAAGCAGCAAAGAAAATATTCAGCATAGCAACCCAGCTAGCAAAATACCCTTAAAAACAAAAGCTTGTAAGAACTATGGTTCCATACAAGGTTTCTACGTGTTCTGATTGAGCCAGAAACTCTAATAGTGCTATTTTATTTATAACTATTTAAATTTTAAGAGCATTCATACTTATAACATATTCTTATAGACGTATATAAGAAAACGTTGTGTAATATTAGTAAGAGCAGTGGCATTATAAGCGCCTTTTACAAGTCTAATTGCCTTTGATTCTTAATTAATACTTATAAATACATGTTATAAGTACATTCAATCTGTGTGACTATACTAAGTGTTTTATAGGACTTCTGTAAAACTAGTATTTTAAAAGTGTGATTTATCTGACATAAAACATTAAAGTCGCTTTAAAAGTCCTACAAGTGTCTTAAACAATTCTCTATTAAGTGTTATTTTTTTTCTGACTCCAGAAATTGTTATAAAATCTTTTTGTCGTAAAACATAATATAAATGTGTTTACATTGAATTAACGTTGTGGATTAATTATTTATACCTATATCGACTTCGTCGTGTAGTTTGCTTTTACTTATTAAGAAACCCTAAAATTATGAGTAGTACATGGCCGTGTAGACAATGGTTTTAGGTTTAATTTGACTTATTTGAGTGCGATATAAACTTTACACAAGAGTACTGGACTTATATTGTTCTGATAGAGCACTTATGAGTGATTGGTCGTAACGGCGACATTTTGATATTATTTCACAAATAATTTATAAATAAAGACACATTTTTTAAAAGGCCCGTGAAAATATTGTTATTCAAATTTCAAAATAATAGAGAAAATTTACATCCCAACCTAATAATCGCATATAGTGCGCGAAAAATACATAAATAAGAAATTAGAAAATATACACACCAGCGTTTTGTAGGAAAGTGAAATAAAATATAATACTTACGTTTTTTTGCGACTTTTTGTTATTTTAGCAAAAGTTTCAAAGCACTTCGCAACCTCACGGTTTGTGATTACACTCTTATTAAAAGATCACAAAGAGGACTACTAGCGATATTGCACTTAAAATAGCATTAGTAAGAGGACTTTAAAGCTATTTGCCCTTAAAGGATGCCATTGTAAGCCACTTGTAAGTTTGTTTGTCATTATAAAAGTATTAGCAATAGTTTTGTAAGTTTGAAAATACACTTCGCGAGATCATTACAAAGCAATTGCAAGGGTGAATATACTACAATATACTTATAAAGTGCACCCAAATCCACACGTATAAGTATGATATACTCGTATATATATGACTGAAAAAAATATGGTCTTGGGATATTTGTAAGATAATTTTTTGCTAGTTGGGAACTCTTATAAACGTCTTATATAGGTGCAAACTGTATTTTAAAGCTTCGCAGCAACTTTATTACGTACTACAGGAGTTAGCTAAGGCCCATCGTCCACGAACGGTAATCAAAAGTAACACGTAACTGGCTCAAATCACCAATCACAAATTAGTTAATAACGCGTTAGTAAGTTACGTCGAATACGGACCGCCATTGAATAATAAGTGCTGTGACAATTGTGACATTCTGAATTGAGTGTGTAATGCATTACTTTTGAGAAGCACCGTAGACGATGGGCCTAAGAACTGCGATTAATCGCGCGCAGTCTATTTATAACCTTGTTTCCAATTGCTGTTATTTCCACTTAAACAAACATCAACTCTATGCAAGAGTAAATAAAATTGATTTTAGACTAACTAGTATTGTTGAAAAAGTGATAAAAAATATAAATTGTAGCGCAAACTGAACCTTATGTGTAGGCATTACGGTTGTTTTTCCTAAAACTCGTGTTTGTTTACAAGTTTGGCAAATAAATTGCGAACGCAGGTTAGAGAATGGACTGAGCGTTAACCTCACAAAAGTTAGCACTCTCTGCAAAGAGCCAAAGCGACTGTGGCCAATACATCTCATTCCTGCAAGCCTCTAAAAGAAAAGTCAATTTTGTCAAATTATCAACTTCAATTTGAATTTGTCAATTTCAATAGTCTATTCAAAATCAGAATTCTAGAAAGAAACAACTACTGGCCGCACATTCGCTTTGTCTCTCTCTCGTACTTTTCGGTCTGCATTCACTGCTCAACTGAAAACGGAACGCTCAGTCCATTCTCTATGTCTATGATCGCGCGTGACTAGTTGACGTTAAACTGTGACACGCTATATTGCGCGCCTGTTCTTATTATTGCGCGGTTTTTTGTCACGGCTCCGGTAATTTTATTAATTGCCGGCTTGATTTCGAATGGCGATTACCGGTTCGTTTTTATAAATGAAGGCTGCAAACGTTTCCTTTGCTTTATGAAATGGGAAAAAAGTAACGGAGTTTGTGTGTGACTTCATTATTTCAGTTGGTAACTTTCAGTTCAAGTCTACAAAAGTTAATCGTATTGAGGTTTAGGTGTTTGGTGTGCACTTTGCATAGAATTTATAATCTTACGTTCAGGAATTCAAAACCTGAAACTGTATTTATAATTTATGTAATTATTTTTTTTAAATAAACTGACACACTTTTGCTCTCGGGAAAATGTATGTATTACGCGGTGTTGCTTGGAATGAAATTTAGATAGTGCAATAAGCGTTGCCGTTATAAACATCGACAGCTTATTATTCATTGATCGACATAGGCCATCTCTATTCGTGTTTTTTTTGCTGGATCTGAGAGAGCCCTTCTGAGGGCGTCTTTTAATTTATCAAAAAATATACAATCCATTTGACAAAAATATATTTGCGACCCCTCACTTTTCCCGCGTTTTCTTTGAAAAGCTGCCCATTCTCACCCTCGCTGCAATTTTCCTTGCGTTTCTAATCACTTTCCTCTAATTACCTCATTCAGCGAGGGTCCTACATAAATATGGAGTTGCTATCGGGAGGAGTCACAGCATCCACCTTGCCTTTGACGCAGATAAGGTGCCGAGAGCGAAAATAACCGCGCGCTCAACGACACAACCAACGGTTATCGATTCCAAATCGATATGTGAGATTGGTGTGAGAAGTGAATTATGTTTTTCGAAATATTACGTTTTTACCCGACTAATGTGTTTGTTGTCATATTTTGTTAAATTATTTAAGTTTATTTTCTTACTGAAGATTTTTGTCGCCTATTTCTACTTAATATAATTCGTAGGATATGTTGTTTCAAAACAAATGAAGATCGTATTTTTTTAAATTATTCAATGTTTGAATATTTGAGGGATGTCAGAAAATTGCCCGAATTCGACACCATTTCACATTTGGATTCGGGCAATTTGATCGGGACGCTGTGATCTCGACATCAGTGCTTCATAAAGGTTATTGTTCAATGATTACTTGTAAGCAGGTGTTCGTAACCATTGTTTTGAGGATGAGCAGTTAGGACAAGTATCTGTTTACGACCAATGAACACTGAACTCGGTACCATTTGCGTGTATTGTATTTATATTTCGCAGTTGTTGAGCAGCAAGTGGTGATGGATCAAGAATCTGACACAGTTAATAAGCTAGTTACTGGGTCTATTGTTTACGCGCTTTATATACTCAATTTGCTATAAACTCGTTAGACTTTTCATTCATATGTCACGTTCCTCAGTCGTAATCTCGTTTCCTTTTATGGCTCCAAAATATCGCAGCTCTACTTGAGAACTGCAACCAGCCAGTCCGCTGAAACCAAACCAAAATCAACAAAAAGAGAGTTTAGATGTCGAATCTCCAAAGAGCATAAAATTTTTACAGCCTGCGACTAACGTTTCGAAACGATCGATAGTATACGCGGGACAACCGAGTCCCATAGTAGGTGCCGGGTTTCCTCATTACGGACAGAATTCCTGACCAGCCGGCAATAAACCCTGGTCCTAGCGGCCCGAATGTAAAATGGGACTCGTTTTATGTAGACGGCTCTTTGATGGCCTTTTAAACAGCGCAGCGCAGTCGGCCAGTCTGTATATAGCTTTATATCTGGTACTACGGACTAAGGCCACGGTCTCCCTAACTATTTATACTATTTTAATATTCATCCTTTGAGAATTTAGTTCTAGTAGAAGTGTTTTAGTTCGATTGGTGTTCAAAGATCTTTATTGCTTTTGGGTTGTCAGCTATTTATGTTATTTTCACTAAGTCTGATAAAGGCGTCAACTATCATTGTAACAAGATTACGCGAGTGTTCTGTTTGTCAATTGTATTTTCCTTTAATTGTTCGGACGGGCCGGGGCAGAGCTAAGCGATATGGAGTTCAGGAATGTGATTTATCAGTTCAATTACTTACTACTTACAATTACGTCCAATATGGCCATTCTGAGTTCTGAGTAATCCTTTACATTCCCTGTAGGGATGTTAACAGAGAATTTAAGAGGATATTTTTCAATAAAAGGAAAATGGGTCACGCGGGTTTGATCAAGCAATGTTGATAATCTGTCGCCAACGAGCCAGGCTTATTTCATGACTTGATTCCTAGCAAAGGATACATTCAAACATAGCTATCTTCATTTGATTTTGAGGGGTGAGCCTATTGCCATCAACCGGGCGCAAATCCAGCGCAATCAGCGGGCTGTTACCAAAAAACTCCTATTGGGAAAACCCAATAACCAGCCGACCTAGGATCGAACCCAGGAACCCTTGCTCAGCTGTCGCGCTTACGACCACTAGACCAACGAGGCTAACTTAAAATAGTTAAAAATGCCCGGTTCATTAATTTCTAGAGCTATCATTCGCACTAGCACATACATACCATACATACTCGTACTTACATATATATGCGTACATACGTATAGTAGTAGTGGGTACGTTGATGTCAGTGCATCGTGTTTTTACGACTTCATCGCCGGCCCCCCTTCGCGCTGTCCTTTCTTAATTATACTCGCCACCCCCTCACCAACTTGTGTATCGTTAGGGGGTAAGCAGGGTTCGTAAACATGTCATTATAGTTGGATGGTGTGATAAGAGCGTAGAGTAAAAGCTGGGTTTAAAATTCCTTTAGGGTTTCAAATCTGATATCAATATATTGGGTTGAGGATTTTTCTTTACTGTTGCATGATTTCGTAAGCAGAATTTTATTTCAGCATTCATCAGTAGTCACAAAAGTAAGAGCCACAAGCATAAATTATTCAGAATAACAATAGGTAAAGTGCGTGGATCAGTTTCCACTCCGCTCTATCCCTGAGGCGACTACACAGCAATGTTTTTCTTACGAGCACAGACGGTGTTTACCGACCTGTCTATTATAATACCTACCCACTCTACGAGTGAGCGTCTCGCGTGTTTTCCTTCAAACTTCAATTATTCGTGCGCCAGCCGATACGTCAGGCGGCGATCACTCCCACGCGACACGTTTCGGCCCCTCTGTTGTGCTTTACCTGCCAAACTAAACAAACGCGAGGGGGGCAAGGGGGCGTCCACGCCTTATCGAACCGCGACCCCGCGGCAACCGCAGCCGGCCTGCTGACGACGTACCTACCTGTCCCTACGTCTCCATCCACCGACGTTCCCCAAGTTTTCGACCTCCGTCAATAGCGACAAGTTACAGATCTGCCGCCGAACGGTCGAAGTCATAGCACGCAGCGAAACTTTACCGACAGATCATGTTCTCGTTCGCTGCGCGTCGGGTACAGTCGGCACCTCTCCTGCAGATAAGGTCACCGGGCACGTGTGTCGCGGTTAGTGCGCTGCGGAACGATTAAATCTAATAAAAAACGAGCGCTGACCGGTCGGCTTGACCGCACCGGCCCGCAGCGATAACAAACAGAATTCTGTAAAAAACCACTCGACGCGACCGAATCGATGACCGAAGCTTTATTTCAACTTTATCGTTTTTGCGTCGTCCATAACTTGGCACCCTCTATGTTCGCCGAAAGCCAGTAAGTATGTAAATTACGGTCGCGAGCGCCGGTCCTCGGGTGCCCACTTATCTATTCAAATTCGGCTCTGGGTGCGGGGTTGCGTCGCCGGCCCACGCTAATCAAAATCCGATCAGCCATTAAGTCCTCTCGCTATCTGCGCTTAGTTTACGAGCTAGAGGGGGGGAGGCGTCACGAGGGGGGCGCAGGGAGGGGGGTAGCGCCGTGATCACTTATTTATGTGGCGGGGGCTCGCTCGGCGACTGAAAAACTACCCTCGCGTCGTCGGAGCGGCGGCGGCGAGGCAGCGAGGCACGCGAGATGCGCGCCCATAAACCCGACGCGGCTTTGTAATCAACCGTGCCGCGCTTTTTATGAGTCCGCCTTTTGCAGTCACTGCTCGGGATAAATTTAACCCGCTATCTGATATTGAGGCGACGTATAAACTTTTATACTTATCTACCAGCGCTTTCAACGAGACGCAGAGCTTTTGTGTGCACCGCATTGCGTCCAACGTGTTTGTTTTGTACTGTTATAGCTTGATCTACTTACTTCAACTGCAACAACTTTTTGCAAGAACAAAAAACGTTGACATCGTAGAAACCTTTTACGAAAGGACCTTGTCAACTCTGAAATTCTGCGAAGTCTTCACTGTTCAGAGATTTTCCGAGAACTTTTCACACTTCAACTTCTTTACAGTTCCGCTACTTCTAGTGAAAACTGTCAGGGCTCTACCCAGTTCCTTTCAAAGTATTCATATTATATGAGAAGTAATCGCTGACTTAAATACGAAGAGAATGTTTTCTACACACTAATATTATTAAGAGAAAAGATTTGTATTCTTGTTTGTAATGAATAAACTCAAAAACTAGTAGACCGATTTTAAGAACTGCTATGCCATTGAGTAACATAGGCTATAATTTATAAAGATCACGCGGGCGAATCCGCTGGCGAAAGCTAGTGTTAAATATAACACATGTATTAACTAGAAACCTGCCGGTTTTATTATCATGGGGTTCTGGATAGCTCTAAAACTAATCACATAAACTGTACATAAATAAAATATCGACTTCCATTTTTAATCACTTTTGGACGGTGGTTTTATGCAGAAAACTTTAACTAACAAGTATTCAAACTTTTCGGCCCCCCCACCAATTTTTTTTCACAAAATTGAGTACTTGGCTTCTTAAATAACTCGTCCAGCCAAACGATATCATACTGCGAATCAGCAGTGCATTAAGTACCTCGTTGGACAAGTGGTTGCAAACGCGACTTATGAGCATGGGGGTTCTGAGTTCTATTCCTAGGTCAAGTTCGGTTCCCTTTCCTGGGTCCGGCTACTCGAATTTGGGTTTTTCTGTAACGAAATTCTCAGCAGCAGCCTGCACTCTGGATTATTATAATGATAAAAAATGATGTTTATTTATGTAAATTTTAAGGATCAAAAACCTATATATTACAATATTTAACACAACTAACTATTTACACTATAATATAGGTACTAAATCAAATGACGAACTATACAAATAAATACAAAAAACAAAGGACATTGGCGTCGACGTACTCGACCGCGTCGCTGTCATCCGGAAACGTGCCCAGAAGACCGTTGGCTAAAGAACGAGCCAGCCCTCTGCTCACGTGAATTGTCGACCAGTAGGCGAGAAATTTCCTTAAAAAAGGCAATCGCGTAATCGGGTTGCATGAGCGCGTTGCGACCCCAACGGCTCAAAACTGTAGTTACCCATAAGGTTACAGTATTTGCGCCGCTTGAGTCTCAGTAGCCGCAGCAGCGGCGGCGCAAGCAAAGCCCGCCGTAAGTATAATAAGTTCATACAAAAACTTTTACACGTTAATAATATTTTGGAAACTATATAGATGAAGTTATAGCCCAACTAGTGACAAGGCTCGCCCCCTTTACATTGGACAACTGGCGATGGGTGTTCTATACATCTCTGCCAGACCTTCGAGGAATACAGGCGTGTTATGTAAACTGCCTGGCTGTATATGGTAAGCTCGCAGTACCCTGTATGTCCTGTGTAGGCGGTATGAAGGCCCGTTATCGTTGGCTGACAGCGAGACGGATCACGGGCATTTTTGTTGTCTCGTTGGATCCCAGCTGGTGACATATTGCTTGAGAGAGAGCGGAAAGTGGTTTGTGGGATGAATTTTGAATTGATTTTGGGATTTATTTCGAGGTCATTTGACGTGTAACTTGTTGATACTGATAGACATGCTTTTTTTTACAAGAAAGCATATGCTTTTAATAAAATAAATATTCTTTTTTTTATTGCTAATTAGTAGGATCTGTGTGAAAATATTGCTAGTTATTATTATAAAAAGCATGTTATTTTAGGCATGCTCACAAGCATACTTTTATGAGCATTTATGTCAGTACCTTATGTGATTGCAGGACTCAAATTCCGAAATGTATACTTGTGAATAATTCCTATGTAGTTACATATATAGGTATGTATATTCTTCGATGTAAACTTCAACTGAATTTCTCTCTCTTTCCTCCTTGAAATCGCTTTCCTTTGTTCTCCCTCACTATGTCCGAGGCGTCAGTAAGTGCGGTGTAGGCAAGGCAATATACGATATTATCGTATTTTTAGCGAGATCGATGGGAGCCCCGCCACCTGTGGTTTCACAAGTCTCCACATTGATTAGGTACCGAGTACCGACCCCCATTCACGTCCGTGGCATTTAACTTTGTTTTTAGAGAATGTTCTGGAACGATTCTTTTTCTAATAAAGTAGTTGTGCAGTTACGTTTTAAAGAGGTCTCTCAAGTTCACAAGGCGTTTGCAAGGTCACACGCCGTTTGCACGGTCACCTCTGTGAAAAATGTTAATGAAAATAGAAGTTAGTAAGTCGGTATTACTTAGATTTGGAGGGAGAGGTTCTCGGCAACCCCCGGGAGGTGTTTTCTACTAACTATAGTTATATATATGGAACCCCATGAAATTATAGAAGCAGGTATGGAAAACCTCCAGTTTTTCATAGGTAATTTTTTTGCTTTAGTTTGCAAATACAGTATTTTCGTATTTTCGAAGTGACTTCAGTGCCAAATACCTGTAGCAACTAAGATCGTGTAAGTTACGAAAGCTCATTTTTAAGAACAAAATAAATGAGGCTTATCCCTGAGTAGACTTTAACAAATGGTGCTGACAAGCAGTTGATTTTGGAAATTAAGAATACATCGTCATGTCAGTGATATTAAACGTTTTCCTCAAGAGAGTGCATTCAACCGGCTCACCTTCGATTTGTTTTGAAGAACAACTCTGTTGTCATTATTAGGATGGTGTTTGATAACTTGGTGAGTAATGCTTGGTGGTTATTTTCGAAGAAAAGTCAGAATCAGGGAAATTTTGAGTAGCAACTCTCTTCATCATTAGCTTAAAGAAGTCTGCTAAATATAGGTCTCTCCAATCCTGGCTTCATTCATCTCGATCCTCAGCAACTCTCATCCAGCTGCTACCAGCCACCTTGCGAAGATCGTGGCTCCAACAACGAGTTTATAGATGCTTTGCTGTGCCGACAGGATCGTCAATTATCATGACTTTGTAAACCTACCTAGGTGTTCACGTTGTGCAATGCAATCAATATAATTATTGTGTACTAGCTTTTGCCTGGGGTTTCGCCCGCGTGGATGTTAGAAAAGATTCCATGGCAACTTAATAGGTACAGGTTATAAACTATCTGTGTGCCAAATTCATCCAAATCCGTTCAGCTGTTTTTGTGCTAATTCGGAACATACAAACAGACGAACGAACAAAAATTCTTCGTTACTATTTTATTAAATATATAGATTGAGCAGATAAAATTATAGTAACTTGGCCCTTGTTGTGCTGTCTGGAGTAATTATGTTTGTTGTGTCAGAAATGGTCTATCCTTCTGAGAAGTTGGCTTTCCGCAGAAGGCAACGCTAAAACTCATAAATAGTTTTATGTACGAGAATTCATAGTCGTTTTTCGACGATTCCTTTAATTGCAGAGTTTATTCTTGTAATGTCAACATGACATTGCTGTAAAGTTATTTTCCAGTAAGTATTCAAGATATTTTGAGTTCTAAATAAAAAATAAGTTTAAAAAACTGTAACCCTGAATTGTAAAAAAAAAATATTTTATACTTTTCCGTTTTAACATTTGATATTAATAATATTTGATTAACTGCGCTTTGGTATCATTTTAATCATGCTTTTTATTGTATAATAGGTATTAATTTTACAGCCGCACCGTACGTAGCGCAGTCTCACTTTTCCTTGTTTTTATTAACAATTAACACATATTTATTTTCTTAGACAATATGATATTTATACATATTTGTAATGTGCTCGTCAAGACCTCTGTTTTGATACCAAACATGTCATGATTATCTCAATTTAACTTTTATTGAGGTCAGAAATTACGACATATTAAATGTGGTCAATTATTACGAATCTATTGATACCTCATTCATCAAAATCGGTTCAGTAGTTTAGGCGCTACGGTGAAACACGTAAATACAAAAATATATACATACATACATATACTGCTAAAATCATAACCCTTCCTTTTGGTTTTGCCGTAGTCGGGTAAAAGGTCCATGATAATAATCGATCCGCGACAGACCAATTTATTACCTTACATTTTTTAAAGGTGTGTTCGTCTTCGTTTCGTCCCTGTCAGTTCACAAGTTCGGCCATTTCGACTGCGAATAATACCACAACAACAAAAAAAAAATACAATACTTTGGATGTAGGTAGATAAAAATATTGAATGTCAGCCAAGTGACTTGTCACGCGCCGCTGTTCACGTAAGTACATTATTAGGTACCTATGTATTTTATATACAGACGTATTCGGTATTATGTTGTTTGGGTAGGTTTTCTCGTGTTATCGAATTATTTAGGAGAGTTTTCTTCTCATGTATCATACTACATCAACGTAGGACTTTTACTGCCTAAAATAAATCTCAAACTTGGGGTAGCGCATAAGTTAGTAAACGCATGTCCATTTTCCCTAATTTCGAGATGGTCACTTTTTTGATCTCTAGCAAGACAGAAGCGTTTATTGACAGAAATACAAATAAAACGCCTTAAAGATATACTTAAGCCAAAAGAACTCCAGCTCAGCATATTGTCAGATGGCAGCACTAAGACCTGACGCTGATGAGCTAGAGCTTCTAGCTAGAGCTTCTAAGGAAACCTCCTTCTAAGGTCTCCGAAGCATTGTATCTTGAAAAAATCCTAGTTGGTTACACGCTGAACAATAACTTAAAAGCCTCAATACAAAACTTCTGGATAGCTTCTCTGAAGACAAAAACAAACGTGTGAAATGCTAAGTATGACTTTGTGAAACAATACTCGACCGATGCGCGGGCGCAGTCTTTGTTCAGCACGTGTCGTCATCACACGTGCACCTATTAAATAATTCATTTGATCGTGATCGCTCATTTGCATTTGCTCCGATGTAGGATGTTTTCAGATTCCTGCGCTTATTCGTAGCATGCAATCCGAATTTTATATGAAGTAATACTCTCCAATGACCGATTCCCATAATTTACGGACCGTTAAAGGTTAAATTTTAAGACTATTGTATCTTTACTAATAATGAAACAAAGGCCTCATTTAAGCTTTGCATAGAAGACCCGCCCATATTGAATTAGCTACCACAGGTAAAATTTGCTTACGAATCTATTTATGCTCAGTTTGAATGAAAAAACTACAATTGGTAAACAAAACGATTCGTTCTTGTTTATAGGAACCGAGCATAAAACAATGCTAAACAGTAGTAATCAAAATAAAATCTAGTATAGTAATTCAAATCTAGTATCAAATCTAGTATAGTAATTCAAATCTAAATGGGTTCAAGAGAAGTCCTTTTTACAAAATTTATTTTCTTTTAGTAAAATTATTTGGAAAATCTTTTAACGCCTAGGTTTTAGTTTCCGTGAAAACAACGAGAAGAAGCTGGAAGGGGAAGGAAAAATTGATGAAAGCCTGATAGTAGATAGGTTGCGGTATTCAGGATGAATGGGTCCTGAAAGCCGCCATCTTTCTTAATTCTTATCAAAATAGAAAATGCTGCAATCGTCGGGCTGTAGAGGCAGTAGATAAATAGTAATACGCCGTTACGGTAAATACGTGTAAATGTAAGTTGTTGCAGCTGAAATAGTCAGAATATGTTTGTCGAATATATAAAAGTGTGTCACTTAAAGTCAGCTGATTGTTAAATTGTTTCGCTCCGCGGAAATTGTACAAAGTGCGCTAACAGTAGGTAGGAATGAGTCAGCCGAGACAAAGGGGTTATTTAACGTGTCCACCAGCCGATCAGTTAGTACTGGTTACGATGTCATTGAAGATTTACTTACGCAATAGATCGGACCGATAGCGTATTGATCGTTCTTTATCGATATTATAGTGTAAAGTACGGTTAAGATCATTTTCGTTTCTTGTTTGCGGATTCGTTAATGTGTAGGATAGTAACCTAATGGTCAGGTGACCCAAAAGCATGATAAAGGCATTAACAGACGGATGCAGGGGGTTGTATATAGTGATACTATTCGAATTGTCTCAGGTTCTTAAAACCTGAGCGAGCATTGTTTGTCATAAACATATTAAATATTCTGTTGACATTAGTTGATCATTGAACATTGTGTTTGCCCAAAATAACATTAAAACTAACCAAGTTACTTGAATAAGGTTAAACGACGACGATTAATGTGCATTCGTTTCCATTCACATAGCTGGACTACATCACAACACTGTCTCAGAAAAAGTCGGTAGTTGTGACAATTATTTTTGTTACAATACAACTTTATGTTTAATCAATTTCTTGCCAGGAATTCCAGGCATTCTTGAAAACGTCTAAAACTACACAACTCAGCTTGTCCAGAATATAATAGAATGGACAGAACCGTTAGCGATGCAGACAGTAAATTGTCCATCTACGTGCAGATAGCGTGTGGGTGCGTAATGGTAGGTACCCGTCTTGCCGATAAGCGCGGCCATCTAAACACTGTTTAGAGGACCAACATGTTACAGTAGGGCTGCCAAACTGACGTCTGCGTGCGTAGTAATTCGTGGAAGTACGATGTTCTCGACTGGCTTTGTATTTTCTGGCCTAGAAGAAGTAAAAGCAATTCGCCAAGTTAGGCTACTTATTGAAAATAACTTAAAATTTAATTCTTTAATCATATTTCATGCAGTCAACTTTTCCTAAATCTTATGGTGCTTGTTGAACAGTCTTTCGTTATTGATTTAAATCATTTCTCTCCCCATTCCTTCCCTCTTTCAATTCCATTTGACGATGTACTTAGCGATTCTTCATTAAAAGAAGATATTTTGAACTTTGTGTACCAAAGGACCTTTGCCTATAGCATTTACCTATAGAATGTCATGTGGTTTGGTTTCGTCTCCCATTGTAGATACTCAAAGATTCCGTATGTTCGGGGCACAGATACAGAGACTGCCATGCCGGCTGGATTACACGAGCTCCTAGCTTGCGCGGTGTAACGTCTAAACTGCCGCCATATTTGGCGAGCCCTGGCAAAGCCCCCATCTGGCAGAAGATTAGAGCAAAATTCAAAATTCAAAATTCAAAATATTTTATTTCACATAAACCTATAAGAGCACTTATGAAACGTCAGAAGCTAGATGCACGGTTCCAATTGGTCAGCAGACGATCTTTTCTAATTTTTTCTCCCATAATTGCATAGGTATTGTCTTCATAGTGTGTCCTCATTCAAGACCTGGCTTACAGCAGGCACATCGGTCCTTAAGTTCCTTACACTCAGTAGCAAGTGCGTGGGTGCATCATGGTAGGCAGTGGTCTGGGTGGCAGATAAGCAGCGCGACCAAATGGCGATGGCGTGTTGATCACTATTACTGAACTAATATGGCGACTGCGCAGGGCTGTCAAGGAAAAGAACTACTAGAATATGGTTCCAAAAAAAAAAAGAAGTATATTCAAGATTCATCAAGTGTCAAAAATATTTTTTGAAGATTTCTATCATTTCGGTTTTAACATTTCTAGAAGATTTTTTTGATGTTTTCCTATTTTGTAATCTCTACAACTCAGTCCAATATGATTTTAGACGTGGAACCACTTCGTTGATATCCTTTCTTAGTGCATCAGGTAGGAATCAAATATAACTCAGGGATTTTCAAAGGAGATTTGTAAATAACCCTATCGAAATAAGACCACATAAATATCTCGTTTATTGTCATATCAGCTGGTAAAGTCCATTGTAGCTGCCTTTCGATGCTAGTAAATACATTAATGAATAGATAATTAATTAAATTGATATATTTATGATACGATAAATAAATCGAATTGCTTGTTATTACATTTAATTGAGTTATGTTCGTGAGACTAGATGACTTCCTATAATTAATGTTGTATTTATCATAAAACAGTAAAAGGTCTTGAGGAAATATTTTCATGATCACCACTCGCAGATCTTTTCGTCGTCATAATCATCATTCAACTGAAAGACGTCCACTGATGGTTAAAGGAGTCCTTGAGTTCCGAGTTTTTGGCATCTTGTATCCAGCGGATTCCCGGAACCTTCACTAGTTGGGCCATCTTTTTTTTTTTTTTTTTTTTTTGTTTAAAAAAACGTTGCCCCACACTAGGAATTTCTCCTGTGTCGTGGGTGCGTTTACAAACATTTAAACTCATATACACAAACAGCCAGACCCGGAACAACTAATTGTAGGTCATACAAATATTTGTTCCGTGCGGGAATCGGACCCGCGACACGCAGCGCAGCAGTCAATCGCTTAACCACTGCGCCAACCGTGCCGCCTTAATATCTTTTGGTGGGCATATCCATACCACACTGATCTTTTACTGATATGATATTAATGGGCAGATGTTAGTGGAAACGCCGGGAGGGGACGCCCTAGGAAGACATATGACCTTATTGGTTATGTTCTTTAGAAAGGTCAGCTGCGTACCTCCTCGCAACTGGCGTGTATGACCAGATGTATGAACGTAAACGAGGCAAAAGGAGTATGTAAGGATCGTAGCAGGTGGCGTTCTGTGGTTTCTGCCTACCCCCATGCATGGGAAGAAGCCGTGAATTTTATGCATATTATAGGATATGTTGCAGATTACACAAGAATTAGAAGCCACACCAAATACTTACTGTGACTGCAGATACGCCATTCTGTATTACGCCTAAACGTGGGTAGCAGTTTTGTTAAACTAATTGCCTTATCGGAGCTGTTTTGTAAAACAGCTAGCGGTTATGTAAAACAGCGGATTCAACAATCCATCTGCGACAGATACATCATGACGGGGGTTGCTCTAGTTCAGTTTTTTCAGATATAAGATATCCATGCATGATCTAGTAATCTTAAGAGTGAGTGTGAAAACTTTGTTCTCTATTCATACTTAATAGTTTGTTTCTTCACACTCTAATTTCCACTTAAACCTCGGCTTAGTTTATGAGATGTGTCGTGTGTGGGCGCACGGTAGGTAGCCGTCGCGTCGCTGGCGCGGCTGGCCGATAACCGCAGTGCAGTCGTCGCAGCGCGTGCAACTTACAATTTAGCGCCCGACACGACCCGACCTAGGGGTGTCCAACTTGTAAACTATAATATTTATAATTGAGCAGTTTCTGAAATAAGAAATGGGTACGGACATGCCAAGACCATAAAGAGCTAAGTGGAAGAACTTTCGGGAATTAGGTAGATAGAATGTTTTAAGAAAAGAAAAACAAATGAACACGAAACTAGAGACCGTCCTCCTTGGTTGGCCAACTACATCGCGAGTGTAAAGATCAATTTACGTATTAATAAACTTCTGGTGCTAATTTGCTATTTTATATTAAATTTTCTAGACTCATCAGCATCACGCTTTGCACTGTTGACCGAATATCTCTATTATAGCTGCTGTTCACTCTTTTGGGCTATTGCCATCCCATTACGTCTGACTTTGCCCTGGACGTCACCCGACCTCTGGTCTGACCGACGTAATGAGAGGAGTGGTCGACTGATGAATGACTCCAAAGTCCAAGGTGCTATGAAAATGAAGAGAGGGTGATTTCATTGTTGAAATGACGCTGGATTTGTTGGAAATAATAGGTAAACCTTGCTCCCCGCGGTTTAAATAAAGATTTTTACGATGGACAGAAGCGGCCACCTTTTTATTTAATTTAACAACGTACAGGTACTTCTGCCAAGGGTTGTTATTTTGGCAAGGGCGTAGAGCATGTGTGAGTAAATCCTGCACTGCCGACTCGTGGTGCCACCCTTAGGGTTTAGACAGTAGGCGACCTATATACTTAGGACGGATTTCAACAATGAAACTGACTGCGATCAGCACATCTAAACCTCGTTCAATAGCTGTCAGTGTCAATATTCCACGATAATGATGAAACTGACAGCTCTGAAATGTAGTTAAGTTGTCGATCGGGTTCACTTTCATTGGTGAAATTCACCCTTAATCGTTTTGTCCGCCCTAGACGATGAGTATTCATAAAGATTTTCCTACAAATTTAGATAATAAATAACAGTCACAGTGAAACTAAAAAACGGACAAAATGGAAGTTATTTAATTATGAACAACGTGTCAATGATATCTACCTACATAGGGAAATTCTGAAAACACGTAGAATGAACAGATAAATACCGGTGTGATATTACCTGTGTTATTATTTTCAGTGAATATTAGTAATTGTTGCGTTTATTAAAAGCTATTCCTGGATTGGTATTGTTACAGGTAATTCTAAACTGTAGACATAGCTTTGTGACTAAGCGCTGAGTTTACCAATGAAACTGAACGCGATCAGCACATTTAATACCAGTTCAGATGTGCTGATCGCGTTCAGTTACTTTGCTGAAATTGGCAGTAAATATTTGTTTACTGTTTTGTTACGAATCGATTGACTGAAGATAGATAGATCGTTTATTTAGTGCTTATAAAAGACAGCACAAGATACAAAAGTGCGATTAAATAATAACTAATTAACTATTAGGAAATAGCTTCAAGGTGCCAATATACAAACAAACAAAAAATATAAAACAGGAAGAAAACAAGACGAAAGAAAATAATCTTAATACGCGTTTAATCCTTGTTTAATCACAATGATTAAACGCGTATTAAGATTATTTATTTTTTTTTATTTATTTCAGAACATTATTCCATATAAAAATTGTTAGTAAGACTTAAAACTATGTTAGTAACTTATAACTACTATTGTTTTTATTTTACATTAAAAAGGACACAACCGGAGCTGTGTACCTTATTCCAATGCCTCACTATAGGACACTCCACGTTGTCTGCTATGGTGTTCAGAAGGCTGTTGGGGCTGCCCCGGACACGATGCATCAGGGAGGCCACTCTCTTGCGCACTAGAGCCCTAAAGCAGTCAATGCTGGCCTCCGCAAACATCCCTGATGCACTGCAGTATCGCGGCAACCCCATCAGCATCCTGAAACCATTATTGTAGAGGACCCGTAGGGCATTGAAAGCCTTCTGCGTATAGCGAACCCACAGGCTGCAAGTGTACAGTGACTGGCAGTACGCCTTAAACAAAGTCATTTTAACAGCTTTTGTGCACCTCGCAAACCTGCGGGCCAGCATATTGCATCTCACTGCCAACGCCCTACGTTCCCTCTCAATATCCATGTCATCAGAGAGGTCCTCAGTGACCCAATGCCCCAGGTACTTAAATTTGGTGACCCTACATAATGGGATTCCTCCAAGACTAACCGGTGGTATAGTAGTGGGTGATTTATTGCCCGCCTTAAACACAAGTAGTTCACTTTTTTTTATGTTGTACCTGAGGCCATGTGACACTGCGTACCTGTCACAGATGCCTAGGAGCAAGTTAAGGGCCTTGACAGATGGACTCAGCAGCACCATATCGTCGGCGTAGCTAATGTTATTCATACATGTGCCATCTATTGAACAGCCAACGCCGGCCCTGCTGAGCTCATCTATCAGTCCATCGATGTACAGGCTGAAGAGCCGCGGTGACGTCAGGCCTCCCTGTCTGACCCCACACTCCAACCTGTATTCTGTGGACCATGAACCCGCCCATTTTACATTATTGGTTTGATTACCATACCAATATCTCAGAATGCTGATCATGTCCCTGGGTGTGCTAGTATCTTCCCGAAGCTTATCCCACAGCACATTATAAGACACCAGGTCAAATGCCTTCGACAGGTCCAAAAAACAGCCGTAAATAGGCGTCTTTCTCGTCACATAGTACTGGATAGTATGCTTGAGTCGCAGTATAGCAGCTTCTGTCGAAAGCCCAGCTCTAAAACCGAACTGGGCATCGTGCAGATGTAAATGCTTATTTAGGTGACAATCAAGCAAACCATCCAGCACCTTGGCGATCACTGTAGCCAATGAGATGGGTCTGTAATTGTTCCCGTCGGAGGCATCACCCGTCTTATTTTTAATAACTGGAATGACAGTGGTCTTCATAAGATCCCTGGGTAAATACGAATGCCCTAAGCACAAGTTATAGCACATGACCAGCACCCTGGGCAAGTGAGAACCTGCGTGCTGCAAATGCTCGATGCTGAGGTCATCGTGCCCTGGAGACTTACCTCTAGTCATGCACTTAATAACCTGAGTGACCTCCTTTAATTTAAAACTAAACCGCACTCCATTATGCATTCATTTTATATTCCTATCTTTATGGTTTTACAAATTATGAATTAATTAATTTACTTTTCAGTAAAAGATATGGCATCTGTATCTTTGATTTAATGACTTGTTCCGTTTTTGTTCAAGACAGTTAGTTCTTCATCATCATTTATTATTATCATGTTTGTGTCGGACCAGTTTTTGTTCATAAGACCGTGCCGGGACACTAAAAATTCTAAAATAAAATAAATAATTAAAAGAATCAGAAACCCGACTGCAAAATCACATAAATCTGATAAGAGAAATTCAAGCATTATATATCTATAGAATTGTATGGTATTGCAAGCGGGGGACAAACCAATAACCTGAAAATATGGTGTAACTTTTGTTTGCCTCCCTTATACACACGATTTTGATTTTTTAATGTTTCATAACTAGTGCCAAGTTCAAGGTTATTCAATATAAGTGGCCGTAAAACTCAGCATTTTAGGCCCGACAATGACTGGCGTAAAGACGGGGTGAGGAAAATAAGGTCACGTTACAAAATAGACTCCTTATTACAAAGGTGTAAGGTTCATTTCGGCGAAGTTGTTTTGTTCTCCTTGCAAAGTTGTTCACAGTTATGGGTCCATTGGCTCTTGTCACTTTTATGATGTTAAGTCAGCGTTTTTTGATGACCAGCACCTTAGGTTATGGAACAAGGTTGGAATTTAAAAATAAGTTATGTTCTGGTAACTTAATCATTGAATTCTGGTAGGTATAATAAATGTCGTGGATGGAGAATTAGAGATTTAGTGCAATCCTGAAATAATTTATCTGTGGTATCTGTAAGTTTTTCCAGTTGATAGTTATAATTGTTAGGTAATAGGGATCTTTACTATTTTTTCATGCTGCGCGTTGATTGATTAACTAACAGCCTCTTACAATTAAGAGCTAAATCCTTTTGGAATACCAAGATGGAGCCTTTAGTAAATGCGCATGCATTTCAAGTTATGTCCAAGTCTAGAGTTCTCTGCGCATACAATTTTATTACGCGTCTATGGTATCCGTCCGAAGTAGACCCAGTCTGAGCTAGGCTTCGTTGTTGTGAGTGTTTATAAATAGCTCGGATGTATAGGTAGGTAATAATCAGTATCACGCGGCAACCTTGCGGCTGGCGGCGCGTGCATGTGCCGGCGGCGTCCGTCCGCTATCGCTCCAGGATGATCGAAATCGTTGACATCGCGCCAGCGCCGCGGTGGAATGACCGCCCGACGTTAATTGTCGCATCACCTTCGAGCAAGGGCGGCCTCGCGACGCGCGACGCCCTGCCGCCCCTCCGCACCCCCGCACGCGCCCGCGCACCCCCGCGCTCGCCGGCTCGCGGCCCTCTCGCGCGTCACGTTACCTATGACGGTCAGCCACCCGCGATCGTGTTTTGTTTCGCGTGTCCGCGCCACGTACTTGCAGCGAACGTACTCGCGTCACCGTGGCAGACGGACGCGCGGACGCGGGACACTAATAGACACCCAACATATACATAGATACAAGTATTCGCCAAATGAGTAATAGCGCAGAACGCGCCAAATCGCCGAATGCCTTCAAACATTTGGTTCGATTTAAACACGATGGAAAATGGTTCACAGAAGTTATTGTCATCAGATGTTCTTGGAAGACTGAGAGCGTCCGGAACAGCGAAGCGTCGCGAATTAATTATAATGCGTGCTCTAGCTGGAGGACGTAACGAAGGAGTTATGGGCCGATTATTGCGCACTAGAATTAAATAGAATCGCAGTTTGTCATATCCGACGAACATCGACGCTACCAATGTACCTACTAGTGTAATTATGTGCATCTACTTGAATTGGAACACAAGTACTTAGTTGTCTCAAGCACCGACCTTAGAATCTTAGGAGGGGATTTCTGATTCTAATGCTCACTTTCAAACAGCTTGTGCACAATGTAAGAATCCTAGTTCTTTAGAGTGTAAGAAAACATCCTAAGGAAATCCACATTTTGATGTTTCAAAACAAAGTAAAAGCCCTGAGAAAATGGCTTTCAAAAAACATCACATCTGAATTTCCAAAAGGGTTAAGCAGAGGTGTACTTACAGTATATATAGGTACACCCACATTTTGCTAGTTATGTTTCAGGCCCATGTAGGTAATAGGGGACGAGCCTATTTTTAGCAATCGGGCACAAATGTAGACTCCGGGCCGCTACTGAGAAATCCTAGATGGAAAAACTCTATAAAACTTTGCTTGACCTCAGGACCTCAAGCTCAGCAAAGGCTTTCCTTTTACGTGCAAGTTAATCTAAAATAGCCTAACAACAAACATTTCATTAGACACACTATACTACACTATTAGTTGCGCGGAAACCCGCAGATGCTCATGCGCATACGTGCATCAGCTGCCGCCCGCGCAAGGGTTAACAGTAACAGTCAGTTGAGGGTTATGGCCTATTGTGGCCTTTGTAACGATGGCTACCTATTTGTCACACCTTATTGGAATAAGGGCTACAATTGGTGTAATTACTTCCTTTCTCCTTTTATTATGCACATCTTTAACCCCGGACGGAAAAAGAGGGGTGTTTTAAGTTCAACGTGTGCATCTGTGTGTCTGTCTGCGCCATCGTAGCTCCCAAACGGCTGAACCGATTGTGTTTTTGCTTTTTTTTGTTTGAAAGGTGACTTGATCGAGAGTGTTCCTAGCTATGATTCAAGAAAATCGGTCAGCCGTTTGAATATTAACAGCTCTTTTCAAGTTGATGAATGGATGTGAGCATCTTCCACAGCTCTGGTCGATTTGAAATTTGTTCTGTTACTTTAAGGATATTAGACGAACTAAAAAAAAAAAAACTGACATATGAAGCAATGGAGTAGCAAAATCATTTAGAATTGAAAATGTGATACAGAATTAGGGAGGTGTATGCTCCAGCGTTTTTTTTCAATACCTATCCAAAATGTTGGTGTCCTAATTATTGTGATTTAAGATTTACAATTTAACTAGTTTTCTAATTACAACCACATATTAGTGACCTCTAGACTTTGCCCATTACCTGAAGCATTTCTAACCATCCTATAAAAACTAATTCAACCCCATCTCAACTCTACATTCTAAGTCAGGGGCCAATTATCCGGCGATAAATCGAACGGTCCCCGTCCTATTACGTCACATGGCGAGTTGGCGACAGTCTTTTGTTATCTAGTATGACGTCCCGAAACGATTAACGTGGCAGATAGGGCTGTTTGTGTAAGCTTGTAACAAGAGGTAGTAAATCTTGAGATATAGGTATCGCAGGTTCTGAAGCTCTTGTGAGGCAAAACTCTCTTGTGAGTGGTAAAACTAAGTTATTTTGAAAGTTGGCTTGCATAATTGCATTGAGATTATGAAGTCTTGGGTCGGTGGTCATTATAAATTGTTGGTTTCTTTTACTACATTCTGCTATCATCCATTAGTTTTTTTTTTAAAACGATTTCTTTGTTCCAGTAGCTACTTTAGTTATGTAATATCCTCAGTCGGTATAGAACAAGTTAGTCTTAGTTCACCGCATCGATGTTTAAACAAACCAACCAAACTTTCGTAAACCTATCAATTCGTAAAACTTTTGTGGCTGACCTCTTAAATGATAAATTATCGAGCAGAACTTTAAAATTATTACCATGCTTGGGAGGCAAATGGTGGCAAGCAGATGTGATCGCAATATATATATATATTTTAATACCTACCATAATTTATTAAGATTCTGACTATAAACACTACCTTTAATTTTCCGAATACCTCCTTTAATTCCGAAAACAAAGTAATCAAACAATAAATCAGCTAAAACTAGACAATAAACCTGGGCTCCAGGCGACCAGTCAAAACAGTCTGCTAAGAACTGGGTCACTTACAGTTAACAATAACTCATGAAATGCGACAAATAGTTTTAATTTGTCTTGAAGCTACATCTGCTGCCATCTGTTGACGCGCGCGCGAATTAAATTTATAGAACAGTCGGATGATTTATAACCTGAAAGTTTTCACGGAAAATTGTTAAGTCGTGATTTTTCTTCTGGATTTTGTGGAAAATATGTTTTGTATTATTCTGTTTGATTTTGGTCAGCTGTGAGCTTTTTCTTGTTACATATAATTTAAAAAAAAATGGTACCTACAGCGGAACAATGATTTCTATACATTTTGATTGTCCCTTGTTGATGATTAGATTTGTAAATTTAGCTATCTATGGTCATAATGTGCTTTGAAAACGCAAAAAAGTTTTACTTTTGCTGCAATAACAATAATAATAGAAGGAAATTAATTTTGAAATTAAATTTTATATGAATAAATAAAAACAGAAACCTAAAAAACAAACCTGATTCTTTTATCATTATTAGTGATACAACATTTTCTATTAAACTTTATCATAAATACTTATCGAAATATTATCAAATATGACCTTTTCCTTGTAACCTACTGTACTTAACTTTTTACGCCAAAGAAAAAAAGAACTTGGCGACTTGACAAAATTCAGCTAATTACGACGAAGTAAAACTTTAAAGAATTAAAATCCCAAACAAAATATAAACAAAACGGCATCGGAAATAAACAAAACAGCATCAGAAAAAAACAATAAAACATGATGAAATAACATGAAAGGAATAATTTCGACGCTTGCTTGTTTTGATAACAATCGTTCCCGCGCCCTTTCGTTTTCATTCATGCTCGCTGCCCAACTAAAACAAACTTTATTTCAATTTATAAATGTGTGTCTTACGACGACTGTACAAGTGCGCATGTGTGCGTTTTGTGGGCAAAGAATATAGATAGGTGGGGTTAGTATTGTGCCTACTTTTTATTTTCTAGAGAATTTTCAGTTGCCCAGAAAGAAGTGTTTGGATCGCTTTTGAGAAATTAGGTTGTGATGAATTTGAATTATGAAAGACAAAGTTGGTTGTTGCTGTTATAAGTATGTATGTTTTTGATTAAAAGTTGATTTTATGTTTATCACGGCTTAAAATATATTTTTACGTCGTCTTTAGAAAAATTACGGCTTTAGAAATGTTCAGTTAAGTATATAATAAAACGAAACAGAATGGATGGAAAGCAGTAGATGAAGTCCTTAATTATTTTCTCCATTGGTGTTATTGCTGTTGGTGCGTTCCGCGTTCCGCGGAGAATTCACAAAATGACAGATTCACAATCACAATCTGTCATTTTGTCTATTCTTCCGTCGACAAAACCCGTTTCTACGGTGATCAGGCTACGCAGCAGTGCGGGGCGAGGATAAAAATAAATCAATATTTTGGATTTAAGTGTAGTGAATTTGAAGTAATATGTATTTTTCTTGGCCTGTTTTATCTGCTGGAATGAGCAAAGGATACGACACTCAACCTCACACCATTGTCTTCTCGTCTAGCACTCTTCTTGTTTTATAATCTTTATGGTGTTATATTATTGACAACATTTGAGAAGTTTTGATGAAGGTGTAAACTAACTTTTCCTCAATTTGTGCCAACAGTATTACAATCACAAAAAACGTTCTATACCATCTACGGCCATTAAAAAATAACTTAATCTTTGGCGCGTCACAGTCGCAAACACATAAATATGTAAGAGGTATCGCCGCAGATAAACTTGTAAAAAGTTATGAATGAAACCGAGAGTGCCCCGTAGTAGAGTTGTAGACTGTCCCCCCCTCCCGCCCTCCGCCAGTGTTCCCCTCCCCCGATTCCCTCTCCCCGCAGCACCCTACCACCCCGCGTCCTCCCGTGCGCCGATTTGTTTTACGCATTTAGTTTTATTTTGTTTTGACTTATTTTGTACTCTTGTACTATCGTGTAATGGAGTGTCCGCTGAGAAATTGGTTGAGTTATTCTGTAACATTTTGTTTTAGTCTGTGTCTGTTATGTTGCTTTTTGCGTTAAGTTTTCGCTGTTTTGATTTGTTTTAGTATTGTTTGGTGTTGTTCTTATAAGATTTTTGTAGAGTTTTGTCAAAATTGTTCTAATTATGTGTATATAATTGTGAACCTGTTTCAGCAAATTTTTAATCGATTCCATTGCCAAGTAATATCATAAAGCTTCCGCCAGCGGCTTCGCCCGCGTACTATCTTTATAAATATAGCCTATGTTACTTAGTGATGAATGATACTGCACGAATAGCATGACCACCGTAGAAACGAGTTTTTTCGACGCAAGAATAGACAAAATGACAGATAAACAATCACAATCTGTCACTTTGTCTATTCTTCCATCGACAAAACCCGTTTCTACGGTGGTCATGCTACGCGTGCAGGCGAAATAATTTTTTAAATCGGTTTAGTTGTTTTTGATTTTTTTCATAACAAACAAAAATACATATATTTTCTCTTTAGTACAGTATACATATAGTATACATAAGTTGGAAAAAAACATGTTAATTATTCGGTAGGTACGATTTTCTTCTCACACCTATAATGCCTATCATTAAACCTGCATACCCATTGAATATTCGACAAGACTGTACTTACTTAGAGTATATACGTAGGTAGATATAGCTGGTACACACTTGGCTTAGCGTTCGTCTGAGCAGGACACGTGGGGCGCGGCAACTAGGGCAGCGCTTTGCCAACTAAGCCTACATAGTGTGCCTACGACTACATGCTACTGACTACCTCGTACTATGGAGCCAAAATACCATGTAGGTATAATATGTTTGTATATTTAAGTGTCGTGATAGCCCTGTGGTTAAGACCTCGCCTCTCATGCATGACTTTGTGGGGTCAATGTGACTTTTTGAATTCGTACTTTTCTGAGTTTAGTACTAAGTCTGAAATCGCCAACCTGCCTTGAGCAAGTGGTGATCAATGCTCGTGCCTTCTCTGCATGAGAAGAGGCCTTTGCCAGGTGGGACAATAATAGGCTGGTATTATTATTGTTTAGCTTATATTTCCTCAATTTTACTTAAAGATTTATAACCCTCCTGCCCATACCCTAATTTATCGGCGGCCGGCGTAGCATGTCTTCTTCCATTTACCTCTATCAGCTATCTCCTCAATATTCACCCCCATTCTAACCATATTATCTTTCACACAATCTATACATCGTTTAAAGAACCGAATAAATCTAAAAATCATCAGTTCTTGCATCCAGTACAGCATAATCATTAACAGCTTTTAATTATGCCTTTTTTTTTTCTTTTTTGGGTGGGAAATTATCAAATAACTTCTCCCGCTCTGGGTGGAGCGGAAGGGCGTGTCAGACTCTTACTGAATAAAACCCACCCGTGTTCCTTCCGTTGCCTGTACGTTGCCAGGGGCCACGGTATCCCTTTCGGACTTTCCCGCAACCCCGGCAGGCATCGGTCCTATCGGACCCCTTCACTTGCTGACATCTCTTTGAGGCGCGCGTGGAACACAACGCGCCGTCGACCCGGGCCTGGTCCTTATCGGACGGCGAGCTACCCATTGCTCACCGTCCGTAATGATGCATCTTATGGAAATCTTTTGCAGACTTGGTCCTGGCTCCTCACTAAGATGAAACTAAATTAATGGATCAATGTATTTTTGGTTGATAAAACGCCTAAGCCGCTGGGTCTAGAAACAAGGAATTTTGAACAAGAGTTCGTTCAAACAAAAGTGTTCACTAAAGAAAGATTTTTGAAAATTCGTCCACTGAAGGGGTTAAATAGAGATGTCATTTTTAATGATGAGAATCCCATCGGGCATAAGACTTGTCAGTGAATAAAAATTAAAGATGGTCCTATGCATTAGACAAAATAATACCAATCTCAGGACAAAGAACTCGTACCTATCTAATACAGGTATAGATACACATACAGGTATATACACACAGGTGTGTCCCGCAGCTTGCTTTGTGTTCATTTGAAGACCGGACAGTTGAGGTGTCCTCCGAACGCTAAGCCAACACGTTGACGGCTAAGCTCGCACTGACACAAGACTGCTTGAGCTTGTGTCATGGCGCCGAGGATGCTTTTTCTATTCCCAAAATTCGGGCCAAACTCACTTCTAATATTTCGTTTCCCAAGCCTTAATCTCGGACTATATTAACACCCATCTGAAACTGACAATACCTTGTAATATTTGGTCCTGCGAAATGCGCAAATTCAGCAAATATCGCGACTGTCGCAGTAAGGAAGTAAGTCTTGTAAGCGTACCCTAAACCATATTTTGGGTCATAATTAAAATTAGGACCCAAAATATGGTTTAGGGTACTAACAGTTTGGTGGATACAAAAAAAAAACCGACCAAGTGCATGTCGGACCTTGCACAATGAAGGGTTCCGTATTTGGGACGAATTTATCCCAAAAACAAACTTAACTTTGCAGTTGAAAAACATTTTCTCCCATACATCGATATAACCATGGTCAATTCTCCAACTGCAAATGTATGTTTGTAATCGCAAAAATAAAATATGTGATATAACTAAAAATTTATGATTTTCGGACTTTTTCCTTTAGTTCTGCCGTCCGACCTTGCTTCGTGCCAAATTTCATGATTCTAGTCCAAAGGGAGTAGCCTGTAGGTTTTGATTTATTTGCGAGTATCAAAATATGTCGCTTAATGACCATATTGTATTTTTTTCCTTGTCTTAGAAGCTTGATTTTTTTAGAGCTTTAAGGGACCACAGATTTACGTATTTGATATTAATTTCAACTTCATACCCCCACGCGTTCCTGAGAAAAAGGGACTTGAGAGACTTGAGTCTCTCAAGTCCCTTTTTCTCCGGACCAAATGATCCTATAAGGGTTCCGTTTGTTCCTTTTGAGGTACGGAACCATTAAAAATACTGCATTCTACAGATGCTGCGGGCCCACTACCGCATAAGGGGGAAAACCAGGCCCTTATGTACTTATTGATCTCAAAGCCGTAAACTATAGAAGTCCCGCATCTTTAGCCATGGACATTTACGAGCTGATAAATGTCAACTAACTAATCTTTGTTTCTCATAGGGCCACTCCTATAACATGTTTAGCTTGCTAGAGAAGGTGGTTTCACTATAATCTATAATAGTTCAAGGGCTATAACATGTTAGCTCTCGGCCGCTCTATAGCCTTGTCCACGCATAGGTGACTGTTATTTTCACAGTCTAATTAGATTTCCTAATTAAATAGTGCATCAGCCTCTATATGATTACAAAGCTAACTATTTATTCTGTAGGTTTCGCGTAAGAGAAAATTAAAAAAACCCTGTTTTTTGAGAGACTGACTTGTTCGACAGAAAAAGTTATTTAGTTGCTGTACACCGCTGAACCCAGCCTTGAAGTCAGCTTTATATGTCTCCAAACGATGTTTCCTATGAGATATATATACCTTATTACCTTATCTATAATGCGTCCTATAATTTGAGCTTTAAATAGGGCACAGAAATACACGTACCTTACTATAACTTTGCCATACTTATACGATACCGGCAATAAAACATAAATTTTCAAATCTTTAGGGCGTATAGTTGTAATGTACATTAGAATAACCACATCCGTGTTTTGACGAACCGTTTGATTTTTGTTAACATGATATATCCAGAGTTGCTCGTGGCACAACTCTATAGAGATCCTTTAGGTACATAGAGAAACAAACATAGGTTACCTATGCAGGGTAGACGGCGCTTTTTTCAGTTCCACAAAAATATTCTTCAATAAAGCGTCCTCACCTCTGCCAGTTGTTTTAAAATCCGACCAGAAAAACGTGCAACAGCGACAGACAGACGTTAAATCCTGTACTATCTAGAGAAGGATTTGGAAAGTTTTGTTTTTCATACTATTTCCCGAAAAATTCTCTCTTAAAATTCGGTAAATTTCACCGAACTCAAGGAACCATTTTTGCTTTTCATTTTTCTGTGCGAGAAAAAAGATGGGCTTCCCCTCCCCTCGTTGGTTATGAAGGTACTTAGCGCTTAGTACGTACGTGCATTACCAGGAGAGCATATCGCCCTAATACCTGAGACGATACGTGGTATCGGAACATGATATAGTTAACGTTATGTAAGTCCTTTATGTCTCACGGTGCGCCTCCGTCCATTTCCATGACGTTGCAGCTGCCAGCCGCAGGATTGGGAAGTACTTATGTTGGGGAGAAGAGCGGGGGTGGTAGCGGAAGCGAAACGTGTGTGTCTGAAGAAAATGGTAGTCATTTTCCCACTCGATGTAATGTAATGCGATGTGGCAAAGAACGAGCTAGGCATTACTTTGGTGTCGTGTGGATTCTAAATCTGAAAAAAAAAAAAAATTTTAATTAGGAGCCGATGTTCAAGCAGCTATTACAAACTCGTAACATAAATCATGAATCGTGGTATCGCATGTATCAAGTAAAAAGTTTTGGTGATGTTTGTGCAAAACGCAAAAAACAGAAACAGGAATGTGTGTTTATGTATGTGCGTTTGTTCACTTCGATAAATATAAAAGCGGAACCTAAATACAGTGGCAGAAAAGATCATTAACTCATTACAATATAACCATCAACCGCAAGGGTGAGGGTATGGCGGTGTAAAGTGCGCGCTTGCACAGGAAATCACTTTTTTGTTCAGCGGCCGTGACTATCCACTTCCATGCCGACGCACCTGCCCGGACCGTGGTCGTGGTGACCGGCTCAATGGGTAATGTGGAGGACACACGTGTGCCTAAATAAAGCTTTGTGCCTGTCAGAACGTGGATTGGGTAGATATAGAAAATATTGTTATGACTTCTGAATTCGTACTGAAGAAACATTTTGTTTAATTGCTGTGAAGTATGTTTACTGACATTACCAAACTACGGCAAAGCCCAAATAAAAATAATTAACACTTCTTTCTTCAACTGTTCAACCATTTAGAAATATTGTCTCCTCAATATTTCACTACCAAAATGTTCTCAAGCAACGCACTAAGGTAGCTACCTCAAATCGTCATCACAGGAGGTCGTATTCTAAGCTCGGCCATGCACGAGCCGTTCGCGTATAACCTATGTACCGTACTAACGTAGGTATATAAATCCTTATATACAGCGCTGTAGCCATCATGCGAGCACACACTGTATATAACCGTTATGTGTTTCGGTTTTAGCTTGAGATGTCGATGAAAATTTGTAGGTGTGTATCTATCTGGAAGATAGGATACTCTTGTTTGGTTTGCTGGAAAAAGTCGGGCAGATTTCTTTGCGTTTCGAATATCCAACAGAATTCTGTGAAAAATAAAACGTTTATTCACCTCAAACACCCCACTTTTATTGTGTTTAGTAAAAAATATTCACAGTTTTTTAAGGCTATTTTGTCATCTCGTCGAGCAGATCGGTTGCTTTGTCTAGATATTTTTTTCATCGCAGACTTTCTTGTTTTCGAGGTTTTCTTTTTCTTACAAAAATATGTGTTAGATGTTTGTGCAGTTCGATTTCCATTAAATAATAATATTTACCGGAAGACGTAGCGTTGGAAGACCTCCTACAAGGTGAACCGATGACCTTGTTAAGGCCGCAGGAATCTGCTGGATGCGGGAAGCACAGAATCAGTCGAAGTGGCGGTGCTTGGGGGAGGCCTATGTCCAGCAGTGGATGTATTTCGGCTGAATGATGAATAATATTTACACGTCCAATCCGAATCTCCAAAGCCTTAATTATCTCCAAACTATCGCAGAAGTCACGTCATATCTATCTAGTCCACCCATCCTCTAGTTTATTTAACTTCCTAAACTAGGGTCATCCCAGTCGCCCGCCCTAGTTAACATGATTTAGTATCTTCCGAGCGATAATCCTGAAAATATAACGATCTAATTTGCCTGCTAGGCGTGTGGAGAGCCAGTGGATATAATTCTCTGTCGGGCGGCCACTCAGAAAATGAGCTGAGTCGCGGGTCCACGTTCTACCGAACAGAGCCCGTAGGTTACATTGGTTACATACAGACGAAAAGGTTGTAAAGTTGTGTGAAAAAGGATATTGAGACCCAGAATAATAATGCTGCTCCAAAAATTCTAGTCGAAACTTGAGGTGAAAATCTCCTTAAGCAAAATATAAAGCGGTTGTCAGAATGTGTATCGGTCAGGGAATTTTGAAGAACGATATTAAACTTTGGGCTTTTGAAGACTCGGAAGAACACATTTTAACCCTGTAGTCGACCAAAATTTTATACTCGACGTTACCAGAGAGGTTTAAATATGTACCTACTGGTTCTTAAAATATTAGATTGCTGCGTTAGCGATCTGCTGAAGTTAAGCTGTGGACGCGGACATATTCGTCGGGACACGTGTCAAATAACGATTTCAGCGCGACACGTGTCGCACTATAAATTCCGTGTGCCGTTCAGTAATCGCCTTTGAAAAACGGAAAGAGCAAATACATAAAACTTATGTTGTGCCACTTTATGGCTAATGTGTAAAAGCTACACATGTAAAGAATTGTAAATCTTATTGCAAAATTGGTCTTAAGGCGACGATAACCGACTTTTAATGATTTTATACTGACACAGTGACTGTTCTGTTCAGTTGAAGATGACGTCTAAACGAGTAGTGTTAATGATTTGGAAAAAATATATATGTTAAATTAGAGCATTTTCTTAATAAATTAAATACGAATATTTTAGATTATGTTTATATAACATAGTGAAATTAATTTGTAAAGTTATGTCTAACACGGATAAACAACCGAGAATCTCGCAAAATCTATCAAGCGTATTTTTCTGAAACCTTCACCATTTTAAAGATAATTTAACTATTGATGTTTTAGTATACGTGGTTTATTAAAATACTTTTTGTTTTATGTATAATAAATTAATAATGCGTCAAATTTGGGACAGCGCTCCTTGATGGGCGAGTCCTATTACTGGCAGAACGTACGATGCGTTGCGGGAGCTCAGTACAGAACACGCAAGCTAACCACTCAAGGTCATTGGCATATATCTGCGTCTTAATATGTTTTATCCCTTTTTGTTCTGTTCCACGGCTCTGTCCTCCATTCTCCTCAGCAGTATGTCAGTCTAGCAAGCGAGGCGGTATTTTAGCTGCGTCGTCACGCGAGCTCTCGCCTTGAGACTGCGGCGAAATAGACCTCAGTGTAATAAGCTCAACCTATCTATACCGACATGTAGGTAGACCATACGCGATATGTAACTACTGTTCTCTACGAATGAATGATTCGTTGCTAACCTACGAAGCGATTAAATGATTCGTTGCAAACGTAATTTTGATAACTGTTTTTTGAGGGGAGGACTCATAAATTTGGTGATAGTGTCTGGCATGGGTCAAGCATGTTTCAAACTAGAATAAGGTGGACTTTTGCAAAAAAAAAATTACGTAGGTACGTGTTGAATTGGATCGCGCTGATCGCCGGCACGTACGCATATGTACCAAGGAATCATAAAGAGGTAGAGAGAAAATAAATTGCACTCAGAAACTAAGACTTCTCTGCAAAGCACCCCATATTAGTGAAAAGCCCAAATTTATCGTTTTACACATCAATATCTCGCGTGTTTTACGACACCTGGTTAAAGGCAACGGTTTGTGAAGTGGAAACCTTTGTGTATACGCGTATATATTATGTGTGTATATAAACGTAGATATGTGTGTGTGTTACATAAACTGAGCCGGCGACAGCTAGTCGGAGCCGACCGACCAAAATACGGGCACCTGACGCCCGCTCGCAACCCAGCCGGAGTGGGGGCACAGTGGAGATAGATAGCGGGTCCTTTCATTAATTTTATTAGGTTTTTTTTATTTTTATTCCAGTTATATTCTGTTATCGACAGGTGGTCAGGGCACAATCGTTCTCACAATGCAGTATGTGCGTTGTCGTGTCAGGTTTAAACAATGATAAACTAGTCACAGTTAACGCCGGTTACCTCCGCTGCGAAACCGCAGTATTTCAATTTTGTATTTTTAACTACCTCGGTTTTGCTGCTTTGGTTTCGCAGCGTAGCTGTGCTACCGGGGTAAAAATGGAGGCCACTTTGGGGTTCTAGTAATTTTGTAGAGCCATCTATAGGTACCTCAGGATGGGTGATATGATAAACATGTCATGCTGGATGCAAGTTCCGTTCATTTGATATTAGAAAATTTCGACATAATGTACGAAACAAGGTAAACGTAGGTATGGGAGGTAATTCTAAATTATGTATTCTGGCTTGTATCTCGAGTTCGTTTAAGCAAGGAAAATGATCGTTTGGTACCTATATCTATTATTTATTAACATCTCCGTTTCCCGCACCGCTTATGAGCATGTTCTCGGCTTAATTTCGCCACGAGCGCGCACAAAGCCTGCCCGCTGCGGTCGGTCGTCTTACCATCGGGCGCGATTGTACTGCTATACTTATATACACTTATGTACAGTGTTTATCGCGTGTTGACACTGCGACTGTGCCCAGCCAGCCTATCGTTCACGCCTTTTGACCAAAACGGTGTAAACAGAGCGTGTTAACATGAGTCGGTTCAACAGTCAAGTTTTAAAAGATGGACTTAAAGAGCAGGCAAACTGGCAGGCTAAGGATTGTTTGTTTACTTTCTGGGAAACCTAAAATTCAACCGAACTATAACCACTAAACCCCACACTCAATACAAACACGATTGGTAACTCGTCCAAAACACAGTCGTAGACTGCCAATTCATCATCGTTCAAAACGGTAACGAGAAATTAGATAAACAACACAATTACCTATAGAATTGTACATTCGGATCGAAAATCACTACCATTTTGCAGCAGATCGGATTAATTCTAATACAAAACATTACACACGAAATACAGAGAGCTCTCCGTTTATTTCTGCAAAATCAGACTCATGTCGGGCTTAAACAGCGCTTTGACGGCTCCTGGTCTAATCCCAACACAGTCGTACGGTCATCAGTGTACAAATACGATGTATTTAGTATTTAGATGTTTGGCTCTTTGACTTTGTACGGAACGTTGGGGGCGTGGGACAACCACTCTAATTACGTAACACACTTTCAAACACAATCTGAATCATTTTGAAGGCTTTTGCTAGTCCGAAAGAGATACCGTGGCCCCTGGCAACGTACAGGCAACTGAAGGAACACGGGTGGGTTTTAGTCAGTAAGAGTCTGACACGTCCTCCCGCTCCACCCAGAGCGGGAGAAGTTATTTGATAAATTCCTACCCAAAAAAAAAAGTCTTGCTAATCCATTGTTTCATATGTTCGAATAATTTGTCTGCTCAACTATGTAAATAACGCAATGAATGTTGTTGAACTGTCAAAATGAAACCCATTGATACTGTTAGTGTGTTGCGCAATTACCGTGCTGCACTGCCGAGACTACAAAAAGGAAATGGTTTAATAAAGACCTGTATTGGCTTTAGACTCATTGATTCGTCTACGCGATGTATCAATAATCAGCCTATAATGTTACCACTGCTGGGACCTAAGCCCCCTCTTTCTGTAAGAGGGAGTGGGCCGTAATCCACCACGCGGGCCCAGTGAGGGGTGGTGGATGTCACATGTCTTCGATTTTTTGGTTCTAGGACATGCCGGTTTCCTCACGATGTTTTCTTTCACCGTTTTGAGAGCAGTGGTGATGAAATAATGTACACAAAGGAAAGTGCCTGCTTGGGTTCAAACCCAGGACCTTCTTTCTACTCGTAAGTCGCGGCCGTTACCACTGGGCCACCACTGCTCCATCCACTCCGTCGATCTATCAATAATACCTTCCTTTGTCCTATCAAGTTACGTTTACGTAAGATCCGTATTCAAATTATTTGTGTTAGTGATTAGTTGTATCAGTACTGCCTGAAGCCAGTTGGTATCTCATGGCGTCATAGAGAGTGCGATTGTCGCAGCCCAGTGCTGAGCACGCCACAATTGCGGCGATATTTTCATTTTAAGAAGAAAGTGACAGCATGGTAAACTGTACAAGGATCATCCATATTTTAAATGTCACATCTTATTTACTGTACCTAAAATCCATTCATTCATTCATTCACTATCATTTATTCATTCATTCACTCTCATTCATTCATTCATTAAACCATTTATTTTTGAATTGTCAATGAGTCAGTCAGTCAGAAAAGTGAAGCTAGTTCCCCGTTCCAAAACGTACTAGGTTTCTCTGGAGAAGAACGGGCAAGAAACTCCCATGAAGTGTTCATGAAGTATCAATTAATAGGTTTACAAAATATTGGTTTCATCATTCATGTTGAATTCGCCTAAAACACTATACTTATATACCTGGTTTGACTTATCAAAACACCATAGTCTGAAAGGAATTAAATCCAATTAGACCACAAAGCTTACTGAAGGAGGTTCTTTACAATAAGTTGTGCCCGTGCCTTTTTTAAACCGTACCTATGATTACTCGCGTTGTACCCAGATCAGAAAAAAAATGAAGACGTGGTATTATTACGTTCGAAACTAAAATAGGGATAATTTTTGTCTTTGGTATATTTGTAGCTATACCTACTATAAGTTAATTGTGAAAATGGAAATCTACTCTTAAATGTATGAACAATCTATGTACCTACTGTGTTTCTCGAACAAAAACTACCTACTCCATAGATAAAGGAAAAAGACCATGTGACGAGACAGCTGTCCAGTAACCGACTAAACGTAATACCTGTAACTTCGTTGTAATCTGTTGACATTTAGAGTTTGGGCTCTTTACAATAGACAGATTACAACATTTTATATTACTATTATAAATCTAACAAAAAAAATGTGCTCAAGCTCAAGGTTACATCTACGAAGAGTAGTTTATAAATAAATGATAAAGTATAACATACATTAATAAAAGAGGAAACTATTTAAAAAATCTAAAATAAATTAAGTTTGGTTTACCGTATTTTTAAACAAGAAAGTGTCTTCTATAAAAACCCTTTTTACGATTTGTTTACCGTTATTTAACTACCTTAACCTATGGAATATAAATGACTTATTACTTTGACTTATCTTTAGAATACTCTAAAAGCGATATATGGGCGTCAACGAAGCAAAAGCTGTACTGTAAGGATCATAGCTGGTGTCGTTCTTTAGTTTCTGCCTACCCCCATGAGAAAAAGGTATGAGTTTATGTATGTACCTATGTAGTCTCTAAAAGGTCTAACAAACCGGAAAGTTCGACTCCTGGTCTAAAATGCAATAAAGACTGGTACTCTGGTCTCTTTTGATCATTAAGTGTTTTCTTATGAGATTTTGATTAAATAGGGCACAAATAGAGTTTCAGTTCATGGCGTTTATTCACGATGTAGGGGATTGAGTCAATTTCTATTCCAAAAGTTTACCTATCAAACCACTGCAGTGCACAATTATTTTTGTTGTCCTAACTTTCACGCTTATATATTTTTTTCATATATTTACCAAATATATCCGATATTTCTACGATCCGGGGCACAGTCCTACAGTTTCCAGGCAGGCGTGAACTAGGTTGAGATGTCTGGTCGCCATGGAATTGTGATGGGAACGTGTATTGTACTTACTTACACACAGGCTTTTTATATTTTATCGTTCAACAATAATGGACTAATACCGTTCCGTGCAGAGAGAGGGAACCTCAAGGGGTTAATTATAATGGATCGCTTGATCTGCAAAATTAAAAGCTCTGGCCGGCTCCTGTCTAGCGATAGGTGACAACTGGACTTTTATTACAAATCGAGAACAGCCGTTTTGGGCATTGGAACGCCATATAGAATAGTCGGATAGAAACTCTGATAACTGATGCAACAACTTTCAGAAGACAGACGCATCAGATGGGTCAGTGAGCTGGACACCAACCATGACTACGTTTGTAAATGTGGGATGACAAATGCTTCTTATAAATTTAGAGTTAGACCTGAATGAAGGGATAACTTTGATAACTAAGCACCGAATATAACGCCTACGCACCTTAAATCTCTGACCATCTCATCGTTTTCCTTGAATTAGAATGGGTATAATAAAATTAAAAAACATGTGCGGTCGGAGGACTCCCGTCTGGAATCCCGTCCCGTTCTCATGTATTGTTTAAAACAAATATTTTGACCTCACTATCGACTTTAGCACCCTCGAAAACCATCAAAACGATACACATGTTGAAAAATTTTTGCAGCCGCCCTCTTGGATTTACATTTTAACGTCACTATCGGCTTTAACACCCTCGAAAACCATGAAAATGACACCAATAATAAAAATAATAGAAAAAATCGCAGCCGCCACCTGCATTTTCATTTTGAACAAATTCACACTACTCTGAAGAAGAGAGAGAAAGTTACCCGAACATAACGCTTTTTCGTTACGTGACGATTTCTACCACTTTACTGCAAGAACTTCGTTCCAATAACGATCTAATTAACATATTTTGATTTTCCTCACGAACATCAGTCTAAAAGATATCAAGTTAAAGTTTAAAGCATCACACTCTGGGCTATTGCTGTTCGTTATAGCCTTATATAGCCCACACTTCACACAAACTATAAAGCTCAACCTGGGAAACGCAATATGCACTATAGCCTATTATTTTGCACACTGCATTTAGTTTTCATTGGAATAGAAAAGAATAATGGTACATAAAGGCTAAATAGACGTACAGTCGACAGAAAAGATTGATAAGCAGGCATAAAAAAAACTTTGTTTTTTTATCTTTTGATACTTGTAATTTCTCCTGTATCCATTCATTTACACAAAAAGTCTCAAGTCAAGTCATAGTTGAAGTTCATCGTCTATAGGCCATAAAATAATTGATTTCGAAACAATAAAACCCGAGATGCGTAGCACAGCTGTCAGACGCTCATCAGCCAATGCGTTAACCATGCTGCCACTTTTCATATTATTGCGTGCCAAATACTTTAAAACTAAAAGCTCTCAAACGAGATGATCAGATCGATTGACACAGATTTAACTTCTCAACAAAAAGCAATCATGGGTTGAAAAGGAGTTGTATGTGGGCGCTATCCTGTAAAAATATCAGCATGAAAACTTATGTCAGCTTGAAGTGAGCTGTCATTCCACCTGAGGCTAGGGATTGCCACTATTAAAAAACTCACTTCAAGTTCACTTCACCTAAGTCTTCACGGTGATATTTGTACAGAATCGATCGGCTGTACTTCTAGTGACCATGTGCATGTCCTTGCGTCACACTTTATAACGCCCATACAACGGTAATATGAACTCGAGGCTAATCCTTTGTTCTATATGTAGTAGATGACCGACAAATGTGAAAACGCGATGAGATGCGATACCTTCAAACAGCAGCTTTAGTAAGTGGCGTACAATTTCGCGCGGCGAAAAGTTAGTAATTAGTAGTTACCTAAGATGTGCGAGGTTTAAAACCTTATTTTCGAAGTTTTGACAGTAACTGTCATCTTTTCTTACGTGATAAGTATCTAGCGTTGTATAGCTTTACTAGCTCACCTGGGACGTAGGTTAAGTGTGTCGTATAATAGGTTAATGTGACGTCACTAAACGGCATTCAACCAACATGGCGGACACATGTGCTAGAATTCCTTCCATTTCATTTCCTCCAAAGAATATAGGAGTATCGCTATCTTTACGTTGTGTTGTGGATTTATTCAGAAGTTTTTGTACGTGTAGGCAAGATTGCGTTTTGGAACAAAAGACCTTAGGAACAAATCAAATTTTGTGAAAAATGTCAGCGGCTTTAAAATATGAAATAATGATTAATTTATTATTGTAGGGTATCCAATAGTTAAGCAGCATCAGATGCATATTTCGATTATGCGACATATTTGTCAAATATGACAAAATTGACACATTTTCATATCACCACTGTTGCACTCAAACTATGAAAAAACTTGTAAAATTGCCAAATTGTCGGCTGTCACCTGTCGCCTGACAGGATCTCTTTCTTTCGTAGCTCAACTTTTTCGTCACAAAAAAACGTTGAATTCTGCGCGTGAAAAATCTCCCGCATTACGTCGTAATTAACTAAAATGGTGACAAACTGTAGCCACGTGTAACACTGTTGACTCTCCTTTAATCTAGGCGCTCGCTAAGAATATAATTGTTCTTTAGTATACAACTCATTAGAGTTTATGCCTACCATGGCTGGATTAAAGGAATGTGTATATATATTCTAATTGATGTGACCTTACTTATTAACGAACCAATATCCACTTTAATTCCGTGTAAATTAAGTTGAATTCAGAAAGACTATTGGACAAGTTTTTCTTTTTACCCGACTGGAAAGGAAGGGTTATGTTTTTCGTATGTATCTTGTATGTGTGTATATTTGTCTGTAAATTTCTTTATACCTAACTCGTATCTTCCAAACGGTTGGATGGATTTCTAGAATTAAGGTATCGTTTTATTCGTCTTTGGGCTGATTTTTCAATAGTCTGATAACTTATAAATAATTGAGGAACAAATATTGTGGTTTGACAGCTTTTGTATAGAAAATATGTCAAACTGTCATATTTATTCTTCAGATAAAATTTATCTGACTATTGAAAAATCAGCCCTTAAAAACCCAAGTGCCCTTAGATAATTGTGAAGATTTTGAAAAAAAAAACTAAATGGCTGATTTATGGCGCGAAATAGTAATACGTTAATTTAAAAAAATAACCAAAGTTATCAAGTAGGGTATCAAATACACTCATTAAGTTTAGTATCAGGGGGGACCCAATTGCAAATTATAAACGGAAAAAAAAATAATATCAAAAAAATTAATAAATCATTATATAGTCTGTTAAACCGAAGTGGAGTTTACGTTGTTTATAGTTTATTTTAATTTTGTTTTCTATTCTCAATCTTGTTTTAATTGTAGTGCAAACTGAACTTTATTTGTGAGTTTTAAAGTTAATTTTCCAAAAACACATTAGTTTACCTGTTTGGAAACTAAATTGCGAACGCAGGATAGGTACAACTGTAAGTGCATTCAGTAAAACCAGTCTTTTTTTGAGTTTGGCATACGAGGTGTAATATGGCCTTCGAGTAAAATATTTCTGTAACAAGTTCCTTAGAAAACAGCTTCCGACGTCGACTTTGCAAGTCCACCATCGCAAACATTTTCAACGCAGCTCAGACAGAAAAGTATGGACCCCATAAGCGGGTATTTTGAACTACATAAACTTCAGCAGTTAACACGGTGGCCTGTGACTTATGCAAAACGATGGGTATTTATCAACGTACTGTATAATGTGACGTCATTTTTCATGTCCGCGCTTCGGATCCACGACGCTGCGCCTCACTGGATCCTGACAGGATTTAAAGTGCGCCTGTTTGCGATACTTTTTCCGTTATAATCGAGTTGTGAGAGGTACGTAGTTTTCATTTTGTGCCCCTAAAGCTATAGAGCCCGACATATAGTGTCCGCAATTTACCGGCGAATGACATTACTGAAACATTATTTATGAAAGTAAGTTGATGTTTTTCCTAGAGAGTGTTTTTGTCAAAACCCTGCTGCCATTTTCATGACAGCCTTCACTGCGGTCGTTATATGGTGGCCAATGCCCTTCTAGGAAGCCGAATTTTCACCCCTAGTTCATCATCATCATTATTTCAGCCGAAAGATGTCCACTGCTGGACATAGGCCTCCAAGTACCGACTGGTTTTGTGCTTCTCGCATCCAACGGATTCCTGCGGCTTTCACCAGGTCATCGCTGCGTCTTCCGGTATGCGGGCGCCATTCCAGAACCTTTCGGCCCCATCGGACATCTGATCTGCAGCAATATGCCTTGGCCATCCCCTGGTTGTTGAAAGCTTATTGAATATAAACTAATGTCAAATATCATGTCAATGGATATTATTAGAGTGGCTGTTGTGTATTGGCCAACCAATTACTGCATTAACTTGAGTTTGGCAAAATGTTAAGCAATTTCTGCAGCCAATTGTGCTTCAGTACTAGCCCATACTCTAAGTAAGAAGATCTAGTGATTCTTAGTTCCGTGTTGCCGTAATCAACGTTACCCGTAAATGGTTTATGTCTGGACAAGACACCTGTCTCCAGTAGCCCCTTAGAATTGTCCGAGCTACATTTGGAGGCACGTCGTCTTGCTCTCTGCACTGTGCTCAAGACTTAGGTCCATAGGGGTTGCCATGATCCGGTCATCTTGGGAGTTGAGATGGCTGTAGCTGTCATAATCCCATGGCGGCTTGGATTTTCTTACATCCTGTATATTTAGCCTCCGGAATATAAACCATTGTTTTTTTTCAAAAGTTCCACGCTAATTTAAATCCCTGAGAAACGCGACAAGACGACTTATTGCAATTAAACTGTTTTTTCATTACATCTATTCAAAAAGAGCTAGTTTTTTCTTCATAAACAGGGACCAAAATAGCTCTTTAATCCCTAGGGACAAAAAGCGATTTGAATTTGGAATGTGGATATTGTTAGTAAAAATTCCAATCACCAAAGAGATCAATCACGAACATTGTATGAACAAGTAACAGGCTGAATGATAAAGTAATCCGAGCAAGAGCCAAATTAAAAAAAAAGACGCGCGAAATGCATTCCGCCTTAGTTCGTAATTGTTTACTCAAATTAAGATTTTACGTTTTAAAAATCAAAGTCAAAGTCAAATCATTTATTTCAAATAAAAAATTTACAATTTAAAATTTACAAAAAAATTGAATTAATTCTAGTCGCCCCTTCCAAAAGGTAGTTTTCGCATGGAGAAGAATGGGTAAGAAACTCCACCGTTAAAGTAGTAGTCTCTTTTAAAATGTTTTACAATATTTTGTATAAGTACATTAGTTATAAATATAATTATATGTGAGGACGATGCACCTAGAATAAAATTATTATACTACAATAGGTAAAGAGAATTAAAAATGAAGCAACAACAGATAAACTAATTATGTGATAGATACATGGTGCTCACATATTTACAAATATTGTAAAAGTAGACGATTTTCCTAAAATTTTACAATTAATAAGTCAGTATGCGAGGAATGGTTCACAGAATGTAAAATCAATGTAATATAATAAAATATACAATTAAATTTGCAACCAGTTTGATTTTGTCTTGATTCTAAATTATCCTATGGAGCAGGACCAGCATGTTTCCAAGCATTCTTATCTTGGATATAATCCTCTAATTTGTAATATGCATGTTTACGAAGTGTACTTTTAATATGAGTTTTAAATGAGTGTGTCTTCCTCCAGTAGTGAGAATGAAATAAATAAACGTAAGTACTATTCTTATTTATAAGTTGCATTTACTTATTTTCTCATAGAGGGTGATAAAAAGTAGTGTCCGCTTCGGGAGCAACACTATTTTAAGCTCGAGTGATGTACTTTGAATCTCACGCTGCGCTCAGGATTCTACTTTAGAACCCCTAGCTACGATCAGGATTCTACTCTAGAATCCTTGGCTCCGCTCTGGATTCAATTTAGAAACACTCTCACCTTTAAAATATGTAGTTGTTTGCTCCTTAGGCAAACAAAACTACTTTAAATCTACTATTTTTTTTGTATTCCTGTTTCAAATAAGTGACTGGGTCCAAAGCCAAGGCTTTTTTTTTTGTTTTAGGTACCTTTATTTAAAAAGATAGAGACCAATTGAACAAAAATATGCGGAGTGACTCGATTCAGGTGTCCGGGAGTTTATTACCGCTACGTCGATTCCCATCAAAACAAAACGCATCTGTGTTCAGAAAAATCACGCTTGAGCTCGAGGTTGGTCAAGTAGGTACACTTAGGTCCGCTGGCACCACAAATCATTAAATGCGTTTAGCGCTAAACGTATTAAAAAAACATCGTTCTTTTTCTGTAAATTGTTTGAAGCTGACAGAATAATAATAAAGCTGAAGAGTTTGTTTTTTTGTTTATTTGAATGCGCATATCTCTGGAACTGCGAGTCGGATTTGAAAAATTATTTTTGCATTTGATAGCCCGATTTTTGAGGATTTCTTCAATTTAATATCACACTAGGACCCTTAGGAGCCGAGCAAAAACTAAAGTCTGAAAGAACACAAAGCAAAAACGAAGTAATAGCGCGGGCAGGTAATGCGATGCGACGAGGTGGGTCGGGAGAACAATAAATTTCACGCGGAAAAAGTCGCAGGCAGGAGTTAGTGATGTTATAATTTGTTTAGCGTTAAAACAAAAGGTGAAAAACTAATTTTATAACAAATCCAAGAAGACAAAAAGAACACGTCATTCCAATACTCTTTCTTTCCATCCATCATAAGAAAAATGATCAAATTCCGCTGCACCTGGCACATTCTTCTTTGAAGGAGAGCCAAGAAGTTTATCCGTCCGCTAACAAACGGCGAATGTTCCCAGCTCAGTATTCAGTATTGTGCCGTTCCCGAACGCCGTCGTTATATCTAAAGCTGGTAATGACGTTATTCAGAGGAGACCACTCAAAAGGATCCACAGAAGTGCCATTTAATTCTTGTGCTTTCAGATCTTTGAATTTGGATCGGTCAAATGAGGTAAATAATATTTTGTAATTTAAAAGAGTGTCCAAAGAGTTTCTTGCCCGTTCTTCTCCATAGGTACGTACGTTTTGGAATGGGCAACTAGCTTCATACGTCTGACTCATCAACTCCTTGACAATTCAAAAGTGCCTGTAAATGGTATAATTTAAATAAATGTTTTGAGTTTGAGTTTGACCCTCCGTATAAATTGCACTAAGATATTCTCGCCAAAATATTTACCTACTGAATTGTACATTGCGAATGGTTTATCTCACTGAAACGGATAAGCAACAGTGTCAACTAGTACTGACAGGCAACAACGACCAAGCTTCGCGTTAACGTTGGTGCACTATCACATGTAGTGTTTGACATGTATTTATCCAATTAGATAAAACTTCGAATTGGAGCTCTTCACGTTGTATCACTACAGGGATGTCACTGCAGGGATTCAACAGAATATCAGCGTCAGGTATATTTGCCTGGCACATGCTGAGCTGGACTCCCATTTGGTGCAACCTTGAGACGCACACCGCACTTTTTTATGTTCGTTGTTCCATTATTTTAAAGTGTGTCATAGCTAATAGTGTCATCACAATGTCTTGTTTTCTTCCTTTTTTATTTGTTTATATATTGGCACCTTGCAGCTATTTCCTAATAGCTAATTAGTCATTATTTAATAGTGTTTTTGTATGTTGTGCTGTTTTTTGTGTGCACTAAATAAACGATTTATCTATCTATCTATCTTATTACTATAGGCGTTTATTGAGACTGATACACAAAACCCATGTCTCGTCTCGCCTTTCATTTGGTCAATCGTCTGATGACAAAATTAATCAAAAGTGACAAATTAATTTTATTAGTGAATCGATTCAACAATGTTGGATTATGGTACTCGGCATCTTCCACTTGCCTTCCGAATGATCGAAAAAATTTATAAAAGGGCAGATGAACGTTCCTTCCTTTATAAGGGGGATATTACACTGTCATATCTATGATCATAGGCTCTATGAGGTTCAACTGTAGGTTATCTGTGAGTGAATGAATTCATTAATTTAAGAATTTCATTAACTACTTTTTAGCCGACTACGGCATAGCCAAAAGGAAGGGTTATGATTTTAGCAGTCTATATATGTATGTATTATTTCCTTTTACGTGTGTTCCACCGTAGCGCCTAAACTACTGAACCGATTTTGATGAATGAGGTATCATAGGTTTGTAATAACCCCCCGGTGACATAGGCTATATAAATTCTCCCTAAATTTAGTATGGTGGACTTTACACGTCAATTACAGACCTCGAAAAAAATTTTATTTAAATAATCATGTATATTCAAATTCAAAATATTTTATTTCACATAAACCTAAGTGCATGGTTCCAATTTGTCGTTTACACGTATACCATGTGGGTGCCAGGTACCCGAATGTCCTTTCTTTGGTATTGCTCGTCGAGTTGAGCTCCTTAATTTCTGGGTTGAGCTCCACGATTACTGACAAATGCTTGCACTGACAGGACAGGTCCACTCAAATCTGTGTGGTTATTTTCTCAAAAGACCATTTCAGACACTAATCTACATGGTCCTCATATGGCCTGACCAAGATTATGTCTGAACTTTAAAAGAGACTGTGACCTCTGAATTTGATTCGGCCTTTCTTCTCAGAGTAGTCAGATAGGAAACGCCGAACTCATCAATTTTTTTTTTTTTTTTTTTAAGATGTGTAAAAGTGATTCCAATATCCTATTACAGAATAAACAATTTTATTTCATTTCATTACACCTACAAAATTATAATGGCATGCGATGACGGCTTTACCTTGACCATTTTTGTACCTATGATTGTCTAGATGTCTGTCTGAAATATTATCTTGTTTCGTACTTTTAAGATCATTTTTATTTTTCCGTAGCCGAGTTACAGATTTTTAGACTAAATTTTTTACCAACGTTCAAAAATGCCTTATAATGGCCTACTTGTAATAAATGAGTTGACTTTGACAGAATAAACAAATTTTCTTTCTCTTTTCTTTTCCTGAAGTAAACCTTCTCAGTGTCTCCTCGAGGTGTATGCGGGCGGTATCGCCGCACTAGCTCCTGTTCAGCAGCGGTCGTTTGAGATCGCGCGTTTACGAGTTCGTCCGGGCGATGCGCCCGCTTTATTGTGCTGACTGTACTCCGTGACGTCATGGATACAGTCGCTATCGCTGCGACCCCGATACGAATGGTGGTGGCCTTCTGTGCGAATTAGTCGAGCAAGCTCGTAATTTTGGATACGTACTTTTCGCAAAATCAGAAAGGATTCATATATAAATGGATCCGAATGAAAAGTGTAGTTTTAGTGGACCTGAATATTTACTTGTACACACGGCTTCACATCAAGCTATACATTTCCAGTTTATGCTGATCTCGCATTTTATAGGATTTCCGTACAATGCGAGGTCAGCTTATAGTGGAAATGTGAAAATCAAACAAATATCGACTGTTGCTGAAATCAGTTAATTTATAAACTTTGGTCATTGGTCAATTATTTACCAGTTCTTTTGAAAATAGATGTGAAATAATAAAACGCACAACTTTTTTTTTGTTGCTGAAACTTTCATGCCAGGGCTAAAAGTATACACCAACAGGATAACTTGACAAACACAATGTCTTTACCAATAGCCTCTGAGATGAAAGATCTTTATCAACACGTAATAAAGCAGAGAGCAGGTGAGCCCAGCTCCACTGTTTACGAGCACTGAATTAACGAGTACACTCATGATAATAAACCGGCCGTAAATAAAGTCATCCTTGACGGGAATAAAGTCATCCACTCGTCGGGATCATCCCTTAGATGATAGGCCGCGGTACTTATAAGCCAGTCATACGAAGTGTGTACCTACTTATTAATAACTAGCAGCATCCCGCGGTTTTACCCGCATAAGTCTCGATCCCGTGGGAACATCGGGATAAAAAGTACCCTATGTATTAATCCAGGCTATAAACTATATGTGTGGCAAATTTCATTCAAATCCATTTAGTAGTTTTAGCGTGAAAGAGCAACAAACATCCATCCCCAAAAACTTTCGCGTTTATAACATTTGTAGGATTTCAGTACTCATAGATGTTGATATTTTATGCTCTGTAAAATAGTGATTTCTTAGTAATGTTGATTTTAGACCATTAGTGATGTTTTTGAGTTTTATACATCTTTATAAAATGGGAAATAAAGAAACATTTCGGGGAAACAGAAATTGTTTATTCTGTAAATAGGATATTGGAATCACTTTTACAGGTCATCTTAAAAAAAAAATTAAAAATTAGCTAGATGACAGAGGGAAAGCTAGTTCTTCTTCTAGGCTCTATACCTAGCTATTATGAACGAAGGTAAGGGAAAGACACTTCCACTTCCACCAGCAATATAGTCAGGGTTCAAAGAAAGAAATATTAAACTATATAGTCTATCTCACCAGAGGTCCGACTCGGCATCAATTTTTAGTGAAAACGCTTATACATAGGTAGTTATAGTTATGAGTCTGCGGGCTATTTTGTGGGCACTATAATAAATAGCGCGAAACAGTTATAGTGTGAAAGTGATGTCGTAAATCTGTTAGGGGGTGTTATCGAGGGGTGAGACGAAGGATTTCAGTGTCCGGGACAATAAGCACGTGAGATGGGATATGGTTTGGAAGTTCATTTATTGGTACTGTACGGTACACACTGACTTATTAGTATTACTTGTTAAAATGTTAGGAATATCGTATAATTTTACAATGTTTGTAAATACCTATGTGAGCACCATGCATCTATCACATAATTAATTTATCTGTCATTCCTTCATTTTTCATTCTTTTTACCTATCGTGGTATAGTAATCTTTTTCTAGGGGCATCGTCTTCACATATTATTATATAATTAATGTATACAAGAAATTGTGAAAACATTTAAAAAGAGTAACGGTGGAGTTTCTTGCCCATTCTTCTCCATACGAAAACTACCTTTTGGAAGGGGCAACTAGAATAATTCTTTTTTGTAAATTTTGACTTTCAAAAGTGCCTTTTTTGTGCCTAATTGAAATAAATTATTTGACTTTGACTTTTAAAAGCTGTTAGGGTATTTGTTGATGATTTAATGACGTTTACATTAAGAAAAGAAAAGAAAGAAAATACGTTTATTTCCGGTAAACATGACGCAAAAAAAGAACACAAAATTAAAAAAGAAACAGGTTTAGAACATTCATTCTTCTATACGTTTATTTGTTTGATTACTAAGCCTGAAGGCGATTTCTGCGAAAAAATTACCGTGCCCTTCCGACTGCTCACACCACTTTTTCAGGCGTTTTGACGACGTAGTCTGCTATTATTATTCTTCGTGTTGAGTTGACTTGGGCCGAGCTGTCACTGACTCTGATTTACACGGTAGACGTTTCTTGATCGTTTAAGAGCAATAATTAAACGCCATAAATTATTCAGATACAATAATAATTACATACATACATTCAAGAATAATTCTTACAGCAAGTGTTTACACGCGTGCGATATCCACAAAATTGCAAATAATAATTGTATGTATGTGGCTTATGTTCACACCAAGGCAATTAAGCCCCATTTGAATGATGCTAGTTTCTTGACAATGGCATACAATAAAATTGAAGCATGAAATGACTTGCATCGTATAAAACTGTTGAGACGGTGCAACTTACTGTTGCTTAAATTGCACTGTGTAATACAGCCTTTCGGGCCATATCGCACTGGCGATTTGCGAGCGTGTTTCCTGTTGACCATGCGCAGCGAACACACCACATGTGCGCAACGAGTTCGCCGTGTTTGCGGAACGAGAACAATGGACCTGAGTGCACAAGAGAGAGCAAGACAAGCGAGTATACAATATTGTAAAAACGCGGCGAACACGTCGCGTGGTCGCGGCTAGCTCGCTTCGCACCCGCGGAAAGCACGTTCATAAATCGCATCGCTGGAAACACGCTGGCAAATCGTCAGTCCGATAACGCTCTTAGACGTTTGTGTACATTTCCTTTTTTACTGGTTAAGTTCTGTCAAAGTCATTAGTGCCTACCTAGGCTAGGCAAGCCTTTTCCCTTCTATATCGGGGTACCTAACCAGATGCAGCTGAATACCAGTATTTTACATGTAGCGACTGCCTATCTGACCTCGTCATCGACAACCTAGTAACTGGGTAATACGATACCCCTTGGTAAGACTGGTTGTCAGACTTTTGGGCTTCTGACGACCCGTAGCGACTGTCAAAGATCCACGAATGACAGCCGGACCAACGTCGTAACGTGTTTTCCAAAGCACGGAGAAATCTCGGTATGTAAAGATGGTTACCCATCCACAGATCAACCCGGGCAAGCGTAGCTTAACCTGATGGAAAGACCCGTGCGGCAGTTCTTACTTAGCCACGATCTCGTCAAAGTCATTAGTACGATTTGAAATTAGAATATAGGTATCGTAACCGTCTCTTACCTGAATAGTGTAGAGGAAGGGTTATTTTAGATTAATACAATAAAGTAAGGACAATCGCAAAACAAGGACATCGCTCGCGTGAAAGCTTTTTATTTTCCAATGATAAAAAGTACCTTGATTATTTACTAAGTTTTGAGTTTAATTTCCGATACCTACTTTTGTAGTCGCAATAAAAGTATATTTTACCCGACTACGGCAAAGCCAAAAGGAGGGGTTATGATTTTAGCAGTCTATGTATGTATGTTTGCTTTTACTTGTGTTCCACCGTAGCACCTAAACTACTGAACCGATTTTGATGAATGTGATATCAATAGATTCGTAGTAATGGTCCGGGTGACATAAGCTTAAATTCTCCCTAAATTTAATATGGTGGACTTTACACATAAATTTTTAAACTAGAAAAAAAAAAATGATAATCAATGACATGTTTGGTATCAAAAGAAAGGTCTTGATGAGCACATTACAAATATGAATATCAAAGTAAATAAATATGTTGAAATTGTTAAAAACTAACAAAAGTGAGACTGCGCAACGTACGGCGCGAGATGATACCAACGCGCAGTTAATCAAATCATAATAAATAGTAACGATTTGTAATGCCACTCTTAAGAAGAAAAATAAGTACAACAAAATATTTATATTTTGGATTTCTTTGAGGCTCGATAAACGGTGTTGGCGTCGAAATAAGTCGCGCTATGGTTTCGTTCAAGGCACTATGCACTATTTAAATATAAAATATGTTAATTAAAAGAAAGAAATATTGTTTATTCTTCACAAACAAAACGATTTAAAGAAAAAAAAACATTAAGTAAACACATAAAAAAGTAGCCAAAAGCCTCGTATTCAACCAATAAATATAAGTTTGACAATGTTGTTCATTAGTTGATGTCAAGGCCACGGACCAAAGACAATATTCCGTAATATTGTATAAGTACTGACCTATTGTATCACTCTTATTTAGGTTGTCGTAACGTTTATCAAGCGTTAAAACAGAAAAATATAAAACAAAATGTTAACCCGACCACGGCAAAATAAAAGTGATCTAAAAAGTACGAAAAAATAAATTATTTCAGATAGAAAATAAGACACAGGTACAAAAATTGTCAGGGTAAAGCTGTCGTTGCATGCAATTATAATGTTGTACCTACGTGTTCCTGTAACCCACATGGTTACAGGCATGCCACCACGGCAAAACATTTTTTTTTCACATAAGATTCAGTGGGTGTACTAAACACCTTCAGGAATACAGGTGTCACGTGATATGAGTCAGTCAGTGTACAGCCTGAAAACCTATAGATATCTCTCTACACAGTATAAATAAGACCAAGTTTCACCCCCCACTAACCAGTCCCAGTTACTCCGAAACTTCTGTACTTTTACTAATAACGTGCGCTTACTCGTGCGGTACATATTGGGGGGTGATTTTTTTCCACGTGGGGGTGTAAGGGGGTGTCAGATCTCGCTCTTTTTGCGTTTCTTCCCGGAGCGATGCAAATCCCCCGGCGCGCCGTGTGCCCGTCGAATGGGAATCGGGAATTTTCGCTAATGTCCGCTGCGCTGTTTAAGATATCGCGTGATGGAAGTGTGAGCGAACTTATGTTCGGGAGATAAGTTCGTGATGTAAGTTTGTGTCAAGAGGTGTGTAGGTATTTGACTTTGTGGTATATTTTTCGATGTAAAAACGTTTACTTGTAGTTATTTATTCGATTCCACGATTTCTATTTCTGTAGTAAAGAAAAATGTTTGCAAATTAATGGTCACAAGACCGTTAAACAACGTAACAGGCGTTTCGAAACATTCTTTGTCAAAACAAAGTTACGACCGTCAACACGTTTCTCGCCACCCACAATTATTACACAACAAGTTTCAAAGCATCGGGGGCTCCTTGCGTGTGACGTCACCATGTTTACGGCACACAGCGCCACGTGCTCCCGGGCACGTTGCGTCATTACCGGGCACCGGCGAGCTCGTAAATCAATATCGACGGACCCTTATTAATTAGTGCGTTCGCGGATCCCCGTGGCGACCACCCCTCCCGAACTCTCCCAACCCTCCCACTCTCCACGTCTTCCGGCTACGATGAGAGTTTTTAATTATCCCAACGGGAGCAACCGGCCGTGTTGACACCTTGCTCCGTCCTGATGAGACTTAATAAACTCCACGATGGGCCCTTTGACGACACTTACTTTCGGTGCGATCCTGCGAGATTAAGACTGGATACTATGTCTAGGTAGCTGTAGGTGACGATGCGCTCAATAGTATCTGCACCAGTGATCGTGATGGACCACTACGAGGGACACTTCATCCCATTGTTATTGCGGACATCAAGATCATTGCAAACGTTAGTTGCCGTTACGATAGAAGCTTACGGATCCTTCAAGTAATCCTCTGTTCTGTTCACTTTGGTCCGATAGCTCGTAAAATCGGATGTCCAGTCATACTGAGGTTATATCTATGCGGCGGACGCAGTGTTCCATCGCAACGCTATTAGAGATGGCCCATAGCAACAGCGGATAATCTAGGTTAAATCCGTGAGTCTTGGAAATGGAATGCTGATTTCCTTTAGGAAGCGATAAAGAAAGAAAAGTCTCAGGATAGTTGTATGTATATCTATGTGGCTGCGTCATCAAGAAAAGATTATCGGCCGATGTTGTAAATCGGAGGCTGAGCACGGAGCCCGGAAGGCGGAGCGCAGTCCCCGCGGGCGACGGCGGCGTCCGGCGCGCCGTCAATTAGACGGGGAGGGGTCCGGGGGCCCGGCGGTGCGGGGGCCTGGCGGTACGGGGGCCTGGGGGGCACGCGAGACGCCGCGCTGCCCAGATACGTGCCACGTTAGGTATATGCCCGGAAATTCGAGCCTATATACCGAGCACATAGCGCGTCCGCCCTGGGCACCGTAATTAATAGCAAGAGGCCGAATCCGCTCCACCATCCTAATCTTCAACCCTAATTATTATTCAGGGAGTTTTTCTCGGAGCTTGTTTATGCTGCCGACAAGACGCCGTGAGATGAAAGGAATTGTTCGACGCCTTTATGTTCCCTGTCGTTTTATGTTGGATTTTTCGGCGAATCGTTAATGTAAATTGGCGGGGGGTCGCACTTTCCTCATTATCAAATCACCATTGGCAGGATTTTCTGAGGGTAGCTTAATTCACGTAAACTGTACAATACAATAATACAATACAGGTATTATTTCGAATGACAAATAAGGTACCTACGAACACTGTTGAACAATAAAAGTTGTTCAGTTCGTTGTACGTGGAAGTGGGTCAAAGTTCCGAGGGTAGGAAGTGTATGTAAGTAGGTCTGTCTGGTAGTGCGACTGGGCTCGTCTGCCGTCTGGCCTGTCTGCGATGAATTCATTAAATTAATTGCTGTTTTTGTGAACATTTTTATTACGCCGCGTTGAATTTGATTTATCGTTTCCGTGAGATTTGGAGATTAATTTGTCAAAAGGGGCTCATAACGAGGGCTTTATTAAAAACGTGTTAAACGGCCATTTTTATTATGATTAAGTGGTTGATGTAAATTAAGATGTCATACTTTTTAACTTTTGAAAGGAAACTTAGTTTCTTGCTTTGAGTATCCTCGTGAAGTTTTAGGACTAAGATCTATTAATATTACTTAGCACGTACTTCGGCTTATCGTTATTCTTGTCACTGTCGTACAACTGTCAAAAGATAGAGACGGGAATATTTCTAAGTAACGTTTATAGATCTCGGCCTTAGGGTCTTAGACCTAGTGTTCATTTCCAGCTATCGAACTGAAGAAGTGAAGTACAAAGAAGTATAAACCAGCGGGAAGAGTTACTTATTATCCTAACATAATTTAAACTTATGCTATAACAATACTTTGTTGTTTTTCTTTCTTACTTTGTTGATAAGTAACCCACCATATAAAGAAGTGTAAAAAATAAATCTCGCGGAGTATCGTCGAACAATCCTAGAAGGCCGTTGTTTTGGACCTACTCATAAATATCTAAGTAGGTACTACGTTAGAAACTTTTGACGAGTTCCTAGTTTGTCAAAAGCTGTGCGAGAGTTCACCGAAATAAGTTGTTCTTTTTTTTTGAAGCCTATAGCGGTATACCTTCTTTTTGCATCAAACCGACAATCATAAATAATTAATCATAATTATTATCATAGTACACTGAAGGAGCTACGTAAGCAGCACAGTCCAGGAAGCAGTCCTCGTCCCATTGTTCTTGATCTTTCGTATCCAACATACCCACCCGGGTTATTTTTATCCGACTACGGCGAAGCAAAACGGGGGGTTATGATTTTGACCGGTATGTATGTTTGTAAGTACGTATGTATGTTTATCTGTTACCTCATAACTTCTAAACTGCTCATTATAATTTGACAAATGAGGTATCGTTGGAAGAGTCTTGATTATCCGCTGGTTAAAGGCTATGTGACGCCACATTAAATTGTGATGACATAAAGTGATGAACTAAAAAAAATATTTATCGATGCCGTGTTGGGTATCAAATGAAAGGGCTTAATCAGCACATTCCAATATATATATATATATATATATTATAACTCCAAAATAATTTAAAATAAAAGTTATAAAACTAAAAGCCAACTACGACAAAAAAATCATCTAACACGTGTGACTCCGCTTTTTTAATTATTCTGTATGTGATTTAGTTTTTCAAATCGTTCTTCGGTACATCTAGCTAGCTCCTCGATTATCTTCTAAGAATCTGACCACATATACATTATGTCCCCTAAATAAAATACAATAATATTAGTTATCAATGCCCAACATCAAATGACCGAAAACATAATCAAAAAGAAGTTAAAGCCAACATACACAATCCAACATGACCCGCCGACTACTTAGTAGAACTGACCACGGTACACCGCTACTGACCGGTATCGGTACAAACTACCGGTGTAGGTAAATCTGTATACTAATGAAGACATTAGGAGAGTCGCGGTATTCATCGTTCCACGGAAACATGTCCCACTGGATAGGACATAGTGTAGTAAAGGCTATAGGGCACTGATTACCGGCAGAGTGCAACGAAGGTACAAAAAAAACCCAGGTTTAAGTTTTCAATATGTTTGTATATATACAGGGTGTTTCGCAGAACGTTGAACATACGAAAATGGTGGATAGGTGGGGTCATCTGCTACTTAATCAGCCCTAATTTATTTGGCCCTGGCCCACTGGATATTTAAAAAAAAATTTTTCTTTCTTCTATTTTCACCATTTTCTTAACTTTAAAGTGTAATTTTTATTAAAAATGGGTAAAACAGGCAATTTTTTTTTTTTATCTTTTATTTTGGCAGATTCTTATAAAATTATTGCTTTATTCAGATGTTAGCTAGAAGAAGTAAGAATTTTTTTTTTTTAATATCACGTGGGCCTGGGCCAAATAAATTAGGGCTGAGTAAGTAGCAGATGACCCCACCTATCCACCATTTTCGTATGTTCAACGTTCTGCCAAACACCCTGTATGTATTTGTTTTTACTTCAGCTAAGTATGTAGTTTTTGCCACAATTGTTTTTAGAATAAAGTGACTAGAGATACTCTTGAAATATATTTGCCTCGATTATAATGTGTTTCATAATCCCGGAGTGATTCGAAGCGGAATGCTGTATCCGAAAGATACTCCGAATAAATAGGACGTGCTGCTAACAATAAAACTTTACCGGTGTGTTAATTTTGACACCCCTGTTAATAGTTTATAGAGAGACAAAATCCTTTGAATGAGTTAATTTATGTGAGTGTAATGCTCAATGGGTAGATTTTTGAGCTCGTAAATATTTTATAAGCTCTTACTTACTGGTATTTAAAGGTCTCTTTTTTACACAAATAAATAATTTGAATTTTTGTTTGATTTGAATGAACCTTCAAGGTCACGATATACTAAAGCAGTTGTTTCTCATAGACTTAAAATACGGATATAGCCCGCAAATCAAAGTCAAAGTCAAAGTCGCGTGGGCCCGCTCATTTGCCCTTTCCATTCGTTCTAAAGTTATAGATAGCTCATAGGTAAGCGTGTAGGCACACGTAAGCAAGTTGTGTCGCAAATTCACGCCTTCAATTGGCACTGTATTCGCAGTATAAATGTTTTGTGTACTTTGAGTGATGTATCACTGGTGTTTTTTTTGTTGTTTTCTTGTGTCTGTGTCTTGTTTTGTCACTTGTTGTTTTGTACACAATTTTTGTGTGTCATTTATAGCTTTTTTTATTTTCATGTAACAGGTCTATCATGTTTATAATAAGGGGAAAAACTGTGTTTGTAGCCGGAATTTAACTTTATTTTTACTATTTTTGTTAACATTTAACAACCATTCTTAACACAGTCAGGAATTAGCTGGCACTAATCGATTCTTTCATTACTTTCTATCACAACAACACAACACAAAAAGCTGTAGCACTAGTGCTACGACGCAGCTCTCGCGGTCATGTCATTGCTACGACCGCTACGCTTTCGTAGCAGACAAAGGACCTACTACGCCGTACGCGTAGTTATTATTCTTGAATTTTGTTTTGAAGCAAACAGCCACCACGCACAATACGCACGTCCATGCGTATTGTGTGTGGCTGTTTGTATTTTTAATAGTATTCATTATTATTTTCTCTTTTGAATATATTTACGATTAAATTATAATTAACTAGTGTCGGGAGCCCTTGCTTCGCACCGGTGTAATTTAGATTCATCGAGATTTTTCTATATTTAAGTTAAATATACTCGTACATAAATATTTCGGAATAAATGCTATCTAAGTGATCACATAGGCAACTACGAAAAGCGACTTTATTTTATAATATGTATTGATATAGATTAGTAACGATCTTTTGCGAGTGGTCCTTGTAGTAACGTAGTATTTGTATAATTTAGCTAAGCTTATTGCAGTCTACTACTAAAAGCCGAGCTTTTTGCGTCAACATATCACTTCTAGTAAAAGGATATGATCTTTGTAACATAGTATCCAAGAAAACATATTAGTTTCTATGTGCTTGGAGCTGGTACGGACATTTTGATTTGGGGTAGGTTTTCAAAGCGATTTCCCCTTAGTTTATCCCCTAAATACTTGGGTAATGTTGACCAAGGTAAGTTAAAAGTTGATTGTGTTTCATAAGTTGAGTTAATTCAGTTTTTTTGCAACAAATATTCAGTGTGTGTTTTGTTTTGTAGATATTCAGTTTCAAGAAAACGTGTAAACAAAAGTAATAATATATTCTATGTAGGTAATTGGATGTATGCATTCCCAAGCACTTCAAAATTTGTAAGGTGTGCAAAATAAAACTATCATGTATAAACATTAATTAAGTGCTTACATTTATTTATTGGTATATCTACAATCGTTACACTGTTCAATTAATTAACACAAACCAACATCCAAGCCAAGTGAACAATATTCAGCAATAGACACAGATTGCTAAAACAATAATAAAAAATAATAAAAAAAATGCACGCGCAGCACCGTAAGTACACGTGATAGAAGTGCAACTTAAAAAAAAAAGAATAAGACAGATTTAGTGTGAGACAGAGAGAGTTATATCTTTATTCTCTTTCATGTAACGAAATAATATATGCCTAAACGTAACGCGTTCTTGAAATTTCACTCTCAATTCTCGTTCAATTGTAGCCGCCTAAGAATTTTCTCTTAAAAAAAAAAAAAACCGGCCAAGTGCGTGTCGGACCACGCACATTGAAGGTTGTCTGTAAAAGATCGCTTTAAGTGATAAGACCGCCCATTGTGTCACCCAATGTAAAATTTCTAAATTTATGTCTGTAATTTTTATGGTGTACAATAAAGAGTATTATTCTATTCTAATGAAGGATTCCGTAGTTGAGATGAATTTATCCCAAGGACAAACTTAACATTGTAGTTGAAAAACATGGTCTCCCATACATTCTAACAGCAAATGTAAGTGTCCTTGGACTTTCTTGCCCGTTCTTCCCCATAGAGATCTACGTTTTGGAATGGGCAACTAGCTTCAACTTTCTGACTAACTGACCGACTCTATGACAATTCAAAAGTGCCTGTAAATGGTTTTATTGAAATAAATGTTTTGAGTTTGAGTTAAGTTTGAATACTCAGAACATTGAGAGATTTACCATGTTATTTTAAGACCATAGAATTCTTATAGGCTTTCCTGTAATTTATGAGTAAAGATTCATTCTCTGTATTTTTTTTCAAAATGTTGGTTGGTTTCAGAGTAAGGGGTCGGGAAAGGACAATTTTCATCTATTTTCTTAAATATCTTTAAAAGCATTTATTTTAAAATAAAAAATTGAGATTCTCACAACAAGGCATTTTATTTCATATGTCACGCGGTACAGTCTGCAAAACTTTTTTTTTTAATTTGCCTGTTTGCTCCCGAAATGTGACCCCATATTCAAAATTCTTTTATTTACGTTACACGTCCGTGTTGGGGTCACAGAAATTCATATGTGTACCAAGTTTCAACTAAATTGGTCCAGTAGATTCGTATCAATTTGGCTATGACAGACGGACAGATAGACAGACACACAGCCACCCAGCCAGACAGACACACGAGCGATCCTATAAGGGTTCCGTTCTTTTCCTATTGAGGTACGGAACCCTAAAAAACAATCAAACAACCAACTTTGTTTACAATTTGACGGCACGGCTGGCGGAGTGGTTAAGCGATTGACTGCTGCGCTGCCTGTCGCGGATTCGATTCCCGCACGGAACAAATATTTGTATGACCTACAAGTAGTTGTTCCGGGTCTGGCTGTTTGTGTATGTGAGTTTAAATGTTTGTAAACGCACCCACAATACAGGAGGAATTCCTAGTGTGGGGCAGCGATGTTTAAAAAAAATAAAAATAAGTACCTACCACTACTTCATTATATAAAACATGATACTATTCAATTCTGCTATCCACTTAGGCTATCCCAGCCCACAACCACCACAGGGTAAGTTAGACAGTGATAAGGGATGCCCGCTGGATAACCCGTCTTGAGGTCCTTACATCAAGTAAGTAGATGCAAATCTGCTTATCATTATTTAGAAGTAATGCAGGTTGTTCACTTATTTCAAAATTGAGTTGATGGCCAATAAACTGACGGATAACATGCAATTAATAGGTGGTACAATCCTTTGTTTCAGTTTGTAGTTCAGAATCAAATATGCTGCGCCATAGCCTAGTAAAACCTAATATAGGTATCTTAGTTTAGAACCAACACTTATCGTGAAGGTTACTGTCGGTCTACTTCCAAAAATGTAACAAAATTTAAAACATAGTTTTAAAAAAAAAGCCACTTTCGTTGTGAGTGAAGTCGTTATCCGCGGATATAACACACTTACATATGAGTATTTAATATTCAAATCTAAAGTTCAAAAACGGTAACGAGTCATTATGTGGCCCCACAACGTTAAAACAATTATTATATAATTTACAACAATACGTCACGCCTTTTTTGCCCGAAGGGTACCTGTGTACCTATTGTACACCTACAATTCGCTACTGAGAAGTATAATTACCGATTATAATTATAACTCAAACTCAAAGCATTTATTTCAATTAAATCATTTTCAGGCACTTTTGAATTGTCAAGGGGTCAGTCAGTCAGAAATATGAAGCTAGTTGCCCATTCCAAAGCGTTGGTTCCTATGGAGAAGAACGGGCAAGAAACTCCACGGACACTCTTTTAAATCATAATATTATTATTAATAAAAAGATAAAAAAAAAACAAAAATTTAAATAAGCAACAATAAATAATCCCAGTTCGTCTCCGAATTGCTTAATATTATTGGAAGCGGTTATTCATACGCGGAACCCTTTTATCGAGGGTGGCACCCTCCGTGGAGGGATGGACGGTGGTCGCTGTCTTGAGCCTTGGTTCCCTCTTACCCTGAGGCTCAGCGGGCTTACTGGTGAAGACGCGAATGTGTGCGATTTGTTAATATGTTTGTGTAGAGGGAATATTGCTAGTATTAGCTGTGACCGTGGATCTGTCTGTCTGTTAAGTTTCTGAGATGAAAAGTGTTTTACAAGCTTGTGCAAAGCTTCGTCTCTTTCATAATATTAACGATATTTTCATTGGTAAGTCAGTTGAGGCTAAAACTGTTTCTATTCGCTCAAAAGCATGCCGATTCCATGAAAGATATCCATGTAACAAGTTCCCATATCGGTGCGATCAGGATGATTGACTGCTATCCATACACTACAGTGATTGCACTTCTACATAGCACTATTACGCAAAGTTTGCTAGCAACTCTAGCAAACATAATTTCCGCACGTCTCCTCAATACTGTGGCGGCATCTACATCATATACACATACATGTGAACTACGTATCAAAGATCTGACGTCACACAAATCCTGATCCTGTAGTGCTATTCTGTAACCATCTCACCGTGAAAACTTAGGTGAAGTGAGCTCGGAGTGAGCTGTCAGTCCCTAGCAGCAAGTGGAATGACAGCTCACTCCACGCTCACTTCACCCAAGTTTTCACCGTGAGATTTTTACAGAATAGATCAGCTGATTCGAAACTCGTTTGGTCGGAGGATCCTCCCTTTTCTATAGAGGATGAGTGAACTTTACAACCTATTCTTCATGCCTCTAAACTGGTGACCCCGACGTCATCATCATACCTTCATACTGGTGACACCGAGTATGAAAGTCAGCGCAGCCTTCGTGCAACTACTTCAGCGTGACGTCATCATCATCACTCCCCCAAGCTTTCGTGAGGCGAGTCACACAGCCAGCCAGCACCCAAGGTTTCAACGGGTATCCTGCCCACGAGCATGCAGCGGAAGTGCATTCCTGGTCATCACCCTCAGTCTCATCAGCAACCTCGGCACAGCACCCTGCACTTTCAGCCGGTCTCACAAGCAGAGCCCTTTCTACCCTCTCTCTATAATATAAACAAAAGAAATCAAATTCAAAAATTCGAAATTTTCAAATTTCGAGTAAAAGAGCATTACCTTTCCTCTCAACTGTGAGTATTTATATACCTATAGTATGTATGTTTATATATTTAAGCTCTATGTATTTATTTAAGTATATATTCATTTATTACTTTATACGTGTAGGTTTATTTCAATATTTTAGTTTAAGACTTCGCATATTTATATTTTTCTCTTCTTGTTCTCACACACTATTGTCTACATTTCTTTCTCATTTCTCCTATCGCAGGTCTGCTGGAAGAAATTTCTTAAGAAATAAGCAGTACCTTTGTACTCATAATTATGATTATGTCTTATCTATATCTATTTTTCTGTGTGTACATAAATAATAAAATAAATAAACTATGATAGTTTCGCATACAGTTTCATGTCCGTTGTTAACCTTTGTAGTCCATTTTCTTTTATACGGGCCATTACATGCACTGCTCAATACATTAAGCGAAACATGGCCGCTAACTGCATCGATGCAGCTTCGAGATGTGCTTAGAACAGTCGGGGATATGAGGCAGACACTGGACAAACGATATAAACGTTATCCCGGTACTGTGTGCCTAATCGCGCAATTGTTTGTTTTTCTACTTTATTGGTAGGTAAATAGTCAATGATTAGTGGTCACCGCCTCGTAAAGACACAGGCAACACTAAAGTTTTTCGTTCCAGATGCAAAGATATTAAGTGAAGATTCTCCCGAACTTGGGACCCTTGAAAGCGGAGCACACACAGTAATGTAAGCCAAAATATTTCGTTGGGACATCCCTTTTAACAAGTGTCTCGATTAATCCAAATTAAAGTTGGACAAGCTAAGTGGCAATCACAAAGCAGAGGTTATGTCATTCAGATGCTGCTGCAATGTGACTAGCAGGCATACTTCACTCATTCTCAATTTTGTACCTTTCGTATTGCCTTAATAAAGTATATATTGTCCTCGTTTCCCACTTTCAATACAACCTCTCTTCAAAACTAAGAACGCATCATGTGTGGCGATCCTTTACGTAATTACTTTAGTTGTTTCACGTAAACTCCTGACATCTTGGCTTCCAAAACTTTACCAGCAGTCAGCACTCTGACAAAACACCGTCGCACCGAGATTAACCTTGATTCTTTGGAAGACAGCTGTAATTATGTTAGAGATAGTTTTTTGGGACTAGAAGATTTTGGCGTAAAAGTTTCGCGCGATTAGGGACCTTTGATTTCTCCGCGAATGTCGAAGAAAGACGTTAATTGTGTGATTTACCTATAAATAATTATACGTGGCCTGTTTTCCTGTATACAAGCTTCTCTGAGTTTGTTTTGGTCTTTCTGCTCAGAGTAGTCGGATAGGAAACACTGAACTCATCCAGTTTTAAAAACATAATTTATTTTTGACGTGTAATAGTTATTTGTTATACAAGAGTGCAAAGTTGCTTTTTAACCGCGTGTTCAATTTTGATGACCGAGCAAGCGAAGGATTCTAAAATTGAATCACAAGCGCAGCGAGTGATTCAAAATTAGAATCCTGAGCGTTAGCGAGGGAATCAAAAGAGCACGAGGTGAAAAATCTTTGCACTCGAGTGCAACACGTAACTTTTCATTCCACCTCAGCGAGGAAATGACTAAATGCAACAAAAAAAAACGTTTACAATCACAAGATAGGTACACTTTTATTTCAGTTTAGGTATTAATTACTACATTATGACAGGTAAGTATTACAGAATAATCTTTAAATTATAACAAAATAATACTAAGGTATAATTAAGAAAAAAAGTAACGTTGCTACAGTTATTTAAATTGAGTGTAATATTTTTGTTTGGTACTGTAATATTGGTGTTAGTCACTTGTGTACTGTTTTTCGGTAAACTATCTGTCATACTTAATAGTTGTACCGATTCATCGGATTCCCTTGGCGTGAATGTTGGAGAGAGAGGGAGATGGTTAGGTGTTTCATAACGGCTTATTTTTGATGTAGAAGGGCCAGTCCAAGGATCCGATTGAGGCTCTTTCAGTGTAATGGCTCCTACGATGCCTTCACATATTTTAGACTTATTTTGGATGGAATCCTCTATGTATCCCTCTACAACTGCATTGGACTTCCAGCCTCCGTGGCGCTTAAGGGACAGGAGATCAGCTCCGGAAACAGCCAAAAGTGTGGCTGAAGTTCGTCGGAAACAATGACCCGTGTACAACAGGGGCTCTGGAAGTTCAAGAAATGTTGCTATTTCTCGTGGGATACTGCCAATTTTATTAGTACCCATAGGCTGTCTAACATACTTTCCATTGCGATACTGTAGAAAAAATCGATTGATTGGAGTGTTAGGCGGGCGTAAGGCTTGATATTTCTCAACAATCGTTACGTATTCCTTGCGAATGACGAAGTTGCGGTCTCTTTTTGTCTTTGTATTAGGTAAATTAATTAATAGTAAGTCATCTGAATGTTTCTCAATGTTTTTGACATTAAGTTGTGTTAGTTCATTAGTTCGACATGCTCCGTTTATTCCAATAATAAGAACAACCTGTAACGTAAAGAGTATTGTAGTAGATAAATGAATAAAATTGATATGAACGCATAATTATGCCTATCAACATCTACTAAGTATACTATTTAATTGAGATTAATATACTTAAGTAGATACTGAATGTGCAACTGACTTACTTTTGCCGCCAAATATACGGAATCGGGTGCTTCGTTAAGAAACTTTTCAATATCAGATACTGTGAAAACCTTCGATTTTTTTGGTTGATGACCAGATGAGGCTCTTTTTAAAAATGCCACTAATTTAGGATAGGTATCGATATGTTTGTCTTTTTTCATCTTTATTGTTGCTTTTAGCATCGAATACGTACTCCATAGAGTGCTTGCTTTCTTGTTCTCGGATAATTCTATAAAATATGCCAGCAAAACGTTTTCTGAGAAAGTTTTGGCTCCTTTTGCTAGTCGCCACGTGTTGAACATATCGTACTGTTTTAAATACTTCTCGCGTGATTGTTGAGGGAGAAAGCTCATTTGCGCATTATTAACAGTTTCAGTCAATTCTGTTGGCGTCAAGCAAACTTCCTCGTCGCTAGAATCACTCATTTTAGTTTTTTCACTTGTTTTCAAGTTTCTTGTTTTTAATATAAGGTTTAACAATGACGTGAAAAAATGCCGCGTAAAGAACCGCGTACAAAGCAAATTGAAAAAAGAACACCAAGAAGGTTCCGAGTCTGAGTTTTTAACAAATTAAAAAAAAGTTCTATGATATATTCGGCACCATAGAGGTAGCAGTAAATAGGTTTAATGTTTTTTTTAATTCACAAACTTAGTGCACACGATGTTCTAAATTCAATTTACTTTATCCTCTAGAGAATAAAAACGGCTTTTCCACTCAGATATTGAAGATTAAAAATACTCTTTCCGAGATGGTGGGATGAAAAAGTGTTTTTTGAACTAATTTACAGAAATACATAATTTATCATTCAAGCAAGCTGAATAAGGACAAGCGCAATGGACTATGGAACGAATTTAATTCTCACTTTTACGGGTTTATTCGATTTCAACAGATTTTTTAGTTCTACCTTTTTTATTATTTTTCGTTTTACAATTTGCACTCTATTGGCCAATTTGTCTGTGATTTCGATTGCATAATTTGTATGGAGTCATCATCATACTTGCGTTATCAAGTACTTACTTATGTTTTGTCTGTCTTCTGTTGTAACCATGAGACTGAATTATCAACTTTTACAGGGAGATACTGCCGCTTGACCTGCGTATTTCCACTAATGAAGACCCCAGTATCCTCAGGCACCCCTTAACGATTGTAATAGATATTCCCACAGCAACAGACAGCTAACGTGCTCTTCAAGACACGAGGGTCTTAAACAAACAGCGGTTACCCATCTGAAGCTTGACCGTTGCTACGTTGTTTAACTTGTTGGATGATCGATCTTTGTGTTCTTTAGGCACGTGCCTTTATGGCGTTTGCGTTGTATCTACACTAGGGGAGGTGGAGATATCAAACTTATAAAAAAAAACGTTTGTTATCATTATCTTAACCAGTCTCCACTGGAAACAGACGTCTCCCAAACAACGCTGCAATGATCGCCAAATAAAAATAGCGAACAAATTTTTTGGTTTCCAGAAGCAATGTGCTTAAAAAATATGCATTAATATTTTGTATCTTGACTTATTTGAGACTTTAAAAACTACTGTGTGTTGCTGGGGAGTTTGTTGCACCACTTCTTCTTCCCAGCTAAAGCACTAGGCAGGAGTGAATGGCGGGCATTTTGGGGACTGTCTTATGTAATTTTGACGTTCGAAAAGTGCTGATTCTCAGCCTAGTTTGAATAAATGACTTTTGAATTTGATTTTGACTGTATTGGGCATATTATAGCATGATTTATTTCTACCCTTTGTCTCTTATATCTATAGATTTTTTTGTGACGCTAAACTTTCTTCAATTAGTATAGTAAGACAACACACAATAAGCATTATCCATCATACAACTTTCCTACAAAAGCTTGAAAACCACTTTACACCGTATTTATTTTGTTTTAGTTGCTGGATACACGGGCAGCATCAAGCTGCGACTGCATAGTGAACTAGTCTTCTTTGTATATACATACATGGAATCGCTTGAGCAGTTGCGTATACTCTGAGCGGTCAGCAGCTTGAAGCAGTCCATTCTTATTGCTTCAAGCTGGCCGTGTATGGCCGCTCTAAGAGTCCCACAAAAACCCATTCTATCAAGCTCATACGTTCCAATTGCCATGTTATATCTTGACGATGGTATAGTTTCGTTAAGCAAACTCTGCTTCACAAGACTAATCGTTTACACCATCAGTAGACGCGTTCTACGAGGCGTAGCCGGTATCAGCTACTGGTAGCGCATAAGTATACGTACTTACAACGGTCTACAACCTTAGCTGTTTCAATAATAGAGCAAATGGAGTGCTAGATTTATCATGGTGCCATTTTAGTTTGGTATCAAATTAACTAAGTTATGGAATAGAGATAGTTTAGTTCGAAAAGAGAGAGTAAGTACCAATAAGTCATTTATGTGAATAAGACTGCTGGTAACGAACCACTCATTACCATATTAAAAATATTACCTAGTGTAGAAGCTTTCATAATATTAGTATTCTTGTAAACCAGTAATGAAAAAACCAAGCTAAATGTGCTTGTACAGTTAACGACAATATTGCAACGGCTGGAGTTCGAACCAACGATCTTTTTCCCGCCATTCCATTCCTTTGTAACACTCGGGAATTCTGCTCTTCTATACTCCACAAGCTTTTCACATAATAATCAACTTTGTCTTCGAATAGACGACAATTCTACTTCTAATTAATTCCAGTTCGCCGAGTTCGTTTCAGTATGTCCCCTCAGGATTTTTTTTTGTTTTTTTTTTCACCTCGATTGGAATGTCTTTGGCCTTCATCTCACCGAAAGGTAAGTTATGAACAGGCGGTGGAATTGAGCTTCACCCGGAATCCTCAATCGCAGAGATCAGTCAGTTTTAAACAATTGTACCTACAAATCATATTTTGGTCAATATTTTAAGTAAGGCAAAGTTTTGAGTAATACACATTCATTCATTCATTTCAAAGTCAAAGTCAAATCATTTATTTCAAATAAATGGCACTTTGAACGTCAAATTTCAATGTTCATTTCTCAGTAACTTCTCCTCTAATCCAACCTAGGTACATAATTAGATGATATTCACCAAGACTTAGTGCGCATTTCAGTGCATTGAACATCAGACAGGAGCTGGTAGACGCGGTTGGACCTAAAAGGCGTGCCCTTATGTACTGGCAGGTATATAAGCGGTATGTACTAGGTAACAGAAGCAGAGACGCGGGTAGGGCGGGGAGGGGGAGTTTGGTATCGATATCGATAGTTTATTTCGTGAAAGGCTGCTAGTTTTTTAAAGGTGACGTAAAGTAACTCATTGCACAACTACGTATTGCACTTGTCTATTTACAGAAAATGAAATCAATGTTACATCAAAAGGTGCTATTATATAATATAAAATACTTAGCTTTCTTGATCTATACAACTTTTTCAAGGTTATTAAAGTACTAGACGCTGGTAATGATGGTTTCTTGCACCTACTGCTTCCAAAACGACTAATATCATTTCACTTAGAACTTTTGCTACCAAACAGTGAAAACATCTTTTAAATTTCTCTTAAATAGCATATCGACACTATCCCACCACTAGGGGGCAGCGTCGTCGGCGAGTGTGCGCGTCGATAAATTCCGAACGCGTTGTCAATCGGCCGCGGCAGCGCTCAGGAATTAACGGCGCAGCGCTGTCAAGGCGGCCGCTTCTCCCCGCGCGACCCATACCTCACTGACAGGGCTGTGCGCACGGGAAAATAATAGTGGCAATATTTTGAAATTGAAATACTTGAAGCTTCTCTTCTACATGGCAACTAGACTAGCGACCGGCCCTGCTTCGCACGATTTTTACAATTTGACAAAATATCGAGTTTTCTTTATTATATTATGTAACTTCAATTTTACATAAACCTTCCAGAATTAATTCTCTGAATGATGGTGAAATCCGCATCAAAATCCTCCCGTTACTTAAAGTATAAGTTAAGAAATCAGTTTTTTTTTTGTTTCGTCGTCTCGTCTGTGAGGTTTACACAAAAAAAAAAACTGGTGTGTTTCCTTTATCATGTTTAGATACCCATCACGGCTGCGGAGTTTTACCAGCTAATTTAATGTGACCCTGTATTTTATTACGTGAACATGGCCTGTGCCGAAAGTCTTTAACAAGCAAGGAACATTTTAAAAACGAATAAACTCAGCTTTACAACATGAAAAAAAAACTCTGTTCGATCCGTGAGGGCGTTGATAAGTATCGTACTGAGAGTCTATTTATGTGATAATTTTAAGAAAAAAACAATAAAAAAATCGCCAACTTTTTTTGAATGGGGAATTTTACCGGGTTTTTACATGGGGCGCGGGCGGCTGTCTACAAGTTATAACTTATGACCCCTGTTGAAAATGTTCTAATTTTTAATGAATTTTGGGTAATTTTGGTACTTTTTATTTTCAATAACATATTACATATACATATTTTGGTAATGATATTGCAGTACCTATGTGCCCCTTTCAGATCGGACAGGTTTTTTTAACATATTATATAATTATGCGGCACTTTACTACTCTTTCAAAACATTACAATATAATGTATATGTGTTATGCCAGCTATTATTTCATTTATTATAAACCTTTATTGGATTGGAACAACAACTGCGCGATATATCCCAAGCGCGTGGTCATCGGGCGCGGACACGCACAGGGATTACCGAAATTAAGGCGTTCACCCCCCGGCTATGCACGCACGTGGGAAATAGGGTCCTATACTACATCTGGTGAAATTTTATTTTGTTTATTGCACCATGTTCAAGCTCTCGCTGACTTTGACTTGATTTATTGAAATTCTTGGCGTGTTCTTGTCTCGTGGACTGTGTCATGATATTTCTATTTTAACCGAATAAATCACCCAAGGACTGCCTCGTTGGTCTAGTGGTCCCAAGTGCTACTGCTGAGCATGAGGTCCTGGATTCGATTCCCAGGTCAGGCAGAGTGTTATTGGGATTTTCCATCAGGAATTTCTCAGTAGCAGCCCGGATCCTGGATATGTGCCCGGTTGATGACAATAGGCTCGCCCCTATTACATGGGACTTAAATTTAACTGGCGAAGTGTGCTACAGGTACACCTCTGCCTAACCTGTCGGGGATTACATGCGTGATGTTATGTGTATATTTATGTGACATCACCCAGTCAACCAGTATAAAATAATAATGACTAAATCCCAGAAATTTTTACTAGAAATGAGATTTAAATGACAAGAGTAAATTATTTAGTACATTCTTTTATACAGGGTGGCGATTTAGTGACCTGCATCCTGCAAGGGGGTGGTTCTAACCGTCACACTAAACAACTTTTGATATGAAACACACATTATACTCGTAAAAAAAAACTTTGTATACATGAATCGAAATATTCTATCTACTGTTGTATAGGATTTTTTTTTTTTTTTTTCACGAATCGGATATAAGTTTTATGGTGAAAGTATGACGGATAGAATCACCCCCTTGACGGATGCAGCAGTGCTTTTCTGTAACCATCTCACCGTGAGAACTTAGGTGAAGTTAGCTCAGAGTGAGCTGCCAGTCCCTAGCAGCAGGTGGAATGACAGCTCACTTCACGTTCACTTCACCTAAGTTTTCACCGAGAGATTATTACAGAATAGAACGGCAGGTGTCTAAATCGCCACCCTGTATAAAATAAAGTACTAAATAATTACTGTTTGAAGGCGTGACAACCCTGTTGAAATTGCGCGTGTACTCGTCATGTGAGCTACCTCGGGTGGATGCGGGCACTGTGGACGAGTGAGCGGCCGCTCTCACCCGCTGCCTTACACTCCAGCGGCTATCGCTGATTATAATGTGACGTAAGGGAATATGCTGCCCACTCCATGCCCTTGACTCGAGTATTGAACACCTGCAGTGCTATTCTGTAACCATCTCACCGTGAAATCTTAGGTGAAGTGAGCTCGGAGTGAGTTGTCAGTCCCTAGCAGCAGGTGGAATGACAGCTCACTTCAAGTTCACTTCACCTAAGTTTTCACCGTGAGATTATTACAAAATAGACCGGTTGCTGTGTATTTTCACCCGTCCCCATCGCTTTGCGATTATTTACGACATGATTTATTTATTAACCTTATCACTTTTTGTTCCTGATGTAATAGTTAGGATAGCTAGAAATAGCTCACATTTTGGTCTAGCCATAATATCTTGCACTTAGTAGAATATCAGCACCAAACATCCCACTTATTATCTTACCCATTAAACCCCACCATCTTTTCTGGTAGACTCGATAGAACATGAAAAATCAGGGCTTCAAAATTGGTAACATTTTTAGAGCAAACCAATCCTGAAAACCAAAACAAAATCCACTTATTTCGTCCACTTTTTTGACAAGCGCAACAAGCCGAAATGTCGAACTGTCACCACATCCAAAGTTAAACATGATTACCTCGCAATTCTAACTGAAGATAGTGATAAATATGCCATTCGATATTCCAGGGAGACTGCCTATCTAATGGACATGAAAAAAACCTTCGCGTTTTCCGACGTCGACTTCCTTCGTGAGAACTTTCATCGCGATGCGTGGTTCCGCTGAGTATTGAAAACAAACTGACTCTCACTTTTGTAACGGTTTATTTATGTAGCTAAAAGGATGTAACTAGGAGATCTTTGTTTTGTGGAGGTAAATATTGTATTCATCGTCTATAATAATTATACGAAATGTGAAAATATCTGTGTCAGAACCTCTTCTAATAAAAATAATACAGTGTGATCATTCTTGAAGAACCGACCGAAACATAATCATTTTACATGAAAACATGCTGCTGAAAAATACGGATATTATTTGATGCAATAGTTGTTTTCCTTTATTTTCATATTGTTGAGTTCATTTACATTAACATGTGAGCATTTATAAATGGCAAAAACAGTGACTTTCCTAAATCTTTTGCATTAAAAAAACCCTTTATCGTCCGACCAACGCAACTTTGGTTCAACCTAAAAACTTTTCTAAAACTTATTCCACATCTTATTTAAAACCTCCTTTTTACAGAAAATTCCAAATTCAAAAAACATAATCGAGAAAAAAGAGGTTGTAAAATAAAGTCCTTAGAGCGAACGCGATGCTAAACACGGGGAACAAACGGGCGGTGTATTTTCCCGCGCTCCACCCGCCATCGCGCCCTGTCGCGCGGGAATTGGAGCGCGGACTCGGGTCTCGTAGTCTTTGTGTGAAAATACGTACGCGGCCGGAGATGGCGCGAATTTAGTTTTGAAGTTGCACAAATTTATTTATTTAGGTATACTTGTGTGATGGATTTTTTTACAATTGGTTTAATATTTCCCTCGTAATCTAGTATGTACATACTTCTCAAGAAATAATTAAATTATTTTCGACGAAAACATTTTTAGTTCTACTACCTTCGTTTTGGCATGAATAGTTTTCCCTGACCATTTCAGACCCTGACAAAAGTGGATCCATTAGATAATTGAAAACCCGAGTTCTAAGCACTCAATAATTAACTATAATTCGCCAGCTAAACAGTTCTAATATTGTCGAACCCTCACAGAATCGCGGTCCACCAAAATAAACGTATCAACTTCATTAATTATTCATTGCGATTTGTATTCAACTATCTCTATACACAATTAGGCACAAAGCTTTTCCCTTATTTCTGAACGTGTGCTTTGCTTGCGACGAGGGGGGCAACAGGGCGGAGAGGGAGGGTCGCGTAGCCATTAGCACGACGGCGTCGTCGGCGACCGTTCGCGGGCAATATTAACTTTGCTATTGTTTTGACTCCTATTGCAACTCGCTAAGGTTTAGTTATCTTTGTTTGGAAGGTAGATGTAAGTTGCCTAGGCGTGCATAATTTACGCGCGGCCGATAGACGGTCGCGATTGTTATTACGCGTGCGGATATTGGATTTGGCGGGAACGCAGCGCGCCGGTGGCGTTCTGTCGCAAGATAATGCCGGGGGCCACGCTCCGATGCTGTTCGACGAGTACTTTACAATCGACCCAGATGGGGCTTGCCAAATAAATTACCAATAATTTTCTGAACGAAATTCATATAATAACATACTGAATCATGGTCAGGAATAACATTGCAGTTGTGTCTTTTGCCCATTAGCCAGATGTTTCTTATTCGTTATTTATGATAACGGGATGCGGATATTCGCATTAGTTACCGTAAATTTTCTCCGATATGTTTAATGATTGTTGATATAATTATAGGTCTTGTTATGGCTTGTGGTAAACAATCCATTCTGAGATTTTATTAGTACCCGAGCAAAACAGTTATGTCATCAATATAAATCATGGCGACAAAGAGACGATAAACCTTATAGATGAAACGAATTCAACTTCTGAAAAATCAGGCTCTCGTATGTACTTTTGTTAATCGGTAGGTCAAGGTTAATGAGTTTGATTCTGGTGCTTATTTCCAAAGTGTTTGGGCGATCAGCCTCCTTACTTCGATTTCAATAACCACTATATAATGTCTCTACACCATAAGCTCGTGCTTCTGACTTCTGTTACTGCAGAATACAATGATATTACAAGTAAAAAGTGGTGAATAGGTTATACGCGGTCCGCAAGTGACACGTCAGAAGTTGGCTAATTAGCCAAGTTTTCTTCATCTTATATCTTTTTCGCTCCCGATAATTACTACGTGCCGTCCTACTTCCACGTGTCTTCTAATAATGTGACATTGTGCCGTTTTCAAAGATCGGATGTTGAGTAGGTAACCAACCACCTCTTTTTATTACTTATAATGTCATTGGCAAAATAGTATATGCGTGTCACGCTCCCTATTCGTCTAACGACGCGACGCGATGTTGTCCCTCGAAGCTAAGTGCGCCATAAAGGCTTAAACTTCGCTATGATGAATAAATAATAAGTATTGACAACTGAACGACATGAAAGCAACGTAATGTCTATAATTTTTTTCTCGCGACTCTAATAAAGGATCGAAACTTTTCCACTCAAATTTTTCGCTCTTTCACAACCACGAAAAACTTTATAATATCTAACGTAAAATTCAGCAAAGTCTTCAGATATCTCGAGTAGCTATTACTTGCATAGCGGAGTACCCAATCAATCTAATACGAATTTCAGTACAGCCCTATCCTTGGCGGGGTTCTATAAAAGGCATACGATTGTGTTTGAGCGCGCTCGGGGGCTACCTAAGCGGGCATTAGCGAAGGACGCGTAGGTTATACAGACCGACCAACTGAACTAGACCCGTGATGTCCCATTCGCATCCTCGCTTAGAAGTACGAACACAGGGATCTACATAAATTGGTCATGCTACGTAATTTACGCGCGAGCGGTCACCGCCGGTGGTGATTACACTCGCTTGTTGGCGTATTGGTCGAACCTGGTAATCCGACCGTTTGCAAAATCTCACCATGTTCTCTACCCGGGAATGTTTGAGGACGTTTGCATTTGGTTGGCTTGGCAAATGTTTGGCCGGTTGGGTCCAACGTCGTGGGTAAGTCATTAAGGTGGCGTGTGCATGTCGGGACGTTGACTACCGCCCGAGGGTGGAGCCTGTTCGTGCTAGCCGACGACGGGTGCGTTAACTTAATTATATACCTAGCCTCCCCACGGCTCTGCCCGTCAATATATTTTATCTCACACAACGCGATCAAACTTGAAAATACTCTTCACGAATGATTGTGGAAAATATGATACCTATTTATATTATTCCGTTTTTTATTCAAAACTAAAAATACTTCCTATATTCCTGAAATGCCAATATTTACTTTTATACTTGTAGTGCAGTTGATATGTAAAGTTAATCACAGCTTTTACCACAGAGCTTTTTAATAAAACTGATAAAAAATGTTTCGTGATGTTGAAATATTATTATTTACTTGGAAATGTTAATTTAGAATAGTTTAATGAACAAAAATGTTCAAAAGACTGGAATCTATAAATTAGGGATCCATATCTAGGTAGTTACCTTTTTCTTTTGAGCAATTCCGATAATGCAAAGTATATATTTTGGAAGTCTTCGAGTATTTCCGCTGCTGCTCATTTACTATATAAGCTGGTATAAACGACCGGAGTCAGGTGGCACATCGCGTGTGCGACCGGCGGGGGACGCCGGTGGAGCGCGGCCTCAAAATCCACCCCCTATCCGCCTCGAAAACCTTTAGAGAAACGTGCAGGGACTTTCGGGTCGCGCGTCCCGCGAAATTCCATTTAAAGATGTCGGGATAATTTAGCGCTGACGAGGCGGAGGCCAAATTGACGCGCCCTCGGGGCCGCCGTGTCGTCGCGCACTGTATCGATCACGCTTTTTTACAAGGATCACCTCGAGGGATGGCTCGAGTGCACGTAAACAACCCTCATCCATTTTCCCAAATGTCGCGTCTGTCGATATCTTGGCTTGCAAAAATGTTCTTCTGACCCCGGTCCCGCGTTGGGCGCCATTTATTTACGCTCCAAATGTACTAAGTGTTGGATAAATATTTAAGACAAAATATTTTACGTATTTTAATATCTGTTACGAACTTTTCTTTGTGGGAGGTTTCTTAAGTGATTCGTCAAACGCTTAAATATTGCTGTTGTTGTTGTTATTGGCACCCACGTGGGACCAAGATATTATGATATTAAAATTACTCTGACTAAAATACCGTGGGTAGGCGTGCTCTGGCTAGATGAACGAGGCTTCAATCAGACCATGTATTACATAAAACGGGCACGTCTTCATTGTCTCGGGGACTGGCGTCGCCCTGCAGAACCAAATATTTATATTTTCTCCTTGATATTTTTATCACTTTCTAGTTTTTATATTATTATTTATAAATCGTTTATCACTATATCAAAAATTCCTTATGATTCACACTTCTTTTTCAAAAACATAAAATTTGGTGATGCCGTTATTAACCCACCTTTTACTTTACAACTGCAAAGAGCACTACGTTTCAAAATTCATTAGGTACTTCAAATAAAAATAATACTGCAGAAAAAAAACCGTTACCGAATTATAAACCTTGTAAAGAAATATATGAACATCTGCCCCAAAACACATTACTGTTCTACCTTTGTCAAAAAGCATTTAATGCTCGAAAGAGTATTTTGTTTGAAACGTATTCTTATTTAATCCTGTAACGTTATCATTTGTACCGAGTGACAAGTGTAAGTGATACACCAGCTTATATATATAAATCATTTAAACCATTTATTGAACTTAACCTATTAAAAATTCTGCTCTGTTTAGCCATCACTAGAATTAAGAGGTATTTAAACAGTACAGATACCGGTAAACTGCCCTAACTTTGCCTGGCGTCCTAAGTTTGCCTATAATGAAAATGATGTAATATCTTTTTCATTTTACTTGTATGGCAATCGAAACTTAAAGCTGTCTATAAAATCTCAAAGTTTCCTTTGCCATACAAGTAAAATGAAAAAGATATTACATCATTTTCATTATAGGCAAACTTAGGACGCCAGGCAAAGTTAGGGCAGTCGACGGTACTTGAATTTATTCCCACTACGATCACACGCATAAAATACTGAAAAGTGTTGACTACCCTCCAACGTCTATGCGGTTGGGCTAAGTTAGACAATCGATTTCTACCCTTCTTTATAAAACCTTGACACCTATGGATGCTCGATAAATATTGTCTTTCATTACCATGGAATTTGTTATGCTTTTATATGGCTGTCTGGCTGTCGATACTCAATTACATCTTTTTCAAAATAAATATTTGGAGTAGTAGCTCATCAAGCATTTTCTGATGTAAGTAGGTACATTCAAATTCAAACACCAGTAAAGGTTAATAATAAACTTAAAGCATTAATTCATCATTGTATGTTGAATTTAGCAATTGGTCTATCAAGATTCGGCGGGCCATCGTAAGTATAAGACAATTCCCCAAAATCAGCAATTACTGTAAAAATCATAACGATTATTGAGTTCCCACGTGCCCGTCCGTTGGGAGGCGTGATTAACAGTTAATTGGGAGGGTCGAGGAGTGCCCTCCAAAACATGTGGGTAGTCGTACTTATACGTAGAGTTTTTACGAGGCAATCTTACTCCGCGGTGCGTGGATGTTCTTTTTTACATCGCCGTAGGCGGCCGGGCACGCGACACAAAGACTATGACGCAGAAACGTCACGTTGAAAGGAAAGACATTTATTTTTGGGATAAATAGATTTCATAGGAATTTCATGCCTGCATCATTATAGATATTTGATGAAGAAATGAACTACCTGCGGATGGTTATTTTCGAGGTATAGTTGTAACTTATTTCTAGACTTATAAAGCTCTTTTTGTCGTCTTCAGATATCTTAAAAATTAATCAACAACCATTTGTGCCAATACAATCCTACTTTCGACGAATTCAAACTTTGTCTTCTATCGGTAAAGCTTTTCACCAAACGCTGCCAGTTACAATAAATTTACCAGGCAATTGCGCTCACGATTCATGGTCAAAATTAGATACGCCTTGATAAACAAAATAAAACCCGCCAAGTTTCTGACACAAATCTACTCTGAAATACGAGCTGCATAAATCGAATCATTAATTCCACTAACACCAACTAGGCGCGTAAAAGAAAATCCAATTCCACCCTTACTCAGAAATTACAGCAAATAATCTTTGACGAGCATCGGTGGGGAGGGAGGGGGGGCGCGAGGGGTGTTTTAATTAGAGCGCGGACGCGGCATCGGGCCGCACCCGATGTCCTGCCTGACCGATACACAACTGTGTTTGTTCTGTGTACCTCTGTGTACGCTGTGTACTCCTTTGTCTTACGCCGCCTTTGTTTGGAGCCTAAAGCCTCTTAGAAGGCGCCTGCTAGAGACAAAACATGTGATACTACTGTGAAGCGTGTCTGCGGCCACTGGGCTAATGTTGCTTGTAATTAAGTGGGAATGTCTTGAAATGTTTAGCTGGCTCGGGGATTCTTTGTGTGGGAAAACTTTAGGTTAGTTTTGTGTGCCTAGTTACACTAGAATATTATTTTGTTAACACTTTATTTCTTACAAAACGCTCGCTAATGCTGTATTATCGCTTCATTTACAACGAGCGACCCGCCCCTACCTCACACAGTTTGAAGAATTGACAAACATCGAAATTTTCTAACGAGTGTACTACGTGAGCTCGACAAATGGATGTGCGATTAACGCTCATGCGACAAAACTGTACTGCGACTCACCATAGTTCGAATGCACACTAGTGCGACACACTGAAGATCGACATCACGCTAGTGTGACAAACGATTGCGCGACAGTAGTTCGACACTACGGTAGTGCGACAGTACTGTAATTCAACAGTACGTTGGTGCAGTATTACAGTAGTTTGACACTACCCAAGTGCGACAAACGATTATGCGATAATGCCGTCTGTAGATATTAAACAGGGCAAAATATACATTTGTATTGTTTCCGTAATTAGAAGAAAATCATGAAATTTTCACACGGAAATTTAAGTATTATATCGTTAAAAGTGCTAGCAAGTTTTATTACCCGTAATCGAATCCGGGTACATTACCAAGAGTTTGTAACTAAGCCATCAAGGTCATCATATTATATACATATGATTATGAATACAAATGTGTCTTCATGTCGTACCAGAGTGATGTCGATCTTCAGTGTGTCGCACAAGCGTGCATTCGAACTATGGTGAGTCGCAGTACAGTTTTGTCGCATAAGCGTTAATCGCACATCCATTTGTCGAGCTCACGTAGTACCTACACTCCTTTATTATTTTGTAAGTTTAATATTTGACTAAAGTGACTTTAATATTGATATAGATGTGAGCTTGTTTTAGGTAATATTTGCTCATAATATAAAGTATAATTCGGGCAACTTAATAAATAAAAGAGCATCCACGAGTACTGACCACAAACTCAAACTCAAAGCATTTATTTCAAATAAACCAATTACAGGCACTTTTAATTGTCAAGGAGTCGATCAGTCAGAAATATGAAGCTTGTTGCCCATTTCAAAGCGTAGTATGTACCCATGGAGAAGAACGGCAAGAAACTCCATGGACACTCTTTTAAATTAAAATATGTTTACAAAATATTGGTTGCATCATTCATGTTGAAGTTTTACATGTGAGAATGATGCAAAACATTAAAAGCGTTCGTAATAGAAATAAAAAAAAACAATTCAAAAATTAAATTAAAATCGCCGTGGCAGCAAAGAGATGACCAGTCCCTACTGACGGCGCCCGTTCACGAACATGACGCAAGTATGAAACGAAATTAAGCAGATCCATACTATTATTTGGAAAGTTGGTCTTCATGTTTTTGTCTTTAAAAGGCAGTATTGCAAACCTAACTTGGATAGTAGTAGAGTCGGACTCGGAGTAGAGTACCTATGGAGAAGAACGGGCAAGAAACTCCATGGACAATCTTTTAAATTACCCTTAAGAGTTCTATAATATTTTTTACGCAAATTCATGATTTTTATCGCTGTAATTTTCAGCAATAGTAAGATATTTTAATTATTTGATTATGAGTAACGATAATGCCTATAGTGCCGATACTGTAAACTTATAAGAAAGACAATGACACTATAGTTATTATAATCAAATAATTAAAATATCATACTACTGCTGAAAATGACAGCATCAAAAAAATAAATTTCCGTAAAAAAATTAATTGGACTCTTCAAGTGGTACTTGTTGATAGGTCTACAGTGTCCTCTAATACCTATTAACTCTGTAATTTGAAAACATTGTAAATACCATTTACTTTTAAAAGAGTAACCGTGGAGTTTCTTGCCGGCTCTTCTCCATAGGAAACGACCAATTATTGGAACCGTGCACCTAGCTTCTGACGTTTCATAAGTGCCCTTGTAGGTTTATGAGAAATAAAATAATTTGAATTTTGTTTTTTTTTGAATTTTTAGTAATTCCGACGCACCCTGGACACTCAGGCCCGCGAGCTTTGCTGACTGGCTTTTATCATTTTACCGAAGCACACAGTAGTTAGGTAAATATGTATATTTTGCTTTAAAAGAGTGTCCGTGGAGTTTCTTGCCCGTTCTTCTCCATAGGTAACTACTACGCTTTGGAATGGGCGACTAGCTTCATATTTCTGACTGACCGACCCCTTGAAAATTCAAAAGTGCCTGTAATTGGTTTATTTGAAATAAATGCTTTGAGTTTGAATTTATGTATATGATTTACATATCCCATTATAATTATCACATAGTACCTAAGTGTCGCCGAGGAAACGAAAAAAAGTAGTTTCACTTTCAGGTTCCCGTCCATTCATTTCGCCCTCAAAAACGTAATGACCTAAATTCGACGCTTGTTTTCCTCAGAATATTTCGCTAACTAGAACCAATGGTTTTCGGATACCGGTGTTCCATATTGCGTTATCTTGCCGGCCTATATACTGAGTATAGTCTTGATATAAGAAAGCGTAGAAGACCAACTCCTTAGAAATCTGTAAAATTTCGAGTTCGTTTTCAAGCGGTCTGTGTAGTTCTCGCCAAAGGTTTAGAAAAAGGGTGCTTCCATTATCTATATGGCATCGTAGAAGGTGGCTGAAAGATAGCGTTGCCACCTAATAAACTGCGATCACCGATCGCATCGATCATCGATCTGCGATCGAGGAAAACATCGTGAGGAAACCGGCACGCCAGAGAGATATTTCTCGACGGCATGTGAAGCCAAGTCAGAGGCCCAGAAATGGGCAGCATAGAAACTCTGACACCAGGTTATTCACTAACTACAAAGAACTGCGATCACCAATATCTACATTTGGCTGCCTAACGTGGTGTAATGGAAATATTCTTATAGCTCATTGTAATATTCAAAGTGAATGACGGCATTATTTTGATGGAACTTTTTACTGAGCCTTGTATCGTACTGGGTACAGTTCTCTCCCTTGTTGCTTCGTTTTTGAAGACGCTTTCCACCGACTTTCCTAACAAGTTTTTATTGGTCCTTCTGCTTCAACCTGTGTGATACACTATGTACCGTATATTATGGCTCAGTGCCGTCAGCTGTGAGCCGGTGCACTGCCAGCGACCCCCCTCCCCCTCTTCCTCGGAGCCGTCCATTCCTCAAGCTCCGCGGAGCGTCACTAAGGGAGCGCTCCAAGGCGTGCTCCAACCGATGGCTACACTGTCGGTAAACATTTTCGGCAAGCGTAAACTTTTTAATTAATTCTCGTTAAAGGTGGTCCCGATGCCTTTGCGCCGAATTTTTACTCGACTGCGAGAGGCGGCTGAAAAGTTTTATATTACCGAACGGTACTAACAAGGTTTCTCAACTATCCAATCGATTTTCATATCACGATAAAAAAAAATGAGAATGTTATTTTCAGTGATACTGGTGCCGATTCTCTTGTACACCGAACTAAACTAACTAAACTATCACAAAAAATCATTACTTTTGTCTATGAGAATCTTAATGCTATTCTGCAAAACAAAATCTCTAAATTTAAAAATAATTTTGACACAACTATAATCGAATTTGACAATCGCGACTCCACGTGGTACATACTTGTTTGCCCTACCCCGTGAATTTTTTTAGAGCCGGAGGCACGTAGGGGGCAGCCTCGACGTGTTTTATATGGTTTTTTTCACATTTTGTATGGAAAAAAAAAAAATATTACCTACGTGTTGAGTATTAGGGGTTTATGCGTTTCATAAAGGGGGTCGAAATCTTCATTATTTTTGCGATAGGACAAACCATTTTCGAGATATAAGCAAAAGAAAAGATAAAAATATACAGTACTGTTTTTGCATCTGAATTCGAGTTGTTGGTGTGGTTTTTAGTTCATGACAACATTCATTCATTTTATGTGAAAAACGTCAAATTCAGAATAGCAAAATTGTCATTTTCACTACTTAAATTAAAAACTCAGTGCCATCTTAATGCTTTCAAACTAAAATATAGTTAAGTTGTGTCACTTTAGTCTATTTCAGAATAGGAAATCGTCGTTTGACAGGAATAAACTAAATTTTGGTAATTTTTAGTCTAGTTTAGAGGCATTTGTGACAAGAGAATCGGCACCACTATCTACGAGATTACGATTTATACGAGAACTCTCAACTTTGGTCTTTTGATCATTGATCCTTTTTCTATCAATAATGTAAAGTAGGCTTTAAGAAACATAAATAATGTACAAGATAAATCGGACAACCCGTGAAGTGGTTAATTAAGGCTTCACAGTTATCACTCACGAAAACCCGTTTTCGTAATACGGTGACTATAACGCAACTTGCAGCAGGTGACCTAGCCTAGTTGTGTGGCCGTCGGACTTTCAAGTCATAGTTTTCAAGTTCGAAGCCAAGGCACGCACCTCTGACATTCAGGATTAAAAAAAAAATAAAGAAAATACGTTTATTTGCGGTAAACATGAAGCAAAAAAAGAACACAAAATTAATAAAGAAACAAGTTAAGGGAAAATATGCGTCACATCCACACACAGTCATCGCTCAGCAAAATGCTGCGACCCTATGCAAGACAGAGCCCCAGCGCTGCTTTCATGTGCGTATTGTATAAAATGATCTCTTCAAAAACGGTGAAGGAAAACATCGTGAGGAAACCGGCATGCCTGAGAGATTTCTCAACGGTATGTGAAGTCAAGTCATAGGCTGCATAAAAACTCTGGCACCAGGCTAGGTCTAACCACATGAAAAACGAAAAAGAACGCAATAGTTGCCTACTTACTTTCGCGAACGCTATTGTAACATGTCTCTTTGAAAAGCAACTCATCCTGAGATAAATGTATATTTGGTATATATAACAAGTACCTAATTATGTCGAGTGTAGCAGAGAACCATCAAATTGAGCTAAAATTAAAAAGCCGCTGAAATGTCCAGAACATTTTCAACCGTTTTTTTTTGTCAATTTGTAAATGACATCTTTGAACCCTTTCGGATATGATATTACAAAACAGAATATTTCAAAAGAGTAGCCAATATTTTAATTAAAAAACATTTTAAGTGTTAAAAACATTGAATTTCTGTAGCATGTCCTGGGAAATTATCAGGGCCCTTGGAATATTCTCACTCTTTCAAGAGTTTTCTTTTGTTTTTCCCGTAATTTCGCATGTAATTGTACGTTACAATACGATCTCTACAGTCTAACTACACAAGCCGAATACAAAAACCGTTCAATACTCGTGTATTCAACTTGAATACATTTGAGCTCCATTTGCCTAACCCTCCCCGTGCGACCCGTTTAAAGATTCACAGCACCGCGGGCGTGGGGTCCTTTCGACCGCTTTGAAGATATTCACCTTCATTAACGCGGGTCCGAAAGACCCGCGGGGCCGGCCTTGATTCTCACAGTTTAATTCGTGAGTTGCTCGTCTAAAGTCCTTTAGTTTTGATGTCGCTAGTCGCTACTGGCTATCGTTATTAAGTCGGTTGTTGTTATCTTTCTGTTTTGGAGGCTAAAATATATCTAGACTAGGATAATACGGACTTTGAAAAAGGAAAGACATCACTATTGTTGTTTTTTTATCCTCAAAGAGCTTTTTTACCTTTATAAGTAGGTATGTCTTATGACTGTAGGTATGTACCATAAAACAAATCGACTGTTCGTCTTAGAAAACTGTCATTACTGAAAGTTTTTCAAGACTAACAGTAATTGTCTATAGTTTGCTATCATTTATCTCTTTGGACTTATAATTATAATATGAGGAACGATGGTAAAACTGGCGGGCGCATTTTTTTTTAATACAACATTCAAGGAATTAAATTCATTCGGCGTAGGTGGATGATTAAAATGCCGCGGTCAATTTTACTTTGTATGGACTTTGCTATTTAGATTCCCATTTTTTTTCATTGATTTCCAAACCAATAGTAATATATTCTTTACACAGTTGTAATATCATTATCACTAATGAATCATAATTATTCGTAAATTACACTCATTATCTACCTAAAGGCTATTTTACTATGTTGGGGTCGGCTTTTAGTCTTGCCAATTGCAGCTGAATATTACATAGTTTACCTACTTATAGTGTGCGGTAAAAAACACCACACTATAAACTCAATACACCTTAACATCACAACACTAGCTACCTACTCTAACATCTCAATCCAGCATCATATCGTTGACGCAGCACCCCACATTTGTATCAAGTGGGCAAATAAAGAAGGAAACAAGTTAGATGGAGTGGAGCCGGACCGCGTTCGCGACTAATTAACCCTCCCACGGAGGGTGGCAGCGGGTAGGGGGTTAAAAAATATGCGGCGCCATGGGACGACGCGACGCCTCCAAGAATTTCCACTTTCAGGCTGCAGCTGAGTTTGTGAGTTTGTGATGTTCAAGCTTTGATTGTAATTGTTGTACCAGGAATCGTGGCGTTATGGAAAACTGAAAGGGTGAAAGGGGTTTTACAGTTAAGTGAAGAGTTGATTGGTTTTTCAAGATTCTATGAGTAAAGCTTACCTCTAGTGTGGTATTACTTTTTTAGGTATTTTCATTGTCTTTTCACAAACAAAGACCAAAAGCTTCAAAAAGAGATTGCTTATGATGGGTATAGAGGACAATTTTTTTCTAAAGAATTTTTGCCGTTATTTAAAAATATGTAGAGGCGAATTCGAAATGGGTGCGATGAACAGGTACCCGGGAATAAAAAAAGTAAGTATTCCAAAAATATTACAACTAAAAAATACCTACAAAATATACTTATTATTATTAAAGACAGCTCCCAAAGAAAGTATTAAGTGAAGGTAGTGCAAAAGTCCGGAGCGAGACAAGGGAGGGGGGGCGACACGAGTAGACTCAGACGTCCTCTCGGAGGGAAGCAAGGTCGAGAGCACAGAGGGAAAAACCCGGGAAAATTTGCGCTCGGGAACATTTTGACATCGTTATTTGAATATTTATAATGAGGTGTTACACAGTCTTGTCGAATTCGATTAAGTTTAAAGTCTTGTCTTCTCGTCTACCTGATTAGGATTAGTCAAAATATAAACTAATTTTGTCGCGGCGTAATTGTTCTACAGCATAAATAATCATATCCAGGTCGAACCTAGCTACCAGGAATTAGGCTTTAAAAAAGTCTTCAAGACCTCAGATTAAAATATAAATGTAACATAATCTGCCTCAGAAATGAAGAGATCCGCAGGAGAACCAAGGTAACCGACATAGCCCGAAGAATTGTCGCGAAGAATAGTAGCGTTGGAAGGGCTCGGGAACAAGCTGGACCGATAAAAGAAAAGAAAATTTATTTGGACACAGTTCGTGAAACACATAATACAAAAATAAAAAGTGAAAATAATCATAAAGCGATGATAGTGTGTGCCTCACGGCTGCGCCAAAAAGGTTCATTTCAGCATTAATGCCCGACAAATGCTGTCTGACGCTGGTTTTCTAATGAACCCTTATGGACAAGTGACGGGGAGTACCATCAGTTTCAACATACCTAATACATAATTTTTATACCTCTAAATAAATAAATAAACTACATAAGGTTTATTTAAATAACCGATAACCTTACACCGATGACCTTGTGAAGGCCGCAGGAATTCGCTGGATGCGGGAAACACAGAACCGGTCGAAGTGGCGGTGCTTAGGAGAGGGCTATGTCCAGTAGTGGACGTCTTTTGGCTGAAATTAATGAATGATGAATCAATAATCTGCCTATCGTGTGTTCCCACTGCTAGGACTCGGGCTTCCTCTGTTAGTGGAAACCGGCAACACCAGAAGGCCAATTCTCGGACTCAAAAACATTAAAATTCAAGTTAGACCACCATCTCAGCGATAATCAATGTCAAAATTTTGACAAAAATATATGTAAATTATTTGTATTTTTGACATATTGTAACTGAGAGTATAATGCGAGCATTCTTAAAAATACAGGAATTGCCCCTCCGGTCTCAGATTGCAAAAAAAAAACTCAAATTCAAACTCAAATCATTTATTTGAAATAGGCACTTTTGAACGTCAAAAGTTACAAGAAATAAAATTGATTCTAGTCGCCCCTTCCAAAAGGTAGTTTTCGTTTGGAGAAGAATAGGCAAGAAACTCCACCGTTATACTCTTTTAAAATATTTTGTGTACATTAATTTTATTATTAGACGATGCACCTAGAATAAAATTACTATACTATAAGTATACTACGTAAAAATAATTATTTAAAATCAACGCAAAGAAATTAATATCGACATAAAATGTATTCCTGAACTCTTAAAAGGTCGATCTTTATCCGAGGAATAATTTTGAATTTCTGACAGTTTTTCCAGACAAAAACGTAAATTTTATTCTACGGATAAAAGACATCTTACGTTAGAAAAATCAGCCCTAAATATCTCAAAGTTAATGCGCTTATTGTTCCACCGGGAACAGTTTTCATATCAGGAAGGGTTAAATCAATGCACGTACTTGGTCCGTCCACGGGCTATTTATAGACTACACGTGCCGCGAAGTCCGGCCTCAATATTTATAGCCAGAGGCTAAGTTGCTGTTCGAAACGTGGCCGATGGTCAGCGCGGGAAATGTGGTCACGTTGCTAGGTTACCATTGAAGGATCTAGTATCAATATTGGTGAACTAATTACATATAAAGTTCGATTATATTCGTGGGTAGCTCCGCTCTTTGGTTTGTTTTAGTTTTCTGTAAAAAAAACTTCTACAGTCTTACTTGTCACAATTCAAAAGCTCGCACTGCTGCATAGTTACATATATTTCTAGAGAAAATACTCGTTAATATGCTACCAGTGGGCCTAATATAGAAAAGTCAAAAATATATTGGATTGACATAATTAGCTATCGAGACTCCTCCGTGCGTCAATTCGGCTCCGTTGATCCCGGCTGTCATTTGCGAACCTTTGACAGTCGTTTCGGGACGTCAGAAGCCCGAAAGTCTGACACCCAGACTTACCAACGAGTATCGTATTACCCAGTTACTGGGTTGTGGAAATGAAATGAAATTGTTAAGTCTGTAAATAGGATATTGCAATCACTATTACACGTCATATTAAAAAAATATAAAAAATATCAGCTAGATGAGTTCGGCGTTTCCTATCTGACTACTCTGAGAAGAAAGGCCGAAACAAACTCAGAGTCTCTTTTAAAGTCCAGACATAATCTTGGTCACGCCATATGAGCACCATGTAGATTAGTGTCTGAAATGGGCTTTTGAGGAAAGAACCACACAGATTTGAGTGGACCTGTCCAGTCAGCGCAAGCATTTGTCATGGAGCTCAACTCGTTCTGAGTTGAGCAAAAAGAGGAAAAAATAATATTTACATAGTCTTCACATTCAAAATAAATCAAACAATATAATACTTTACAAAGTAATCATGTCATTATGTAAATAATTTTCAACAATGTCAATGTGTATATAGAACTGGTATATTTTAACGATTTTACATAATAATTAAAATGTCAAATTTTATGGTTTTATCACAAGGCTTAGCAGAGCGTGCAGCTCAATTCCACGCTTTTTTATCTTCTAAATAATCTGAAATTTTATAGTACCCTTTTTACAAAGTTTGGTTTTAAAACAGCTTTTAAATCGTTTAATGCGTAAGTTTCGAATGTCAATGGGAAGTTTGTTGTAAAAGCGTATACATTGACCCATGAACGAGTTGCCTACTCTGTGGAGACGTTTGCGATGTACAGCAAGGTTGTGTTTATTCCTGGAATTTCAAAAAATTCAAAAGTCATTTATTCAAACTAGACTGAGAATCAGCACTTTTCAAACGTCAAAGTTACATAAGACAGTCCCCCAAACCGCCCACCCTTCACCACTTCCTAGTGCTTTAGCTGGGAAGAAGAAGTGGCGCAACAAACTCCACAGCAGTACCGGCTGTCTGTTCAGTTAGAAAAAAAAAGGATTTTATATTAATTTAAACTATGAATATCGGACATGTTCTTAAAATTTGATAAATTTTTGTGTACATACAATAGGTTTTCAAAAATATATTGTGTGTGAATCTCTTGGACCTAGGTTGTAAATGGCTCGAACAGCTTTTCCTGCAGAACAAAGATAGTATTAATGTCCGCACAGGTTCCCCAGAGAATAATCCCATAAAACGTAAGACTATGAAAATAACTAAAATAAATTCCAGCTGTATCTTTAATACGTCAGTTATCGGTCAATTTTTTTTAACAGCATGGGCGGCCGGACTAAGCTTTCCTGACAATTTTTCTATGTGTGGGCCCCATTGTAATTTACCGTCAATAGTTAACTAACTTAGTTAATTTTAATTAGGTAGTTCCATTAACTTGAACATTGGTAGTTAGCTGCCTGACATTTGGCGTTGAAAATCTAAGGAGTTTATTATTTGTTTCGTTCAGGAGAAGATTATTTACATTAAACCAATGCACAACTTTAGAGAGTGCATCGTTAACTTGTTCAAAGTAGACTAACTTACGTTTGATTTTAAAAATGAGGGAAGTGTCATCTGCGAATAAAACGATCTTGTGATTATCCCTTATGTGGTAAGGTAATTCATTTATATAAATTAGAAATAAGAAAGGACCTAGAATTGAACCCTGCGGAACGCACATGATGACCGCAGATCCTGCAGATATCTTGCCATTAACATCGACCTTTTGAATTCTGTTGTTTAGATAAGAAGTCAGAAGGTCAAGAGCCTGGTAGAGTTTCCTGATGAGTGTATCATGATGTACGCAATCGAAGGCCTTGGACAAGTCGCAGAAAATGCCAGGCCTCGAATATGCTCTTCAGTAATTCCACGCCCGCGTCTGTAGTTGATATGCACGTGAATGAAGTAAATTATGTGCATTGAAATGTCCTAACATTTGTTATAAAATTATTTTTTCAGATTTTTTACATCAAGATTTCTAAAAGATTCTATAATGTCTTTAGCACTAATAATTGTGAATTCAAATGACAGAGTTATGGTTGTTAAAAAATGTTTTGTTGATGTTTTGGTTGTTATATTAGTGAATAAATTTTCAAACTCAGTTGCCACCTCCACGTCTGCCTTAATATCTACATCATTGATTTTTAGATGAAAGTCACAATTCCGTACTGTCGTTCTTCCCGTTTCTGAATTAATAATATTCCAAGTTGTTGATTTTATTTTATTTTTTATGTGTATGAGTTTTGCTGAGGAACAGGTTCTTTTAAAAGTTTCATCATAGTTATATGTTTTTTCATGATACAATTCAAATAACCTCTACCTTAATAAATACCTGTTGTTGCCCAATCACTAAATATAACGCGGTCACAAACAGGCAATGTTTTTGAGATGAAAACCTTCTTAAACTCACAATTTAACGGCACGGTTGGCGCAGTGGTTAAGCGATTAACTGCTGTGCTGCGTGTCGCGGGTTCGAACAAATATTTGTATGAACTACAATTAGTTGTTCCGGGTCTGGCTGTTTGTGTATGTGAGTTTAAATGTTTGTAAATGCACCCACGATACAGGAGAAATTCCTAGAGCGGGGCAACGATTAAAAAAAAAAAAATTAGGTTTAATAGTGAGAAAGGACGGTTAAATAGATAGGCAGTCGCTCCACGTAAAATACTGGTATTCAGCTCCATCCGGTTAGACAGGAAGTTGACCCCAACATAATATGGAAAAAGTTAGCCAGATTGAATCCTATGGAAAGTCGTTATAGAAAAACGAAACGCTTTGAAAACGATTGCCACTTTTCTAGCCCCTCAGGAACCGAACGGACTTTCGACCATGACTCGACATAATTATATAGCGATCGCTATACGACCGAATTCGGTCGCAAAGTCTCAATGGCATCCCTACACGGTGAGAATCGCTTGACAAGCACGAAAAAATCATGTGCTTGTCAAGCACGTCGCGCGCGTCTGCCAGCACCGATCGGTACCGACCCGTACAGACTCGCCTGCACCGAAAGCCTGTTTCTTTAGGTAAGCACCCTTAGCTCTGATACAAAACAATTCGATACTTTCACTAGAACAAATGAAGTACTTATTAAGATACTTGTTAACGGATCATTTTCAGATTATCCCCCGTAAGTTACGGACTACCCCGTCAGCGGGAGAAAGGGGGGAAATGAATTGTATTGTCCTAAGAGGCGAATCGGAGACTGATTATATCAGGGGGATGGACAGACGCATTCAACTGTGTATTGATAACGATACACAGTCCGAACCTATGTATTGGGTACCTATGTATGTATATCAAGGTAGTTGAAGTCGACTACTTGGACCTAGTCATACGGGTTAAAGAAACAGGTTTCCATAAAGAAATATAAAGAAACCTGTTTCTTTATGTAAGACAAGTTAGTGTAGTGTGTTGGATCGTTAAGTTCCCTTCAAAATGGTTGAGCTAAACGGTGCTGATCCATGCGTCATGTTCGTGAACGGGTGCCGTCAGTAGGGACTGGTCATCTCTTATCTGCCACGGCTTATTTTCATTTTTGTTTATATCTTTTTATTACGGACGCTTTGTATGTGCACGTCTTTCTACATTGTTCTCACATGTATTATTTCAATATGAATGATGTAACCAATATTTTGTAACAATATTATGATTTAAAAGAGTGTCCGTGGAGTTTCTTGCCCGTTCTTCTCCATAGGAACCTATGCTTTGGAATGGGCAACTAGCTTCATATTTCTGACTGACTGACGCCTTGACAATTCAAAAGTGCCTGTAAATGGTTTAATTGAAATACATGCTTTGAGTTTGAGTTTGAATTTAAGCACCCTGCTGCACAGATCGGTAACGACCCGCACGGGTTTGTCTATGCCGCAAACCTGTTTCTTTATGTAAGGACTCGAATGATTGGAGTCTTTATTGTTGGCAAATTATACCCAAATAGCTTCTGTCCGCGACCTCTTCCGTGTGGAAAAACATAGCCGTCACTCAGGGATTATTTAGCTTCACATTAGTGAAAAAATTTTCGGAATGAGATCAGGAGTTCCGAAGATTACCCCCTGCGTACAAACTCAAAAATTTTACCTCTTTAAAATATTGCTAAGTATAGATAATATTGTAGATATATAACAATTAGTGACAATAAATTCTCAGGTTGCTGGAAAATAACGTTTTTAAAACGTTTCTAACAGTTCTTTTGTACAACATTTTGTTCGGAGCGAAAACGAAATGAGAACGTTTTCAAAAACCGGTTTATTCCGCAGGACGCAGCCGCGCACGGGGGGTGCGCCGACAAGCATGAACTTTTTTAGTTAATTTCTAAATCAACCCAAAAATGGAAAAAAACGGTTAAAAACGTTTTATTAATCGAGAATGATTTAAAATTTGTTCTTCTTCAAAAACGTTTTTATTTCGTTCCGTTCGAATGTAACTGAAACAAATCGTTTCTTAGATTTTTAAGACAAAACCGTTTCGAAAAACATACCGTTATCCAAGCCCTGGTTGCTGGCAGGGTTATTGTAGGACCTCTACAATTTGTTTAATTAAAAGAAAAGCAAGCATATGCTTAGCTGTGGAAATGATACCAAGCTGTGAAAGATCAGTTGATTATATTAACGTTTGGTTTGCTGTAAATCTTTAAAACAATTTGTCAAGGGTTGCCAACCCTAATAAATAATAGAGTATAAATTAAGCCTAAATACTACTTGTTTTTATATAGTTGGTGAAACTACAATTTTTTCATTTCAATACAAAATGCCGAGATGTGTAATAATTATTAGATAAGGGACATTTTTTTTTTGTTAAAACAAGCGAGTCTTACAATAGTCGCGTATGGATAACATCCCACATATCACCTTGGTAATAAACAACATTAACATTGGAAAAATCGATTCAGGTATTATATGAATTGATTTTTCGTAACGAAGAATAATTATTTATAATGAAAATTGTATTTTATTTAGTTAACACTAGAAGTAATGCAATTTATTATTGAAGACAGTTATATTTGTTCGATTTGGGGGAGAGCGAAGACAATAGGCTTAGGGGGTCAGTTCACACCGAGGCACGACGCAAGGCGTCGCTGCGCACACTTTAAACAAATATCGACCTTATTTTCTTCACGAAAAGGTATAATTTCAGTGTGAGCGTGAACGCGTGTCGAAGTACGCTGAGATGCGTGGTGCTGCGCAGCGCGTGTACCTTATTGACTAGTAAATAAATTTGATGTTGTATCTTAAAAAAAAGCGCGTCGCGTCACGTCTCGGTGTGTACTGACCCTTATGATAACTAAAATATGAGACATATACTTGTGAGTTCCAAGTATTTAACAAAACTTATTTTTAATGTAAACATGATCGTTTTATTGCAAACCAAATTCTTATAACTCTTATAAGAACCATTAAGAAAATTATACAGATTACGAAACAGTTAAAGTTATCAGTTTTATATGGAATTCATAGTAAAATAGCGAGTAATCAGGGCTCATTGGTCAAATCAAATAGCGCGTGCTTCCCCGGCTTCCTGTAATACACTTCCGTCCCTTTTCACGAATGCACTCCCACAGATTTCCCACTCCACAGATTGCAGGAAAGCGAGAGGAAAGATGTTACACATCAAAAACCGTTAATAAAGGCTCAAAGTAGAAACAAATTTGCATTTTAAAAATAAAATATTTTTGATATACACTATAATTTTTTCATATTTTCTTCGTCTTCTATATTTTTACTAAAATACTATATTTGACACAAAAAAGTTGACAACCCTACATATATACCTAGTATAACATATAACTAACAATATGTGGTTATTTTAATAGGCATGACAGGCATTATTGAATGGCCTTTTGAAACTAATCGACGCATCACGTGTAAAGAAAAAGAAAAAAAGGAAATGAATCAACCTCCATATTGAAGGAAGGAAGGCACCATCTTTAAATAACAGTCACATTACAACAAGCCTGTTTTATGCAAAGGGTTAGGTTGAGGTGAACCTATAGTACATCACCATCATCACCAGGTTAGTCACTAACCACACTTGGGAGTTTCTTGCCCGTTCTTCTCCATAGAGATCTACATTTTGGAATAGGCAACTAGCTTCAACTTTCTGACTATCTGACCGACTCTTTGACAATTCAAAAGTGCCTTGCAAATGGTCTAATTGAAATAAATGCTTTGAGTTTGAGTTTGACACGAAAAGAAGAAGAAGATCACCTACTTCTAGCTTTCGCCAGCCCTTTGGCTCGCGTCATATATCTTTATCAATTTTAGCCAACTAGCTGTGCCCCACGGTTTCACCCGCATAAATCTCGATCACGTGGGAATATCGGGATAAAAGGTATCCTATGTCTTTTTATAGGTCATGGTCTACCCATGTGCCTAATTTTATCCAAATCCGTTCAGCCGTTTGAGCGTGAAAGCATAACAAACAAAGAAACAAACAAACTCACTTTCGAATTTATAATATTAGTTGGGATAGCCAATGTTACTCAGTTGTATTATAGCATTCTACTGGTGAAAGTGTTTACAAAATCGGTCCAGCAGTTTTTGAGTTTATTCATTACAAACAAATAACAAATCTTTTCTCTTTATAATGTTAGTGTAGAAAAACTCAAAACGGATTAAAATATTAGAATATCCATCGAGAGATACTCGTACTTAGCACCCGCGTTACGCGACGGCGACGTAGTAAAACGTAGAGGTAATGTTTTTACGAGGCGGACGCAGCCCGTATAAATAAATTCGCAGGCTACGATGAAAAATAAAAATATCTAGAGTAGCAGCGCGGAGACATCGTGGGAATTAAGTTGTGTTTTTTTTTGCGCAAACATTGATCGTATCGGTGGTCCTTGGAACCTTATTTGTCTATACTGTATAATGTTGTTTTTTTAATGTCCTTTGACTCTTCTGACTCTCTTACAAGTATTTTGCTGTAACTTAAGTAGTTACTGCCTCGTTGGTCTAGTGGTCGCAAGTGCTACTGCTGAGAAGGAGGTCCTAGGTTCAATTCCCAGGTCGGGTAAAGTGTTACAGGAATTTCTCAGTAGCGGGCCGGAGTCTGGATTTGTGCACAGTTGATGGCAATAGGCTCGTCCCCTCATAACTGGTAAAATGTGGGTGTACCTCAGCACAACCCTTTGGGGAAACAGGTGTGATGTTATTTTATATACTTTAGTACGTCTTCTTTTACTAATAGTCTGGTTCTTATTAGGTTACAGTTGTATTCACACAATGTAATGTTACGATGAGCCGACAAGAACCCGTCTGTTGTGTAAAACAAAAAAGTTACACGTGCCGACTCAAAATGCGTATGGCCCACTACGCCGGACCGGCAGATTTGCCGAAAACCGGCTCCCGGAAAATAGTGTTCAAATTACACCGGATCCCACAAGAAAACCGGACAGTCAAGTACTCACCTCAGTTGAATTCGGACCTGTGCGCACAATGGACGACGAAATGGGGATGTTGATTGAGGAAAAGAAAAACTGTTTAGTCCGTCAGTCAGATAATAAAAAAATATTAGACACGTATTTTTTGCTTTATGATATTAATAAAAAATGGTTTAGATAAAAACGCATTAAAGTTGGGCAGTGGGGGCTCGCTACGTCACAAGTCAGTATAAAATCTACCGGGGATTGACGTCATGCCACATTTTAACGTACTAAAAGTATTGCCATAATCTTCTGATTACGTAAAAAAAAATATACGTGTCCAATATTTTTTGATAATCTACCAGACGAACAAAAAATTTTTTTTTCTACTTCCCTATTGTTGTGTTATGGTGGTATCTTAATAGAAGGCTAAATAGAGTAAAAAGAAAAGATTGGGTACATTCTATTTTACGGGAAAGATTTTCACTTGGAACATTTGAATCATTAATGGGTGAATTGAGAAGTGACGAATCAAAGTTCTTCAATTATTTTCGAATGACAGCATCCTCTTTTGACGATTTATTGGGACGATTTTCAATAGACATAAGAGATACAAGTTTCAGAGAATGTATTTGCCTACAACAAAGATAAGATTATTTTATGATCATTAAGTTTACTAAAATTTATAATAATATTTTTGACGTGAGTATTCAGGCTGTAATAGTCCTCGTATGAATCTGTGCGATTTATGTGTTTGTTTGATGAGTGTGAGAGTGTATTTGGTTATGATTATGAATTAAAAAATGCAATTAAGTTATTTAAGTATTTATTTGAACTTAAAATTCTTCAAAATCTAAGTAATCTGAGTCCTGAGAATGTACGGAATGATTACAATTCTCCATTTGAAATAAGATAGATTTAAACAAACCTTCTTTACAGTCGGTTCAACCGATTTTGACTTCTATAACGTAGGTATAAGGATGGCATTATAAGCAAAAAAGTGGTTACAATACCAACTGTTTACTGCAGCTGACATTTGACAAAATCGGTTGAACGGACTGTAAAAAAGATTTATTTAAATGTCTAATCTTATTTCAAATGGAGTATGCTGTTGGCGAAGCTGGAATCGGGTTGATTGCTACTATTATATTGTGTGGAGTATCAAGAGTGGTGTTGATCTTGCGTAGGTGTTGCTTATTCATTGATGCTATTTCGATGTGTGTAGTATCCAGAGTGATACTGATCTTGCCCGGTCATCTGGATATACACACATCAAAAAATGTTGGCTTCTAAATCTTTTTTGTTACGGTAGACGATATTATAAATTCTTTACTTAAAAATATAGAAGTAGAATATAAAATAATAAAATCAATCTCAATTGTTTTTACATATAAATAGAAATTCAATCCAAGCTTACGCTCATTCAGAAATCTGACTTAGTAAATTTTAACGGATTTATAATATTTTTTTGAGAAAAGTTGTTATTGAAAAAAGGCCAAGAGGATTATCGGAAGTTTTACGAGCAAGAATTGTAACTTTGAGGGAAGAAGGATATTCCACCAGAGAAATAGCACGCAGAGTTGCTGTATCCCAATCCTGTGCCGTGGCCACGTTGCGGAGGTACCACGGCATGGATCATTTTGCTGACCGACCCCGCAGTGGTCGCTCAACTGTTCTGACTGCTGCTCAGAAGCGCTATATCAGATTGCTAGCAGCCCGTGACCCAACAATCAACGCCACTACAATAAAAGCAGAAGTGCAGGCCGCCTCTGGACTTGAAGTTAGCACTCAGACCATTCGGAATTGCTTACACCAGGCTGGACTGGCTGCTTTTTGTATCACTGCCAGGACGCTTGCTTGAAATTGTAAAGTCTCTTCGATAGTTGAAGTGTCCAGGATTGGAAAAAGACCTTCCTAAATTTGAAAAAAGACTGATGATTGTTTTCCTTTTCGATGGTTTATTCTAGAATCCAAAAACTTTACCATATTTTCATTTACCTCTTAATTATCAGTTTTTCTTTTATCTTTAGATAAAGGTAAACGAAAACCTGTGTTTCCGGCAGAAGAAGGTTCCATGCCTACTTCAGGCTCGGTTCTTGCTTCCTTTGAAATGGACTCAAAAACATCAATTGTTCGTGAAATAATTACGTGCCTTTTTGGCCGAAAATCCAGATTTTGACTCATCTTTTTGTATCTTTATTGTCCTAAGCCACGAATCTCGTATATTATTCCATTTAGTTGAGACCAATTTTCCTGACATCGATAAAAAATAATAATAATACTTATACCTCGAATTGAAATGGGTCGATTCGGGGTGGTCCTAATGCCAACGGTATAAGGACAGCATTTGCTAATTATATTGTTTCGGATATTGGTTCCGTTCCGTGGCAGGCAGCAGCTATGTTTTGGTCTGCTGTGGGGCAATATTAAGCTGGTATTATTATTTTGGTTAGGTATATTTTCCGCCAATCATGGTATTTTTATTATCTTAACCTGTAGCTAGCATAAGCATATGCATAATAAGACTATAAAGCTTCGTGCAGACTAGCTGACGCGACACCGGTTATTGTTATACCGTGAAGTTTTCTTAGAAATTGTATTGTTCGAGTCGCGTCACGCTAGTCTCCTTCCTTTGAGAGAGGCCGTAATCCACCACGCGGGCCCAGTGCGTGTTCGTAGATGTCACATGTCTTCGAATTTTTGGTTCTAGGACATGCCGGTTTCCTCATGATGTTTTCCTTCACCGTTGTGAGCCGCTATAGCTAGACTGGACCATAATTCAAAACACCTATACCCAACACCTACAGAGGCGTAGTATCGCCTGCGACCAGACATTCGTCTGTTTACGTAAAACAACAGTAGGTAGGTAGGTACTATTCGTAGGGACTGGGAACCCTTTTTTAAGTGCACCTCGTTCGATTTACGATCGCGTTTACGATTATGTCAAGCTTTGTTAACACTCTTTGCAGGTGCGCCCCTTTCGGTGGATTAGTTTTAATCCTACTACACTTTTCACGAAGGTAAGTAGGTGTAAAATCGTATCGGCATTAAAAAAAATAAAAAAATAATCTATACTTACACTCACGCCTTCTTCCCATGGGGGTAGGCTGAAACTACAGAACGCCACTTGCTACGATCCTTACATACTCCTTTTGCTTTTGAAGAAAATTGCGTTCTGTAAAAAATCATTCATCATTTCAGCCGAAATACGTCCACTGCTGGACATAGGCTTCCCCACGCACCGCCACTTCGACCGGTTCTGTGTTTCCCGCATCCAGCAGATTCCTGCGGCCTTCTTAAAATCTTCGGTCCACATTATGGGAGGCCTTCCAACACTACGGTTTCCAGTACGCGGTCACCACTCCAGAACCTTTCAGCTCCATCGGCCTTCTATTGCCACTTAAGTTTGGCAATTCTTCGGCCGTTGTCGGTTATCCTGGTTCTCCTGCGGATCTCCTCATTCGATCACGTAGGGGAACTCCAAGCATAGCTCTCTCCATTGCTCTTTGGGTGACTTTGAGCCTTCTAATAAGGCCCATTGTGAGCGAGAAAAACATTATTTACTTATAAAGGTACATTTTATAATAGACTTTCCTAACTCCTGCGCTATATTTTAAGAGTCATGGGCTTTCCGTTTTGTCCGGGTGACACATAACCTAGACTATAAGACTAGATTCTTGAAAGACAATCCAGTGTGCGTGCGGATTAAATTAAATTAGAAGATGTTTGATTCTGCATCATGTAAATATAGCTACACCCCGATTTCGTAAGACACTTTTTTCAAAACGCGAAGGATTAAAAAAAAAAAATCCTAATCAATTGCTTCACATGTCTGTACAATTCGTCTGCTTGAGAAATAGCGCAATGAATGTGTCGAATTCTCGAAATGAAAGGCATTGCAATTGTGTTATGCAATTATCTCGACGGCTTGCTAGCTTACTTTTTCTAGTGTACCGAACCAATATAAAGAGGTTAAGTTTAGGAATTGACATAACTCCGACTATCATATTCATAAGGCATTACAACGCTGTAAAAAAAACAATAATTCCAAATAATTCCAAGCAAACTTCAATAGAAAATAAATCAAACCGCAGCTCCAGTTCGCGTGACCTTGTCGCGGAGCTTTACCGGCCGGACGCTTGCCCACCGGCTGCGCGGGCGCAGCGGACCGCGGGGTGACACGCAGTGGCCGCGGGGGCAAGCGGGAGGAAGGATGTGGTCACGCACATTCGCGGGAGATCGTATCACGGCCCCGGGGAGCACGCGAGCCCGCGGAGAAACCGCCGCGTGGTAGTGACGACCAGCGAGGCATCGATGGATTGATTACCATTTGTAGATTAGAATAGAGGGTTTTAAGAAAATACTCTCGTATAATTACTAGGTCGCTACGGTTGCTACGTCGCTTGCTACGCGTATGCTACGACTTTGCTACGCATCTGAAATAAGTTTTAACGCTTTCGTTGCGCCTGGTTTACCTATGCATAATTTATACTACCTACTTCATCTGCATATTATTTACAAAAATAAATAAATGAAAACATAAGAATAGTCAGCGTAGCCTGATCTTGTCTACTTTATCAAGGTCCTTTGACCAAAAAACTATACTCCTCACTACATGAACAATCAGGGTTCCTCAACATCTAAATATATATCTCCAAATGCCGATCGCATCTTGTTCAAAAAAAAAATCTTTTGACGTGTAAAAGTGTTTAAACATGATTTATTATTTATACTTATTCATTGATATCGATATGTCTTACATCACTAGCGGATGCGGCGCGCGCGCTTGGGAGGCACGTCGCCTCCCGCGAGTGCCGCGAAGTGCCGGTACAGGTACAGACCGTTCAGCCATCGGTCATTGCGATGCCACCTGGCAACCGACTCATGAATCGACTGCTAAACTTGACGTGGAAGTAAATTGCGGTACAAGTTACTGCGTATTGGAATGACATAACTTAGGAAAATTAAATGATGTTTATTTAAGCAAGCAGATCTTTTTCACTTTCACATGTAATTGTTTTGGTCAATATTTTAAAACTAGATGGCGCTGGCATTTCTCAGCTGACTGATCCCTGAGAAGAAATGCCGAAACAAATGCTAGGAAGAATAATGTAGAAGAAGAGAAAATCTTCATCAAATTGGTTTCCATAAAATAATTGTATAAGTAGATAAACTATCCATAGCCGATACTTGAATTATTTAGAACTAGTTGCACCCCGCGGTTTCACCTGCAGAAGTCTAGATCTCTTGGGAATACCGGGATAAAAAATATTCTATGTCCCAATCCAGATCATGGTCTACCCATGAGTTAAATTTCATCCAAATCCGTTCAGCCGTTTTAGCGTGAAAGCGTAAAAAACAAACTCACTTTCGCTTTTATAATATTAGTTAGGATAACGTATACCTTTGTCAACCTTTGTCTAGACCCAATATTGTCATTGACAAATATGTATCCAGGACGAGAAGTTGTCAATTTTTCCAAGTACCAGAATCTGACAAACATAATGGTCAGTTGTTTAGGCTTGAAAGGTTACAAACAGACAGAGTATCTTACGCATTTATAATGTGTGATTTTATATATAATACATAATATATCTTTTCATTCTCGTCCAAAACTTTTGAATCTCCATTTGATTGGGCAGCCAGGCATCAGTGAAAGTTTACTGTTAACTTTAGTAGACCTTCATAGCCTGAAAATCATATCTAAGGCAATTCAACATATTTGTTTATCAGAACTTTGCCCATTTCTAGTTACCTAGGTTATAGGTTCAAAGCTAAAGCACTGACAGACTTCCAGTTAGATTATGTCTAGGATTGTGATTTCAAACGCTAGACGACAGCTTGGATAAATTATTGCTAAGCAAGGACGAAGTAACAAATAATATTATGAATCTGAAGGGCAATTCCCGTTCCGGCGGGATCTCACGGCGTCATAGAGAGTGCGATTGTCGCAACCTAGTGCTGGGCACGCCACTATTGCAGCGATAAGTCCCCTCTTTGAGGAGTGGCTAAAGAGGCGCCACGGCGTCTTCACCTTCCGCCTGACGCAGGTCCTCACCGGACACGGTTGTTTCGGGAGGTTCCTGTTTCGTATCAGGCGAGAGGAAACGCCCGGGTGTCATCACTGCGTGGATCGCCCGGAGGACACGGTTGAGTATAAGGTGGAGGTCTGCCCGGCTTGGGCAGAGCATTGCCGTGTCCTCGTGGAGGCGATCGGTGGCGGGGATCTCTCGCGTCCGGCCCTGGTCCAGGCCATGGTACGGAGCGAGAGGACATGGGAGGCCGTCACCTGCTTCTGCGAAGCAGTAATGCTCGCGAAGGAGGAGGCAGAACGCGTGAGGGAGAGGCAAATTTCACGCCCAATTTCAATTTCGTAAAATTTCAAGGAACATGGGTGGGTTTTAGTCAGTAAGAGTCTGACACGCCCTCCTGCGCCCAGAGTGGGAGAAGTTATTTGATATTTTCCCACCCAAAAAAAAAGTCTCAATCTGTCAAAAGTACCTCTAATTTACCTAAAAAATTTCGACAAGTTTTTGACATTGACTGTTACAGAGATGACTGTGACTGAATTTTAAACGTTTTTAATTACGGGAATTTGCGTTCTGAAAGTCGGTAAACTTCAATGCCGGTCAAATCATAACCCTCCTTTTTGCTACGCCTTAGTCAGGTACCAACAACTTTTGTGTAATATTTTGTTTTTCCGATAACAGATGTATGTCTCAATCAAATGCAATATTAATTTCATTTACAGGATTCGTGAAATATAATGAGTATTCATTTTTCACACAACTTAAGACCCGCCCCTGTTGTGGACGACGACCAAACATAAGATATCTTTAATATATTATGTAAGTTTAAATTTAATGTTTATATACTTAAACCTTCTGGAATAAATTTTCTATATGATAGTGAAAATCACATCAAAATACGTCGTGTAGTTTAGAAGAACATCGCAGTCAAACAGACAAACACCAAAAGTCACTTTAATTTACATGATACTATAGATTCACCCTGCGGTTTCACCCTCATACGTCTAGATTCCGTGGAAATATCGGGATTAAAAGTATTCTATGTCCTAACTCACGTCATGGTCTACCCAGGTGCCAAATTTCATCTTTATCCGTTCATCCGTTATGGCGTGAAAGCGTAACAAATATCTCATTTTCGCGTTTAGAATATCATTAGTTAGGTTTAGAATGTATAAATTATAGATTCCTTTGAGAGTTGCTTTCGTCTCTGCAATCCCATTTCCAGAACACAGCCTGTATAATAGACATATTATTATATTTAGGTCGTATGTACACAATGTTTTCGATGTATAACGATTGGGAACGATATGTGGTTCATTTTGAGCCATCTATTTACATTGTAAAAGTTATCTTTTAATATGCAGTAACGTTTGACCTAATAAAATATTAGCTTGTAGAGCGAATTACTTTGTTGAAATATTATTGGGATTTGACTTCAGTGGTTTATTAGAATTGCTGAGCTTTTAAATGAAACTTTACGGTTTTTTTATATGAATCTTTCAACTGAATCACTCAGTATCATCATCTTCATCATTTCAGCCAAAAGACGTCCACTGCTGGACATAGGCCTCCCCCAAGCACCGCCACTTCGACCGATTCTGTGCCTCCCGCATCCAGCGGTTTCCTGCGGTTTTTACAAGGTCATCGGTCCATCTTGTGGGAGGCCTTCCAACGCTACGTCTTCCGGTACGCGGTCGCCGCTCCAGAACATTTCGGCCCCACCACCCATCACTAAATATAAAAAGAAAAGAAAAACAGATGTTTGGGCTTTAATAAATAATTTTAATCCCCATAGTTTGGCTATTATAATTAGCTTCACACGAGGTTGTTCACTATTATGTCATTAATTCTCATTATTAGGATCTAAATCAGTAAACGTAAATAAGGAATTATATTTTGCTTCAGCTGGTTGATATTTAATCCCTTTTACATCTATTATTACAGAGTAACCTATTGCGGTAGTGTACTTGTACATATAATTCTTATCTTAAATTATTATCAGAACGTATCGATACTTTGTCTCCATCATTATGATGCGTTTATACAGAAAGTGGGCAACGTCGCAAATAGCTGTCAAATATTTCGCTGTTTTGATTAATTTGGGGATATGGCTGTATGGAAATAAGAAATGGCTAACTAGTGAATTAAAATATTGATTATAAAATGCAATAATTAATATAGTAACACCGAATATTTAGTTTTAGACGTAGAAAAAGTATTTGGAAACTTTCAAAATTCCTTTTTTACACCTAAAACAGTTGGTACAAAATCAAATTCAGTGATATAATTGCAATTCATTATTAATATTCTAGTTCACTAGTTAGCCATATTTCTTATTTCCATACAGTAATATTGCCAAATTAATCAAAACAGCGAAATAAATATTTGACAGCTATTTGCGACGTTGCCAACTTTTCGGATGAACGCACTTAAATAGCTCTCACTTATGGACGATTTCTTTGACGTCCATTACTGTTAAGAATCTCTAATTTCTCTAACTCAAAACATTACCCAAAACCACGTTAATCCTGAAAAAAATTATTCTAAAATAATAGCCTAACAAATCAAATCATCAAATAGTAACCGGAACCTTTGTACAGTTGACGGCTATAAAATATCCGGTAATAAGGCCACCTGTTGCCCCGGCCGGTTGTTGCGCAACAAAACGCCCGGGTGATCCGGTTGAGAGTTGATTTAACAAACTACTGTATTTAATGACTGGATTGTGAGGGTCCATTTTTGATATTATTTAATTTTAGGAAATGTTTTATTTGTATTTAGTGTTTAATTCGTTGTCTGTGATGTGATGATGATGTGGAAGATACTTAAATCTTGAAATGGTCTTGAAATGGTCTTGAAATGTTCGCAAGTTCAGACACTGGGTTTGCTGTGAATAAGTTTTAAGGTGGCAACGGACGATTTGACTTAACTAGTTAGCAATACATTGGATATAAGTGTTCTAACTAGAGATACGTTTATCTATGGGTGGATATTTCTTTTTGTACTGACACGTGTTGTCTGATTTGAGCGTGTAAAACTGCGCAAATTATTGATAGGATGTCCATTGTCTGTGATATACTTCTACACAATTACATTATTCGAATATAACTAAATACAAAGATACATGGACCCCAATTTCTGCATAATTACAACGAACGAGAATATCCCCCAAAAACGCCAACGAAAAAAAAAACAATAGTGATGTTCGCTCCATCCTTAATTCCCGCGCACCAAATTAGGGCAGCACGCATGCCAATCGATATCGCGTGATTATCGAGTATAATGGTCGCGAGGTGCGGGACGTTGCTTCCCGGGTCGGGTCGGACTGACAGACCCGAACACCGATCGCGGACTCGGCGGATAATTTGGGCATTATGTATTAGGGGAGTATGGTGCTATTATTACGATGGAGAGTAAGCGGATTTACGATGTGTATTGATGTGCTGAGTTGAATTGACAGGTATTGTTTTTATGGCTACAGACATTGTACTACATAGTTCTGATTCTGCGATGTTAGAATTTCGCAGATATTTTCTTCAATATTAAATTTTGGGGCATCAAACCAATAAAATTTAATTAACGAGTCGTTTCGCTTCGGATCAAAATAATGTACAACTTTCGACTTCATTCCTTAAACAGATATTTATGGACGTTGAGTAACCATGTATGGTATCGATAGAATTGGAATGAAATCGGCCCGGGGCACATTCGTATCTGCTGAATAATTTACTGCGATTTGATTGGTCATCACGGGCGCGCTATTTGCATAATTGCCCATTAGTAAGTTTTTGTTTACAGCCAACTACGAGTTGGACAAAGCAGTCGTGTATAGCCCGAGGCCACATCTCTACCGTTCGGGGGTTCATTTGCATTATTTTATTTAAAATCCTTCGCCGACAGTTAATTCTAAGCGGAACGCGCGTTCTCTTCAAGATTATTTACTCTACCCTACCGTAATACGAATATTGTGGAATAGCGAAACGTGCTTCTACGAAAATATCAAAAATTGTGAATATCCAAATTCTGGAGCAGGATTAACGAAACCCAACCGGCTCATCAATAGGGGTCCAAGCAAAATTCCGTCTCGAATATCTTTAGCGGCCTCTCGTTTGTACGTAAACACGCAAAATCCCTGTGAAGGTACGGCCGCGGTCTCTAGACATGTGCGGGACATAAATTTGGCGAGCGTTACGTAGGTACAGGCCGGCCGCTATGTGCCGCAATACATAAGGCGTACCTATGTACGGAGCAACACGGGCGTCACTTATCCGCGCGGAGGATGCGGTGGCCGTCCGATCGCCCCCGAGGGGTGAGGGTGGTCCCCCCACCCCCCTCGCGATTCATTAAGGCGGCCGCGCCCGACGCGGCGGACGGTCGCGGAGTCTCCGTGAATTCAAATTAGAGGCGGCTCGGACGTCGTGCGGTAGAGATGCGGCTCAGAACCCTCGACCAACCTACTGTCGACAAAGGAACGTCGATACTATGTATAGCTGGGATTTCAGTTTGCAAATTAACCCTTTTTAAATCAAGCATGAATAGTCTAGAATATCGAGAACAGACTGAAGTAGGTATTTCATAACACAAAACTGGATAAATATTGGTGGTCTATACACTTCTGCCTACCCCTTCAGGGGATACAGGCGTGATATTATTAATATTTGACTAAAGTTTGGGTTTTCTATAAAACGGTGCCGCCATGTAGCGGCAGACATAACATGACAGGCGATGCTGTTGTGTGACTTACATCGCCACATGCGAACTACGCATCAAAGACCTGACCCCACACAAAATCCTGAAGTCACACAAGTCCTGCATCGCGCAATTAGAGTTTACCGCGCGAACACCATATAATATATGGTGTTCTGCCTAACGATTGATGTCAGGGAAGTTATATATTAAATAACTTCCCTGACATCAATCGTTAGGCAGTTGCCCGCCAGACACGATCTGGTCGGAGAATCTTCCCTTTTCTAAAGAGGATGAGTGAACTACATCCTGTTCCTCATACCTCTAAACTGTCATTTTTATGACAGCTGTCATAGCGACCAACTTGTAGCGCTGGTGCCTTATTGGACTCAAGATTTTCAGTAGGTAAACGCATTATCATTATTATAATATCCTTTTAGGTTTTTTTCATAAATGACGAATAGCACTAGTGCTATTTCGTTCGTGCATTCGGTTTTTTACGTCCAGTGTCAAATCAAACCGAGGTTCTTCATTCAAGTTATTGACATTTACTACCCAGATGTCCGGTATGAATGATCAACCGTATGTTGGTATTATCAAGTAACATTATTACTTATCTTTATAAATTATAAGTTAAAAATATTTTTATAAAACAAAAGAAAATCTTAAAACTTTTCATCGACAATGAAGTTTGGTTACATCACTGGCGCCCCTTTGTCTCGACAAGACAGACGCGCAGCACGGGCGCGGGGGTGTGCCGGGCGCGCGGGGGGCGGTCAGCACGTGCCGGACGGAAGTCGCGCCCCGCGGCCGCACCGCGCTAAATGATTCAAAACTCGCCCGGACTCCGGACTCCGAACCTGCAAGATTTATGCCCCTACCCCAACCTTAGATTAAAGATGTCGCCTTTATTGAAATACCCTAAAATATTCGCGGGCAGAAACACCCGACTCGATGCTCGATGCGCCCCATTCATTCACATTCAGTTCTCGTACTCAATTCATTCACTCGTTATTGTTTGTTTTTCGGACTGTTTATTGAGGGGAGTGAGTTTTCTCGTTAATTTTTTCTTCGCGGATACCAATTTGTATAAAAGTAGGGATATTTTTTGTAGTATTATGTGTACATTTGTATTGAGGATGAAGCGCTCATTAGCGCGGATTATCGAAAAGCGTTATAAATGCATTTTAATTCAATTTATAATTGACATGCACTTTGCCAGCGACTTCATCTGCCCTATTATGGGAATTTCGAAAATCTGCACTTATTTCTAGTGTACCTACGTTATAAAGGGAACCTCTGTGCAAAAAACTTTCTAGATTCAAGGGTTTGGGCTGGGCGTTAATAAGTCGGTCAATGAGTGAGTGAGTCAGGACTTTTATTTATTAGTATTTGATGAAGACACTATTAGGAACGATGGGACCTATAGGTTAGAATTAATTTCTCGCACTTACATTTTCACGCAAGCTTGCACTACCTATTAAAATAAAGCCTTTTCGACATAATTCCAATAAATAGAGCTTCACACAAAATGTTCAAATCAGTCGGTCATATCGATATTGGTTTAATAATTCCACTGCCAGCATTGTTTGTAAAATATAGTTCGAATATTCCCCGTGACTAATAAAACAGAGAGAAGCATAATATAAAAAAAATAAAAATAAAATTAAAATATGTATGTTTAGGTTAAGGTATTTTTCTATGGGCCACTGTCGCCTGAAATAAATGGTATTATTATTATATTATTATTATTATAATAGAGTTGTGTATTGATTTATATACTTACATAGGCAACGGAACATCATGTTTTTCGGACAGCAGATTTACCAAACAAAGATGTTTTTAAAATTAAATGTCTTAAATGCGAAATAATAGTCCAACAAATACATCAACATGTTGTGTGCAATAAACAAAAAGTTATTACAGCCGTCATATAAAAATAACCAAACAAACGAGACAAAGAAATACAGTTTTGTTGTCCCAAAAACAGTACCCCGTGCAAATTAGTATATGAGCACGAAGTTGGCAACACTGATCAGTTGGCCTTACAATAGAACAAAGTTTGTCGTAAAGTTCGCGGCGCCGAGCCGAGGCCAATATGCAAATGTGAACTTTCCCTCTTTCGGAGGGCGGGAGGACGCAGCGACTGCACTTGGCCGATTTACGGCACTCCCCGGCTTTCAAATTGAAACTTACTACAGTTCGCAGACCCCTACGTACCTATTTTTTTAAAGATGATAAGTGCATGTGTTTGTTTCTGATATTTTTTACCCTTTTCGGCGCCTCGTTACTTTTGGGTGGATGTTATAATCGATTAAAATGTTTGTGTTAAGGCATCAAAATTGTTTAACAGTGTGACCCAGCAAACGCGAATACGAATGATCAAAAATGTTACAACAAAAAAATTACAATTTACATACTAAAAATGTTAGTGTCTTATTCAGACACTTGTTGATTGCCTCAATGTTGGACTGTTCGATGTACCGACTTTTTTTTGCATGTTTTAGTATTTCTGACTAATAAGAATAAACAGATACTTAAGTATCCCGATTATCAGCGAAGCTTTGATAATAGTAACCAAACCAGATGAAACGTTATCCTCATCTCAGCTTCAATGGGTCTGACAGGAACATCCCTTAGGCAACTCTAGGTAATACCGTTCCCATCTTCTGAGTAATTAACGCGATTGCGAGAGTGCTATGTACTGAAACAGTGTTTGAAATAGAGACGCCTTTAACCAAGATTCGAGATGCAATGGCCTATATACGGGACGAGTAGGATATCAAAGCAATCTGGCGGGTGGCCGTCCGAGGTGCAATTCGGGCCTGCTCCTTGCGCATATTGCATGCACGTACCAATGAAGTTTGCTTTGTAGGCGGTAATCTGCGGGGGAGTATCGGCCGGGGTGGTGGGTGGCGGGTTATGTACACACGAGCCCGAGGCGTCGAGGTAGGCAAATGGCCGGCGCGGCGGGCGCGTAGGCCGGCAGATCTCGAGCGATATCGACCCGCGGCCGGCCCGCTCGTCGCCACGGACAACACTCGCGGCGCCACCCGCCGCTAGCGACAAAAACACTCCTTTGTTTGCGCACGACCAAGTGCTCCAGCCTGGGAAACGAGCCCCTGTTGACAATGGAACTGACACGTTTAAACAACCGTGAGCCGCCGATAGCCGACTGTTCTTTTATCTGTAGGCAATATCGTTCATAGGCCATGCAACGATTTAAACATATTTTTAACATTCATTATAACGGTATACAATCTCAAAATGCAAACAAAATTCCCCTAATCCTTATCCTTTCTCCCTAATCTTTATCTAACTTGACCCACCTCAACGAAAAATTTGCCTACATAAATAATTAAGCATAATATCGATGTCGATAAACTGTCGTAATGGCGGGTCACCCCTACTTCGTCGCGACCGCTAGGCGGCGGGTGGCGCAAATCACTCGCGCGGACTGCCGTTCTTGGAGAGCGCCCCCGCGCTGCGCTCCTTTATCAACGTGTTTAGTTTTATTTGTCGATAAAAAATACCGTTCTGTGCACTACCCGTAGACCGGAGGATGTGGTCTTTTATGTCGTATGTTTTATACTGGTGGAAGGGGTGTTTCTGTTTATATGTGGGTGTGATTTTAGGTTTTCTGTTTTAGATCATACGTTCTGGTTTGAAGAGGGTATCATTTGAATAGAGAATACTTAACGTAACGAAGGATTTTCAACCTTTTTTTTGTCAAACATTACTGCCCCTCTGCTGGGCAGAGATCTTCTCAGTCTCCTCCATATAATTACATCTCTTTCTCGCTCTTTTTTGTTTTCTCTGGCTAATCCCATGAATGAATGAAGTGAATCCAAGTCGTCACGCTAGTTCTTCAATTCTTCATGGACCCACTTTCATTATGCAAAAATTATTTTTAGATGCTAAGGTATTATTTTCTTATTGCATAGATTTTTTCATGCTTTAATACTTCCTATAGTTAACTATCCTATAGGTTACATCTTTATACTTAACCCTCATTTTAAGAAAATCAAGTAAAATATTAAACCATCGACTATCGACATCGACATAGGCACATCGTATTCAATTAGAGTCACAGCACGGTCTCGCATGAGTGGCGTCTCTACGCGTCGGCAGCTACGAGCCCCCCGAATCGATACTGACTATCGATACCGGGCGAGCGGACGTGGCGCAGCCCTAGTGCGGTGGGCGTCTTGTTCGAAATCCGAATAACGCTTGGTCAAGCGCGACTCAAAGCGAGGCACGTGGCATGGTCTAATTTGCGGCAATAGAGCGTACCGAGCTATATGTGGTACCTACATAGCCGTGCTGTGTGTGCCGTATGTGGTACACCTCAGGCTGCGCTTTTGAACTGAATATTATATGTCCTCTGTGCTCTAACCTCTGTATCTCCGTATCGTCTGTGTACGTCCATTTCTTATTCACTGTTTGTGGAGGCCGACATTGTTTTCATGTTCTCTTGTGCTGTTGCACTTGTTTGAACTATGTTAATTGGTAAATAGCTTTGCTAATTAGGTTGAAGCTGAACTAAAGGAATGGCTTATGTATAATTTTGTTTAAAGCCGCAGCCCAGTGACGTTTGAAATAAGAAAAGGTTTTTTCAGTCTTGAGTAGGACCTGGCTTTGATACCAGTACCAATGACCCATTTTTAATAGAACATAAAGAATATTTTGCAGAACACTTCGTCATCTGTTAACTGGCTAGTAGGGTAACAGAGACTACTTATGGTGTATGGTGTCTACATAAAAACAACAACTATCATTGTGGTGATGTGATTCGAGGCGATGTGTCCTCTAGAATGATGCTAAAGTAATTCTGAACTTTAAGGTATCAACATACAGTCGATGAGAAGGTTAAGTAATTATAAGCAAGTTTATAGAATGCCGCTAGGCACTTTAACCTCGTTGGATAAAGTGCCGTAAGTATTGCAGTGTCATTGTCACTGTCACTCGTTATTTTGTTTAATTGCTGAGGTTAGTTCGCCGCCATTTGTATTGATTGATCGTATTTGTTTTAGATAATTATATCAATAGTCACTACAATGACTGAATTTACTAAAAATGAAGTAGCAAATGAAAATGGCTGAAAGGTAGGTTAGGTTAGGTTAGAACTGTGACCACACAACGCGCGAACCGAGCGAGCGTAGCGAGCGGTCCCGCGGCAGCGTCCGGCGAGTGCCAGAGAGTAATGTTTTAGGAATTTGGTGTTATACAGCGAACTAACCTCAACAATCAAATAAAATAACAAGTGACAATGCAATTCTAGCGGCACTTTATCCGATAGAGATAGAGTACCACTAGCGGCACTCTATACACTGCCATATCATCTTTCACACAGTCCATCCATCGTTTCTTTGGTCTTCCCGCACTCGTATAGCCATCTACAATCATACTCAAAACTATACGTAATTATAATTACCACTATCATATAACAATATCCTAGTCATTCAAACGCACGGGTCATTGCCAGTCCATTGTTCTCACTTCAAGCCGGCATGACGCGCCGCCATCAGTCACCATCAGCACTGCGCATCAGTCCCGCGACTTTCCGCTACATTTAATCTGTGTCGGTCAAACTTCCCATACAGTCGGTATTGTTGCTCCCACTTTCATTAGTGATGAACTGATGCCTTAATGAACAACAATAAAATCCGAACATAAAATATGACTATGAATACTCGTATGTAATAGAAAGAGACAGAGAGGGAAATTCGCATGGAGAAAGTGGTATAACGCTTTTTCCTTACGTGACGATTTCTAACAGTAAACTCCTACCGCAAGACACGTTAAAAAAAAAACGCCATCCATCTCGCAATCGCAAGCGTGGTGATGCTTTTTCCGTTGAGATTATTAGAAATAATTTTTTATCCGCCAATAAATATTTCACGATTCACATCCTACCTGACAGATTAATCTTTGTTCGATTCTAATGACCCTATTAATACCTAAGTATAGTGTCGGAGAGACCAACTGATGGAGTTGACAGAATGCGAAATAGTATGATTTATTTTACGGTAGAAGTGACACATAGTCCTTATTTTATCTTACCAGAGGGGACGCCCTAGAAGGACATAATCATAGTGACCTTTATTGGTAATGTTCTTCAGAAAAGTCAAGTGCGTAGTACTGGCAACCGGCGTGAGTGTAGAACCAGATGTATGAACGTAAACCAAGCAAAATGAGTATGTAAGGATCGTTGCAGGTCCGCCGCAGGAGACGCCCTGGGCGTCGGGAATCGCAGGCCGATTCCCGGCCACCGTAGGCGCGGGCTTGCGGACGGTGAGCAATGGGTAGCTCGCCGTCCGATAAGGACCAGGCCCGGGTAGACGGCGCGTTGTGTTCCATGCGCGCCTCAAAGAGATGTCAGCAAGTGAAGGGGTCCGATAGGACCGATGCCTGCCGGGGTTGCGGGAAAGTCCGAAAGGGATGGCCCCTGGCAACGTACAGGCAACGGAAGGAACACGGGTGGGTTTTAGTCAGTAAGAGTCTGACACGCCCTCCCGCTCCACCCAGAGCGGGAGAAGTTATTTGATAATTTCCCACCCAAAAAAAAAAAAAAAAAGGATCGTTGCAGGTGGCGTTCTGTAGTTATATGTAAAATTGACACGAACAGAATTTTTAACTTCAGGAGACTTACTAAAGAAGAGATGATCCCTTTACTGTACCCATGATTACCACATAATACCATCCGTTAATAATCAGAAAAAAAACAAACAAATAATTCATCTAAAGTAATTTTAAACTATTTCAAGTTAATAAAAAAACACCAAACAATATAATTGCCAACAAAACACGGAGCACTAACTTAAAACTTGTAAACTTGTAAAATTTCAAACTATTCCGTGCAACGACAATAAAATGTAAAAGCGAATGGGAAAAAGAAAATTGATAGCGAAAGTGCTGAAAAGTTTTCAGCGAAAAGTGAAAGTTGAGTCGCAAAAGTTGCGAATGCCGACTTTGTTTCCCTCAACTTTGGATTCAATTTGTGGGTGGGGGAGTCCCCCGCTCCCCCGACCGTTTATGATTCCCAACAATAATAACCGTGGGAAGTTACCTTTTTCTCGCAACTTTTGTACAAAGATTTGTATTTTTTTTCGTCGGACTTTTAAAAGGCTATTGGTTTTCGTTTAATGCGGGGTTTTCAATTTGTAAAACATGGCTTTTATTGTTTTACACTTGAGTCTAAAATTGTCCTGAGAACTCTGAAAAGAATTGAAACGTGTTGTCGTGTTTAAGTTGTATCGTACTGTTGTAATAAGCTCGGAGAAATTGTTAAAATAAAAATTCAGTCTATTTTTTATTTGGATACCTATAAAATGCATTTCAGGGAATACACTCCATTTTTCACAGCTAGCATATCGAAAACTAACAGTGGTGATGTGCAAATTGCAACCATGTGAATGTTAAAAAAGAATTAGCTAGTGCTTTAAAAGTAGAATATTAAATAGTAAATTTTACTTTTAAAGTTCTACACAGTGTCACTATTCTTCTATCTATCATTCGCGTATTGGTATGGTAGGTATACACCGTTTTTGTAGACATATAAAAACCTGTCTGCGACATACATCCTTCCATTTTTAACTTACTCTTGCTTCGCCTTCCGGCGTTGAAAAAAGTCCAAGCAGTTTCAGTCTCTTAGCTAGGAATAAAAAAAATATCAGCATAGTCTTTGAACGGTTATTTTAAGTTTACCGACGTTGTCATATTCATGAAAACAAAATCTGAATTTCCTTACAACTAGCGCCATCTATACTTTCTGTGAGTAAATAAATCGTCTAGTAGAGTTCTACGTTTTTCATTGGAATCCATGCTAGCACACCTAGTCCTATGCGGCTTTATAATCGCAAAGAGCGACATCTACCTATATAAATAATTATTCTTTAAAACAAATATTCTGGTTGTGTATTCATAATAAATACAAAAATTCGGTACCAATTTATATTCTAAGTATTATTTGGCGAAGTAATATTAAGTCTTACTAATACTTACATACCTATTCTAAATCTAAATAAAGTGTGTGAAGATGTTTGGATGTACACAGCTGAACGAAAACGGGTTTGAATGAAATTCAACATGCAGATAGACCATTTCTTAGGTTAACACATAGGATACTTTCTATCCGCGTACAAGCAAAAGTTCCGTTGAGTTTCTGACTGATATCATAGGCAGCAGCCGGAAACTAGCCCGTACTTACTCTCCAAGTGCTGCACTTGCAAGAAGAAAGTGTTCAGCTACTTAAATGTCCCCTTTTTTCTGTTCGTCCTGCTACAAGTGGTCTTTAATTCTTTCCCAGCCGGAGCGCCTGATGTCTCCCTACACTGCGATCGTCCGTCGCAGCGCGAACCCGTTCGAACTGGCGCATGTGCTGGTGTCCTGGCTGATCGGCGCTGGGTACGACGCATATGTGGTGGCGGGCTGTGCCAAACGAGATGTATGCATGGCCATCAGATACCGCACCGAATGTCCTGAAATCCCTGATGAGACTGTGGTAAGAGATGCTTGAAAATGTATGTACGAACAAGCTTTTGGTTTATAGGCAAAAATTTTCATTTTTTCACTTCACTGCTATTATTCATTTGTAATGTGCGCATAATAACTTTTTTAGCCTACTTTGCTAGCTTACTGAAGAGAGTGATGTAAGGACTTAAATAAAAGAACTCATTATTACTCACTAGCAAACTCACAACATTGTTGTAAAGAATTTGCAAGTTAGCTGCTTGCATACCAAATAGGTAACTTGTTCGACTTGTACTCTTGTAACTTTTTATTCATTCATTCATTTATTTCACTGTACGACTAAACGCCGACAGACTCTACGCCGACAGACTGAACACCGACAAGACTTTACTTCGACGGGACTCTTCGCCGACAGGACACTTCGCCGACAGGACACTTCGCCGACAGGACTCTTCGCCGACAGGGCTCATCAGCGACGCATAGCGAGCTCGGGACTTGGGGCACCCCGACTCGGACAGGTTAGGTTAGAAGGGGATGGTTATTTTTTTTTAAACCACACAGAAGTAGGAGCCCCGCGAAGCGGTGCTCCGTCGACAACGCCTTACAAAAAACATGAGCCCTGTCGGCGAAGAGTCCTGTCGGCGAAGTGTCCTGTCGGCGAAGAGTCCCGTCGAAGTAAAGTCTTGTCGGTGTTCAGTCTGTCGGCGTAGTGTCTGTCGGCGTTTAGTCGTACACTCCATTTATTTAGAGGAGTACCTACCTAAACATCCTTTGAATAGTTCGTCTAGAGCCAAAATCAGACACTTTTTCTGGTGACAATGACTATTCCACTGTGCTCCAACTTTCTGCTGGTGAAATCAGTCATGCAAGCTTTCAAAAGCTTTCTCTGTCCCCATGATGACATTTTTGATCTATAAGTATTTCAGGCGACAGTAATGTCTTGACTTCACCAGTTTGCGTCAGGCTGGCTGAAGGCAACTATAGATATCGCAATTACTCACAACACACATTCAAAATAAAAAATCACAAAACTCAGACTAGACTGAGAATCAACACTTTTTTTGTGTCCTAATTACATAAGACAATCCCCAAAATATCTGTCATTCACCACCTCCTAGTGTTATTAGCTAGGAATTATTTTCAGAATCCTTATACCTACATAGTAGTAAGTAGCCTTCGCCTTAGCCCACGTTCGCAAGGACGTAATAAAATCGCGGCAATTTTTTTCATGCACTGGATTTTCAACGCTCTGCTTAGCGCCGAGAGTTAAAAATCCAACAGTGTGTTTTTTCATCGCGCTGGGACGAGAGTGCGTCCCAACGCGTTGGATTCTCAACGCTCGGCTCAACACCGAGAATTGAAAATCCAGTGCGCGATATAATCCAACCAATATAAACCAGCGCTGGGGCTCTGTCTTGCATAGGGTCGCAGCATCATGCTGAGCGATGGCCGTTTTGCGTGAATGTGACGCATATTTTCCCTAAACTTGTTTTTTTTTTTAATTTTGTGTTCTTTTTTTGCGTCATGTTTACCGCAAATAAACGTATTTTCTTTATTTTTTTCTTTTCTTTCAATCCCGCCGCGATATTTTTACGTTCGTGCGAACGTGGGCTTATTCTCATAAGGTAAACGCAGCTATTACCGACCCTGTTGAGATAATTATAAATTCCATGATAATTAAGTGGTGATTGCTTTTACATCCAAGTTTTTGTTTTTAAATGAAACTCTTGGTTGACTAGTTTATATTTATTACTTTAAATACCCTAAAATAGAAGATTTCTTAAAAAAAAAAAATATATAAGTGAACAAGTCATGTGTTTGTATTACCGACACATTGGAAGCTTCATAAAAACCGTTAATTGCTTCATAGCCTATGAAGGTTTTAATGAAGCTATTACCGAAGAGTATGAATAGATTGGTGTTTTGTTTAAATAAGAACAAGCAAATGTTGTGTCGTGAAGGAAATTAGCATGGATTAAAAAAAGCATAGTAAACTTGCATCAAGTCCTTACCACTTTCATACGTCATAGGAAAAGCTACTTATGGTGTATTCTGTTTGACGAAGAGATTATTTTACACAAATATGGACCTAAGATCCAGAGCAAACTTGAGCAATAGCAACAAATGCTGGAGAATATTAGTTTAGAAATCATTAAAACCAGAACAGAAAATATGATCTGGAATTTCGGCGTTCTCTACAGTTCCGGAGCCATAGCACCAGATAGCACGCTATTTTGGTTCTACTCAAAATGGCAGCAGGTTACGGGAACAATTATTACAACTCTGTCACTTTCCTTTTGAGTATAAATGTACCTAAGTGAAACATTAGTGGATTGTGTAAATATATGTCAATTCAAAAAGTAGATGATAACTGAAATAGCGGGTAACGAAGATTTAGGAAAGGAGATAAAGTGTCAAAGTCAAAGTCAAAAGTCAAATAATTTATTTCAATTAGGCACAAAAAAAGGCACTTTTGAACGTCAACATTTAAATAATAATTGATTCTAGTTGCCCCTTCCAAAAGGTAGTTTTCGTATGGAGAAGAATGGGCAAGAAACTCCACCGTTACTCTTTTAAAATGTTTTCACAATATCTTGTATACATCAATTATATAATTATATGTGAAGACGATCCACCCAGAATAAGATCACTATACCACGTTAGTGTTGCTGCATCAATCTCAAATAAAAGGAGATAAAGTGCTGCATCAATCTCAAATAAAATGGTATACTTAACAGCAGGAGGATGATGATTCCGACTAGAAGGAAATGATACAATTTTTATTTAAACTTATATCTTTTTTATTGCTTGTATTTCCATTTACATTTTCTGTAACCAGTTAACTAGTAACGTTACATTAAGGAAAATGATCTGTATGGAACCAATTCCATAGAGATAATAAATTTTCCTTAATGTAACTATAGGTTCCCATATTAGCTATCACCGACTCATATGGATCGGTAATAGGCGATGTACTCGTATGTACAAATATGAAAATGTTTCACCGACTCACAAAAACTAATATGTGTTTATTTATTGCGACACAGTATTATACTAATGCAGTTGTTATCGAACATAGAGTTTCTGTAAACAGTTTTTCGTGCCAATAAAGTTTATATATTTATATATATTTGATTTTTCTATGTCAGAGATTGTAAATAATTGATTAAGCAAATAATATTAATGAACGCACACATTGTGATACAAAGAAAGGTAATTTAATAATGTCCTTTACAATAACAGTTAATTAATAATTTTATAATACGTAGTAAACATAACACGGTTAAACGAGTAAACTAAACAAAATAGTATAGGTCGCTAATGGTGTGTAAAAAAGGCTTATTGTTTGAAATTAAAATGTCTTATTAAAATAATAGCTTTACTGTCACATATCGTCGGCAAAGAATTAAAACTAAATATAATGTGATAGGAAATTACCGACCGATAGATCGGCAATAGGTGCCACTATTAAAATCATTGAAGCTATTACCGCTCTATTTAAATTTCAAGTTTTATCTTATTAAATTATGTATTTAAACTTTGTGAAATACTATACGAAATGAAGAATTTACACTTAAATGAACACATTCAATAATACAGAGCAATTACAAATTTCGTATATTTATGTAAAAAGTCTTAAGCAAAAATTTGATTAAAAATTTGATTAAATTTTTGCTTGACTAAAGGACAGACGAAAAGACAAACAAACAAACATGCGTGTTTCGTCAAGTGTATTCAGCATAAATCGATCCAGTAGCGTAAAAATTGCAAACTAATGGAATGGATCGGTAATAGCTGCGGATTTTCGGTAGGTCGTTAATAGCTACATTTACCTTAATGACTCTTATTAATTGCAGAAGGTAGAAGTGCCCCCACCGCCAGAGGAAGAGCCCCGTTACAAGCTCGTGCCCCTGCCAGACCTCACGTCCAAGTATGTCATAGAGATGGACATCAAAAACGCTGAATTAAGGCAAAAAGAACTCGACAAAATCCTGAATGCACGCCAAAAGAAGATTGCCGTAAGTAGAGTACTGCTGGTCAGATGAATGACTTCAATTAAAGCAGAAGGTGTCGATCGAAGTTAAAAGGTTTTGTTTTAGTTTATGTTGAAAACCGTATGATGTTCTTCCATAACTTCTTATTTTTAACTGACTTCTAAAAGGAGGAAGTTGTCAATTCGGATGTTTATATTTTTTTTGTTTTTGTGTATGTTCGGGCTTAACTCCGTCAGACACCGGTGGTCGGTGGTCTAGTCACCGGAGTCCGACCCGCTAAGGCGAAGCAATATGATCAATTTTATCGTCAAATCCACCAAATACGGCATTTTGCCCATACTGTATTAAAATGGCGGCCTTTAAAAAAAAAAATGACTGTGCACGGGTGGGTTCATTTATTTTGCAATATCTACCGATGTAGAGGTCCTACAGGCATAAAAGGTTTGGTTGGTTTTGTTCGACAGCTACAATAGTAGGCATTAAGTTGACACTAAAAAGTTTATCAAAAACTCCCATTAAAGCCTTAAAAAAATACTTGAAACGTAAAAAGTGTGAAAATATTTAATAGTTATTTTTTAATTTTTTTTAAATCTAGACTGTTAACTTACCTTTTTTTACTTTTTGGCACTAAGATATTACCTAAAGACCTAAGCTCTAAGTCAAATAGTTTAGGAGTCAATTCACAATCAAAATAAAAAAGTCACTATTTGAATATGACCCTTTACTTTCAATTAGACGGAAAATAACAAATAAAATAACAATTTAATGGCGTTAAATTTAAATTTAAAATGCCTTATCATGGTGGATTTGTCACTACAATTGATCACATTGCTTCGCCTTAACGGGTCGGACACCGATGACCAGACAAACTGTATATAGAAGGATTTGCAAAATGATTTTTTTTATTTGAAAGGGTGGTTCCATTGTCATCAGGTCAGGATCTGATGATGGGTTCCTGAAGAAATCGAGGGAACTCTTCAAATATTACAGGCATACCTATAGCGATTTGAGTATATTTTATAGTTAATCATGCAGTTGCTCTCGAAAAGCACCATTTGGTGAAGTGGAACTGATGATGAAGACTACAGATGGCCACCGGAACTACTCAATAATAAGTATTTCACGGGTTGCGATCCGATTACTTTAATATGGTTGCCAAGCAATTTATGCTCGTCACAATTCATATGGAGAAGTGGAGCTGACGGTGAGGTACCAGGAGAACTCCTCAACGATTAACGTCCCTGCATTGGGAAAAGCAATATTTTGTAAAATTTGATAAGTAGTTGACATTAGCGTAATGTAACTTAGATAAATTACAAACTGACCCACTAAAAAGCGAGAAATAAAAATAAAAAAAACAACCGACTTCCAAAAACACACTACCAAGTGAAAAATAACTTAAATTTCGGAAGTCGGTGGCAAATGACGAAAATACAAAACGAAAGACACCGATTTCCGAAATGTAAGTTATTTTTCACTTTGTAGTGTTTTTTTTTTAATCCGGTATTTTTCTTTTTGTAAAAATGTTTTTGTAAAACAAAAATAACCATACAATAAAAATTGTATCTCAAATTATATTGCTTCCTTACTTCCGCCATGTACAATTGCAGGACTTGGAAAAGCCACCTCCCGATGAGATCGACGGCTGGCGCACACACGCTTGGATCCTGATGTTGCCACCCAACATGGGGATCGAAGAGCCGTTCTTCATTGAACCTAGCGAGGGCAACGCATACCCATTGAACGCGGGGCAGTACCAGCACGTTGAGAGTCTCTATAATAATGAGAATTACTATGTAGGTAAATCTGATTGGGTTCTTTTGAAACATGTTTTTCAAGCCAACAAAATCTTAGAATTCGTAAAAGGAAATAATTCGTGTTGATTAATAACTGTTTAAAAAAATAACACCTTTCTCCGTTTCCCACGGCAACATCCCGTTTTTTGCAGGTTGTACGGTTTTTTGCAGGATCCCGTTTAGTAGTGAGTCCGTGTTTCAATACTAGCAGTCACACGAGTAGTATCCAGTATCCTGCAAAAAACCGATACGTTCGAATTTGACATTCGGATTTGCCACTACAAACTGGATCCAGTTGTCCAGTAATAAACAGGATACAGTTTAATTACACGTATAGTTTAATGGAAGTGTTCCCACTTCCTGCATACCGTTTTTTGGGTGTGGGGAGCGGGGAGAGATGAAACATCTTCTTTTTTACACAGTCGGCGGCAGCGAAAAATCCAATATAATATCATATGCGTGTTCACGTCCATCACGTTTGAATATTCTTATAAGACTAATCTTATAACCGCTCGTTGCTCTACCGCAAAAAACAGGATGCAAACTGTGTGTGTGAACACACCAATGGTTTTTGCTGGATTCAGTAAAAAACCGTTCTGCGGGAACGGTTAACTGGACGGCCGTGGGAAAGGGCAGTTAGGTAGACTACGGCATGCTCATCTCGCTTCGGCGCCGGCGTAGACCCGTACTACGATCGCGTGGCCACCATGCTTTCAGAGTGTTTCAGAAAGCTTACTTTGTGTGGTCTATTATTGCCCTAAACCTCACTAAACATACAAAACTTGTAGTACTTATTATCTATCTATATAAATAAAAATGAAATTCTGTTCTTTAGTAAGCGCATCATTTGAGAACGGCTGGACTGATTTCGTTAATTTTCTTTTTTAATTGTTCGTAATAGTCCGGATTAGGTTTTTATGGTAAGAAAAATAGGAAAGTTTCCAGGAAAACGTTCTAATTCGGGAAAAACTTAACGTCCTTTTTCTATAGAATTATTGAAAGTACAGGACAACGTCCGTCGAGTCAGCTAGTTTCTAATAAACGTAAACTTAATCGGATCATAGGTATTGGTACAGCTCTGCCTAACCCTTCGAGGAATACAGGCGTGATGTTATGTTAACCGGATCATAATGGCCATTAGCTCTCCTCTAAAGTTAGTTGTTTTTTTTTACTCTCTCTTATTCTTTTCTAGAATCTTCCTGTGAATTTTCGAGTCCCAATGTGTACTATTTGTTTCTTTGTTTTACTATCGGTAAAACTTTTCAACGAACCCATCTACAAAATCTCGCCATCAAACCAGGCGAACGTCCAAAAAGAAACGGAAGCAGGTCCCGGTGCCCTCAACTACGACCTCTCTGACCTGAACTGCTGGGAGCACCTACTGGTGGGGGAGCCCTTCTACAGGAGACAGATGACGGGCATCGACACAGCTGACAAGAAAACTGCTACGGATACTGAGAAGCACCTGGACATGCCGGCCAGCTGGGTGGAGAAGCTGGACATTACTGGTGATGGTGGGTTGTAGACTTTGTGATGTTGACTTAAGTACTACTTTACTTACTTAACATTTTTTTTATTTAAAAGAGTATCCGTGGAGTTTCTTGCCCGTTCTTCTCCATAGGTACCTAATACGCTTTGGAGTGGGCAACTAGCTTCATATTTCTGACTGACCGACTTCTCAACAATTCAAAAGTGCCTGTAAATGGTTTAATTGAAATAAATGCTTTGAGTTTGAGTTGAGTTGAGTTTGAGTTTAAGGCTGAAAGTTGGTAACTTCGCAAATAGCTGTCCAACACTTACCTGTTTTATAATAATAATTAGCAGGCGCGGTCACAGCCTAAGATTTTGGGCGGGGGTCACCATGGGTGCCAAGGAATATTAGGGAAAAATTTAATTGATATACTCTAAAAACTTTATGACCTTCTAATGATACACACTCTTTAAATAACTGAACCTCTTTTTAACTTTCTGATCTTTTCTCACAGTTGGTCGCAGTAACTAAGCTAGGGTACCTCGACCAAACGGGTTAGGTCAGGTTAAAACAGTGACAAAGTGTGCGCGAGCCGAGCGAGCGAAACGAACGATACCGCGGCAGTGGCCGGCGAGCGCTATAACTTCTCTACTCTGAAATGACGCGCCCCAATACCGCATTTTTACATCCAAGTTGGTCGCAATTAGTTGACTACTTAGTATTTGAAGGGGCCCTAAAATATGAATTATTTGGGGTCGATTAAATTATAAATACATGCCACATTTTTAGGGAGGTATATCTCCAACTTCACATTACTTGTGCTGTTCAGGGAAGCAGCTATATTTTTTACATGGGGGTGGGTATGATGCTGCCAAATTGGTCGCCAACTTTTTGATAAATAATAAGTAGTATAGTAGATTATGTAAGGTACGAAGAGCGAGCGAAGCCAACTCAATCATTTTAATACCCCGTCTCGGATAGGTTAGGATTTGATTTACATTTTCAAACGGAAAAAAGAGTTCCATTGTCGACTTATCCAGGAAAGGCCAAGCAACTATGAAAATGTAGAATACAAGAGCGAGAGAAGCAAGCTCAAACATTTTGCACACTCTCGGATACGTTAGATTTTCTTTTGATCATTCCAAAAGCACTAAGAATGCTTTGTCGACTTATAAAGAAAAGGTCAAGAATCAAGACAAGCGAGCGAAGCGAGCCTCAAAATGTTTGCACCCCGCCTTGAATAGGTTCTGTTTTCTTAGGATTCGATTTATAATAGGTTGGGGAAAAAGTTTCTTCGCATTTTTTAAGAAAATTCAAAACATTTTTTAACATAGTATGTTTACATTTAACTAAAGTATGTAGGTACCATTTTGTTCGATAACTTTTTGCCATCTTGTAGGTAGGGACATGATCCCATTGCTATAGAAATTTTGGGACTTCTGATCAAAATACCGCGACAAGTGGTTTTGGCAGTCCTCCCGTGATGTTAACCTGACACTGCCTAAAGAATTCTGAAGAGACCGAAACAGGTGGAAATCTGAAGGTGCAAGGTCAGGACTATACGGCGGATGCATTAACACCTCCCAGCCAAACTCTCTTAATTTTTGCTGAGTGGCTAAAGATGTGTGAGGTCTAGCGTTATCATGATGAAAAACCACACCCCTTCTGTTGATTAATTCCGGCCGCTTTCTCTCAACTTCTTGCTTTAATCTCATCAGTTGTTCGCAGTAGAGTTCAGAATCGATGGTCCTGCCTGGTGGTAACAGCTCATAATGAATAATGCCCTTCCAATCCCACCACACACACAGCATCACCTTGTTGCGAGTTAACCCGGGTTTTGCCACAGTCTGTGAAGCCTGACCGGCCTTTGACCACGACCTTTTTCGCACGTTCTTGTCGTACGTGATCCACTTTTCATCACCAGTTATCAGCTTCTTCAAAAATGGTTCGGTTTCATTACGTCGTAATAAAGAATCACAAATGAGTACACGGTTCATTAGGTTTCTTTCAGTGAGCTCGTGAGGTACCCAAATATCGAGCTTTTTTGTGTACCCAGTTTTTTTCAAATGCGCCAAAACTGTTTTGTGGTCAATTCCCAGTTCTTCAGCTACGTCGTAACTACTAATATGCCGATCTTGCTCCACTTTTTCAAAAATGGCATCCATTTTATCCGTAATAGGGCGACCAGAGCGACGTGCATCTTTGACATCAAAATTTCCGGATTGAAAACGCTTAAACCAAATTTGTGCTACTCTCACAGACACTGCACTAGGTCCATAAACATCGCAAATTTTTTTCGCGGCTTGCGTTGCATTTTTACCTTTTTTGTAGTAAAATTTTAAAATGTATCGAATTTCTTCATTAGATTCACTCATCTTGACAGTACGAAAAACAAATAAAAATCACACATTTTCCTAATTTGAATTTGGAATTATGTTCTTTAAAATTTAAACTTTCAATGATACCAAAACCAGCCAGATACACATAGTATAGCCAAAGAGATTTTATTACAAGTTCATACATACTATAATGCGAAAAGACTTTTTCCCCAACCTAATATTTTCAAACAGAAATAAGAGTTACATCGTCGACTTATGCAGAAAAGGCCAAGCAACTATGAAAATATAGAACATAAGAGCGAGCGAAACGAGCTCAAAAATTTTGCACTCTCTCGGATACGTTCGATTTTCTTTTGATCATTCCAAATGCTTTGTCGACTTATCAAGAAAAGCTCAAGAATCAAAACAAGCGAGCTTCAAAATCTATAGTACACTAAAATATTAATTATGAAATGCAATAATTAATATCGTAACACTTAATATTTAGTATAAGATGCAAAAAAATCATTTGGAAAATTTCCGAATACTCCGAACACCTAATTCAGTCCTATTATTGCAATTCAACGCTGGTGGGTCTACAATCATGTATGTACTAAATTCATGGTACCTACAGTTTGCCTTGCGTTTGTTTGAATGTCCCTTACAGGGTGTATATTGTATCGTGATTTCGTGATCCTGTGATCAAACAGTACCCGATTATTGAAGTTTGCATGTAGCTCTAAGATATTCGTGCATTTTATATAGACGTTACTCGAATTACTTGAAAAGTTAGGTGGAAACCATCCCAATCACCACTTGTAATGAATGGATTGGTGTCTGACCTGTACCCATGATGTAAGGAACTCCCAGCGGAATACTTTCTACCCTTCATCTTGACTTCCAGAATACGAACAACGGTACCCAGGGAAACACAAAGTCGTCCACTTCAAGAAGGTACTACTAGAGAAGTTCTCGCCATACTCTCAAAATGATGGAATCATCAAAAGGATTAAAATTTACCAAGACTATGCTCTTACTGAGCTTCTGACCACGTAAGCCTGTCGTTTTATCCTAACTAATATTATAAATGCGAAAGTGAGTTTGTTTGTTTGTTACGCTTTCACTGCTAAAACGGCTGAACATATTTAGATGAAATTTAGTATATGGGTAGACCATGACCTGGATTAGGACACAAGATACTTTTTATCCCGACATTCCCACGGGATCGAGACTTATGCGAGTGACACCGCGGAGCGCTGCTAGTAAGGTTTTACTTTCTTACATTATCTATTAATTCAATTCAGTCTCATGAAAGCACCCAATGCAAAGCTTGTACAAATGTAGCGTGGTCCCTGGTGACTTGTACCACAGGCGTTGTTTGCAATGCCTATTTCAAGAACCCGTCGCTCACAAAATGTAAACAGATCCTTAAGCTAGTTTTAAGCACGATCAAAGAGATCAGGTAGATCAGGTCAGCAGAACTGAAGGGTTCCGTTAGGACGGGTGCCGCGCTGTGCCCTCATCTCAGGTGTCGGCAGTGACCTGTCGCTGCCAGCCGTTGTCGACTCAATGGCCGGCAGTCCGGAGTCCTGGGACGCGGTGGTATCCTTCTGCGAAACAGTCATTTCGCAGAAGGAGGCTGCGGAAAGGGAGCGGGAGATTGCTTCCGCTAACCCGATCCGCAGCAGACGCACCGGGCGTCGGCGGAGGGCGGATAACGCCCTCTTCCAGCCCCCCTAAATGGGTCTAGGGGCGACGGATCTGGGGAAATCCGTCGCCCCCTACTCCTTAAGACCCGAGATGGTGGCGCGTAGTGTTCCACGTGCGCCTCTCTATGATGTAAGGGGGGAGTTTAACACCTCACTCTCCCCTAACTCGAGGTGGCCCGCATAGGCAGGCCAGCACTAGCCGAGGATCGCGGAAGTCGCATTAGATCCCGTGATCCCCGGTGCAAGTGTGAGACGGAACACCGGGGTGGTTTTAGTCAATAAGAGTCTGACCCCTCCGCCCTCCCCAGGGCGGAGGACATCCATGAGGATTTCCCCACGTAATCAAAAAAAAAAAAAAAGGACCGGTGCCTGCCAGGGTTGGGGGAAGTCCAAAATGGATACCGTGGCCCCTGGCAACGTACAGGGTACTGAAGGGACACGGGTGGGTTTTAGTCAGTAAGAGACTGACACGTCCCGCTTCGCCCAGAGCGGGAGAAGTTATTTGATAATTTCCCACCCAAAAAAAAGAAGGCAAATAACACACACTCATAATTAATTTCAGGTTTGAATGGTACAAACAAAGAGTAGACAAGATGCTGTCTGTGAAGTATGACCACGTAGCGCGAATGGTTACAGAAATATTTGGAATCGGCAGGCGGGACCACCTCTTGAGTAAGTCTATCTAAGACGAGTAATTTTTGCATGCCTACTGGTAAAATATGGTTGAACCTATTCCTTATATCACCATGTACTGTACCCATATTTGCAAAATGAAAATCTTTATCTTTAACGAGATAGACTTATGGCCCGTTCTCACTAACCCTAAGCGACACCTAAATGAATGCCTACTTAAAAGCGTACTGTTGGATTTTCACCTGTCGGCGCTATTGGCGCTGGACCAAGCATTGAAAATCCGCTTTATTAATATAGGTCTTTTATTTAATTTAGGTGTCGTCTAGTATTAGTGAAAACGGACATGACTGATCGTAAAAACGGACATCCAGAGAGAACATGCGGAAAACAAAATTGTAAGCCCCTAAAATACAATAAGTTACCTACGCTGTCAAGGAGACGTATTCTTTTAAATTTACGTACTTTCTTAATGTAATTAAAATAAAGTTCAAAATCATTATTTTCAACAACTATCACGTTGATAGTCACAGTACAATGTTCCGCAGGTTCTATCTAGAAAATCATTATCTACAACGGATAAATTATAATTTTAGAACACCTTTGTATGAGCTCTAAAAACTTTTCATTCGATTACCTGTCACATTTCCTGTGCTGAATGAAAATGATTTTTATATCATTCACTCTTTCGTTCGTTTTGCTTCATCTCCAGAACACGAATATTCAATGGATGCGCCTGTAACGAGTGTTGAAGGTGACCGCGTCTTGGAGTTCAACTACTATCCTCGTCTAGATCACCTCACCAAGCTAGTCTGCAGTCCTACAATTTTTGAAGAATATTACACTGATCGGACTGATAGGTGAGTTTGACTTTTTTGACTAACTAACTATTTCCCGCGGTTTCATTCGCATTCTAGGGAAACTAACTACGTCATGTATAAGGACAAAAAATATTACACATATTGGAAATAGCTGTATTTGTAAAAAGTAATCCTCAATGGTTACCTCTTTTGTCACATAATTCCGATAGAAATAGACGTGAGAAGTATAGTCACACTCGGCCAAAACAGCACTTCTAAGAAAAAGTGTTGTATGCATGGCTCCATTATTTTATAATAAAATTCCGAATGACATTAAGCAATTGACTTTTAATTAATTTAAGAAAACACATAAAAATCTTCTTATTGATAAGTGCTACGATAACATTATTGAATTTTTAAATGATAAATTTTGTATTTCATTGTTGATTTTAATTTTAAGATATATTGACATATTTTGTCTGTAATTAATATTGACTACTTTTGTACTGACTCTGATTGTATATTTTAATTATTGACTATATTTTGCACTGACTCTAATTTTATATATGAAACTGAAATTAATAATTAATTTATAATTGTCAATTTAATTAATAACATTATAAACATTTTGAATGCCGAGTGAGGCAAAACATGTTGGTCCGGTAAAATTATGTTTCCATCTGTATGTGCATATTCATGTATCATGTTACACATGTTTGAACAAATAAATTTATCAAAAAAAAATATCATAACGTCAAAATGCCGTATGACATTACACTATGGAAATAACTAAAATATACTAATCGAGCTGTTTCTACATCAGTCAAATGACGAATTTTATAGACCGCGTAGGCTGCAGAGCTTAGCCGCTTCGACAATTTGGTTATATGAGGGCCCCACTGAAGCTTTGAATCCAAGGTAATACCTAAGAACACAGTGGTGTCCACAAGATCCAATTCCGCCCCATTTACTAATACATTGGTTTTCACCTGCTGAACGTTAGGTGTCAGAAATCTAATACATTTAGTCTTTTTCTCGTTTAAAAGTAAATTATTAACACTAAACCAATGCACTATTTTAGAGAGAGCGTTATTTACATCGTCGGTAACTGTCTGTTGTCGCTTAAGCTTAAATATAAGTGATGTGTCATCTGCAAATAACACTATTTCGTGACTGTTCTTTACAAGGCAAGGTAGGTCATTAATATATACGAGAAATAAAAAAGGGCCAAGAATTGAACCCTGAGGAACTCCCATAGTGACAAGGGAACCCGGGGATCGCTTGCCGTTAACGTCCACTCTTTGGATCCTATTATCCAAATAAGAAATAATAAGATCCAAGGCAGTGTTTTTAACACCATAGTGATGCAATTTCCTGACCAATGTATCATGAGAAACACAATCGAAAGCCTTAGATAAGTCACAAAAAATACCTAGGGCATCATGTGACTTCTCCCAGGCCTCAAAAATATGTGCAAGAAGCTCAACACCAGCGTCGGAAGTCGAGCGACCCCTTGTGAAACCGAATTGTTTACTGTTTAATAATTTATGTTTATTAAAATGTCTTTGCAATTGATCTAGCATCAATTTTTCAAATATTTTACTAAAGGTGGGAAGCACAGAAATTGGTCTAAAGTTCGTGGGGTCTGATGTGCTGCCCGATTTAAACAAAGGTATTATTTTACTAGTCTTCATTAAGTCAGGAATTACACCACAGTCAATACATTTATTAAAGATAATTGCTAATTCAGGCGCTACAGTGTTGATTATGCATTTTGTAACCGCTTCGGAATTTCCCCACAGATCAGCCGTTTTTTTTACATTGAGTGTATTGAAAGTTTTAATAATATCTCGAGCACTAGCATAGTCGAAATTAAATTCATGGTTACAATTATCAACATTTTCTTTCAATAGGGACTCTGCAACAGTGGGTGAAGAATTTAAAGCTTTTGTGGTTGAGACTGGAATATCTGCAAAGAAATTTTCAAAAACTGAGGCTACTTCTAAATCCTTTTTAATAACTGTATTGTTAATATTAAGGCTGTATTCACAACTACGCTTTCTGTCTCTTCCAGTCTCATTGTTTATAATTTCCCAAGTCATTTGTATTTTATTCTGACTATTTTTAATTTTTGAGCTTAAATAATATCGACATTTAGCTTCGCTACAAACTTGTTTAAATAATTTGGAATAGTTCTTAACATATTGATAAAAATCTTTACTTTTATTGTAATTTCTTTCTTCATACAGTTCAAAGAGTTTGATTCTACTCTTAAATATACCTTTAGTTGCCCATGCTTTGGTATAAATGTTGAGTTAAATTCTGTACAATACATGGCAAAAAAGGAATTGTACAGTTCATTAGGATTATCACAATAAGGCAAGTAGGGTAATTTACTATTAAGTTTGTTTTTAAAACTCTCCAAGCGACCTGCAGTTTTTGGCACTACAGTGATATATCTCTTCGCCACTTTTTTATCTTGTTTGCTAAATGTAATCAGCTGTCCACAGTGGTCAGAATCCAGTTGACTTATAATTTTTTTGCTTATAGGTAATATGTCAGTAAATATATTATCTAAACATGTACCCGAGGTGGGGGTTATGTTATGTTATGTTAGGGGGTTTGGTTTCCGCACTTAGTCCGTCAGGTGGACCATTGTGCGTGGGCCATTGCGGCCGTTTGGTGGTTATTCCAACCAGCCCACCTCCCTCCAGAAGCTGATTAGGTCTCCTGGTCTGTTTAGAACGTCTGTGTATGATTTGGGTGACCCGAGGGTTTCTGTTCTAATCTGGGTGACGCCCGTACATTCGAAGAGCACGTGCGCAACGGTCTCCTCAGCCTCCATGCACGCCCTGCACAGAGGACTGTCCGTTATGCCTATTGTATGGAAGTGCTTGTTTAGCGAACAGTGTCCCGTGATGGTCCCCGTCACCAGGCGCAGGCCGTTCCTGTCCAGGCGTAGCAAACGCCTGGTCAGCCTGCTGTCCAAAGATGGCATAGCCTCCTTTGACTGCCTGCAACCTGGTGTCGAGGTCCACCAACGTTCCGCTTGTGTGTGGGTGAACTTCTGCAGCCACCTGCGTATTTGGTTGAAGGGTATGGGTACGATAGGCTCGGGTCCGCAGACTGCCGTGCTGGATGAGGTGGGGGTTATTCTAGTAGGCTCCAAAAATAAATGATTAAGGTTATATGACTGAAATAAATTATTAATTTTTAGGCTCATTGATGAGTCCTCTAATAAATTGACATTAAAATCCCCAAACGCGTCAAACCTGTATTCCCCAAAAGGTTAGGCAAACGTGTAGGTACTTATAGTACACCCACATTTCGCCAGTTAAGTCCCACGTAATAGGGGGCGAGCCTATTTCAATCAACCGGGGACATATCTAGACTTCGGGCTGCTACTGAGAAATTCTTCCATAAAATATTCTGTGTTTATCCAGATAAAAACATGTGTGCCATAATTTGATCCATATCCGTTCAGCCGTTTAAGTGTGATGAAGTAACATATTAATCATCTTTATAAACCTTCATCTTCACAATATAGTATGAATAGTAGGGATACCTAATAAGGGCACCTGTCTAAGGCTGGTTTCACAACTGTCCGGGAGACCCGTACGGGCCGTCCATACGGATTCCCGGAACGGAGATACACGTGAGGCGCTAGAACATTGTTTCATAGCGACGCGAATTGGTCCGTACGCGACTCGCTCCGGGTAGAGCCCGTATAACGTATCGTACTACCACAGATAGTACGATTCGTCGTACGGGCTCTGTGGTACTACTACCTCATTTCAGAGCACTGCGAGCGCTACCCGTATGGGTCTCCCGTGTACGGACGACCCGTACGGATCTCCCGGGCAGCTGTGAAACTAGCCTAAGTAAGGGAGACTGCTTGTGCTGAGAGCAGTTTAGAAAAAAATACTCATTGTTTTTCTCTTTGTATAACTACACTTATATCTTTACAAGCAACCTACATGCAATTTATATGTGAAGGTTCACGACACGTTGTGTACAAGTTCTGAGCAGTAACCTAACAAGAAGTACTAGGCTTGGATACATTCAAGATAGTGTTTCATTAGTATTAGTGTTTCTTTTTGTATATATTTACATAATATATAGCATATGTCCATCTGGACTAATGTACCTTTCAAACGGTGAAATAATTTTTCAAATAGGAACTGGGTTCCGGAGATTACCCTCCACATATTATACTCCACACAAACTCACAAAATTCTCCTATACTCCATCTGAAATAAGATTAGACATTTAACTAAACCCTTTTTACAGTTCGTTCAACTAATTTTGAATTCTATTGCATTGGTGGCATGACAAATGACAGCTGCAGTTAAGAGTTGGTATTGGAACCACTTTTTTGCTTTTATAATGCCATCCTTATGGCTACGGTATAGAAATCAGAATCGGTTGATCGGACTGTAAAAAAGTTTTGTTTAAATGTCTACATAATCTTATTTAAAAAGGAATATAATATTTGTAATGATAAGCCGACACTTAGAAAAAATTATATTATGAACAATCTTTTAAAAGTCACAATACCATTACAGACTGGAATCCCGAAAAATAGTCTACACACTGGGCACGAAAGCAGAACCGAAACGCAATGTTAAAGACATTACGGAGACATACAGCCGTAATTTCGACATACCTGCGAAGAAGGACATCTGGAAGAAGATCTTCCACATCCAGGACAATACCATAGACCTCCTGTACCAGTATGCTTACAACTTCGTCACCAATAACACCAGGAACTTCATCAAACCTAACTTGGCAGAAACTGGTGGAAAGATTCTGTTCTATCCGGAAAAGACCTCGGGATATATTGTATGTACTTGTATTCTTCTGTATTATATTTATAATTTACTAGCGACCAGCCCCTGCTTCGCACAGAGCACCCTCTATCGGGTCCCAAACCATCCTATTTTTAAAGCTGTCACCAACCATAAATATTCACAAAATTTCATTGAAATCGGTTGGGTGGTTTCGGAGATTAGGGTTTAGGAACATAGTGACACGTATTTTTTATAATATATTAAGATAATTTATATAATGTTGATGAGAGTGACCTCAAACGTCCGACTTCCATCCATTATTCACACTTTCATGATTGTTTCGTCCAATTCAATTGCTTTTTCACCCTATTAGGTTGAATGTCACCTGGACATCATATAACGACAAGGTGTATTTGTCTATGTGACAGTTAGATGTTCAAACCTTAGGAAAGTTTTGAGTTTGTGGGAACTATTGTCAAAGGTGGCAAAGCAAACGAGATCGACTATCCTGATAAAAATGCATACACTGCTGTCTTAAGGTGGATCCGCTGTGGAAGCCCACGAACTTCAATTTTTTTTGTTTTTTTGCAATTTGCAGGTTGTACCTTCAAAAATATATATTTACGGAATTATAATCATTACAATCATTAATACATCTCCCTATGCTAGACTTGTTCCATTGAATGACTTACAAATCTTTTGATCAAGATACAACCTGACACAGATCTACAAATTGCAAAAAACGTAAAAAAGTCAAACGGATAATATGCCATATACTATATTCGAACTATGTTGACAGCACCGCTCCTAAATTTCACATTCCATCTCAGGCTGACCCAATAGCCGAGCGCCCCCGTCCCCTAGACGTGTACTACTCACTGTGCGACAACATAGACCAGGAGTACAAGACCTGCAAACACAACAGAGACCGGGAGACCGACATCAACAGCTATCTGCGCACGCGGTACCGCGAGCTGAAGGAACCGGAGTTGTACGTTGCGCTCTATGATACCGAGAGGAACGAGGCCGCTAAGAAGGGGTGGGCTGATCAGGTAAGCATAGATATAATGACATAGGACAGGGAAACGCAGCAACTTACAGCCAGTCAATTAATGATACACCGAACATAAGTAGAATCTACTACACCAAATCCCTCAATGAATGCATTTTTTCTGTAGGGGTCTAAAAGATTCTGATCTTTAAAGAAACCCATTCCCTGGACTTAGAGCTCTCTGGTTTTCTTGAGCTAGCTTAAACCAGGAGATAAAACAATAACGTTTGGTAAACTAAGAAAATGTATCGACGAAGTAGATTCGAAGTTAATACTAACCAATGCATCGACCTAAAACTGTTGAAACTGCTAAGACTGATAGCTCAACATAATGTCACTTATATAATCATAATTATGGTCTCAAAATATGTTACGATGTCTTCGATCGACTGCAGTCTAGTTGCACTCCAAACAGTAGTCTTTAACCTCATGATAAATTCTCCAGGAACTCAAAAAAGCTGAAGTGACAGAGAGAGAGAAAGAAGCAGAGATAGATCCTCTGGCCCCATACCTCGCTCGGATGTTCGGCTCGGGCCATGGGACAGGTTTCCAGATCTCTATGAGGGAGGCCACCCTGATCAGGGAACAGTGCATCAACGACTTTAAGGCCAAGCAGCTGGCAAGACAGCACCTTGTGCAGGAGAGGTTTGATAAGGTATTGTGTTACACCCATACCTGACCCACATCTGTCTGTTTCCTATTTACGTATAATCCTGGAGACGGTATAGGCTTCTTTGTAAAACGATGAAATACAGAAAATACGCAGGCGAAGCCACGGGCGGCCGTTAGGACTGTATTTAGGTCTCCTCTTCGAAGTTACGCCAAATTAGACCTTAGAGAATTGAGTAAAAACTACTACTGCAAGTAAAAACGGGTATCCAATCAACAGCCTTTATCAATTCTATGCTAATTGTAATGTAACTGTTTGACTGAACTGAAACTGAACCTTGGTTTAAAGAGCAGATTTGCCTGTATGTTCCGAAAATAGACACAATTATTTAATATGGACCAAGCATCGTAATAGTAGTTTATGAAACTGTTGCATAATGAGGGGTTTTACAATACGTGTGTGTGTTTTAATAGTATCACACGAGTGTTTTAATGCATAGTTATATGCAGTTTCATACACTACTTTATCATACATTGGGATTGAACCTACTAAATAAAAGATCATAGTTAAGATCAAGAATAAAAAATTACGAAATTCAGTACAACTTCACGTATGAATGGCGCCTGCACCCAGCAGATCACCGCGCATGCGCTAGAGCGGTGCTGCTGTCCCTCGTAACGTTCCATTACAAAAGTTGATGGAAACTCCTTGGTGATATTAACTTCTTGAATAAAATTTGTCCTGTATCGTAATATAAAAAAAAGGATAAGCATTATTTTGTTAGAGAAAAAGTGTTATAATATGATTCTATTTTTAAATTTCGGTATTTTGTTTATAAAGTATGTCAATTGAAACTCGTTTTGAAATTTATAATTCGAATATTACAATATGAGAGAGTAGATAAAATAATTTTCGAGCGCCACCAGAACGGGCTTATTTCGGATGTAGTCAAAATTTATGTTTTTTTTTTAATTTATGACATAGGATTTGTCGTCTCGTGGTTAATTTGTTAATTTTTCTTCAGTTCAACTCTGAGTACAAGAATAAGAGGCTCTGGTACTTAGCCAACCAGTTCATTCTTACAGCGGAAAAAGAGGCTGCTTATTTCGCAACAAGGTATGTAATTATTTGATTCTTAATTACTTTCCTATTTTGCTAGAGGCCAAAAAACTAGGTGATCATCATCTTTCTACTCTCATACCAATTGTCCATTCCCACACAAACTCCTCTCCTGGCCATTTTACTTCATCTGCAATACCTAACAGATAATAAATACATTACACTTTTGCTCATCTCCCCGAACTCCTTTTATTGAAGCAACTAACTTCAACTTTCTGACTAACTGACCGACTCTTTGACAATTCAAAAGTGCCTGTAATTGGTTTAATTGAAATAAGTGCTTTGAGTTTGAGTTTGAAGTTTTCCTCCCCTGTAAACTTATTTCCTGTAAATTGTCTGCCAAGTCATTGATTGGCTATTTTTTTATCTGACTACAACAAATCCAAAGGTCCGTAGATGGGTGACCATCTTTATATACCGAGACTCCTCCGTGCCTCGGAAAGCACGTTAAGCCGTTGGTCCCGGCTGTCAGTCGTTACGGGTCGTCGGAAACCCGAGTCTGACAGAAACCAGTCTTACCAAGCGGTATCGTATTACCCAGTTATTGAGTTGTGGAGGTCAGATAGGCAGTCACTCCATGTAAAAAAACTGATATTCAGCTGCATCCGATTAGACTGGAAGCCGACCCCAACATAGTTGGGGAAAGGCTAGGCAGATTGATTGATGTATATATGTATGATCATGTATTCCCTCATAACTCCTAAACTACTAGTCTTATTTTGCATTGTATGACTCCAGTCATACGAAAACTGATGTTATTTTTAATGTGATGTAACCTTTTGAGTTGGCGTATTTGTTTTAGTAGAATTTTACTTTATTTTATTATGTCTGCCAACAGCCAGATATGCACTGAAAAAAACAAATTCTTCAAGTGTGATACCTGAATAATGAAACCATTACTTTACTACAGTGCCGAACTGTCCTTCAAAGTCCACGCTCTGGAGGTTAGACTGACGCGCCACCGGGACCTCTCTGGGCCTAGGTTCAAGGTGCTCATGGATTACCTGGAGAAGCACCCGCTGCTCAAAGAGTACAACAAGGCGGCACGGTACCGCCACACCAGGAGGTCATAGAAGTAGTAGAAGCTTTGAGGTATGAAGAAGGAGGGGGGAAGAGAGTATGAGCGAGGAGGTTGAGATTGACGGTGGGTCAGGAAACGTCTCGGAAACTGATTGTAATCATCATTGTGGCGACATCTATACTGCCACAAAAGAATTATGTAAAACATGTGACTTTACACAAATTCTACATCGCGCAAGCAAAGTTTACAGCGAAATCTCCATCCTGTTCCTTCATGGTTCCATAATCATTATCTTTTATCGTCTCAAACTGGTCACATGATCCACCTTTCCTTTTGTGTTCTGTTCCGTTAAATTGAGTTCGATCGGCAGACTACTTTTCTTAAGTCAGCCGTTGCAGCGTTTCTTATAGTTTGACCAAGACCGCTGTTCCGCGCCTTGTGAATGAGCGGCGGGCGGGACGCTGCGCGCCTTTAGCGTTGACGAATGAGCGGCCTGCCCCCCGTCTCGCCGCGCACGTATGTAAGGTGCGTAACAGCGGTCCCGGTCAAACTATAGTTTGTCATGCTTGGTGGATAGATTTAGATAGTAGATTTTTTTCCTACGCGTCGGTTGACGTAGACACTTTGCATTGATGCCATATTCGAATTTGGAGAGAATGCCTATAGTTGTGGTTGTGGCCAAGCAATGTATAAGGTAATGTGCGGCCTTAAAATAAATAAAATAAAATAAATATTAAAAAATAGTTTTTACACATTTTTGTTTCTAGACAATTTTTTTGGCACCAACATTACGTTTCATCATGGTAGGAAATATATTAATGTAATAATGTTGATTTAAATCGTTCCTCTATTGATTTTTATTTCGTTATAAATAAAACTTGTTTATTTGGTAATAAGATTTTAATTTACAACTAGCTGACCCGACAGACGTTGTCCTGTCCAAATAATAGTAATGTAATATACAAAATTCCCATAGAAAATTCACTTTCAGTTTTACCGAATTTTCCCAATTGGCAAATTTTCTTTCCGCAAGAAAGTTCGTAGATGTTCTGATTCGGACATCTACGAACTTTTCAAAACAAATATCGGTCCTGCCGTTTTGAACTGATGCGCTTATGCTCAGGAACAAATAGCATTTAATTTTCATTATAAAGACTTACAATAAAGTGTTTAATTTCAGACATAATTACTTCAAAGAAAAACTTTATGAAGTACTACAATCAGACCCGTAGCTCTCAAATTAAGCTATTATTTGACTAAATAATGCTAATGTCCATCCTCACCTAATATATAAGGATATATAAGGTAAGGTAAGATATATAAGGATTTATTTTAACACCCCAAATGTTTCAATGACTTTCACTTCAGGTCAATTATACAGGGTGATAACGTTTAGTGTCAACTTTCGGCAGTGTTAACACTTTAACAGAAATCAAAATTAAGTTCCATGAACAATCTACCTATGATGAAATCACGTAATGACACTGAACGGTTTCACCCAGTATATGCACATAGTACTTTATTTATCATTCATTCATTCATTCATTCACTCACTAACCCGAAATTGTCCCGCCTGGTAGATTACGGGACACTCCTTCTCACAGAGAAGAGGCTTGAATCCAAACAGGGGGAACATTAAATCCGTTGATTTCGCCCACAGTTGGGCAATCTGTTGCCCATTCTGCCCTAATGCTTGGGCAGCATCCATGAAGGTCTTGGATAGTTTAGGTCGGTGTTCCAGTCACCAGCGCCACCTAGCAGGTTTCCTCTGCCATCGTGAGTGGCGAGGGCTAGGCGGGACAGCTTGTTGGCTAGCCTGCGCTGCGGGGAATCCGGTCTGGATAAAGGAGGCAGGGATATGCTGCCTGAATCTGAAAAAAATATTCTCGTGTGAATTTCTAACGCTTTTTAACAGCTTTCCGTCAGTCGAAAACAGTTTCAAAAGTTAGTGAGTGCATTTAACGGCTACCGTTATGAGAATAGAGATAATATATTTTTTTAATAGCAACTCCAAAAACTTTAGATTTACGAAAAATTATTAAAATCTACAACCCATCCAATTCAAATTCAAAATTCAAAAGTCATTTATTCAAACTAGGCTGAGAATCAGCACTTTTCGAACGTCAAAATTACATAAGACAGTCCCCCAAAACGCCCATCCTTCACCACTTCCTAGTGCTTTAGCTGGGAAGAAGAAGTGGCGCAACAAACTCCCCAGCAGCACAGCTGTCTGTTCAGTAAAAAAGATTCTATATAATAGTATGCAAAATTATATTTACATTACGCAACACAAAACATAATTTAAATTATAAAATTAATAGCCATATGACAGCTAGCACACGCCAATATACCAACCAAAAACATCGAGAACTATACTCAAGCAGAAATAAAAATAACTTAACGAAAACAATATCTAAATAAAAGCCTCCAGACATAAAGGGCGTGCCCGCTTACATATAGCTGTAACTAGAAGTTATAATTGATAATCCAGGATCATATATTTATCAATCCGCCCATATTACACGATCAGCCGAAATTTTTTAGGTGTAGTGAGCTCAGGGATGCCAAACGTACGATAATTATCATACATGTACGATAATTTCGACTCCGGTACGATGTACGATAAAATATGTATTACCGTACGCAAAAGTACGATAATTTGCAACCCTCCTCTGAAGTGTGATAAAACGACTAATCAGCAAAAATTATGTGACCCGAATAAGAAACAAACTTTCAACAAAAACTGTTAAAGTAGCTTTAATTTCAGCGCAATGCGTAAAAACTCAATCAAAAGAATGCCTTTATAGCAACATTTTTTTTTTTTTTTAATTACTTTAATATGTTACTTTTTAATATCTTTCACATTTCACAACTTCCTAAAATTCCTATCCTATTTCTAGTTTTGCGAACTAGCTACGCGTTCCGCCCGGCGTCGGCTCTGGCAGTTGTTGAACGATAATTTTTCATCGCGTACGATAATTTTCGAATATTGATACGATAATTCAGTAGAACTCGTCTGGCAACCCTGAGTGAGCTGTCAAAAATGTCAATCCCTAGCATGCTCACTTCAAGCTTGCTTCACCTAGGTTGTCACGGTAAGATTTTTACAGAATAGTCGGTTGTTTATCGTCATCAAAGCTTCCGATCAAAATGAAGCCAATTCATAGTGTAGTAGGGAATCTTTGTCTTACGGTCAAATTTTGTACACCCACCAGAATGGTAGTCGTAATTAGCGTGGTCACTGGGCGTCTCCTGTCCGAGCCTTTTCCTGTACTCGCCGGCGAAGTGCTCGATCAGTGTATCCATCATGATGGCTTGTTTCGAGAACACCTGAAGAACAACAAAATATTGACACATTACGTCAATTTGCCCATACAACTGTCAAACAATGAATGTCGTGTTTCGAATATACGGGCAATTTTAGTTGATAATCAAATTGATAAACAATTAATTTCCCTGACTTTACGTGCACACTAGACTGTCAGCCCCCAATTAATCTTATTGGCCAGCTTAGTATGAACCACGGCATGAGCTAATTCTCACATATACTGACTATAAAATGGAGAATTTAGAAACATCGTTGAGTTAAAAAAATTGCCGTGTAAAAATCGACAATTTTCCTCCATTATGGTAATGTATACCCCAATAATGATCACACAAGAACTTGCTTTAGGCCTGGACTGCAGCAAAATTGAGACAAGACGAGAGGAGAGAAGAGGAGATGAGATGTGATTTAAACCAATAGAATTCGTGCGCTGGCTATAGCGGAGATGTGTGCTGACTAGAGTGGAACTATTACAGCGCTGCTCACTGCACGCCGCACTCAGTGGTCTCCACTGAGCTGAGTGGAGACGAGATGTGTGAATAACGAAATACTATTGGTTGTTTAAAACACATCTCCTCTCCTCTCCTCTCGTCTCGTCTCCGCTTTGGTGAAGTCCGGGCCGTAATCACCACGACTTGTTACGGCCTGTTGATCACAGATGGCTGTTGTCATGTTCTATAAACAAAGCTGTTACCTGCAGTATCTTTGAGACTCGTAGCCCATTCTCTACCACCATGAACTGTAGAAACAGACAGGGTAGGCAGTCTTCACTGTCGTCTGATGGTATACCGAAATCCCAGGATAGTTCCTCGTAGAGAAGACCAAGCAGAACAGTCTGCAAATAATAATGAGCGTAATATAATTAACCGATGACCGTTTTCTATGTGGATATTATATATCTGTGGATCACCAAGGGGTGGGTTTCTTGAGAAGGGGTCCTTGTGTGACTGGTTTCAAGGCCGAGCCAGTTTTGAGAATAAATATGGTTAGCTATAACAGTAGGGGAAGACCAATGAACCGATGAGTGAATTGTGCGAAAGATGACACAGCTCGAAAGGGGTTCCCTATCCATTTGCATAAAATTTTAAGACCTAATATAACTTAGCATAATGTTGTTTGGCATAATTATATTTTCGCATAATATAATTACGCATAACAGCTTACGCATAATTTTTTTAAGCATAATTTCTCTAACCATAATAATGATTAAGCATAATATTCTAAAGCATACATTTATTAAGCATAAAGTTAAAGCATAAATTTATTAAGCATAAAGTTAAAGCATGCAAGCAAGCATTCAGCATGCAAGCAAGCATGCAGCATGCAAGCAAGCATGCAGCATGCAAGCAGGCATGCAGCATGCAGCATTCAAGCGAGCATGCAACATGCAGCAGGCAGGGTTTCTGTCACGGCTCCGGCGCTGCGGGCCTCCGGCGGCCCCACGCGTGCTAATCGTCGCAGACGGCTTTCGCTCACCACCGCAGCTTCGGCTTGTTGGCCGGCTTCGCCGGCCAGCCTCAGCCGCGGTGGCTCGCTCGCAGCCGCCTGCTCCTCAGCCCGCGGGCCGCCTCGCCCCTACGCGCCTACGCGATTTTAAATTACACTCTAGGGGTAGGACAAACAAGACTACGTAGAGTCGGTTTTGCAGCAATTCGGTTCTTAGGCCTACTAACGTTATGCGAATCAAATTTATGCCAAAACAAATTAGTCTTTAAGATGATTATGCCAACATAAAATGTATGCCTAAAAAAATTATGCCGAAGTATTATTATGCCAAAACAAATTGTGCCAACATCGTTATGCCGAAGTATATTAGGACAAAGAACATTATGCAAAAAGAAGGTATCCCCTCGAAAGGGGGTGAGAACTGAAAGGATAAGGCCAAGAGGATGATGAGCTTACGCTTTCCGTGTCATCAATGACGTAGACGCCGTTAGAGTTGACCGCGACGAGCACGGGGATGTCCTCGTGAGTCAGCAGGCTCGTCAGACTGCGCACCGGCTGCTCAATCTGACCTTGGAAGAACGCCGCCCTGTATGAAAGTATTTTTTTTTTTTTTTAGGTTGTTGTAGGTAATAATAATATATAATTTTATTCCGGGTGGCATAGACCCACAGAAACCTTAACCTAGTACATATTTTCCATGACTCGGCACACGACATGACCCAATGATTCTGAACAGTTAAAACGTACAGCTATTGTGTTCAGAATGCCGTTAACGAACCCCGTTTGCGAAACCATCCATTCCAAACCATCAGTGCGCGCTTCAGCAAACATCCCAGACGCGCTGCACCGCCACGGCAGACCCAACAACATCCTGAACGCATTATTGTACTGAGTGCGCAGGGTTCTGTAATGATTTCTCCGGTGTACTAATGTTTTGATCAGATTGTATTGAATGAATGTATTGTAATTTTTTTGTATTGTATATCGGGTTGGTGTCCGCAATTCCACGTCTAAGCACAAATTCGGATCGAATATTTGATCACCATCATTAAGTTATGTAGGCATACACACTAACACATTATACGGCAATTTATACGAGATTGGACAATCACCTTTAAACTTTAAACCGTGATAGTGACTGTTCAGGCAAGTTAGTTTAAAGTTTAAACTCATAGATCTATGCTTTAAACACTCGCGTCAAATACGTGAACGCATCTCTACAGCGTCACAGAGAGGAGACCTGAGAATGCTGAGACATTAGGAACATTACAGACAAGTGTAGGTAGGTACCCGTAGGTGGGCAGCGTCCTGGTGTGCGCGAGGTACTTGTGGCGCAGCTTGCGCGGCGGCGCGGCGGGCGGGCGCTGCGCCTGCTCCAGCAGCCGCGCCTCCGGGCTGCCCTTGCGGCCCGCCGGCAGCAGGCCGGCCCAGCGGCCCGAGCGGGCGTGCTTGGGCAGGTACTTGTCTTGCTGGGCCCTGGCGGTGATGTAAGGAATTTCACGACTGAACTTCTAAAAGCAGAAGTCAGGAAAAGAAGTTGTGTATCATGGAAAACAAAAATACCATCTTAACGGCGTACAAATATCAAATAGGTAACCGATACAAAATTTCAAATAAGAAACAGATTCTTTTTTGTTAAAATTAAATTAAATGACAGAAGCTATCGACATTAATAAAACGTTATAAACCCAAGAGATCATTTTTCAACACAGGAACGAAGACTTGCTGATCTTCCTGAAAAACCAGTGCCAAACAGAGCTTATACTGACCTGAAGAACCTCGCCGTATGTCGATGTGGGTCGTAAGGTCCTAACTGTATCCTAGCCTGCAGCCCTCCCAGCATCACCGCTTGTGCGCTCTCGAGAGGATACCTCCCGGTCACCACGTTGTGACGAGCCTCTTCGTATAACAGTTCTTGGATGCGAGAGTCCCTGGAAGAACATGTTCAATGACCTTTTACAACCACGGCGTGAATAATCGAGGATAACAACTGAAACGAACAAAAAAAAACCGACCAAGTGCGTGTCGGACCACGCACAATGAAGGGTCCCGTGTTTGGGATGAATTTATCCCAAGAACAAACACATTAGTATACATTGTAGATGAAAACATGTTCTCCCACACATTCCAACTGCAAATGTAAATTTGTACGCACAATATTGGGAGATTTACCATGTTATTTTAAGACCTTAGACTTCTTATAGATTTTCCTGTAATATATTATGTTTTTTTTTTTTCATAATTATTGACCCTGTCTTTTCGGAGATAAGGGAGTCCCCTTATCTCCGAAACTACTTTAGTTGTTAAAGTTAAAAAACCGGCCAAGTGCGAGTCGATTTCGTACTCGAAGGGTTTCGTACCACCGCGAGACGTCGAAACGTGGTTTCGTAAAACCACGTTTCTTGTATGATCGTTTGTTGTATGGTACATATTTAATTTCTATTTGTTGTTACAGCGGCAATAGAAATACACAATCTGTGAAAATTTCAACTGTCTACCTATTACGATTCATGAGATACAATTCGCTGACAGACAGACAGACGGATAGCTGAGGCTCAGTAATACGGTTCCGTTTGGCACCCTAAAAAAAACGGCTAACTTACGGCCGTTTTAATTTAGAAATGTGTTTATTTGTTTAGTAATACAAATTGAGTAGTATTTGTTTAGTAATAAACAAATAACCACATTAATAAATTAATAATGAATACCTACATAGTGAGGTGCTGACTATAAAAAAAAACCTCTTTAGTAAGCACATTCAGCAAGTGAGTCACCAGGGCCGCAGCGACGTTTTTACTAAGACCACAGGGCAGGGCAGCAGTGCATGTTGGAGCAAATCCTTCTTCGGTGTTCCCCCCAAGTATTATCTGTCTCTTCTTGTTGAATTGTTAGCATTTGCCACAGTAGTACACTCTTCGAAAGGTTTGAAAAGTGGTTATAAATCCATTTTTAATTTTTTAATTATCACACATATAAATAACTCTATTTCTAAATAATTGGTGTTGCATCAGAGTTTTCAAGCTCTTGGATGGAGCTCCTGTGGTAACTTCGTACTTTCACTTAGTCAACCGTTGAGTACTCATGATTTATATTTTTTATTACTTGTAGATTCTTATGTTTCGTTTGAAAGAGCATGTTACCAGCCTTACTTACCGTCCTATAAACCAATAGTTTACGTGAATTAAAATAAAAAACAATCCGCTTTCGGCACTTCGCTAAAATTAAACTCAAAACTTGCTTACTTGATTCCTTCTTCTATATGTTTGGGAAAGAACACGTTTCTTTGTAGTCGCAACACAGGCTGATCACGATTGAGTCTGGACTCCGAGCCGTGGCCGTAACGATGGACCAGCTTCTGCCAGTTTGCCCAGAACCTCCATGGACAATGGTGAGGTTTTAGTTGGATTTCTGGAACAGAATAGCTATTTTTTTGGATTATAGTGACTTTCAAAAAAGTTTGTAAAAAGAAACAGAATAGGGAGGATGCCTGGGTCAAAAAAAAGAAATTCTATTTAGTCCGTCATTCAGATAAACAAAAAAATATTAGACACGTATTTTTTGCTTTATCTTAATAAAAAAATACTTAGATAAAACGCATTAAAGTTGGGGTCGCTACGTCACAAGTAGGTATAAAATCTACATACTCGTAACGTCATGGCACATTTTAACTCAATGTATCGCCGTTATCTTTTGATAACGTAAAAAAAGAAAAAATACGTGTACGTAATTTTTTTTTAATCTTCATGACGGACAAAAATATTTTTTCAGTCATCATCCCTATACGAATTATATTATCATCATGAGATTTCTTGAGAATCGTTTTCTAAGCGATTTCTGGTCTGCCAAGCACAAAGGTTTGAAAACGACTAATGTACTAAATTACTAGTGATATAATGATCTGTGATCACATATTCAGACCCTAGAAATCAATCTGCCTAGCCTTTTTCCAACTATATTGAGGTCGACGTCCAGTCTAACCGGATGCAACTGAATACCAGTATTTTACACGGAGCGACTGCCTGTCTGACCTCCACAACCCAGTAACTGGGTAATACGATACCCCTTGGTAAGACTGGTTGTCAGAATTTAGGGCTTCTGACGACCCGTAACGACTGGGATCGGTCATTGGTCAAAGATCCACGAATGACAGCCGAGACCAACGGCTTAACGTGCTTTCCGAGGCACGGGAGGAGTCTCGGTATGTACCTAAAGATGGTCACCCATTCACAGACCATTCCCGGCAAGCGTAGCTTAACCTGACGGATCACCCCGTGCGACAGTTATTACTTAGCCATGAGCTCCTGCCAGACCCTAGAAGAGGTACCGAAAATTCGTTGCTTTAATAATCTGCGAAAAATATTAGGAAATAATATTTGAAAATGCTGTTGCTGATAAATCATCTTACCTAACAACGGGCTGCACATCCACAACGCGAACACATTGACCGCCAAGCTCCTAGTACTGGGCTGCGAGAGCCCCAACTCCTCAGTCGCCAGCAACGCGTTGAGGAACCGCGCCGCGGTCACGTGTGACGGTACTTCTTCAGAGCTCATCTCCATCATGACGGCCGTGCGGGACATCAGGTAGATGCAGGTGACCGGGTTCGAGGATACCGTCGACGATGAAGCTGTGCTGCCTGATGAGCCTGGGTTTGGGAAACTATTTCTTGATATTTTTTTGACATTAAACTGGATAGTCGTGGCTCAGGAGGGCTACATTCTATTTTTTTTTTTTTTTTTACCACAGCGTGTAAGTGATCATAGATCATGTTATTTTATATACCTAGTTCAGTAAAATAAATAATACCTATATTTTTACTTAGGGGTAATTGCGTAACACATCGCAATACCTTTCATTTTGACAGTTCGGTGACGTTCATTACGTAATTTACGTTGTTGAGCTGACGAATTTTTCAAACCAATGAAGAAATGAATTAGGAATTTCCTTCAAACCCTCGGATAGTGACTAAAAGCTCCCGCAAACAGGCGCGACGCGACTCTAATAAAACAATTTTTAGGAAAATGTCACGGTAGAACAATTACCCGTGTCGCATCGCGCCTGTTTGCAAGAGCCTTAAGTGGGTACGTAATTAAAGACTATTCGTGCCGATACTATAATAAAAATATAAAAACACCTGTAGACCTTATAAAGTTCCTGATGGCTCAGCAACAGCCAAGAATAAAGATGACGAAGTAATCAAACCTGGCAAAGGTGGGGATATAGCACTTGAGGAACTGCCCCCACTGGTGATAGGTTCCGTGGTGCTGAACGACCCTGCTGCGATACTGCTGGACCCCGTCTGGTTGGAACAGCTGCTGAGATTCGAGCCTGCAAGGCGTACTGCGTTTGAAAACAGCACAAGCGATTATGTTCCATAAAAAAATAAGTTTTAAGATGAACCTCCATTTTCCGGCTTTCGTCGAAACACTTTAATCAGCAGTGACAGGATAGGCCTCTCTGCGTAGATAGAGAATAGCTACCTCTCTGGGTTTCTTCATATTATTAGATAAAGAAATTTTGAGCTGTTTCCATCCAACGGCGAGTTTCGACTTTCGCGAAAAAAGTTGTCTTTAGATACGAGTTTGGACTTTGAGCTTTTTTTAAAGAACTCGCTGATTTCTCAATTCAAGTTCCTAATTGGTGGAAAACAAAAATAAATCCTATGAAAGTACGTCTACAAAATAAATCCTTTGAAAGTACAGACGCGAAATTTTCCCAATCAACTTTGAACCTTATACTTTAGTGATAAAGTTGAAGATCTATTAAAGAAATTTGACAGATTGTAGTAGGTTGATGTGCTGGCGTCTGTACGTCTACAAAATAAATCCTTTGACAGTACAATTTCTTTAATAGATCTTCAACTTTATCACTAAAGCATAAGGTTCAATGTTGATTGGGAAAATTTGACAGTTCCGGGTAGGTTGACCTGCTGGCGTCTGTACGTCTACAAAAAGTCCAGCAATTTCAACCAATATCTGTAATTAATTATGAATTCTTACTCGTATGCATAGGTACTAAAAGAGGAGAACCTCCAAGTTACTCGTGCTTACCCATAACACTTTTCTCCAGAGAGTCCGAGCTGTTGCTCTCCTTAGAATCAGGCTGCAAAGGTTTGTGTGGGTCATGTTTGTCCCAGTCACTGTGCCGGCCTAGAGGACTGTACGATAAGTGCGGCAATCTTTGTGAGACAGAATACAAATGAGCGTTCACCTCTGCTTGCAGCTTTTGGCTTTGAACGCTGTAGTATTCTTCACGAGATCTGAATTCACTGTTGACAAAAAAGTGATGCTTGAAGAAAAACAATAAAATTATGTGCTATGTTTATTCTTTCACTGTAAGAATTATTGGCTTGACCTTTTTTATCCTATCCTATTTTAATAATATTTTTACAACATAATTATAATTTGTCATACATACTTGTATTGATATTCAGCTTGCATAGGATACCCACGCCTAGAATAATCCACAGGGATTATTGTGATATAATTTCCACTATTTTGCACATTCGGATTTTCTCCGTACGCCCCCATATCAGATTGATGGTCCATTTAGCTAAATAACAACAAATATTTAATTACTGAAAAACCATTTTCCTAAACAATGACTTCCGGCAGGACAGGATATCGATCGCCGCCCTTCGCGCCCTTCTACTGTGTTGCCATAGTGAGTATAAAACGTAAAAAATAAACCTAAAACCGATGTTACGAAAATAAAAATGTTTAAGTAACACACAGGCCGATTACATAATTGGCAGAATTTATAAATAGTAATCTTATACAAATATAATTTAGAATAGCGGAACATGACGCGATTCAGTTGAATTGAACTACTGCGGCTTCGCTGCTATGGTTTCGCGGCGGAAATGTGCTACTGGCGTGAGTGATGTCATTCGCCAGTAAATTGCGGACGCTAAGTGCGGTGTTAAGTTCTAGGAAACCGTAGCTTTAGTAGGTATAGGTTCAGGACATTCCGCCGCTAAAAGCATATTCACATTTTATTCATAAATTACTTATTTATACTTATTATGTTTATATACAATTATGAATCGGTATTGGCGGTCAATAGTTACACTTATCATAATTTATTCACATGATTCTTCCTGGTTCTTATAATAAATCAATATTTTATGGTCATCAAAATATGCTTCGAAAACGTGCCCAGTATCATATAACAAAACGCTTTTTTGTATACTTGTGTTCCTATCGTTCAATTTTCTGTCAGTTGCGTCAAATTCCATTTCATTCAGTCACTATTTTGTATTTGTATGACAGTGACAGTGTGACAGCTACAGCTGTGCACATACGTGTTTATTTTGATAAAAAAATCAATTAGTTTCTCCTGTTTAATAACTCTAATGCCATCATTTATTGACACGCAACATTTGTTTAGCTGTATTAGTATACGCAATACATATTTGCATCAGTAAACGAGACTTACAAGCTAAAAACCTAGGCAACAAACAAGTGTTCAGTGATAGTAAACACAACTTTGTTCTGCCTGAGGTAAATATGGGTAAATACTTGAAATTTAAATCACTTGTTCATATTGTCGTATTATCTATTCATATTTTACCTAATCAATAGTCTTTCCCTTATCAGCAGGTAAAAATCAAGAGCCAGTTATCGCAGAGCGGATGGAGGCTAAACTAAAAGAATACCGGGCAATACGACGCCGTAAAGAGCTTATAGACAACGTTACGGAGAAATACGAGAAGTCCAAGACTACATTAGTTAACTTCTTTGTTCCAAAAATAATACAAAACATGGCTAGAGTACATGATGATGAAGCTCCACTGGTAAGTTATTCACACACACACACACATTGGTATCTTTGTTCAGTCAAATTTAGAATGTTAGTTTAAAACCTTGAACAAAGATAAATGATGTAAATGTAATTACTCAATACTCAATTATTTTTGCATTCTAATTTGCAGAATAATTGATGCAAATCATCAGTTTTAACGCCATTTTTCTATATAAAAGTGAAATGTCATTGATTGTGCCTTTATCATCAGTCTATTGACTTTCATCTCAATTTATTTGCTGTCGGCGCAACATGTTTTTTTCTTCCATACTTCTCTATTAGTCGTCATCTCGGTAGTCATGCCCCCATTCCAGCCATATCATCTTTCACACTGTCTATAATCCTTTGTAAAGGTACAAATAACAAAAAATTCACGTTGCAGACGATTGTACAATATAATACGACTTGTCTGACTTCCTTGTCCGAGAGTCAGGAGCAACTCCTCAAAAGCATTAGTTATAACTGGGATTTAAAACTAGTTCTAAACACTTCACATTTGTAAGAGAAACTTTACAATCTAAAAAAAAATAATATTTTTAAGTAATCCAAAACTGAAAAACCTAAAATATTTCACCTATTACAGATGCAAAACGAAGAACAAGCACCCAACCAACCAATGAAACATCCGATCCAACCAATTGAAACATTCGACATGGAGGGTGTAGATGTTGTGTCAGAAGCAAGCGAAGTGGAATCATTTGATGTAAACGAAGTACAATGTAGATATTGCTTCTTTAGGTGGGTATTATACATTGCAGTTTGGTCCGTATTCTGGGGAATCTTCTTGTATCTACAATTTGGTGCAGTATACTTCGTAATATCAATCTTGATAGGTATTTATCTGAACACTCGCACTGGACCCAGGAAGGCGGGAGAAGTTTCAGCTTACAGTGTGTTTAACAAAAACTGTGTTAGTATTGAAGGAACATTAAGACCAGAGCAGTTTGAGAGGGAGATACGATATGGTGTGGGCACCGTTAAAAGTTTATAAGGACCTTGTACTGCAACTAATTTAAATTACGAGAATATCTGAATGTTTAGAGTACCATTGCCAGTTATGTTATTTTGATCTATGCTACTTCATAGATCTCAATATAAATAGTTTTTTTGAAGTGAAAACTTCTTTAGCGGCGTTGTGCAGTTTTTTGTTATGGGTAAAAAAAATTAAACTCGCGTCAGGACACGTGACCTGATCGAAAATTAGTTAGATGGAGGGAGAGTAGACCGCAACGTTAATATTCAAGTTTTCACTTCTGCCGGCACTGCCAGAGTGCAACACGCTTTTTTTTGTCATAACATTTAGATTACTGGTAACATTGACAAATGTTACCAGTAATCTAAATACTGTAAAAACCAAATAATAAACTGTGTGTGTGTGTAATAAACTGTCAAGACAAATTTAACATATGTTTGTCTTGACGGTTGCATTGTATGTATGAGCATTTAATCATATTTTACTATAATAGATGAAGGGTCAATAATGTCACATAAACCAGGATTAATGTATGTGTAAGCTCAAACTAGCAGAATTAATATGTACCAGAAAGATAAGCCTACGGACGCGAATCATAAAATAACTTGATATGAACAAGCTGGGAGCCTGAAAGACCCTAGCCCGGATCTGGATAGGGCTTAAGTCATTACTGATGGAAAACTGGATGTTAGATCTATTGTGCAATCAATATAATTTATATTGATGTTGTGCCTATGTGTGTTTTAATGTAGTTTACTGTATATTTATATAATCTGAACAATAAAAGACGATATTTTTAATATAATTGATTTTAATGCCATGGAGTTGTTTTACTTTTTATAGAACTGACAATTTTAAAATGACAACCCAGTGTCCTAAAGCTGGATTTATACCCTCTAGAACTACTTAAAAATACGTTTATTTTAGATAAAGTGGAAAGGAAGTTTCCAGGATAAAGAAATAAAACCACTTTATTATTTATAAATTGTATTTCCATTTTAATAATCACATTTACAAATTGACAACAAATCATATACCTATTATAAATTTTACAAATATAAATGCAACGCAATACAAAAAGATAATTTTACGAATACAATACAATAGCATAATTATAATATTTGCATTGATACAAGTTTAACATAGGTAACTTTTATTTCTTTAACACAAAGATAAAAAATGGCTTGATTAATAAAAAACTGTGTGCTCTAAATTTGTTTTGCTGTCCTATTCACACTGTTGAAGGCAACCAATGATTCAACTTTGAGCTTTTACATAATAATAAACTTGAGCTAAAAGTAGACAACATAATTTGTGTATAAAATAATAACGGCAGGAAGATTACAGATTTTCATTAGCTTTCTTACTAAAAGGTGACACTGAAATATCAATGTTGGTCCGTTTTATTTGCACGGTAAGGTCAAGCTTGAAAAAATCGCAGTCCGATATTACTGATTTTTAGATCAGTAAAATCAGTAGTCCAGTATCTAAGGGTTAGCTGCCTTAGATACTGGACTACTGATTTGTTAGGATCAAAAATCTATGTGTAAAAGAGACAACGAATGTTACACACAAAAAAACATTGAAATACTTATTCCAATATTTATTTCTAAAACGGGAATCAATTTTTATTTACTATCTACAATAACATTTTTTCGAAAGGTAACTTATTTAAACTCTTTTTGAATATTTTTGTCAAAAATTTTGATGGTAACATCAGAATAATTTGAAAGGAATGCTCTAGAAGGCGACAAATCATATTTAAAATATATTTTGGAGCTTTTGCACATAAATAATAATAATTTAATTAACATCACACGAAATATACACATAATATAAAATGGACTATGAAATTGATCAAATTTTCGAACACACTACATGCGGCGACATGATTTGTGGCGTTTTTGTAAAATAAGTAAATATAATTATTTTGCTATAAAGCGTACTAATTCAACATTATAAATATAATATTGCACAACAATAAAAAGAGACTTATTTATGTTTTTATTTCAACTGAGCTTTCTGCTCATGTAGTGTCAAACAGGGTTTCATGAAAAAAAATACATCTACTGTAAAGGATGGAGGTGGTTCATCTAGATTTTAACAGAAAAAAATAATAATAATAATTTCTACTTCAGTTATTGAGTATTAGAAATCTACTAAATATAATGGCACAACACTTCTAATATCTTTAAAGAGTTTCAAGTGGACAATATAAGGCACCATATCAGTATTTACAATTTGCATCGTGGACATTATCATAAGTTATAGTACCAATAAAGTATAAGTAGAAAAATATGCATGATTCACACTTGGTTGCAGAAAAATAAACAAAAAATATGCACAAATTCTAAGCTTTGTAAATAATAAATAACAGTTTTTTTTTATATTTACCATATATTTTCTAAGACTTTCAGGATACATTAACTTGTAAATGTAGGGCCTACATTTACAAGTTAATTTATCAAATGTATTCTGAAAGATTTATCTTTTATTTCCTTAAATAACCGAGCACCTAATTATTTTTAAATGATTAGTAAAAAGCTTTCATGCAATAAAAAGTACAGCTGCAATTTCATAAGAAATTGTGGTCAGAGCAAATTCCAATCTATCTCAGACAAAATCGAGTTTGCTTACTAGATTTTAAGTGGAGTATTTAGGCTATCATTTTTTTTTTTCTTAACGAAATAATACTGGTAACATTAGTATGACTATTGAATTTATGGACGAACAGTGGCACCGCTGTAACTAGTGTCAATTTTAAGAAGCTCCTTAGATTTCTTTTATGGTTTTACATCCCGGTTCCCCTGGTAAAAGATTGAAATGTGCAATACAAGCTCATAGGAACATAACTAAAACACTTGAACTAAGGAATGTAATAGTGTTAAATGCAATTATAGGAAGCAACTAGTGACAGGGCATTTTAAATTTTATCGTTATGACATTAAAGTCTACTTTTTATTATAATTTGTTTCTCATAAGTTATTGTCCATGTAGAGTAATTGGGGACGAAGGAACTTAATAAAAATATTTTGTTTATACGGCAAAACATTTGCAGTGATTTTGTAATAAATATCAATATTTCTTTTCTATCGAAACATTATTTGCTCAACATCTCCAACATACTATTTAATAGTATTTTTGTATAATAATAATAATTGTACACATACAAAATGAATAAACTTTGAGGTCGAGACCTAAACAATTAATCTCAAGTATCAATAACGTGAAAAATATGTCATGTCTCACATGCCATTCTTAATTTAATTTGGGGCAAAGGAATTTTTAATCTAGCGTTCTTGTTCTTCATAAGATACTTTAAGTTCTGTCCACACATATCAGGGCCGTGCCCGGGACGTGGACGGACCGTGTCCATCAAGGACTCAAAAAAATTTCGATTTGTACAGACGCCAACAGATCAACCTACCCGAAACTGTAAAATTTTCCCAATCAACTTTGAACCTTAGGCTTTAGAGATAAAGTTGAAAATCTATTAAAGAAATTTGACAGATTGTAGTAGGTTGATGTGCTGCCGTCTGTACATTTTATATGAACTAATTCTCACACGTCCGTATCCGGGGAGGCGACCAAGCTTTAGTGCCTACTACGGCCCTGTCACGTCCGAGGCACGGCCTTGTCACGTCGCGGGCACGGCCCTGTCACGTCCCGGGCACAGCCTTGATAAGTGTGGATTGTCCTGTAGTCGTGCCATATTTGCTTATCAGCTGTTGCTCACGACTATGTCTGCGATTCAGGATGAAAAGAAGCCTATGTTCTTTTCCCGGTCAAAGTATACACATGTGCCAAATTTCATCCAAATCCGTTCAGCCGTTTTAGCTTGAAAGCGTAACAAACAAACTCATTTTCGCATTTATAATATTAGTTAGGATTATGAAGTAGGTACTTCTCTTATGCTAGACTCTCAGTACATTTTGATAAATGTATGGAACTTATAGAATTTCAATCTGGTTGGTACTTATAGTAGATTTGGTATCACCATCACATTGACTCAAGATGGGGCAACATACGTATTGGACCATCAGCGCAACCTTGCCAAATGTTGGCTGGCCAATACCAACGAATTATGTCCAACAATCCAATAATATTGAGGTAAATAATTTCGTCAGCGTTGCTCGGCCAAGATTTTCAAGTAGAGTCTTCAGTCAGACTTAAGAAATATTATTATGCTTCAATTCCTTTGTAACATAGTCGTCTCAATTTACGATTTGAGTTTAACATTATCTTACCTAATTCACTATAAAAATACGTCATAGAAAAGTGTAGCATTGACATGACACCTGTATAAAAGAAACCTGTACTATACTGATGACTAGTAGAAAAAATACTAGGTTTTTATTAACTTGTACTTATAACTAAACTAAATAATAATATTTGCACCTCTACTTTGTTCGTAATTATTACTCATATGACATAAAAACTTGGGGACAACTGAAAACTATTTTGCTACTAGTGCTTGTCACAAATATTGGCCGTACAATGACCAGCATTTTGCTTCCTGTACTTTATGCCACAAATGTTGGTCATACAATAACCAACTACATTTGTATGTTTATACCTTTCAATGTAGTTAAAAAATATGCCAATATGATCATGAAAACTTCGTTAATGTGTGCTAATTAGCTGCTACTACAGGGCTTATAGGTGCAGGCCGTGCAGGAGGTCTACGGAATATTCTAAAGAATGGCATCTTGTAATGTCCGCGAGTTGGACAGAACGGGTTCACGCCACCCCCTCTTTTGTCATCAGGTAACAAAAATACAACACTAACAGCTATTATCATATGCCAAAGAGAGTGCACTATCATATAATTCTGTTCGGTTTGCAAAAAAGCGTAACAAACTAAGCCAATAGATACTAACACAATACCGATAGGCAAGTGTATTACATAGTAGGATCTAGGATACTTCAAGCTACGGCTTTTTAAATAGGCAAGATACCAGGAACTGAAAACTAGACATACACCGATCGCGACTGGTAGTAAAAACGAAACAAAAGAATGCATATTCCAAGTAGTTAGAAGTGCTATTACGATGGCTCCTATAAGTTGTAAAGAGTTCCTTAATTTTTCGTGCATAATGCTCATAGCGAGGAGCGTCACCCAGAAAGACATGAGTCCACAGTAGAAATCTCCAAACTGGAGGATATTACGTTTCATGATGCAATAGGCGACTTCCGCAGCAGCATCACAGGCGTGGTAGAAAGTGGAGAAGATCATAGTGAAGGCATACATCATAGCCTCTGTATAGTAGTGGCGTATGGCCGCGATGTAGATGGAGAAGAGAAAGAGAATGTTGCTCAGAGTGAGTAAGAGAATGGAGATCAGCATGTAGAGTCTGCTGTCCATTCTAGAGTTGTCCGAACAGTCCCAACCTGGAAATTAGAAGGAGATTTATTATTTTATTTGACTGATTTCGTCGACGTATTAACGACAATTATTAAAACGTTGATGTAGCGAGAATCTTATCACAACAAAATAGGATGTACTTTAATTTTTGTAGACATATCGTTAATGCTATTACTTACATAACATTTATATTAGACTTTTAACATAGTAAATTAAGGGAGGTAAGGGGTCGAAGATAGGGGAGAAAAAATGTCAAATATGTTTTTGTTTGAACTTACTTCCGTAACCAGAATTACAGGAACAAAAGGACATCACCAACGCTCCAAATGTATTCAGCAAACAATTCCCATGGTTACTGCACTTTCCAGAGACGCAAGACATCGACGATACGGTCAACACGACCGTCGCGTTACACTCCGAAGCCCCGGACCGAGTCCCGTTCCAACCAACCATAGACTCTTCACCCTCCTTGTCAGCAGTGTCCACGTAGTACTTGGTCCCGTTATCCGAAGTCCGACAAGGACACACACTCTGGTCACAAAATAATCGAAAAGTTAAATACCAAGTGCCGCTGTCAGGAAACGGGATATACGTCTTGTCGTATATCGATTCCGAGTCGGTACTGTTCAGCACGAACAAAGCCGGCTTCACCTTATCATTGTACCGACAGTGACCACTCTCCAATGGTATGCTCGGGTGACCAACATCCATACATATGACAGTCTTGAAAAACTGGTTGTCTTCGGTAAAAGCTAACAATGCGTCCTTTTCGAACTCCCTCTTATAGCCCATGTAGTATTTTAAACTCATAAGGAGGCTCGCTGCTATTGATAAGCTGCCTCCAATATCTAAAAACTGGTTGATTTTAAACCTTAACGACTTAATTTCTGACGAAGTTATATTGATTAGACTCGTAGCGTCTTGGATGTCAGTCGTTGGCAGGCCGTAATCAAAAGTGAAAAAGTGACCTTTGTCATCGCGCATAAGGTCGATAACTGTATGATTAACTAGTTCGTCAATATCGGTTCTCATGTAGTAGGATTCGCAGTCAGCGATTTTGGAGACATTGCCTTCGATTGGGCTTATTTGTACGTAGTGCCAGGCGTTTGGGTGAGGAATGAACGTGATAGTTTGATAGTTGTTCGCTCGAGGGTCGAACGCGCAGGATATGAGGTTGCTTTCCTCTGTGGGTATTGAAAGAGCTTGTACTCTAAAGAACAGTTTCTTGTCTCCTGCAGAAGTGTTGACTATGGAAATGTTCAGTGCGATCGGGTCGACTCTGTCTACAGACATGCATTTGAAAAGCGCGGGGAGGTCTGCATAGTTTATCTCTGTCACACCAAGGTTACAGTCTATTAACTCTATGTTTTCGTTTCGTTTCACTTGCAAATCTGTGTAGAGTATCGTTTGGCAGTCGGGAACGAGACCTGGAAACAAGGAAATGACAGGTTTAATTATCTGTGATTTATTATGCCACATTATCGTTGTCGTTCTTGGTCAGTAAATAAGGACGCATTTGCCTTGCAGTAGGACAATATTTTAATAACAAGCTGTAGATAATTAGGTGCAGTCACGGAATAGGTACGAGTAAACTAAGGCCGAGCATAAATTCAACAGACTAAATTGTCGCACTTAGCAAATAAGCATAACGACCTTGACTTTGGCCGTAGTTACGTTACTAAACCAACTTTTATGAGTCAACACATTTGTAGGGTTCCGTAGTAAACAAGGAACCTTTTTGCCATGTCCGACTGTCTGTCTGTCTGAAATATAAAAAATAAGGTGCCTCCCGACACGTACAGTGGGGATGTTTTCTTTTTCTCATCTATCCCATGGTGTGGGTGTCGTTGGAAAGGTCGTTTAAAAATATTGCGAGTTTATGAAAACCATTTTAGGATTCAAGGATCCATTAGCGAAATATTAAGCTTTAAAGTGGAATTTTTTGTTAGTCTAGTGTCGTCGTCGTCGTCATTACCGTGTCGTCGTCGACCCCCCCCCCCCCTCCCGCCAGCTTAATGGTGGGTTTTGGATATGTGATAAAATTCACGGCAGTAGTATATATAACGAAATTAAAAGGAAAACTATCACAGCTAAGTAGGCTTTACAAGTTAACGAGTAATAATCGACCAACTGACATTTGTCAAAACATGTTCTCCCATACATTCTTTATGGGAGAACATGTTTTTCAACTACAAAGTTAAGTTTGTTCTTGCGATAAATGCATCCCAACTACGGAACCCTTCCTTGTGCGTGGTCCGACACGTACTTGGCCGGTTTTTTACAAATCTTACGTAACACGATGAACTGAGTTTAGTTAACTAGATTCAACAAAATCGAACGTCATATATGGTTTGATGACCATTATATTCCATCGCATATTAGGTCGATGCGTGCAAGGACCCTTCAGGGTCCACTAGTCGACGGCTCGAACTCGTTGGGCCTGACTAATATGCATGCTATTTAGTCTAATTATTTATTTATCTAGTTTTATTTAGTTATTTATATATTTATTAATTTATTTAGTGAAATAGACGATGATTTATAAAGAAAACGAGCGCGTAGAATTTCATGAACAGACCTTTAGACTTATAGAAATTATGAAAAAACTTCTAGATCTATTTACTCAAAATAAAATTATTTGAACTATTGAATAAATTATCTATCCCTGTACGGTTTCTATTTTGCCATTTTCTTTCTACATAAGTTATTTATTTACACCCAAAGACGAGTTTAAATTAGTGTTGAAATATGGAAGTTTCGACGGTCATAACCATAAGTCATAACTTCCAAAGCAATATTTTTTTCCAATTCTGCTTCCATACAGGGCTAGATAATGACAAGACAAATTGATATAATTTTTAGTTTTGAACATACACCGTCAAACAGACGAGTAATCACCATACTATGTTATACCGACCGGTGGCGGTGCTGTCGGCGTTCGCTAAGGTATTTGAATCAGTGTTGCATACAAGTATTTATACACAAGTGAGCCCACAACTGTCAGACGCTCAACACGGCTTTCGGCCGGGTCGCAGTACCGGGGGTGACTTGTTGTCATTTGTTAACTACCTGTCGCCCGTCACTGATGCCGGGGGGCAGGTGGATGTGGCGTATTTCGACTTCCGGAAAGCTTTTGATACCGTGGATAACGACGTACTTTTGTGCAAACTCTCTGCAATGGGATTTACACCGCACTTGCTTAGGTTTTTTGCTAGTTACCTTGGCGAACGCCAACAGTACGTCGAGTTTGCGGGACATGAATCCAGACCTTATTACACGTTCTCCGGGGTAAGTCAAGGGAGTAATATTGGACCTTTAGAATTCATTTTAATAATTAATGATCTGCCAACAGTCGTGAAAGAGGCGAAGTGTCTACTGTTTGCAGATGACTTAAAATTATTCCTAAATGTTGAGGACACTGCAGACTGTAATAGGCTCCAGTCTGACATTGATAATGTAGTTCAATGGAGTAAATCCAACAAGCTGCATTTTAATATTAAAAAGTGTTGTGTGATGAGCTATACCCGCGCGCGTGCTCCATTGCAGCATCAGTACGAGATGGACAGCGAATTTATACCGCACGTTTCACAGGTACGAGACCTGGGTACGGTACGGGACCTGAGCTGACGTTTCGCAAGCACATAGTTGGGATGTGCGGCAGGGCTTTCAGAAATCTCGGTTTCATCTTGAGACAGTGTAAGGATTTTTCCGAAATTGCAGCTGTTAAAGCTTTATATAATGCACTTGTGAGTAGTCATCTCGAAACGAGTGCACTTATTTGGAACCCGCATGAAGGGAAATACAGCCATATGTTGGAAAAGGTTCAAAACAAATTTGCTAGGTTTCTTTACCATAAACAGTACGGGGTGTATCCCTTTTATCCTCTGATGTACCCGAGTGTGTTCGTCCTGGGCATGGTCGGGTACACCAGACTGGCAGTAAGAAGAGACGTCGCGCTGGTCAAATACGTGGCTCGCGTACTGCTAGGGTTGCTACACCACCCGGAGGTGCTGGCAGCGCTGCGGCTGCGCGCGCTGGACGGGTGCGTAGGTGCGCGCCGCCGCCCCGCTCTGTTAGACGTGCCAGCGGCTAGGACTAACCTACTCAAGTTTACCCCTATGTCACGTATTATTAATGTTATTACGGTGTCGGAGGATATATTTGGGCAAAACCTGCCGAAATTCATGCAAATGGCACAAATAATAATTGAAAGAGGTATATTATAAAAGTTGCCATGTTTATAATAATTGTCATACTACTTAGTATATACGTAGTATCTATGTAGCCTAGTTAGTATGTTTATAATTCTTTGGCATTTGCTATCACAGATAATTTTTATTTAATTTTTTGTAAAAAAGTGTTACAGACCTTGTAATTTATAACATCGCCTTGGATGAATCTGTAAAGGTGTTATAATTGTGATATAAATAAATAAATAAATGTTTGTATGGAAGAATGACCGACTAGCGTACCCTTAAGGGCGCACCGAGCTTTTGCCACTAATGAATGGGATAGAGCTTGATAAAGAATGGGTGGTTCGGCCGCAAATTTAGATATTTCCTTCGTATTATTAAAACAAATACAGATTTTGAAAATATAAAATGTATACGTTACCTATCTGAAACATGTAGTTTTGTTATTATAAAAAAAACTGAACCTTTCGTGAAGTATTTATGTCGTACTAAGGGTTTATGTTTTTTTTTAGATTACTTTGGTTTTTTTTTCTATCATTGAAACTACAAGTAATCGTGTATCTAAAGTGAACGATATATAGAGTGAATCCTTAAATATCTTACATATTAATTGCATAAATAAAGGTTAACTAACAATAACGATGCCGCAAGGGATTAAACGAACGCAATTATTTCGCAATTTCCTCGGTGCGCTTTTAAAAATTACATTAATTAATATCCTACCGCTAGAACATTATCTGCGATGTACATGGATGGACTTATTAAACAAACAGAACTACCCTCTAAATAATTGTAGTCTGTGTTACTCCCTAAGCGAAGTCTGTAGTTTCGGCCGAAGTTAAGGACGCTTCGCGCTCCATCTCACTTACGGTATGTCCGTGAGTCAGACGGAGCGCAAAGCGTGAGCTCTCGTACCAAAAACACTAGCAGAGAGAGATAATGTATACCGAGGCTGTTTATCTCTTTCTAATAGGGTGACCAAACATTCCTAAACCAAACAGGAAAGTTCGTTTTGAAATAATTTGTATCCGGTTGACATTAAGTGATTTCAAATTATTTTTACATTTACGTAAATATTGAAATTAAGTTACTTAAAATATTGAACTTCTGAAAGAGTGAACTTAAAATGTGTTATGCGTCTCCGCAAAACAATAGAACGCCATGACACCATTGATTTCAGATTTCAGTGTTACCAGAGTAATTTTATGATACCTACCAAACAATCATATTATTTTGATTATTTTACTTAAATAAAATTATTTATTTCATGTACAGATTGTAAAACTATAAATAAAATTATTTAAAAATAATCAAAAAGCTAAAAATATCTATATTACTAATTTTACTTGTAGTTGGTGAAATATTTTCTACCCATGTTTTTACCATCTTTAACATTTTTATCTTTTGGCAATTGAGAAAAAGGGACAAACGCCTCGGCTCGTCTATCTCTCTTGGCTCGTTTTGCCTCGGCTAAAGATAAAGATAGATAGCTTAAGATAGCGTAACAAAAGTAAACCTAAGATCCAACGTTTATGGTTCATTTTTGTATGATACGATTTTCAGAGAGCTCAGTCCTGTTTGTATAATAAGTCCATGACAATGCATAACATTATTATGATAATCATACGTTAACTAACATAAAACTCAACACAAGCACCTCCTTGTGTTAAACCCAACAATTTCAAAAGAAAATCCTTCATAACGGCCACTCTATCCCAACAATAGGTAACATAAATCTAAATAACATTACAGCAGAGCTTTTGTATACCATCACGACTGCATACAATTGTCGCAGGATGTCGGCAGTCGAACAATCAAGGCATAACGAGGTCACATACAGTGGTTTTGAGCGGTCGCGCTCGGGACATTATCTAGTTTGGACCCGCATTATCTTTATGGGCCTAAAATGAGTTTTGATTGCAGCATCTACTTCGGTTTTGGAGAATTGAATTGATAAGGGTTTGACCTCTTGTTTTCAATTAAGACCTTATAAGGAGATATAAGTAATTAAAATGCACAACGCCAATCTACAATTTTTGTTGCCGGTTGAAGTCCATTGTTAAACATAGAAGAACTTCCGGGTTTGAACCGGATTTGAGTTCGGCCGGAATGCATACAAGCAAGCTAGAATCCCAAAGTATCGTAGTTCGTAATGAAAGGTGAGCAACATGCTACTCAAGGTCTGCTAGAATAAATTACGTATTAGCGCGAAAAAACGGGTTTCAAGAGCCGTCGGTTTTTAAAATGCTTTTATATCCTAAGCCTACGTTCGCACGGACGTAAAAATATCGCGGCGGGATTTTATCGCGTATTGGATTTTGAACTCCCGGTGTTGAGCCGAGCGTTGAGAATCCAACGCGTTGTTGGGACGCACTCTTGTCCCAGCGCGTTGAAAAAACACGATGTTGGATTTTCAACTCTCAGCGCTAAGCAGAGCGTTGAAAATCCAGTGCACGAAAAAAAATCGCCGCGATTTAATTACGTCCATGCGAACGTGGGCTTCAGTTAACAAACAAAAATAATCAAATAAAAAATACCTACTTACGTTCAAATAAAAACCCAGAATTAATAAGATAACTAAGACCTGCTTTTAAGATTGACACCTTGTCTGCCACAGTCATGACAAATTTATCATCATCACCATTTCAGCCGAAAGATGTCCACTGCTGGACATAGGCCTCCCCCAAGCACCGCCACTTCTACCGGTTCTGTGCTTGGCTAATTCAACGATGGCTAATTTTAAAATCTTCCTGCATTGTCTTACTCTTAAACCGTAGTGGCAACACGTGGTCTGTATCACGAAAAAACGAATGTTATGAACTTTATTAAATGGGCATTATTTAACAGTTTTTTTGACTGCGAACTATTAGGCGTTGATATTTTTTTTTGTTTATTTTCACAAAATCTTTAAAGAAGACACTGAACAGATACACGCTTCCTTCAACGTACCTATTTATACCTACAGCCATACTTCATCAGACAATAAATTGAAATACAATTAAATAATTGTAGAAATAATCATGGAATCGTGAAGCGATGGGACCTGTTGTGTGGTAAATTACATACGAGGCGGTTATTATAGGTAGGTATTTAGATTGTGGGAATTTACAAGGAAATCATACGAAAAATTGATATATATTATATTGTGTCTGTATATTGCACAAACTCGAACGTAGCTTATTATTACTTCGCTTCAAACATTTGGCGGGTTTGGTTTCAAATATAAAGTCCGCATTATGCACTTGTGGACTTCTCAATAATTATTGAGCCCCCCTGGATCAGAATTGGCAAAAGTCGAAAGCTATTTTTAACCCCTGCCGCAAAAACAGGGATGTTTTGACCAGAAACCGTGGATATCTAAAACGGGAGACTGCCAACAAGTTATATTCACTTATGTTAGCTTTCAATCATAATTTATTAGTGAAGTGGCCAAGTAGGCATCGATCGATTCTATTTATAATGCCTGTTGGGAGTTCGGGATGGTTATAAATTATTCTAGTACAAATATCTATTTTTTTGTCTAACCAATAGTATTCATATAACCGGGAGTCACACGTAATAATGTCATGTAATAAATCATACAGATTACGTGTGACTCCAGTCCGGGTTAGGGATAATTGAGGGTAGGTAGTAAATGGATTGTGATACCTATGATTTGTTAAGTCTACACAAAATTTTAAAAGGGTTTTTTTTAACGAAGTTTTTTAACGCGGCTTGCAGTAGGAGTTGACTGATAAAAATTGTCACGTAAGAAAAAAGCGTTATGCTTTAAAAAAATCTGCGTTTCTCTACATTTTGACGAGTTTAGCGAACATAAATGTAGGGAACAGCTGATTTTTTTCTCGCGATTTCAGGTACGGTCCCATAGAACAAGTTGTTCATAATGATGAGTAAATTCGCGTGTTTAAGTATCGGTCACTAATTACCAGTCACCCTATATATACGAGTGAGTGTGCGTGCTGACCTTCGTTCCCGACAGAGTCCCCCGATCGCACACGTTTTAACTGTCTATCGTGCAAAATTCTGGAAGTCAATGGTGTCGATTCTCTTGTACACCGAACTAAACGAACTAAACTATCACTAAAATTCCATACTTTTGGCTATGAGAATCTTAACGCTATTCTGCAATAAAGTCTCTAAATTTAAAAATAATTTTGACACAACTAAATCGAATTTGACAATCGCGACTCCACGTGGTACATACTTGTTTGCCCTACCCCGTGAATTTTTTTAGAGCCGGAGGCGCGCAGGTTTTGCAACCTCGACGTGTTTTATATGGAATTTTTCACGTTTTGTATTTAAGATAAATTATTATCTACGTGTTGATTATTAGGGGTATAAGGGTTTCATAAAGGGGGTCGAAATTCTCATTATTTTGGCGATAGGACACACCATTTTCGATATATAAGCAAAAGAAAAGAAAAAAATATATACAGTACTGTTTTTGCACCTGAAGTCGAGCTGTGCGTGTGAATTAGAAACTAATAGTATTCCACATTTAATACACCATTTTTAATCGTGATTAAAATTGGTCAATTTAGTTAGACAATTAAAATTTTAGGTGAAAAACGTCAAATTCAGAATAGCAAAATTGTCATTTTCACTATATTAAAATCTCAGTGTCATCTTAGTGCTGTCAAACTAAAATATAGTTAAATTGTGTCACTTTAGTCTATTTCAGAATGGGAAATCATCGTTTGACAGGAATAAACAAAATTTTTGTGAATTTTAGTCTAGTTTAGAGGCATTTGTGACAAGAGATTCGGCACCAGTGTTTCTTTTTTTTTACTAAGTTACATAATCTTTGATAATAATGATTTATAATGGGATTCCAGTCTTTTCTCATACCATTAGAAGATTTCTTACGAACTAGGAATTTTGAAGGGTCTAGAAAGCAACATCAATTTCGAGATCTATTTAACCAATAACGGTTCGTCACTTCATTTCATTTCATTTCATTTCAATAACGGTTCGTCACTCGTAGTAACCGGCCGTAAGTAGCGACAGGCGGTTGTTGCCTTTCCCAAACGTTCTCAGGATATAATCAATCAACAGTGTGTCAAACTGATAGCTATAGCGACTGTTTAGTGCGCTGATAACTACTGGGGTCTTGGGTCACGATATTAATAGGAGCAGATAATTAAATAGATTGTCTGCATCATTGCTTTATTGTAGTTCTTGAAACAATTCTAAAATGCATTCAATTGGGGGCTTATAAGCTGATAAAGATAGCGATAACTATCCAGATAAACCTTGATAGTGAATATATTATACAAAGCCAAAATAAAAATGTTAAAAAGATGATAAGCAAAAATAATTACCTATAGTTCCGTCTCTCTAGATTCTAGAAACTACAAATCACCGAAAACTCGGCTTTTTTAGGCTGAATTTACTCTTCAACATCAATTCCTCGAAAATGGGTGACTTGCCCATCGCGTCACATAGCGGTGCGCAGGAGTTTAAACACATTTTTTGACAATAAAAAGATTTAGCTTCTCCTTATACATACCTAAGGCTAGAGGCGGCACCGGAAATCACGGAAAATCCCTTTTTCATGCTGAATTTTTTTTGTTTGTAAACTTTAAAAAATCGTCACGCTAAAAAGTGTTAATAGGTACATGCAACTGTCTTCTTCTAATTTAAACAGGAAGAAAGTGAGAGAGAGAGTGAGAACACCGGCAGAAAAAAACAAAAGAAAAGAGTAAAGTGATTGATTATAAGTATCGTGGGATAAAATTGTACACATCGGTCCGAGTACACTGCATAGAGAGAGAGAGAGAGAAAGTGTGAATTTGGTCATAATGAAAATCCAAGATGCCAAAATTTTCAAATTTTTCGTCTTGGGTGTATTTTTCATTGTTTTCGAGGGTGCTAAAGCCGATATTGAGAGCAACATGAAAATCCAAAATGGCGACCGCGAAAATTTTCATCATGGTTATCGTTATCATCGTTTTGAGGGTGCTAATGCCGATAATGAGGTCAAAATGTAAATCCAAGATAGCGGCTGCAAAAAGTTTGTTTTTTGTTCTGAAATCTGAGAAGAAACTTCGTTCCTGACGGGGGTTCCCCGACCGCGCATGTTTTTTTATTTTTTTGGGAATGGCGTGTTGCAGGTCACCTTAGGAGGTTGTCGGTTACGTAACCGGACTTTCCTGTGGGTGCCTCTATAAATTAAAGTCTTCAGCCAGGACATAAAACTTAAAAACTAAGCGACTACACGCTAAGGGGGTGCCTTTACCACCTACGGACTTCGGCTTAGGGCGACGCACAGCAACAAGGACAGCAAGGGACAGGCTTGCCGGATAAATTATGTGGACGAAATGAAGTCGTTGAGAGTCACCCATTCACCTACCTTCCCTTTTCAATACCTTAAAATATCTATAACCTTAAAATATATATACACTTAAAATATCTATAACTATTATATTGTAAATAAAAAAAACAAAGTCGCTTTTCGTGTCTATTTGTTTGTTCGTTCGTAAACAATATATTTTTGATGCGATTTTCACCATCATTTAGAGTATTTAATAAATTATTTATATCGAACTTAGATATAGCACAAAAATCTTGAAGTTTTTACATGTCGTCAGTGCCCCCGTGCGAAGCAGGGGGTCTACTTTATGCCTGGAGGCTTTTATTTAGATATTGTTTTCGTTAACTTATTTTTATTTCTGCTTGAGTATAGTTCTCGATGTTTTTGGTTGGTATATTGGCGTGTGCTAGCTGTCATATGGCTATTAATTTTATAATTTAAATAATGTTTTGTGTTGCGTAATGTAAATATCATTTTGCATACTTATTATATAGATATAGAATATTTTTTTTTCTAACTGAACAGACAGCTGTGCTGCTGGGGAGTTTGTTGCGCCACTTCTTCTTCCCAGCTAAAGCACTAGGAAGTGGTGAAGGGTGGGCGTTTTGGGGGACTGTCTTATGTAATTTTGACGTTCGAAAAATGCTGATTCTCAGCCTAGTTTGAATAAATGACTTTTGAATTTGAATTTTGACTCTATGCGAAATCCGTAGTTTCGGCCGAAGTTACGATCGCTTCTGACTCACGGACATGCCGTAAGTGAGACGAAGCGCGAAGCGACGTCCGTAGTCTCGACCGTACCGTAGTTACGGCGGTACGGTCGAGACTACGGACGTCGCTTAGGGAGTTGACCCCCAGGGGGTCCCCCGGGTCGCCAGTCCTAAGTAGTTTGGTTATTTGTTTGGTACATTTTCATACTGAAACGGCTAAACGGATATAGATGAAATTTGACACATGGGTAGACCATGACCTGGATTAGGATATAGGAAACTTTTTATCCCGATATTCCCACGGGATCGAGTCTTATGCGGGTGCTTAATAAAATGCTCACCTTGCTGCTTAACTTTTTGTTCCCTCGGATCCTCCCATTTAATATAAATGAGTGCGTACCAGTTTCCTGGCTTTGGGTTCTCTATCACATAGGTATTGTTCTTGCCATCTGACTGGACAGCCAGGGTGTAGACTAGGTCCCTGGTCGCGGGATCCAAGAAGTCTTTAGGGAAGTCGTAGCCATCAGGGTTCACTGCAGGGTACGCTCCGTGCTTTATGTTTATAATCACCTCTTGTGGATCACATGACCCTGTAATTGAGTAAGGATACATCAAAAATTTGGTCAAGAATTAGTTTGCATTAAGGGGTTTATTTATAAACGTTGCTTAGTTAAGTGTCAAACGTCAAAAATGTATGGTTAAACATTCGCTAATCAATCCTTTACTGAGCAACGTTTATAAATAAACCCCTATATTAAAGCTTTCGATTAGTTATCAATGAGTTTTTTTTTAAGAATAAATAATACATCAGCTCATTACTATAAAAATATATCGATGTTTTACTCTACGGCAGTATTTTTGCATAATTGATGTGTTATCGGCCTGATGAACCTGATAACTATCGGTGAGGCAAATTATAGGTGAATATAACTGCAGGTAAGTAGCGCTGTGCGACCTGAATTGCACTTTATTGTGTCGTAGCTAGAGTCGCTATTTATTTTAATGATTTTGCGGAGTGAATCTTCTGTAAGAGTCACTACGCAAAATCATTTAAATTAGTAGCGACTACATAACACACCAACAGACAGAATACATAATAGTACAAGTACAGACTTGTACTATTATGTATTCTATGCCTCAACCTAATCTACTGAGAAAAATGCCAGACCGATGTTTCTGGGTAGGGAAGAATTACATTCCACTTCTGTCTAATACTGGGAATACGATTAGGTTGAGGCACAGAATACATAATAGTACAAGTACAGACTTGTACTATTATGTATTCTGTGCCTCAACCTAATCTACTGAGAAAAATGCCAGACCGATGTTTCTGGGTAGGGAAGAATTACATTCTAATTCTAAATTTCATTCTAATACTGGGAATACAGGCCTATTTTACTGTTTAAATTTCTGTCAGAGTCTTCTTATTGGGTGGTGTGTGTGTGTGCCTTTTAGTAACACAATCGTTTACCGACGACAATTAACTAATTTGGCCAGTGTCGTGAAACAACCCACGCAAGTGTCTCACTTACACTAGCGACAAAATTACTTGGATTGGGTCAACTACTTCGTAATAATTGTGTGGGTTTCTTGCCTTAAGATGTGTTACACCCTTAAGATTGAGTAGCAATGACCATAACATAGCATCACGTGTGTAATCGCCGAAGGAAGGGTTAGGCAGAGATGTACATATAGTACACCTACATTTCGCCAGTTATGTTTAAGTCCCATGTAATTCGGGGCGAGCCTTTTGCCATCCACCAGGCACAAATCTAGACTTTGGAGGTTGTCGGCACATCGTACTACATAAAATAACATCCCGCCTATTTCGCCAAAGGGCTATGCTGAGGTATAACCACATTTCACCAGTTATTTTTAAGTCCCATGTAGGGCAATAGGGGACGAGCCTATTGCCTTACTATCAACCGTGCACAAATCCAGACTCCGGGCTGCTATTGGAAAATTCCTGATGGAAAAATCCAATAACACTGCCCGACCAATCGAGCACAGGACCTCATGCAACCACACGACCAACGAGACAGTTTAGTAGTGAACAATATTGTAATGTAATAACCGAGTAATACCTGTAACTATAACTACACTGGCCGACCATTAAATTATCATAATCGTTAACATCGGCCTATAATTTTGTGCTGGACCACACACTGGACTCCTCTCTGTGAGATCACAGATAGGACGGGTCCACGCGGACCCAGTGAGGGTTGGGGTGTCACATGTCTTCGAATTTTAGGTTCTAAGACAGGCCGGTTTCCTCACGATGTTTTCTTTCGCCGTTTTGAGAGCAATCGTGATGAATAAAGTTGCACTAAGTGCATACCTGCCCGAGTTCAACCCACGACCTAAAATTCGTAATTCAGGGCCATTACCACTGGGCCACAACAACAACTGTTCTACTAACCATTAATTTATCAGTTGGCACTAGAACTAATGTACGATTCACACAAGCCGGTCTATTCTGTAATAATCTCACGGTGAAAACTTAGGTGAAGTGAACGTGAAGTGAGCTGTCATTCCACCTGCTGCTAGGGACTGACAGCTCACTCCGTGCTCACTTCACCTAAGTTCTCACGGTGAGATGGTTACAGAATAGCACTGCCGTTTTACACCTAACGGAGCGCGGCGGATCTCACTCTCTCAAAAGCCTCGATTAGATTATGATATTTTAAAGCACGATTATTGGTTGGTGGGATGCAGGAGAGATCGTTTGCAACCAAATTACCCCTTTTTTTTTTTTTTTTTTTTTTGGGTGGGAAATTATCAAATAACTTCTCCCGCTCTGGGTGGAGCGGGAGAAGTTATTTTAACCCAAATTACCCCTCATGACTCGAAAATTGTTGACCTTTGCATAGGAGTCAAAAGGGGTTATTTGGTTGTAAATGACCTCTCCTACATCCCCTTAATGGATTGCCGACATATAACCAATAACCCTGTATAGCATTGACTAATAACTACACGTGAATCTTTCATAAAACCATACATCTATAAACTCGCAGGTTTTCCCGGGTGGGAGGCAGTAAGTACTAAACAGGGAGCCACATCAGGCCACATGCTACGATCATACTCCTTGTGCTGGTCATGTATACACGCGCACCGGTTGCGTGCGCAACGAACCTGACCTTTTTGAAGGACGTCTCCAAAAAGGTCAGTGCAGTGGACTTCGTACCTAATTGCTTTATCACAACCTAAGCTTGAATGTCACTTGCTGGCAGTGTCGCCACATATACAGATTTCTCCGTGTATATATAGATTTTCGATGTAGTATACAGATTAACACTGGATACACATTTTTCTAATTCTATTGATTAAATTGCCACAATCTGCTTAAAACGAAACGGAGCTAAATAAATCGCGATTGGTAGTACTGTTTTGTCAGTCAGTCGCCAGTTTTACTTATTTTTTAAACGGGGAATCCGCCAACCTAAGATTTCTGCATGTTCTCCAAGATACTACGCTCTCGTGATTCATTTGTCATAAATAATTAATTTCGTACAATTTCGTGTAATTGATATTGATTTTTTATTTGATGTACAACAAAAAAATCCCGACAATCTGACAACCAGTCTTATCAAGGGGTATCGTGTTACCCAGTATCTGGGTTGTGGGGGTCGGATAGGCAGTCGCTCCATGTAAAATACTGGTACTTATTCAGCTGCATCTGGTTAGACTGGAAGCCGACCCCAACATAGAAGGGAAAAGGCTAGGCAGTTGATGAATCAAACATATTCCCTTCTTTTCAAAAGAAGTAGAACAAAGAAACTTCACTGCATAAGGTAAGTAGGTATATTATTCCGTTCCGGTTCTTCTGACAATACAGATTTTATACAGATTTCAGCAGTTTCTACTACAGATATAAGGTTCAATGCATCTGGCAACACTGGTTGCAGGTATAAAAACGTCAAGGACTATTTTTACTTTAATACCAATGTGACTAGTTAGCTAGACAATTTCAACTTTGTCAAAAGTGGTAAAGCATGTACGAGGTGGACTGTACACCAGTTTGCATTATTAGCAAAACCTACGCAAAACGGCTTTGTTTATCAAAACAGATGGTTTCCACACAGACAGGCGATAAGTAAATACAGAGTTTGGTGATTATTAAATGCACACATTTTGTACATGAATTGGTCTAAGTTGATGATAGGGAGCTCTTGCTTCATGATTATAAAGTTATCAAGAATGTTTGTATTAATTAATTACCTTATTACTATCAAGTACACTGGTACAGTTGTGTGACAGATTTTGACCCTTCATTAAAATACAGGTTTTAAGATGAATATAAATTAATTTTAACTGATAACAGGTATTTACAGGTGAGGGGACACGCCGGGAAAGGCCGCTCTAGTGACCTTATTGATGATGTTCTTCAAAACGGTCAGGTGCGTAGTACCTACTCGCAACCGGTGTGCGTCTATGAACGTAAACGAAGCAGAAGGAATATGTAAGGATCTTAGCAGGTGGCGTTCTGTAGTTTCTGCCTACCCCCACGGGAAGAAGACGTGAGTTTATGTATGTGTTTTTAAAAACGTTTTGTATGTTTATTTATATTACTTACCTACGAATTGTAAAGATGCTCATAAACTTGGGCATTCACTTGCAATGAGCATTCTAGCGAATGTTACATTACAAAAAAATAAACGGGAGCGTTTAGCGAGCATTCGAAAGGACAGTAAATTTGCTTCGAGCTTTTTGCCGAGCCGAGCCATTCTGTCATTGTTCCGCCGCCGTCCCTCTATGCCTCCGGCACCCCTGTTTTTTTGACGAGTATTGACTAAAGCATTCGCTACAATGATCGTGAAAATGTTCGTAGCGACGTTTGGCTCTATGCTTGGCTCTGTTCGTTGTTCAGTTCGAGAAATTTAAAAACGGCGAATGCTCGATGTTCTGTTACAAGTGAATGCTCAACTCTATCAGCACCATAATACATATTAAAACTGAGTGGGACAAAGTCGTCTACACCTATACATATTAAAACTGAGTAAGACAGTCGTCTCAAAAAAAAACTAATCTGAAAATATTCTGGTCGGGCTGCGTATTGCTTTGTTAGACCTAGTGCTAAATTCTCGGAATTAATGCGAACACCAAGAATTTTGGTAATAATTACTAGAAGAATTATTAAGAATTTGTATCATTGTGAATTTTGCTAGAAAATGTTACTAGGAATATTGGATGGGAGTCCTTATGAATTTTGAGAGCTGTGGCGGCCCAACCGAAACGGCCGCGACGTACGAGTTGTAGGTCGTATGTTCGAACCCAGGCAGGCACATTACATTGTGTGAATTATTTAATTTAATCACCATTGCTCACAAAAGGGTGAAGGAAAACGTCGTGAGGAAAACGACAGTTCCTAGAACAAAAAAATCGAAGACATGTGACATCCATCAACCTGCACTGTGCCCGCATGGTGGATTACTGCCCACTCCCTCTCACACAGAGGAGGCCTGTGTTCTAGCAGGGGAAATATTACTGGCTGATTATGCTTGTGAACTTTACTTAAATACAGTATACTCAGAATGATCAGTCAGCCAGGCTACATCTAAAATCTTAAGTGAATGCTTAAACTACCATTAAATTGAATAAACTTCAAGTACCCTGAAAAAGACACCTATAAAAGTCTCATCATACAATAATCGCATGAAATGAAGCCGATGTCTGTCAATTACCTGGAGACACAGATGAACACAGATTGTTCACTCTGCATTTTCGGTATGAACCTACAAGTGTGCAGCAGGCTCGTCTTGTCGGGCAAATTCAGAGCATGTAATGTGGTCAGAACATATAAGAGTTACACGAAAGAAAGAGAGGCAACTTCTAGGTGAATATAACTGTAGGTTATTAGCTCTGTGCGACCTGAATTGCACTTTATTGTGTCGTAGCAAGAGTCGCTTTTTATTTAAATGATTTTGCGGAATGAACCATCTGTATTCATCTGTGCTGGAGACAAGATGAACACTTAACACAGCATCATAACAGGTCATACAATAAGTGCATTTATGTGGGTGTATGTACTGCTTGCATCATACCTGTAGTTGTGCTAAAATTAGTGCATACAGCTGTGTTAATCAATGCAGTTACCAAGGTTAGGTCTCTGTTTAGATATACTTAAAGGGCATAATTGTTTTCTATTTATGTATTATTTTCTGAAGCTTAATTCAGTATTTTCTGACTATACCATTAAATTTAGGACATTTTTTGTGGCAGCTCATTACAAGCAGATATTATCTGAAATATTGCTGAAAATTCAGTGACAATTATTATTATTTAATTTATATTTTATATACACATAAAATATAAATAAAAAACAGCCAGTTACTATACTACTGCAAGGCAAAGGCCTCATCTCATACAGATATTTTCAATATTGTAATTATTTTAGTACCTACACACTTTTGTGTTATACATGAACTAAGGACTAAACTGTGGTGATATGAATTATTTAAAATTTACAAATAAACTGTAGTAGCATTAAGCAAAAAATAAATAAATAGATGCTTAGTGCTTCACCTGTATCAACAGGGCTTAACAGATAATCTAATTTTAATACAGACATGCAGTATTTAATATTTATAATACACATTCCAGTTGCAGCAATATCGTTTAGCTGAAGACTTAGAAAAAGCTTGTTAAATAAAAAGTGTTAGCATGACACCTACCAATGGTATTTAAATGAAGCTCCTCCGATTGGAAGGTGAAGCGAGCGTCGATCACATCCCTCATAATAGGGTAGAACACAACTGAAACGGTGCGGTAACTTCTAAACATATATACATCAGTGGCAATCTGTCTGGTGACCAAATGGTAATCATCTAGTAACACCGTGCGAGTCTTTGTTAACTGCTCAAGTATCCTCTTCCTGTTCGCATCATCTTCTATTTTCTCTTGTTCACCAAGAATAAGCCCGGTGCACACAAATAATAAAATAAAAAATAGGCAAACTCTCATTTCGACGATTAACGCCTACCTGCCTACAACACGTCCCGATTACAAGTGAGTAACATTAACAGACACTAAAAAGAATTCTATCTTAATTCAAAACTATTTACATATATTTTACAATCATTTTATTATATATGAATTTACTCGATTTTCTGTATGAAGAGCGAACCGACCATCAGACGACCGTTCAAATTAATCAATCAACAAACTATTTGTCAATGTCAAGTGTCAATAAACAATCCATCTTCTGTCAAACTTCAAACTTTTTATCACTGGATTTGGACACAGGTTTTTTAAGTCATCTATTTGCTGTTGGTAGGCAACATGGATAAAAAAAATGAAAGCAGAGAAATTGAAGACCAACATGCGCCTGACGGTCCACTAGCACCACTCGTTTAAAAATATATTATCTTTTGACTGAGAAGGAATCATGAATAACGGCTAGTAAGGTGTCAATAGGTCATTGTAGGTGTGTCTAGAATTTTCTAATACCTTTTTGTTATAAAACTTCATTTTTATGAAGTTTTATATTGAGACACGAAGCAACAAAATTCGATCTAAAGAAAAGCGGCCACATTCCTCTAGATAATATTTTGTTGCTTCGTGTCTCAATTTGAAACTTTTTAAAAGGTATTAGAAAATTCTAGACACACTTACTGAGGGTCCTTACTAGTCGTTATTCATAATTTCTTCTCTGTCAGAATTCCAGCACATTTCTAGTTATGCTCGGTCAAGTTGGTGGGTAGTTTCAAGTCATACTGAGGTATCCCGCGAGAGATTAGGGAAAAAATTCGATCGCGCTGATTGTGGCCGTCAATGTAGCCCGCAAAATTCAACATAATTATCTTACGTTGTTTTGCAAATTGTAGTGCTGTTTTACGTTGTATGTTGAAGCAAATTATATTTACTGTAAATAAGACTATTTCGTGAAAATATGACGATTTGCAGCAAACGTAATTTCGAGAGCTAAATTGATGATTTTTAATTATATAATGCATTTTGATCATAAATAAAACGTAAAACAAGACCCAATTATCAAAAAATTACGGCGCGGTGGAGAAGGGGCATCACGGGTGAAAAGGCATGCCGTTTGCCATCATGCCTTTTGCCGTCACGTTATACGAGTCGATTTTACTTCCACGGCGCACCTATAGATGTTTCACATCAAATCGTAAGACATTTTGAATTTCGCGGGCTACATTAAAGGAATCATCTTTATTCAAAAACAATCGAAGCACGCAGTGGCGTCCGATAGGTATCCGACGCGAGATTTGCCTCAGCATGGCCAGAGCTTTAGTTCCATAATTCACCACGTTCATATCAGTCAATGTCGGACTATAGACCGATGTTTTTAACACAGAATTGGAATATCTAAGGAGAACCTGTTTCTATCAATCTGGCTTCAGTTCAATCCATGATCGGTTTTTATCGCACATATTTGATTTTTTATGTCAGATTGATCGTTTAATGTTAGATTGAAGCAAAATCTCCATGAATTTTAATTTGTCTCAATTACCAAGATCCCACGCCGTTTTGCGAGTAGCGCCACACCTGCCCTGGTGGTAAAAAGCTGATAATATCAATAGATAGAGACAGAAGTATGGAATTAGTATATATTCTTTACAAACTACAACGGCAAAGTAACAGCAAAGTACGGATACTTGTCAGTGGGCAAAGGAGAAGCGTTCCAAAAATTAATGTCAATCACAAATATCATTGGAATTCTGTACTCGCTGACACTGACAGACATGCAATTTCCTGATTGAATGAGTGAACGATTCCAAGCTCTGTGTTGTCATACCTCGAGTATACCTCGGAAAGCGGGAATTTTTGGTTGAGAAATAGGTACAGATTTTGCTAAACTTCCAACTGCTTTATAATGCCAGGCAGATTTTAACGATTCCTGAAAACAGAATAACCGCAGTTATTTCAAATATCTGACAGTTTGTTATTCAGAATTGCTTCGTTCGTTATTTGATTACATTCTTCTTCAAAAACTGATGGTGGTTACAAAATGGTAGCATAAAATTAACCGAGATACGGGACTATGGGGAATAAGGGGGCCGTGAAGCTCTATTTTGTGTATTTACTGCTTTTCAGTGGTCATCAGAACTTATTCCATTTGTTTTTGTGATTAGACTGATTTCTAGTTTTATGGGAATCTTCTAGCAAACACCAGCTTTACAAAGGTAATTATAATCTTTGAGTATGGCATCCCAGAAACCTTTTTGCAACTGCGACCCCGGCGCGCGCATGTTTCGCTCTTTCCTATAAAATTCAGAAGTTTGCAATAAATAATGGCTTTGACGGTAAATTCGAAGCAAACAGCCGTAAACGGTGACGTATCGTCAAGAACACATCCGTGCAAAAAATCTAAAATGGAAAATAAAGTTGCTGTTGTTTTGGGTGCTCAATGGGGGGACGAGGGAAAAGGAAAAGTTGTGGATTTATTGGCTGTTAACTGTGACATCGTGTGCCGTTGTCAGGTTAGTTAGATCTTTATTATTTTCATAATTATTACTACGATATCAAAGTATTTCATCATCGGTCTTTCTAACTGAGAATTGTCTTGTATTTGCTCTCCACCGCTATGTATGTTTATGGATGTCATTTTGAGGTTATATTAGGCACGAGAATTAACGCTAATAATTAATTTTACCGTGTTTACATTAATTTCATCCACATTATCATGTTTCGGGCTTCGAAAACAGATATTTTGAAGAGCCTTTGGTGTTGGCGGCGCGCCAAAATTTGTTTGAAAACATGTGAACTGTGAACACAATGTTTTTGTATGAATTCGCGAATACAAGACGCGTGCCAAGAGTCTTAGCGGGAACTCAGATCTGCTGTGCGCTAGTTCAATGTTGCGTAAACCAGCCAGTTCCGGTCATCATTATGTAACAATTATATTCGGAGATTTTTTCTAAATATTTTCAATAGTCATGTGACAGAATGATACAGGCTTGAAGTATATTTAATTCGTAAACAGACCTTGTGCAGTATGCTCACTAATTGTGGATTACTGCCAAGGTCTGGGACATTTATTGTTGTTATGTTGAATATTTCTAAATTCTTCTTATGTAGTCTAGGGCTATGTCTAAATATAATTTTAATCATGTTTCTTATAGAATTTATGTTTGTCACTTCAAGCAAAAACTGGTGTTCAGAATCTTATAGATCTTGGACATTAATCCATTTTACTATTAAATCAGACATGATTGGAACTCTGTACAATATGTATTATTGTATGGTATGACTTGATTTCACAGAACTGATAGCATACTTATTACTTAAAATGTACCTAAATATTTTTTTTTATACCAAGATCTATCTTTAAAATTAGTTTTAACACTGATTTCATGAATGTGTGTCTAGAAGAGAGATGAAGAGAACACAAAAAAAAATTGCGAAAAATATTAGGTACTACTTAGGGTTTTACATTGGCCCCAAACTAGGCAAGCTCTTATCACCAATATGGAGGGTTGGGAATTGATTGGCTGAAGCATAATATACTCATATACTGTAATAATAATATCAATATCGGAATACTAAACAACTCCCATTATCTAGCTAAGATAGACAAATTATTTTAACAAACCAATTTATTTCGCAGATATTCATTCATACCTAATATTAAGTTTATCAGACACAAAACTTAAAAAAGTGATACATATTCATAATATCTCATTTACAATCTAGTTTAAACAGGAACCAACCGACATGGTGACACTATTAATATCATGGTAATTATTTGCTCTGAACTTAATATTAGACCATGACTCTGCCTGGATATATTATCTATATATTTTATACAAATGTCACAAGGTACCTAAAATATGTACCTAACTGTTGTCTTTTTAACATGATTGGCTTATATCTGAAATGTTTATTTTGTCTATTGGTGACTTTAAAAATAGAACTGTTGAAAAGATAACTATGGGTAGCAACAGAGGTGAATAACCTTTCTTTATATTCTTCTGTTACAATTAATTGTAACGGAAAAATATTGTTTTCTTTTCAGTTCAATTAACAGTCTGATACTCCAGGCCTTATACCTAGTTAAATTAAATAATAATAACTGTACTACCTTATTCAGATTAAATTAATTACTTACTTTAGAATATTTGTATTCATAGCAAAAACCTGCCTACACTCCCTGGTTTCACTGAACAAAAATTATCAAGGAAATGGATGCAATCACAATGTTATGTAAATGCATTACCAGCAGGTCAAGTTCAATGTTGCATTTAATCATTTAAATATCAGTTTCAATTCAAAGTTTCTATCTGGACATCTACTAGGAATTTATTTCAAACTCGAAACTTAAAGCATTTATTTCAGTTAAACCATTCAAAGGCGCACTTTTGAATTGCCTTAACAATTCAAAATTGCGCCTGTGAATGGTTTCTAGTTGGTCAGTCAGAAATATGAAGCTAGTTGCCCATTCCAAAGAGTAGTAGGTTCCTATGGAGAAGAACGGACAAGAAACTCCATGGACACTCTTTTAAATAAAAAAAAATGTTACAAAATATTGGTTATTTGAAAACTTTTGTCTCATTTTTTTTTTATTCGGTTATTTTGAGAGAAGGCCACGGTATAAAGCCCGCATCACACGGAAGGCGGGGCGAGGGTGTTAACGACCGACAGCAATATTGTTGTTTCATACATTATACAAATCTGTTAATACTCAGTAGGTTCAGATTGCCAAAATGATATCCTCCCTCTTGGAGTTACATTCTTTGTTTTAGGTATAGGAAATCCCGCCTCCTTTTGTCAGACGCGCCGCGCGCCGTCTGTATTTCTCTTCACGCGGTTTACCAATACGAGAATAACTCATACCGTGACCATTACGTATGTGTTCGGGAAAGTTGGTGTCATCGGGACTCACAGCCAGGGTGTGCCGGCCGTACACATCGTAAAACCCGAAGGCTTGTTTTGTTTGCTATCTAAAAATAACGAAGAAACGTAAAGTTTGTATAAAAAAATATAAAATTATTTTATATGTAGGTAGCTAAAAGATAACTGCGGTTATCACAATTTGCAGTTGTTATTATAGATAATATACGTTACCAAAGTACAGTTAGGTGCAGAGTCAGTTATCTTCAAAAATAGGAAGTCGTGTAATCTATAATAAACAACTGATTCATGTGTCCTTCGCAGTTCACGGTGATATTTTCATTCAACGAAAGGAAATTACGATTGTATGTTGAGAAAAATCAGAATATTGTGTAATAGGTACCTATCGTATTGTGCTTATGCGCAATAAAATACCAAAGATCTACGTAAGTATTTGCCAATTAGAAAATGAAGACTTGTAACTGTAGTTATCAGCAGGTCGCCAATCGCCAGTCACCATCACCAACCCAGTCCAGCTGATCCATCACATAGCATCACGCCTTGTTTCCCCGAAGAGTTGGGCACAGAGGTGTACCTATAGTATACCCACTTTTCGCCAGTCCCATGATTACATGGGACTGGCGAAAAGTGGGTATATTGCCATCAACCGGGCACAAATCCAGACTCCGGGCTGCTACCAAGAAATGCCTTATAGAAAGACCCTATAAAATTTTGCGCTATCTGGGAATCAAACCCAGGACCTCATGCTTATACTCCGGCCCATCCATTCCATGTCCATCTCACCTTGAAAGCGTAGGTGAAGTGAGGTCGAATTGTATGCAGCTCACAGCTATGCAAGCAATGGCAGCTCACTTCATCATTAATTTTACCAAGGAATTTCGATAATAATCATTAATTGTACCCATGCTTTGTTTTTACGTGCCATTCGCTAAACCTAACCTACTTACGTAGTTTGTATTAAAACAATCTAAGATAAAAATAGTAGAAAAACAATGCAATCAATAACCAACGCTATTTTGCGATTTGAATTGAAATCCACTGAACAATTCGCTTCTAATGTGTTCTCACGCCTTCTTCCAATTGCGGTAGGCAGAAACTAGAACGCGTGAACTCGTGCTACGCCTCCTTACGTACTCCTTTTGCTTCGTTTACTTTCATACATCTGGGGGGCTAGTGTGAGTGTCTGTTAACCATCTCGACTTTACGCATCGACCGCGTTCCGCGATCCAGTGTTACCAAGGGGTATCTTGTTATCCAGTAAGTGGGTTGTGGAGGTCAGTTTAGCAGTCGCTCCATGTAAAATACTGTTAGTGATGAGTAAATAAGATTGGCTAGTCATCAGCAGAGAGATGGGTTGACTCGTAATATTCTACAAATCTACAGCAAAGCCTGATTTATTAAAAGAGCCTCCAGCCATGTAGCCATGTCAAGTATTATTTAGAAGTCAATACCTAAACCAAATACGCATCCACCATAAAATGCAGTGACATCTCGCTACCACCGACAACGAATTTTTGGGCTAACAAAATTTAATTCACTGTAGTGCCATCGGCACGACGAAGAAGAAGAATATCTAAACCTATACTAGAAAATCCTTGTCTAATAAAGGCATTGAAAGAACGACAAAGCAAGCGGCGAACCGCAAAAACATTACCGCGGTGTCGCTAAATCCTGTCAATTAATCAACAAGGCTAACTGCCGTACCTCTGAAAACACGTTATGCCATTGATCCCTGCGTAGATCTTTGACAGACGTTACGGGTAGTCAGAACTCAAAAGTTTGACAACCAGTACCAAGGAGTATCGCGTTACCCAGTACCTGGGTTGTGGAGGTCAGATAGGCAGTCGCTCCATGTAAAATGCTGGTATTCAGCCGCATCTGACTGCAAGCCGACCCCAACATATCTGGGAAATTATCAAATAACTTCTCCCGCTCTGGGCGAAGCGAGAGAGCGTGTCACTCATACTGACTATAATCCACCCGTGTTCCTTCAGTTGCCTTTAGGTTGCCAGGGGCCACGGTATCCCTTTCGGACTTTCCCGCTAGACGGTTTTTGTAGGCATTTCAGCCTACAGAAACCGTAAGGAAAATATAATAAAATGTTTAGCCTACCGCGGTTTTCATTGTAAACATACATCACAATTTATTGCTAACATCAGCCGTTGGAGTTTACAGTCACGAACGTTTTTAATAAAGATTAAACGTATGCTTGTGGTTTGGAGAACTGTGGACTTTACCACAATGCCACGTCTAATACGCTCTTCAGTTTGAATTTCCCGTTATTTTCGGCTACTGAGATTAAAAAATAGTTAAAAGATACCAAGACATCGAATAATACTATACTCTAGGCCCGTCTATGTGGGTACTCTGTCCGCCCACTGAGACCTCAGGGAAGGCGGCGCACAGTGGTTACGTGCTACTTTCACACTTGTACAGATTTCGGGGAGACCCCTTTACAGTCTCCCCAGCGATATGTCCTAACCGGCGTTGCACAGAGGGGATTTCGGATCGGTCTTTTGAGAGGTATCGGTGCCTCTTCCATGTGCAGATGGTGACAGCCGGGGTCATTTTAGTGAAGTATAATCCTATAATCCCCGGTCTTATCCACAAAGCCCGGGCGCCTTTTAAAATTGAAGGTATCCCCCTGAAATAAAAAGGCCATTCTACGTTTTCCAAGCTTTGTCACTGGTTCCCTAGAACTGCTCCTTTTCTATAATTTACTGGAAAGGGTTGATGAAAATCTTTTCTATAGGTACCATTTTATTAGCTGGGTGGGCAAAGGCATACTTTCTCTCTTCCCATTTATCCCTGTCTACGTATTATCTGGAACTAAGTAGGTCCTATTTGGGGGTCCTCTTACTCCCATCTCAATTTTAGATTCTCCGCCTTGGCATTGACCGCTGCTTGAGACCCAGTCTCATCGTATAAGCTACAGGCATCCTTAACCAATTCGGATCCATCTGAGCTTGAACTTTTTATTGCTTTTCATTGGCAGTTCGTGTCTGCAACTCTGCATAGAATAAAAAAGGCCAAAACCCAAAGCATGCTCTTAAAATTCGCCATAAAATAATGAAATGGAAATGTAATTGCCAACGTAGTTTCGTATTTAATCAGTTGTTTACTGTTGACAAAGCAAGGTTTTGCAATGGTTTACAGACTGGAATTGTTTGTGTTTCACAATGTTGTGTCACTTTGTTTATTTGTAGCGGACGACAGACAATTAGAGAAATCTGTAACTTATTTATCACAAGGCTGCTAGCTTTCGTTATTTCATTGAAATGCCAATACAAATATACAAAGTACCTCTATCTAGTACATTGTCTATGCAGTGATGCAACAGAAATAGCTGTTACACAGACTACCTACTGATTGTCTATGTGACTATGTGCTGAACTCATTAGAGTTAAGTTTGGGTATTTTTTAAATACAAAGGGATAAAGTTTGAAAGAAACCTTCAATCTTAGAAGAAATTAAGATGGCCGTTTTGTCAGTACAACCTGAGTTTTGAGGCATGAAAACAAGCAATTTCCGCTTTTGTTATTCATGTTACAGTAATAGTGAGCCGCCCTTGCTTCGCACGGTTTTTTAAGACTTGACAAAACAACGAGATTTCTTTATTATAGGTATGTAAGTTTAATATTAATGGATTATAGGTACTTATAAACCTACCGGAATAAATTGTCTAAATGATGGCCAAAACTGCATCAAAATCGGTTGCGTAGTTTAGAAGAACAACGCGGACAAACAGATAGACACGAAAAGCGACTTCAATCCTGTATTATAAATGCGAAAGTGAGTTTTGTTTGTTTGTTACGTTTCCACTCTAAAACGGCAGAACGGATTTGGATGAAATTTGTCACATGAGTAGACCGTGACCGACAGCCATACGGACATTACTTATTAGTAATAATTGTATGAGTAACGCGGCCTTGACAAAACCTTGAATGAACTAAACCGGAAAATAATGACTTCATATCCATCATAACATCTTAGTGCGGTGGTTCCTAACCTTTTCAATATTGTTACCCCAATGACTTATTAGGAAAACTGATTTTACCCCGACCTTATGATTTTATCGATACATATATATTTTGCGATATATTTTTTGCGTGGACGTGACGCATTTTTTTCCCTGAACTTTTCTTTTTTAATTTTGTGTTCTTTTTTTTTGCGTCATGTTTACCGCAAATAAACGTATTTTCTTTTTTTTTTTCTTTCTTTCTTATACAAGCAAATACAAATATCTATATTAATCAGAAATTGCACATTAGTTTTACAATTTTAACGTATTTTGTGTAGGTATGTATAAATAAAATTAAGTAAAAATATGTAGTGTGATGGTTGGTATTTTTTTGCATTCACAAGTTTATTTATGGTAGGTTTAGTACCTAAAGCGCATTTTAAGTCATATTTCTTATTGAGACGGTTTTTGGCCTTTGTTTTCAGTGTACCCAAAGTTGAAAAAGCGCTCTCACATCTATAGGTGGTGGTAAAGGTATAAGCATTTTTAAAACTCTGTTAGCTATAAAATTTGATGAGATCATACTTTTGAAATTCTACTCTACAAGTAGTATTCGCGCGGTCCAAGAAATTCCACTTTGGCCGCCGTCTTCGTCTTTATTAATGTAATCATCGGTAGTAAATGATCTTAATATCCAAGAACTGGACTGACGATTATCCATGTCCGGGAACTTAGTAGTAGAAGTACAGACGCCAGCAGGTCAACCTACCCGAAACTGAAAAATTTTCCCAATCAACTTTGAACCTTATGCTTTAGTGATAAAGTTGAAAATCTATTGAAGAAATTTGACAGATTGTAGTAGGTTGATGTGCTGGCGTCTGTACAGACTGCGCGGCGATCTATAATTTTTTATTTCTAGTTAGATTATTAGATTTGGTCTTAATTATTGGATTCTTTGCTACCCCCACAGAATCTGATTTACCCCTGCGGGGCTAATTACCCCAGGTTCGGAACCTAGATCTTAGTTAGAATCATCTCAATTAACAGCAGTGGATGTTATTGTAGGCTCGGTTTGCCTTCCTTGCTTCAGTCATTCTTTAAATTATTCATCTGTTTGAGAATATTTACCCCAAAAAAGCGGCCAAGTGCGAGTCAGACTCGCACACGAAGGGCTTCCCTACCACCGTATAGTATTTAACTCTACATCTTTTTATTAAATACTTAATTAAAAAGACACGTTTCTTGTATGGATGGACTCCCTTTCAAAATTAAAGGGAGTCCCCCTTTTATATTTTATTTTTATTATTGTTTTTATAAGTAGCAGCCATAGTAGTTAGGTACACACTCGGAAAATTTCAAGTGTCTACCTATTATGGTTCAAAAGATAAAGTCATGCTGGCGGTGGCGCCTGTGTTGGATCATTTAGCTCCCTTCAAAATGGTTGAGCTGAATGGTGCTAATCCATGCGTCATGTTCGTGAACGGGCGCCGTCAGTAGGGACTGGTCATCTCTTAGCTGCCACGGCGATTTTAATTTAATTTATATTTTTATTTCTAACGGACGCTTTTAATGTTTTGCATCGTTCTCACATGTATAACTTCAACTTGAATGATGTAACCAATATTATGTAACCATTTTATTTTATTTAAAAGAGTGTCCGTGGTGTTTCTTGCCCGTTCTTCTCCATAGGTACCTACTACGCTTTGGAATGGGCGACTAGCTTCATATTTCTGACTGACCGACCCCTTGACAATTCAAAAGTGCCTGTAATTGGTTTATTTGAAATAAATGCTTTGAGTTTGAGTTTGAGTTTGTGGCACGCGGCCGGACAGCGGAGCGAATAGGGTCCCGTCGTCGTCCCTTTGGGCTCGAAACCCTCAAAATGGCCCTTTAAATGCCAATGCAAAAAGTACAGTCAAAAGATGCAGCCATCTCTCAGATGGATGGATGTAGTATTAGATGATAGATAGTATTAGATGTTGTTACTGATCGCGTTGTTTATATAGGAGAGCACAAAAAATAAGGCAGGCGTATTAAAAAAAAACTGGTGGTGGTAAGTGAAGAGATTATTTTTGATGAAAACCACATAGACCTCACTTTGGATAGTCAGGCAGATTACTGTCAAGCACAGACTGTCCTGCTAAACCCTAAATCCGGCGTACAATTTATCATTTCATAGTTCATGCAGTGTTATTTCACCCAAGAACTATCTATAACTGGCAAAATATAAGTGCACCTTTGCTGCCTACCCCTTTGGAGAATACAGGCGAGGGGTAATGTTATATTATATTTACCAAACTATTCTATTACATATCCTTTAAAGATCTTTATAGTCATTTAAAACCAAGTTTTTTATTGCTTAGAGTCCATAAAAATTTAAAAATGTAGTGAGATTACGCGATACCCCCATATTAAGTATGAAATTCTGACTAATAACTATTTATGAAGTGCAAACAAGGTAAATCTAGTTGTTTTTTAACTACTTCTCGATCAGAATCTGCTATAAATAACGATTTCAATGGAAATAGGCGATGGTCGCAGTTATTTTAATTATGCAGTAATATATGTATATAATGCAGGCGCTACGTAATTTATATTTAGTCAGAAGTCACATCAAATCTAGTATTCACGTAGCTGGGTGAAAAACCATCAATGGATAAAGCTTTTTTTTTTTGGGTGGGCAGTTATCAAATAATTTCTCCCGCTCTGGGCGGAGCGGGAGGGCGTGTCAGACTCTTACTGACTAAAACCCACCCGTGTTCCTTCAGTTGCCTGTATGTTGCCAGGGGCAATCGTGCATTTTTTTCGATAAAATATTAGTATGTGACAATGTGTGGCAAAAATGACGGACGTCCTTAGAAAGTTTCATTCCCTATTTAACTTCTTAGGGGATTCATTTTCAAAACTAGAAAAGGCAATTTAGGCTGTGCATTGTCTATAAGTGATTGAATTTAACATTTTATTAAAAGTAGATGAATTACGTGGTGGAGAGTTCGAGATTGCCTATCAGCACGCGTAGCATGACAACCATAGAAACGGGTTTTGTCGACGGAAGAATAGACAAAAGGACAGATTGTGATTGTTTATCTGTAATTTTGTCTATTCTTCCGTTGACAAAACGCGTTTCTATTGTGGCCATGCTAAGCGTGCTGGGTCTTTTGGACACCAAGGTTTATCGTGAAGAAGCAATAAAACCGAAATCATTGAAATAATTAGCCAGGCTTGACCGAAGTTGCCCCAAACAATTAGTCGAATCGGTCGTTTGAGTAGGTGCAGATATGAATAACACCATTGCAGCAAATTTAAAACTGGTTAAACTTTTGATTCCTTCGTATGTGTACAGACAGACCTTATATGTTAGATTTTCTTCGACAGTTTCCTTAGTCCCTCATGTCTGTCTCGTCACACTCAACCTTATTTTCTCTGCCCATGACCTACAAATCCTGGCAGAAATAGCAGCGTTACAAAGATGACAGATTAGTGTTTTTTGAATGAACACGTACGCATTCAAGATCACCTCCACAATGTCACGTCAGCGGAAGCAATGTGCCAAAAATCGTGAAATATGTGTTACTGGCAGCTCGACTACATTTTAGACAATTTTCTTCTAATTGCGCGTGCAAATACGACAGCTGCACAATGTGATATATTGTCGAGTTTAGAATACAGGAGAAAAAGAAAAATGTTTTGTTTATTGCTTTTCTTTCAATGTCTGAAACTCATTTAGGGTTGCCAACTTTTTTCACATCAAATATAGTATTTTCGAAGCCATGGTCTGTAAAAATATAGTAGATGGCAAAAAAATATATGTAGTTTAAAAAAATATTTGATTTTTTTAAATGCATATATTTTGCTACTATGCATTTTTTTTATTATTAACTGTTTTTTTTTAATTTTCGCTTCAAAAAATATTTTTACACTATAAAATATGGTTACAAAATACCATTAATTTAGCTTTTATGAGATTAATACTGGCCCTATTGCGATCATCTCGGTATTTTGTATTGAAATAAAAATATGGTAGTTTCGCCCACTATATTTTTTCTTTAGAAATATAGTAGGTATTTAGACCTCTAATAAAGTAGGTAGTATGTATATGATATATATGAGATGAATATGAAATGAGCATAGGGCTGCCAACCCTACTATATGTATACATATTGTAGGGTTGGCAACCCTATGCTCATTTCTCAGTGTGACTGTTAGAATGCAGCTGTTTCTCAAAGAAACACCAAACCAGAGCGGTTGTGGTTTATGCTATATAAGTTTGGTAAAATCTATACCTAATTGGTTACTAATATTATAAAGAGGGAGAGCGAATTTTGTGAGTTTGTGTATATGTGGAGGGTAATCTCCGGAATAACTGATCCGATTCCAAAAATTCTTTCTCTAACGGGAAACTACAGTATTGCGGATTGTCATATCTTATGTTAAGAGCGTTTATTCTGAAAGTGGGCAACGTCGCAAATAGCTGTCAAATATTTACCTGTTTTGATTAATTTGGCAATATTGCTGTATGGAAATATGAAATGTGGCTAACTAGTGAACTAGAATATTAATAATGAATTGCAATTAATAACACTGAATTTAATGTTGTAATAGTTTTAGGTGTATAAAAGGCATTTGGAAAGTTTCCAAATAGTTTTTTTACATCTAAAACTAAATATTCGGTGTTACGATATTAATTATTGCATTTCATAATCAATACTTTAGTTTGCCAGATGAACGTATCTACAAAATATCAAAAAAAGTTTTTTTTCATAAAACGGTTCACAATATAGTCCTTTATGAATTGCCAAAACGACGTAACGGTAAAGTCAATATTTATCAAATTCCAAAAAAACGAAATAGCTTAAGAATCATTTTCAATGGAACCAGAAAAACGTATTATGAATACCGTTTCAATAGTTCTAATTATCTTCCTACCTCTTTAGAGCTATAAGAACGTATTTCTAAAAACAATATTTTTATTCTTAGAATGTAGTTTCTTTTGGCTTTTTTTTATTTAAATTGTACAATTTCAGGAGTAAAATAAAGATTATTGATTTATTACCTATTTTATTACTTATTTTATCACTTCATATACATAATAAAACTTAACTTCACAAATGACGTATTTAAGTTTGATAACAACATAAGTTTGAAAATAAGGGCCACACTAACGTATGTCAACCGAACTTTTAAAATATATATATTGCGTCTATGTAAACATATATAAATAAATAATTTCTAATTTTTTCAAAGCTCTAAGAGTATGGCAATACATAGAAACAAAAAAAAATATTCATACTAGTATTTTATCTGTATTAAAAAGCTGGTAAAGTTTAAAGAGCCGAATTTTCACAGTATTTTTGCTTTCCTGTAAAATTGAGAAAATGTAGATACGTTTATCTGACTCTTACACCGCGATTTATTTTGATAAAGACAGTAGCCAACATTCTAAAACCTTACTTTGCCTAAAATAGCATCCTATAAAACTAATCTTTTAGTTAAACGCGCTTGTCAATATCCTGGAAAATCTTCGAGTATTTAGGGAGCCCTTTGCTTATTTAGTCATGTGCTTTGGGATCCTGTTCAATAGTTTTTCGAAGTTTAAGGCGCTACCCAAGTAGAGACACCGTAAAACGTCCACTTTTTCGTCGCACTGTTAGCCGTAATGCTTCAAATTACAAAGCCCAAAAAAAAGACAGTGTATAGTCAAGGGTATAAAAAAATACTCAAAGATATTTAATAGAAATTACCTAGAAGCTTGAAAAAAATAATCGCAAAAAGTACCCCGAAAAACCACCCCGAAAAACCTTTTTCGTCTCGAAATGCTCAATATTTTGAGCGATAACTATTATTTTTTTTGTAACTATAAAAAAGGTTAATTAGTCAACTAAAGAAATATGTTAAACTGTTTCAACTTATTGGTATATTTCGCAGTTTTAAGATAATAAAAAAAAAATATACATTTTATTGGCGGACATGAGATTCAACCAAAATCAAACGCATCGCCATTTTCAACCGTAATTGCATACCGCAATGCACTACTGTCGCTTCTTTCCATACCTAAAGATTTGCTTATTACCACGTCTTAATAGGACGAATAGATCCAAAACCTTCCCTGAAATGAGGCCTTGACATCAAAACCAGTTGTGAAAATCCACCTAAGAAAATGGCGCTGCTATAAATGTAACCATTGTATTCGTAAAAGGTTATGGACCAATTTCTACGTTAGTTATCTATTGTTGTGAGAATACTGTGTATGCCTTTGTTGTCTTATTGTGATTTAATCTTGATCGACTGGCTATATCGCTATACTAAAACAGAATTAGCATAAAAAAGTACAACTCCGTATTTTATTACTACCTTCGTTCGTCTGCCCGTTGTAAAATCCTTACGTCATCGAACGTGGAAATTCTTGAAATTTCTGTTTACCATAACCAATAAAGGGAAACTCCCACTCGTTTTTCCAGCGTTTCAGAATTGACTTATTGGCAAAAGAGGGTACTTACCTGTTAAGGAGAAAGCGCCAGGGTATATCGCGAAGTCTTTTGCAATTCAGTATCAGGTTGTATGTGGATCTAAATAGGATTCGCGACCGTGACATAGATTTATTTACAAAATTACAATCATTACAATTTTGCGGGCTACTTTAGCGCATCCCCCTTAATGTAGCCCGTTTTTGGCTTCACAGGAGCCACACTCACCAACATAATCGCAGATGAGTGTACGTACTATCCAAGAACTTCATATCTTGAGACGCACACCGCACTTTTTTATGTTCGTTGTCAATCCATTATTTTAAAGTGTGTCATAGCCAATAGTGTCATCACAATGTCTTGTTTTCTTCCTTTTTTATTTGTTTTTTTATATTGGCACCTTGCAGCTATTTCCTAATAGCTAATTAGTAATTATTTAATCGTGTTTTTGTATGTTGTGCTGTTTTTTTTGTGTGCACTAAATAAACGATTTATCTATCTATCTATATCTAAGCGGTTTGAAAACAAAATCCCGTGAACAAGATGACCACATCTGTTACCGCCCGGTTCTATAGCGGCCGAGCGCTGCAAGCAAAAATAGTCCTTACGGTGTATAGATATGAACTTCTTCGATGGTACAATCCTGCATTGGATGGGTGACAGGTCTTACTCGAAAATCGAACATTGAAAGGCCCACTCTGTACACTAGATAATCCCATTAACTCGTCATTTATTCATGTAGGTACGGAACCTCACTCACCTGCAGTCCTGCGGTTATGTTGTGATGTAAACATAATCGCAGATGAGCATACAATATGACCGATAAATCATGGCCGGTCTGAACATAGGCTCTCAAAACTTTCGTGCATGTTCTCTCACTCACACTTGCCTCATGTCACGTTCCAAGTTGGGTTCCTAAAAAATGTTATTGTGTTTATTCATCGGCCAATCAATCGGGCAGTCTTGCCTTTGATTGGTGACAGTTTTTCACCCCAAAAATCTCTACACTCTTTTAAAGCTCATTAATTCGTCATTTATTCACGAACCATAGAATCGATCGTGCCAGCTGACAGTCGTTACGGTCCGCCAACAGCCGAAAAACCAAACCTACCTGACCTTTATATACCACTGACTGCCTACAAAGGTCAAAGAGCAATCCCTTCGTATAAAATACAGCGTGTGTCTATTTATTATGCATGGATTGTGGTCAACTGTATATTTATATCCGCAGGGTGGCAACAACGCTGGACACACGGTGGTCGTCGACGGCCAGGAGTTCGACTTCCATTTGCTACCGAGTGGTATTATAAACCAGAAATGCATCTCTGTTATTGGTAAGTAACCCCTATTGTTACTACAGTACAGTTTTGGCAAACTTTCTAGCTCGTCAGAGCGCACGCGAAAAATCTTGGAAAAACTAGTTGCCCAGGTCTCTGTCTTCAAAAGGTTGAAAATAATAATTAGAAAAGATGAAACAACGACATGCCTACTACGACTGATGACCTATGCCGCTGCTAGAGACGGACTTTCAACACTTGTCATACAAATCCAAGCGTCTTAGTGACATCACCGCGTTAACTCATAGAAACTGACGGCCCGTGACAATTCTAACCATGCCTTGTGACAGCTAGCTTGCGCCCAATTCGGACACGAATACACGTCTCTAGTCGTGCTCTGTGGTAAAACCTGACTGCAAAGACTGCTCTGGAGATAAATGGATGGATTATTGGCAAATTAACCCAGGGTCTTCACCACATTTAAGTCATGGTCGGGAGATAAGCTCGAATACATACACAATCAGTATGATTGTGTAGGTATGATATATGTGTTTTATCGGAGCCAAAAGGCAGTTTATTCGAAAATAGGATTGGAAATAATTGAGTATTTCCTTTATGAATAAACAATAGCAATATTTTCCAGCGCCGTGACCCAGAACAGGTCGATAAAGAAATTATAATAAACAAGCATTAGTGTTGAAAATGGTATGATGTTTCGCGTGCACAAAACTTTTTACTGAGTTTATAATTCCAAGATCACGGATTCACAGCACGATTTTATCATAGGATTAATATTACCACAGATATTTACTGCATTCTTTATAAGTAAAGCCTTCACTTATAGACAAAAGTTGTCTTTATTCTGACATTAGAAGAAATTCTTTTAACAGTAGGCAGGTAGTTGAAAGTTTTGAGTATGAATGTGGATGGCTTGAGGCGGCATCTACATCGCCATATGCGAACTACGCATCAAAGACCAGACGTCACACAAATCCTGCATCGCGCAATTAGAGTTTACCGCGCGAAACACACATATATATATATAACTTCCCCGTCATCAATCTTTGGGCAGTTGCCCGCCAGACACGACACCCATCTGGTCGAAGGATCCTCCCTTTTCTATAGAGGATGTGTGAACTTTATACCCTGTTCCTCATACCTCTAAAGGCTATAAGAGTAGAGGAAGACCAAAGAAACGTTGGATGGTCTGTGTGGAAGATGACGACAACTAGAGAAGTGGGGAAGATAAATACATGTTGCACCGACTGCAAATAAATTGGGATAAGGGCGAGAAATGATGCGGTAGGTCGGTATACCTAGCTCTTGAGAATCTAAATTGAGATTGGATTTCACATAGGTTGATTTGAAAACCAGAAGAGGAAGACATATTAGAATGTCGATTATACCCAGACCCGCAAAGGTGGGGTACCTTGATCAAAATAATAGGCCTTACCAAAATTGAATTTCTCTCAAAAAGTTTATTATGTTCATTTTATAAAAATCTTTAGTTTCTGTGACGTCAGTAACAGCACACTACAGTGATAATTGACCGATAACACATAAGCTATCTATCCTTGAACGGTTGCCAAAAGCTTGCATCATTATACATAGTACCTACCTCTACATCTCTACGAATCGCCTATAGTGTATACCTCTTCTTTAGCATGGAACGTGAATAAATTAAAGAGCTATAGTAATAAGTAGGTATAATCATACCTAACTCTGATCACACATCACTTCTCCCGAATACTTTGCCAAGTTCTCATTCTGTACGAAAGCCCTAAGAACGATCTGCATACAGTATGTCTAAGGGGTCGTCAATTGATCGTGACACTCGAAAGGGAGGGGGTTCGGAAAAAATTACGAAATGTCACCAGAGGGTGTAGTTAGATAGCACGTGTATTTATTTATTTTTTCGTTGAACCTTTCGTTGAACACGCGATTTCTAAACCGAAAAGCGGCGCGTGATCAACGATTTATACCTGTATTTAAAGATAAAATTCAGTTTTTTTTAGTCTATAACCTCACCATGTAATGCACGCCCCTTAGTCACGTGACTACTACGTCATCATCATACAGTTGCCTTTCCCAACCATGTTGGTCTCGGTTCCCACAACTTTTTGCTTGTTGCTTTATGCCGTTGGTACGATTTTGACGTTAGCTACTCATTTAATACTTACAGCATTTTCTTAAAACCTGCAGTCCTGCACACATTATATCGCAATCTGATGGATTTAGAAGGAAATTCCTAATCTATAGCTTCATCAATCGTCCTAGCCTTTTTCCAACTGTATGTTGGGGTCGTCTTCCAGTCTAACCAGATGCAGCTAAATACCAGTACCTATTTTACATGGAGCGACTGCCTATCTGACCTCCACAACCCAGTTACTGGGTAACACGATACTCCTTGATAAGACTGGTTGTCAGACTTTTGGGCTAACCCGTAACGTCTGTCAAAGATTTGCGAATGTCAGCCGGGACCAACGGCTTAACGTGCTTTTCGAGGTACGCAAGGATCTCGATATGTCATGATGGTCACCTGCCCATGAACCGACCGCGGCAAGCGATCGATCTGAGCGGCTGTTATAATTTAGCTACTAGCCCCGAATCCATTGCTTCATACCATGCTTCAAGAGTAACGCTGGAGTTTCTTGTCCATTCTTCTCCATACGAAACCTACCTTTTGGAAGGGGAGACTGGAAACATTTTTTTTTTGTAAATTTTGACGTTCAAAAGTGCCTTTTTTGTGCGTAATTGAAATAAATTATTTGACTCTGACTTCATGTGTTTGAAAAATTTGTCTGTTTAAAAACGTTAATAACGCAATGAATGCTGTTGAATTGTCAAAATGAACAGACATTACCATTGATTATGTGTTACGTAATTACCGCGCAGGTCTTACCTATAAACTGTCTCCGCAGCGTATTTAACCTTCAATATAGTTTCAAAGTCATCGCGACCATTACCGCTATCGCCCGGAACAATTTGGGCTATTTAATGGATCAGGCGGATCAAACTTGTATAATCTACCGTCAATACATCAATTTGTCATGACCATTTAGAATTATTTAGGTGGTATTAGCGACACGTGGTATTACCTGCACGCCTCGATCAATCAAATCTGAATCATTTTGAAGGTTATTGCTAATCCATTGCTTCATATGTTCGAAAAATTTGTCTGCTGAACAACGTAAATAACGCAATGAATGTTATTGACTGTCAAAATGAAACAGATTGTGATTGATCGTGTGTTTCGCAATCAGGGTGCAGATCGTTATGAAATATGACAGGTAGGTAGGTAGCCTGAGAAGAACCTGAAGAAGGACATAGGCTACTTTTGACTTGACTGTGGTAAAGCCAAAGAAGGGTTATGATTTTAACAGGTTATGTATGTATGTTCATCTGTTCGCTCATATCTCCTCAACTCCTCGTCGTATTTTGACATAATTATGAGGTATCGTTACCATTATTATAATGTGTCACGTTTTACTCGACATTGGGATTGATAAATGACCATTTAAGAGGGAACAGGGGCTGCGAGGAATTTGAAAAATAGGTATTTGAAGAAACTATTGCAGTCTTCTTACCTCAAGTCTGCCCCCGTAGAGTGCGATAGGGATGGGATAGCTACAGCTCAGAACAATTATATCACAATTTTTTTAACGAAATCCTCTTTTCATATTCCCCTTTTTTCTCCTCGAAAACTGAACCGATTCAATTATTTTTTACATTAAAATTTTAAGAAAGAGTATGTCTAGGCTCCTATCTTTTTAATTTATGTTAAAAACTTTTCGAATTTGTCTGGTACTCCTCTAATCACGGGCGGCGGTAAAAATGGGGCATTTTTGTAATTTTTGGAGGGTCATATTTTCTTTACCGATAAGTTGCTGAAAAAAAGGAAATAACAGGGACGTGACTACAGCAGACCTTGATTTTATGAAAAAAAAAGGTCTTACAGGCATTATTCACGAAGAAAAAAGGAGAATACATTTGTATGGAGACTGGCAGATCCTCTTCCCTCTTAATGTACATGTATTAGACATGTCGGTTATAAGGTTATTATGTAGAAAGATAAAAATTATGCATCCTTTGTGTAATGGCGAACGGTAGTATGGACTTTGATTGGACTCAGGATTGATGTACCTCTTAGTAGAACTTTAGACAAATAGACGTAGGATAATTAACTTGGTATTGCAGGCGCAAGAGTTATGATTTTCCAATGGATGCCAATTGATTATCTAGTGACACATTCTTGGGAATTAGCTTTCTTAAAAAAAAAGCCTCATGCAGACTGGCGCGACAAGACTTAAGAAAACTTCATGGTAGAAAAATTCCCGGTGTCGCGTCGCGCCTGTCTGTATGAGGCTTTAGAAATAATACCATGACAATTTGAACAAACAAGACGTTATTATGAAAATAAAAAACATAAAATAAAACGTACCGTTAGGATGTCAAATGATCAACAAATTGAATTTGTACTATTTGGATTGTTGTACTTATACAACAAACGGGGCACGCTAACCTAACATGCAAAAAAAACCTAAAATTCGTGACATTGGTAATCGAGTTCTGTACCAGGTACGGTAAGCAAAATCACAGTAGTATTAATAGGTTTACATAACGAGTAATTTATTTTCAAGGTTAAACTTTGCACGAAGATGTTAAGAGCGAACAGGCCTGCGATTCTCCCTTTTTTTCTTCCTGATTTCCTTTAGTGCAATCATTTTTTTTTCTTCATAAAATCAAGGTCTGCTGTAGTCACGTTCTATTTCCTTTTTTTCAGCAACTTATCGGTAAAAAAAATATGAAAAATAACAAAAAATACCCCATTTTTACGGCCGTGATTAGAGCATAGACAAATTCGGAAAGTTTTTAACATAAAAGAAAATGATAGACATCTCTTTCTTAAATTTTTAATTTAAAAAATAATTGAATCGGTTCAGTTTTCGAGGAGAAAACAGGGGAATACGAAACGTTGATTTGGTATTTTTTTTTTTTGTGATGTAATTGGTTTGAGCTGTAGATATCCCTATCGCACTCTACGGGGGCAGACATGAGGTAAGACGACGGCAATAGTTTCTTCAAATACCTATTTTTGAAATTCGATGCAGGCCCTGTTTCCTCTTAAGGTTTATTTTGCTGACGTTACAACGTTAATGCAGGGTACTTGTCATGGCATGTCATGTCATAACATGGCTGTCGTTATTGAGGACTTGTTTACGAATATAGTGATGGAGACATGATTCGACATGTTGTTATCGATGTTAGAACATAAAGTTGTAGTACATACGGCTACACATCAGGCTATACATTTCCAGTTTATTCTGATCTCGCATTGTATAGGATTTCCGTACAATGCGAGGTCAGTTTATACTGGAAATGTATAGCTTGATGTCATAGACGTATAAAAAAGGTTTTTATACGTCTATGCTTGATGTGTTGTAGCCGTGTGTACAATCACATAAGAATCACAGGATACATTTAAGCTTGCTCTGGGTTAAGCTTGATATGGTTTTAACGGTTATTTTTCTAATGTTATAATAAATTGAGTGTAGATGCATTGGATATTATGATCAAGGCGATGTAAAGAAGAATTTTGAATTATTGTTATTTAAGAGAATTTTGAATGATTGTTATTTAACCCTTAACCACCTGACGTGTTTTTCAGTTACACTACCACCTGACGTCGGTCCTGGATACCGCTTGCGTATTTTCCATATTTAATAACCATTATTTAAAATATTACAATATAAAAGTATAGTTTATTTTAGTTATATTTTTATTCATCATAAGTTTTTAAATTGTGCAAAAGTTTGCATTTACATATAAAAAATCAACACTACAAAAATATATAAATTTTAGCAAAAACACTAGGATCTTCGAAAATCTGAGATATTAGTAGGAAATTGACTTGACGAATTGATTTGACGGCACGGTTGGCGCAGTGGTTAAGCGATTGACTGCTGCACTGCGTGTCGCGGGTTCGATTACCGCACGGAACAAATATTTGTATGACCTGCAAGTAGTTGTTGTGGAGCTGCCGAGGTGCACGTCGCCTACTGGTGGAAGCGAGGTAAAAGTACATGGACACATAGGTGCGTCGAATACATAGTAATGGAATAATTTGAAAAAGAAAATCGCCGGAGTCTCTCAGACCGACGTCAGGTGGTTAAGGAGAGAATTTTGAAAATACTTTTTTTTATTGATCACAGTCATGATACTTTTAACTTGCACAGACGATGACTCATTAGTTAGACATTACTGCCCGTACCTAATTACATTATATTCCCTAACATTCCCCTATTTTGTTGATCAGGAAACGGAGTGGTAATCCACCTCCCCGGCCTGTTCGAGGAGCTGAAGAAGAACGAGCTCAAAGGCATGAAGGGCTGGCAGGACAGACTCATCATATCAGACAGAGCGCACCTTGTCTTCGATATGCAGCAACAGGTAAATAATTACTACTACTAGCTACCTACTTACAATCATTTATAGGAATGGCATCATTTCGAATAACGCGTTTCTAACTTTCTTATTCCTAGCGAAAAAAAAATGTTTGTGTTGACTCTCGAAAAACTACGACAGCCATAACCGCGTCATCTCGTTAAATTTTGTTCCACGAATTTCCTCTTTTAATTTTGGGAGTAAGTGAAAATTTCTTGGGTCTACGTCCGGAGAATATGGTGGGTGGTCAAGGAGATTGAAGCCAGCACAGCGGTTTGCGTTGAGCGCAATTTCCGATCGATGAGCAGGAGCGTTATCTTGAATAAAAAACACCCTACGACAGTTTTCCACGAAGTTTTTCTTTAATCGCTCCACGTACTTTCGGAATTAAATTTGCATAATAGGGTCCAGCAATCGTCTGGCCTTTTGATATGTAATCAATAAATAGGATTCCTTCACTATCCCAGAACACTTGAGGCCATAACCTTCCCAGCGGTAGGAGCAAATCGAAATTTCTTAATGGATGGAGAGGATGGTCGTTTCCAAGACATGCTTTCTCTTAGTTTCAGGATCGAAATGGTGGACCCACGTTTCATCCATGGTGACAAGGCGACGGCAAAGATTATCCGAATCTCGCTGGAACAACGAGATTACGCTTAGAATTTTTCAAATGTCGCTTTTTGTTTTCGTCCGTTAACATTCGTGGCACCCATATTGCCGACACTTTTCTGAACCCCAATGAATGAATTAAAATAGATTGAATGCCATCAAATGATATCTTTACGAACTCAGCTGGGTAAATGTTTTATATTTATTCTTCTGTCTTCCAAAACCAGATTCGGAACCTTTTTGACATTTTCTTCCGTGACGGAGGTTGAAGGCCGCCCAGGACGCGGGTCGTGTTTATAGCTTGATCTACCTCTTTTAAATTCAACCACCCAGTACTCAACCGTTTAAATACAGCATCATCCCCTAATGTTTGCTGAATGTCCGGAAAAAGAAATCCTTCGTAGACATATTTTTAGGCATAGGCATATTTTTATACTTTATCACCGCACGTAACTCACTTTTATCCATAATTCTCGTTGCACAAAACAATTTATTGATTGCGAACGAACTGACGAAAACAAGTGACAGTTTGCATAAATATTGTGTGATTAACACTCTATAATTTGAATATCGAACTTCCCCCAAAAAGGTTTTATATATAATTATGTATGCACTTCTAAGAACTTTTTGATTCACCCTTGTATAGATCTCAAGTTAAAATCTAGGCTTGTAAAGCCACAGGCTAAAAGCAAGTATTGTATATCACAGGGCAAACACTATTTCATTGTACCGTTGCTCATAATCAAGCTTTACAAAGATCTATTGTACGCCGCAGGATATTTACAGTCTGCGTCACACAGTTCTAGTTTATTCCAGCCCTTAGCTAGTATAAATTATTAATAATTAGATAAACCGGGGAAGTCCATATATAGTATGGTTAGAACAATGGCGTTCCTGTATGAGTTAGTCGCGCCATCATTCTGCATATTTATACGATTCAAAATAGCATGGAATGATTCATAGTTATGTCAATATTTACTCTGAAATGTTTTATGTTACTTAGCCTTGAGTTAACGTTTTCTATTATAAAGAATCGTGTTTTTTATGCAACATAGAGTATTTAGAGAATACATGAAATTGATAACAACATTTTTAAATCTCAATCTCCTATTGGTAAAAACATCCATAGGCCATTCTATCAAGTATCAATCAATCTGCCTAGCCTTTTCCCAACTAAGTTGAGAGGTTGGCTTCCAGTCTAACCTGATACAACTGAATACCAGTACTATCGAAGAAGTTCATATCTATACACCGTAAGGACTATATCTGCTTGCAGCGCTCGGCCGCTATAGAACCGGGGCGGTAACAGATTTGGTCATCATGTTCATCGTTTCAAACTGCTTAGATATGAAGTTAGTACCTATTTTACATGGAGCGACTGCCTATCTGACCCCACAACAAAGTTACTAGGAAACACGGTACCCCTTGATAAGACTGGTTGTCAGACTTGGGCTTCTGACTACCCGTTACGACTTAAAAAACGTACGTAAAAAACTTAATGATGTTTTATCATATTCAGCCTCAAAGTTCCTATTGCTTGTCTATTATTAATCTTTTGTCCTGGTGGGTCAAGCCTAGGGTAACCGGAATCGTCCGGACATGTAAGTACGGCCTTTTTCGGGGATTTTTCTAGAAAACAAACAGTTTGATAAATACTAAGAATAACCTTAAATTAAAATGTCCGCACTTTTATAAAAAAATCCGACTGTTTGTCAGGATTTTTCAAATTTCGGAATGGTCAGAAAAAAAAACCCAAAAGCTATTAATGTAAAATTTTCATAAAACTAACAAAAGAAATAACAAACACACTTCATCAATATGAGGCATTAATCACTGAACATGCAAACGCGTGACGAGTGACGCGTGCGCATTAATTGCACGAGAACGCTGTGACGTCAGCAGCGGTCAAGGAGGCGCGAGACGATGCATATCGCGACGCTTATAATTATGATATACTTATACTCCATAGGTATAAGGTAACTATATAAAGGTAAACAAATCGTAAAAAGGGTTTTTATAGAAGACACTTTCTTTTTTAAGAATACGATAAAACCAAATTAAATTTATTTTAGATTTTTTCTCTTTTTATTAATGTAATGTATGTTAAACTTTACCATTTATTCTTAAACTACTCTTCGTAGATGTAATTTTTTTGTTAGATTTGTAATCTGTCTATTGTACAAAGTCCAAACTCTAAACGTCAACGAATTATGACGTTGCAAAATTGAAGAGTACAACTGTTACGTAGCATGACAACTGAAGTGACTGGTATTACGTTTAGTCGGTTACTTGACAGCTGTCCTGTCACGTGGTTTTTTTGTTTAACTTTATTTAACTACCTAAAACTATGGAGTATAGTAAATAATTATCAGGCGTTAGTTGACCCATTGCAGGGCAAAATGCCTCTTGTCATAATATGGAAAGAATGAGCATTTGTTACTACTCTTGCTCATGGAGTTTTCTCTTGATTTTCCTTGCATCTAAAGTCAGAACATGCAATGAATAGTAATTCTGCTACACCAAGTGAAACGTAATGAAACGCAGTATCCAGGTGAAGAACACAAAGCATATTGTAAGAATTATATAAGTAATAAATCAAGTAAAAAATTTGCAAAAAAAAATTTGCCGTCGGCGTATGATTGGATGGTATGTTATCGAAGTGTTAGAGGAATAATAATTAGTAGTTATTTTTGCCGGCAAAGAACGCCGAGCCCATCGGCATACGTTAGCTATCTCAAGTTTTTTTTGCGTGACTCGAGTGAACGTGAGATTGCCAACGCTTCGTAAAGCTCCCGTCTGTATCCGTGTATAAGATCGTAATTTAGATTCGACGCGATGAACCCACGCCTCTACAAGGCAAAGAAACCTGAATTTGGGTAATAACTATGAGAAAAAACAATTTAGCTGGCGGTAATACGAAATTAAAGAAGATTAAAGAAAAAGTATTCGAGGATTATAGAAAAAGCGATGTATGATGTGGAACCGATGTGAGTTGCCTGCATCAGAGTGGCGTCGCGCCGCCTGGTACACGCTGGGAGGCGCTCACCGCCGTCGCAGGCTCGGGATCGCCCGCAAAACCGCCCACTTCGGCTCAGAAGCACCAGGTCGCGGTAGTCGGTTCCGCGTGGACAGCGTTAGGGCAGGGCCGGACAATGCACTGAACCCTGGTCGTGGAGTCGTATCCGGAAGGTAGGGCCGAAACCGGGCTTTTATGTTGGTACGGAGAACAACTTATATGGGAAGAATATCCCGGTCCCTAGGAAGGACTTTAACGATTACTGCGATACTGCAACGTGTCTGTTCACTCAAGAAAATTTAGCACAAAGTCAAAGTGAGCCTGGGTAGCTGACGACTGACCTCAAACAAGCACGAATCTTCCTACCATCAAACAAATTTTAAATTTCTGTCAAACGTGCCAATAGTTTATAAATAAAACATGTTTGGCCTTTTTCGCGTGTAAAGAGGCCTATTTGGTAATTGAATGCTGCAATACACATTCCAGCAAAAAAGTAAGACATTGTAATCACCATATTGGTACTGTCTGGGTATAGGAATAGGACAGAGACCACATTTGTTTTTTTATTCTGCGGCCAAACAAAACAACACGGTCAGAAATAAAACGTAAAAGACAACTCTCTAGTGGTTGTGGTCAAAAGTACGTGAGAAAACCACAGAAAAAACAAAATGTTTACAGACAGTTAAATTATACACGTTTCTGTAGTCATTAACGTTTATATTCTTTAACTTATGCCCTTTTCTCGTTCGTCATAAAAATCCAAAAGTAACTTTTTCCATTAAAAACCCCTCCTACATAGATTATCTAATCATAACGTGATCTAACCATTACCTATATACCTACTTACATGCAAGTCACGCCCCACATGACGTAGTGCTTATACTCATCTGTGGAACATTAAAGTACAATTTATTATCTAAACACGTGCTTAAACCGTCGTTTTACACGCCTATATCCTATATGATACTGTGTTGATAATGACTCAGTAAGGCCAACTATTAAGTCGGGTTAATCCGTACTAATTTGTGGTTGATACTTACTTAAAAACTTTGAGTCGGCGCAAAATGTCGTTTCCTTCCATACTTATCTATTAGTTGTGGATGGGTGTCCATCCATTACATAATATAGAAACTCCTCCGTGCCTCGGAAAGCACGTTAAGCGTCGTGTAGACCGGCGCAACGTGACTCTAACAAAACAATTTCTGAAAACTTCACGGTAGAACAATTACCATACCGGTGTCGCGTTGCGCGACAAGTCTGCACAAGCCTTTAAGCCATTGGCCCCGGCTGTCATTCGTAGATCTTTGACAGTCGTTAAGGGTAGCCAGAACCCCAAAAAATCTGACAACCAGTCTTACCAAGGGGTATCGTGTTACCCAGTAACTGAGTAGTGGAGGTCAGATAGGCAGTCGCTCCATGTAAAATACTGGTATTCAGCTGCATACGGTTAGACTGGAAGACGACTCCAACATAGTTGGGAAAAGGCTAGGCAGATTGACTTCTCTATTAGTCATCATCTCGGTGGTCACCCCCTTTCTAGCCATATCATCTTTCACATAGACCATCCATCTTTTCTTTGGTTTTTCTCCTACTTTTATAGCCATTGACATTGAAGTCGTAAGAGCTCAGGCTGTAAAAACAAGTGTTTGAGGTACAAATTCTCAATTTTTCACGTCAAACAGTTATTTTATGTTTGGTATGAACATCTATTTTAGTCAGATACACATTTCACAACAAACAGTGAAATAAGAGCGATTTATTAATACGGGCAAAGTAGCTTTATCCTAAATATGTTTAGAACATATTCCAGTCTGCCTAGATGTGACTGCGAGTATCAGAAATTAATACTTATAGCTCAATTGCTATCTAACCTCTGTAACCCAATTAAGGGGGGAAATTGATATCCTGAAATTGCTTCACCAGAATATCGGACGAAGAATAATTGCTATAATTATCAGACTATCTAAAATATCGGGTTGTCAGTCTTTCTAGTTTCTGGAATAATACGTATCATACATATGTCATATGACAACCGATTCTGACAACTTAGTACATACCTACTGAGTAATGTATGTCGTATGCTATGAAACTCTACAGTTTATATTTGCCTATACACACATAGGTTATATGAAATGATAATGCGAGTATATGACTAGTGTGCTAATAAGGATATACATGATATTTATTTATCTAGGTACGTCTAAAACTGGGCTATGATAAAATATGCATACAATATCACTTTTATAGCTAATGCTCCATTGATTATAACGTTAGACAAATAACGGTTATCACACTTTCGTTATTTCGATATCTATACGTTGATATAAACTATAAACTCCGTCATTTCACGATAAATACCAAGGAATGTACTTTTTTTTACCATTTACATTTAAAAAATAACTCTAGTGCAGTAATTTCAACAATATTACACAATAACTATCGTTATTTAGTCGTTATTTGTCTAATACTATAATAAATGTAGTATAATAGTTATGGATTAAATAGCATGCAGAGGCGAGAATATTGCCATCAACTGGGCACAAAAACAGACTTCTACTGAAAATTACCCGATGGAAAGTCCAATATGACGCTGTGGCCCTGTTTCGCATAGAGTCACAGCATTATGCTGAGCGATAGCCGTATTACGCATATTTTCCCCAACTATTTTTTATATATACTTTATTGTAAGTACACCAGAAAATATATAGCAAAAAAAATATTTTTCGGTGAGGATACCGCAAATAAACGTATTTTCTTCGTTTCTTCCATCTACACTTTGCTCGAACCGGGTGCTTATTGGTGATTCGCACGAATTTACTCGCCCGAAACGGGCAAAGGCGAATTCACAACTCCAAAAAACGATTCGCCTACAAATAAATTAACATCGTGCGAAAAGCCTAAGAAAAAAAAAAAGTGTTGATTCGCCCGTTTTGTGTGAGTAAAATTCGTGCGAATCACCACCAATAAGCCGAACGGGGGGATTAAGCCCCGGACTTCTTGTTCAGCAGTCGCGCGCTTGAGATTACTATTCAGCGTTCGCAATTTAGTTTTCAAACATATTGAAAAATGTGCTTTTCGAAAACTAACTTTATAACTTACATATAAAGTTCAGTTTGCGCTACAACTTCAAACTTATGACTTTTTCAATTATACGTCTTCATTCTTAAAATCAACTTAATTTACCCTAGTGTCAAGTGGTAATAAATTCAATTGGAAACAAGGATTTCAATAGTATTTAGTGCAACCAGCCATTCAGCGCATGAATATAATTTTCCTTTATACTTTTCCAGGTGGATGGTCTTCAAGAAGCGGAGAAGGGCAAGAACTCGCTGGGCACCACAAAGAAGGGCATCGGCCCGACCTACTCCTCCAAGGCAACCCGCAACGGACTGCGGATAGGAGACCTCCTCGGGGACTTCGTTATGTTTGAAGAGAAGTAAGTGCTTTGATTTATTCAAGCTTATATGTGTAGTTTTTGTTTATCCTTAAATTGAAAATATTAAAGTTATAAAACTAAAACCCAACTACAACAAAATAGTCATCTAATAAGGTATAAACAAGGCATCACAGACAGACAAATTAAAAATCCGGAGTCACACGTGTTAGGGCATAAATCGAACAGATTATGGATGACTCCGGAATATATTTTTTTAATTTTTTTATTATAACTTTTATTTGAATTATTTTGGGGTTATTTTTTATTTGCTAATTGAGCCCTTTCATTTGATACCCAACGTAATGTTTTTATTTTATTTTTTTATAACTTTACTTTATATCCTCTAGAGGGCACCATATTGAATTTAATGTGACGTCACATAGCCTATAACCGGCGGACAATCAAGACGCTTCCAACGATACCTCATTTGTCAAATTATGATCAGGAGTTTAGAAGTTATGAGGTAACAGATGAACATATACATACATACCAGTCAAAATCATAACCCTCGTTTTTGCTTCGCCGTAGTCAGGGTAATTCATTGTACTTATAGAGGGTTGAGTTATAAATTAAAGTCGCTTTTCGTGTATAAATTAAAGTCGCGGACATACAGACAAGTATGTCCGCGTTGTTCTTCTAAGCCACGCAACAGATTTTGATGCGGTTTTCACCATCGTTTAGGGAATTTATTCCGGTACGTTTATGTTTATATTACGTTCGTATTAAAGTGACATATAACTAAGAAATTAGATGTCTTATCAAGTCGTAAAAACCGTGTGAAGCAGGAGCGGGTCGCTAGTTCTCTATAGAAAAGGGAGGATCCTCCGACCAGACGGGTGTCGTGTCTGGTGTACTGTCTGCCCGACGATTGATGTCGGGAAGTTATATAAATGCTGATCGCGAGGTGAAACTCTGCTTGCGCGATGCAGGATTTGTGTAACGTCAGGTCCTTGATGCGTAGTTCGTACGTGGCGTTGTAGATGCCGCCACATGATCGTCAGTATGAACTTAAGGGGGACACCAAACTGCCGGGGTTGCGGGAAAGTCCGAAAGGGATACCGTGGCTCCTGGCAACGTACAGGCAACTGAAGAAACACGGGTGGGTTTTAGTCAGTAAGAGTGTGACACGCCCTCCCGCTCCGCGCCGAGCGGGAGAAGTTAGTTGATAATTTCCCATAAAAAAATAAAATAAAAAGTGGGACACCAAAGGAAGGATTTCAATAATACGTTTTTTATCCTTCTCTTTATATATTGGAAGGTGTGTTTTACTAGTATTACGTGAAACGTGTGATCCAACCAACGTTGAAATCGTGAAATAGAAATCAGCTGCTCTATACATTTTGTAGATTTACTAAGTGAACTGAAGACAAATGTATGGAGTAATAGTTTAATTTTTTCGCGATATCAGGGTTTGTCCCGTGGTAAAAGTTGTTCATTATGGTAAGTACAATAGCCTCTTTTCAGGTTTAGAATGAACAAAAACTAAGGTTTTATTCCAGTTCATATAGATTCACAAATATTTGTAAATCATTGATATGTCTTTGCCAGCGTTTGCAGTATTGACTGCAATGTTTGCTTAGGGGTAAACAAAATGTTTGTGCATACTGTAAATGATTGGTGTAACAGAATGTATACCCGGCCCTATGTTGTATACGTGACCAAGTGGTTAGCACCACTGTTACACATTGATTGAGATAAAACCACCAAAAGATGGCTGATGAACTATAGTAGGTAAAATGTGACAAAATCTGACAGTCGAAACCTATTAATTGCAGTTGGGGTGAACTTAATTCCATTACATATTTAAAAAAATTAGTTAAAAGTTCAATTTAGTCAACAGTAAGATTTCCCAAACAATTAAATTTAATTAATTACTGCCTACAAATAAACTAAAATAAAAATATTTTTATTACAGTTGCAAGTAATGATGGTTCAATATTTAGTTAGAAGAATTAACGTAAATACGGGAACTGTTCATACCACATTTCTGTAAATAGTAATGAATATGATATTTCCATATGAATAGGTACAAGTAAAATGCGCATTATTTACCGTAAGTGCACATCTCGAGTGCAAATCATCGAACACAAAAACTTCCTGTATTGTGAAGTGCAAAATAAATTGTTTTTAATGATTGATGATAAAGATCTTAGCTTTACAATACTTATCGATAAAGTAAGTATTAGTTTCTTATAGACTTATATGTATGTTCTGACTTCTCTAATAGGAACAGGGTTTTAATCAATCAAAACTGTCTTTGAGGTTTTTACGAAAAAAATGTCTTCGTATTCGATTTTGCCTGTAATAAAGTCACCCTCCCGGCTAACTGTTGTATCTCACAAACTGACGTATCTGTACTGACATTACCAAAGTGTGTTAAGTTTTGTGGCCTTAGGGCTTTAGGGCAACTATTAACTCAAAGAGCAATATAGAAAAAGTTATTAATTCATGAATCAAGCCACATATATCGCACCTTTGGTAGAACAAGGGCACAATTGCAGTTTTTGCAATTTTACAGGAGAGTAATTTTAAGATATTTTTTGTACTTAATGTGGTCTAGCTATGTTAATAATGTTCTAAGGTTGCTCTGCACTATTTCCATCTGGCGGTTTTTTGAAGGAATTAAACGAATGTCTTTGTCCCTCCAGTTCAAAGGGCCTTTTTAAAGCATTTCTGCATATTTAAGTCATTTTGGCAATTTATGACAATTATGCCCTTGTTCTACCAAAGGTGCGATATAGTAACATGATTGTAGCGCCGTAGCGAAAAATATCAATTACTAGTTATGACAGTTAGCGGGGAAGATGACGATAAATGCAGCCAAAATTGGACAGCCTGCTGAATACTAGCTTTCTGTACCAATAAGTTAGGCACCGATCCCAGTATCGGCGAAATATCCTTCAAAATATCCTCATCCTGATTGTAGTTTCTGCGACAACCATGATTATCACGGGCAACGGGGAATCAATGTTCGATATACCCAGGATTAGAAATCCTAGAATTAATGTGTTGTCTTATTACAAAACAAGGTTTTTCTTTTGATATGGTTTAAACTACCGAGACGGTTTTTGTAATAATAAAGTATGTAACTATGGTTGAAGTACAATTCTTTATACAAAACTGAAAAATAAATCGAAATAAAATTCGGAAATTTTAAAATGACACCGTGGGTTAAACTTGGTTCTGAAAATAAACCTTGTCTAATCTAAACTATGTATATTATAAAGAGAAAAGATTAGATTTTTTGTATGTTTGTTGCGCTTTCACGGCTAAACGGCTGAACCGATTTTCATGAAATATGGTATACTTTGGATCCTACGGAACGCCATAGGCTACTTTTTATCGACATAACACGCGGGCGGAAGTATTGAACCTAAATCCTCTCCAAAAAATCAATTCCTCATAATAGTAAGAATGAAAATTATAATTCCATAAAAAAATCGGGAATCAATAATTTCTATAAGACAGGGAACTAAAATAACTTCCTCATTTTTTCAGGTTCCGTACCCTAGCAGCCAACTACAAGCGTATGTTCCCGTCTCTAGAGGTAGACATTGAGGGCGAGCTGGGCCGCTACCAGCAGTACGCCACAAAGATCAAGCCCATGGTACGGGACACCGTGTCTTACCTCCACAAGGCTATCGGAGAGGGGAAGAAAGTGCTGGTGGAAGGAGCTAATGCGGCCATGTTGGATATTGATTTTGGTAAGCGAAGGAAACACTTGAAATTTCTATTTAATAACTGGTGTAAAAAGACGCTTCACGAAGCCGAGAGTCACTTATATTCCTGGTCATTGTGATATTTTTTGTACTGACTGGAGCATACCTAGAACTTTCTGGTTACGAAGATATTAAAGTTCCAACTTTTTTTTCACGAAAATAAGTTTTAAATGTTATAACTAAAATACCCCAACAACTCCTTAGGCACAATGTTTTGCATGCGGCCGTAAACGGTGATTTATCACACAGAAAAATTAAACATTATTTCGCAGCATTTTTTTTTGCTCAATGTTACTTAATTTGATGTACAGAATGCGTAGATAACGGCTATGTGATGGTTCTTGTTACACTCTTTATACCTCGGTTTCTAAGAATTTACATTTTGCAACGTAATTCTCAAAACAAAGGCTTATTTCTGTTATGGTCATGGAACAAATTAAATCTATTGAATACCGTGTAATAACATGTATAAACCCGTTTTTCACACATCGACTTTCCAATGTGAGTTTAATCAAATTGAATAGGAAAAAATTGCAGTTAGCTCAAAAATAAAAAAGTTGTGTGTCAGCTCTGACGCCTCCGACGCACGACTGGAGTTTACTCCTTAATAGGTACGATTGTCTTTGAGTATTCAAAAGGCAAAGAGGGTAAATAAACGCAACTATATAAAAAAAAACCGGGCTGAAATATCTACATCGAAGTGTGAAACATGCAATATGCTTTTTTCAAAATATTAACCCGTGTTTATTTACGAATAAAACAAAACCAGTGTTACTCTTTTATAAATTTCAATTTCCATACCCTGGGGCCTTATATGAAAATCGATTCTTAAAGAGTCCACTCCAAAAAAGCTATTCTTTATTGTCATCTGACTACCTTAACAGGCAAACAGTCGTGATAATACAACAGCGTAGAACCACAAGTGAACCGTATAAACGATTAATCTTATCTCAATCGACAGAATTAATTGCCTTATCCACGTGCCTTTCTTTATACAGTTAACGCAAGCTTCGTCCTATGATAACATTTATCATACGACTGCGTCCGGAATACTCTTATCTGGGAGTGCATGCGTTGATGTTACACTGAATGTGGAGACTTTGTGTAATATCACTCGTTTTTTCCAAGCATTGCTATCACTTTGTTACTTTTAAAATTGTATGTTGATGTTTTTGATGTGGTATTATTTCGAAACGTTCAACAAACGATAAGTCTTACACCCGGTTTCTTAGTCTAAGTCAAGTGATCCGATTGGCCGCTGATAATATATTCAACCATTCACAGCAATCGACTCGCGCTTGACAGTTTATTAGCTATAGTTTGATAGAGACCGCTGTTCCGCGCTTTAGGATTGTGCGGCGAGGCGGGGGGCAGCGGTGGGCTGGACGCCGCGCGCCGTGAGCATTGACGAATGAGCGGCATGCACTGCCCCCCGACTCACCGCGCTCTTGCCTAAGGCGCGGAACAACGGTCTCGGTCAAAACATAAAAAAAAAAAAATGATTTTCGTTCCAACAACCGAGCTTTTTTTTCGAAGTACGTTAATGTACTCTGCTCGATACCAGCAAACTTATCAACTCAATTCAACAATAATTTATTCTCTCTTCACAAAGCTGACTTAAAGTTAATCAGGTCACCAGGTCCCCTCCACGGCTAGACTTAGCTTTTACAGAGATACCGTGCAAGAGTCGAAGTTAAACAATATGCATTACATTACCATCCATTTTTACCGCATTAAGCGATTTACTTTCGGTAATAAACCAATTTTCTGCACTCATTGTGATTGCTGACGCTGACGAATGGATCGCTGACGAACGGCACGTTTTCGCTAAATGAGTAGGTATACTCACTTATATAGCCAAGTAAAATTTTGTTTTGTCTAGCGGACATGCCTGTCCACTATTCACACTGGGGCACGTTAAAGTGGGGCTCGCCGCTAAAAACTCCATAGAATTTGCCTACATCTGCTTAGCTACATAATTCTAACACAACATCATTGGTTGGTAAATATTTTTTGGTGTACAATAAATCCTAATTCTATCTTTCTATTTATTACGCTTCAGGTACCTACCCGTATGTGACGTCATCAAACTGCAGCATCGGCGGCGTATGCACGGGCCTGGGCCTCCCTCCGCTGGTGATCGGCGAAGTGCTCGGCGTCGTGAAGGCGTACACGACGCGCGTCGGCGACGGACCCTTCCCTACCGAGTTGCATGATGTTAGTATTCAAGTTCAATTAAGTAATCGGAGTGGTTGGCAAAATGTCATTCAGATCCGCAAACGATGGGGCACTTAACACCATGTCCTGTATGCCTTGAAAAAGGTAATAGATATGAATATGAAATTGAGTCAGCCCTGAAGTTAGCTACAAGCGAGTAACGTCCTTAAATTCCTTTAACGTGCAAGCAATTTAAGGATGTTACTCGCTTGTAGCTAACTTCTGGGCTGACACAATTTCATATTCATATCCATTACCTTTATATGCATTCCATTATAGAGATATGAGGAACAGAATGTAAAGTTCACTCATCCTCTATAGAAAAGAGAGTAACCTCCGACCAGACCAGTGTTGTGTCTGGTGGGCAACTGCCCGACGATTGATGTCGGGACGTTGTACATATACTCGTTGCGTGGTAAACTCCTTGCGCGATGCAGGATTTTGCGTGGTTTGCATATGGCGTTGTAGATGCTACCACCAAAATTTTGATTGCCAGCAACAAGCTACGACCCAAACGACTACTTTTTCTAGACGTTCCTATAGAAAGCTGGTTTTTTTCTGGGCTGTCCATTTGTTTTCAACCCAAGTCATGCGGCAGTAGAACGAACATAAGTACGGTTAAAACAAATTGTTACTTTACTTCCTGAGATCCTTAAGTTCTGAGTTGAGCTCCACGATTACTGACAAATGCTTGCACTGACAGGACAGGTCCACTCAAATCTGTGTCGTTTTTTTCTCAAAAGACCATTTCAGACACTAATCTACATGATCCTCATACGCTCATTTGCGACAAGAACGTGACAAAGTAAAAATCTCAATTTGTGGTAAAATGCATTTGAAAGTTTAAAATTCCTGTAACTTTTTAATTATTATGTTTAGACTATTCAGCTCAATACAACATAACTTCAAGGTTTTCGTTTTTTTGGATCAAATTGCATTCAGATGTTTAAGTTAGTTATTAAATTTATTATGATTATTTATTTAAAAAAGGGTCCTCCTTGTTGCGTTATTTCTGTAAAAAATTTGCAGTATTGCAAAACAAACAGATATGTACCGTTTTTCTTGAAAAAAATTTGAATAAAAATCTAAACCTTTACAAGTTATGTCGTATTGTTACGTTTTTATTGATAATCTGTAATCTAAATGTAAGGAACATTTTAATTAAGACACGTTACTGTCGTAGAAATCTCTTTATTTTTGTATTTTGTTTTACAAAATGAAAGATATTTTAGCGAAGTTATTGTGTAACTTTCGCTGAAATACAAGTAATAATCACATTTAAAAAAAATATTATAATTATAACCAGACACTAATATCTGTAGTTTTACTTTTACTCACAACCGTTAGCAATTAAAACGTTATTAAATATTTAGAAATGCCATATTAGCATAAACATCACAAGCCTCTTCTTATCTCAGTAATATTAGAAAACTAACCCTAATTAAGTCTCACATAAATCAAATAAACATCTTAGCAAAACAAATCACAGATAGGTAATTATTCAGTACAAAGATTATCCTCTAATCTTAAAAATATTAGGAACATAACATTATTATTATTAATGGCACAAAGTTTCAAGGCATTTCTGAATTCACAGTTCACTTAACAATAATAAAATCTGAGTAAATGAAATAAAAAACTTAACACTTAAATCTACAAAGATTCGTAAAAAGGTCTGTAGTACCTTGGAATGTGGTTTTTGTTGATCAGTTCCATTAGATCAGCCTTCTTTCTTTCAGCTATTCCGGGTTTAGTTGTGTAGGCTTTTTTAACCTCAATAACAATGTCTTTTTTCTTCTTTATGACTATAGCTCTTTTAAACTCCTCTTCTGCGTATGAGTTTTTGTAATAAATTGCCCGAGCATCATCCTTTATGACTTTTATCATCTTGACTTCACTGATTTTGACTGGAACGTTTTCGTCATCTTTTTGTATTGCAAAAGACATTAAACTGCATACATTCTTCCAGTCATAAAAATCTTCAAAGCACATTTCGTTCACTCGGAATGGCTCACTCTTTTTACGAGCAGATTTGATAGCACTGATGAATGCATCGGGCGTGTACATAGGTCCTCTTCGCAATTCTCTTCGCACTTGTCTTTCTATTTGTGAGTGTGCCGAATCCCCTTCATTTTGGTAAGTGAACATACCTTCAATAATTGATGGTATTGATGACGAAGAAGTGCTGCTGCTCAAAGAACTAGTCGAGTCGCAACGAGGCCGGTCATGTTGCAGTTGTTGTTCTTCCGGTGCTGATTCACATGCTAAAAAATAAATTGATTGTTTAATTCATTTGTATTTCGAGAATCGGTATTATTATCTTTTCATTTTAGTAACTTACGTGAATGTTCATTAATTCCTCGGACAAGATTTACAATCTTCCTAGACCGTGATTCCATCTGAAAAATAAATTGTAATTAGACAATGTTTTTATCATTTATAATGCAACATTGTAAGCTATTCGTTGTAAAAATGTATTATTTTCTATCAAGAATGTGTTAACTTGAGATAACCAACATTAAGACCAAACATTTTGTACTTTTATTATCAACTGTAACGGAACATCTTAAAGTAACCAACAAAAAACATTGTTTATTTCAGCAACAACGGTACAATCCTATGTAAACCATAGCATGCGATTACTATTTTTACTACAATAATGACCCACATACAAATGTCCCGTTATAGCTGCAAAAATAAATCACTAAAAACACAAAAAGCTGTATTTACCTTTCATCAAAACCGTGACACCACGAGCTGTTACGTTTTTGCCGCAATCGGGCAGCACTTTCCTCCTCAAGCGAGCGGCGACAACTGACGTGAACCGATCTTGCATTAAACTTAAGGGCAGAAAGAGATGGCGCTAAACCGATAGTCGCTGACCTTTTCCCTCATTACTCGGTCATTTTCGGCGCTAGAAATATCGCGTTTTGCAGCAAGTAGAGTGCGATGCGCCGGATTCTACTGTATAATTATTCCATAACGATACATATTTTCGTTAACACGTTCTTGTCGCAAATGAGCGATATGGCCTGACCAAGATTATGTCTGGACTTTAAAAAAGACTGTGACCTCTGAGTTTGTTTCGGCCTTTCTTTTCAGAGTAGTCAGATAGGAAACGCCGAACTCATCTAGCTAATTTTTAATTTAAAAAAAAATTAAGATCACGTGTAAAAGTGATTCCAATAATTATCCTATTTACAGAATAAACAATTTCATTTCATTTCTTCGCAGGAGACAGGCACGTTGCTACAGGAGCGCGGCCACGAGGTCGGTGTGACCACGAAGCGAGTGCGGCGCTGCGGCTGGCTCGACCTCGTCGTCGTGCGGTACACCGCCATGGTTAATGGATACACCTCGTGAGTTGTATACTATAATATATTATAAGTTATAATATAACACTAACTACACAATATAATAATATACAAGCCTTTGCCCGCGTGGATGTCGGAAAATATCCCACGGGAGCGTACTGCCGGGATTTAAAGTGCCCTATGGGTCAATCCAGGTTATAAACTATCTGAGTATCAAATTTCATCCTTACAGGTCCCCGTCGGCATGATTTTTTCCGATATAATGATTTTTTCGATTATAATTCACAGCGTGTTTGTACACTTGGTTACCACAAATAACGCGCGCGCGCTTCGTGAGATAAAAATAATGTACGACGAGACGCGCTAGTTTTTAGAGAAAATATGTCAAGGACTAAAAACAGTCTTGTACTGGTAACTAATGGGGACAAGTTCACCGTATCCAAGGCGAATAATTATCTAATGAATGTTTCAGGCTATGTCTCACAAAGATGGACATCCTAGACACGCTGGAGGAGATCAAGATCGGCATTGCGTATAAGTTGAACGGCAAGAAGATCGAGTACTTCCCCTCGTCGATGACCGAGCTCAGCAGTGTAGAGGTTAATACTTTTATGTATTTACATTACTCAAGTATTTAAAAACTCGCGTGAAAAGGCAAACCAATAATGTAGCCACTAGTCAATAACATAAGGGTTTTTTTTGTCCCTTCCTGATGCACAACATGGATGGATATTTTTGTATGTACTATGTAATGAATGGTATATATTCGTATCACTAATCAGCTGTCGACCTGTCTGTTTCCTAGAAAATTTAAAAACCCTTAAGATTAAGAATATAAAAGTAATCAATGCTTGTAAGCATGTGGGGTATTGTTGGATCCGATATTATGATGATTCTAGGTGAGTTTTTTATTAACCGACTTCAAAAAAAGGAGGTTATATGTTCGACTGTATGTATTTTTTTTTTTTTTTTAAGTTAGAACTGCAGAAATAATTTTATGTTTATTGTTTTTAAATTTCCTTGCAAACTTATGTTTGCGGTCGATAAAATAATTATTCATCCCAATTACGGAAGCCTTCACTGTGCGTGGTCCCACACGTACTTGGCCGGTTTTTAAACATCATGATGACTTGTCCCGAGCGACTCATCCAATATGCTCTTTTTACCAACATAATTGCGTCACCAGGTGGAATACATAACATTGCCCGGCTGGGCGTGCAGTATAGAGGACGTGCGGCAGCTGGACAAACTGCCCGTGCAGGCGCGGAACTATGTGAAGGCCATTGAGGACTTCTTACAAATACCTGGTGAGTTTCATTCATATTAGTGAACAACAGACAAGCACTATTTCGGGCTGTATCACACTGGCGATTTGCGAGTTCCAGAAAAGCGATTATTTAACGCGCTCGCTGCGTGTGCGTAGCGAACACGCCACGTGTGCGCAAGCGTTGTATCGAAATTAAAACTTATGAATAACAATACAGTCTACTCTAATGGACGAAGTTCAAACTCAAAACATTTATTTCAATGAAACTTTAAGAGGTATGAGGAATAGGGTGTCAAAGTCATATATGTCATTCGCGCGATAAACTCTAATTACGTGATGCAGGATTTCTGTGACGTCAGGGTCTTTGATGCGTAGTTCGCATGTAGCGATGTAGATGCCGCCACAAATCCATTTACAGACACTTTTGAATTGTCAAGGAGTCGGTCAGTCAGAAATATGAAGCATGTTGCATATGTTGACCATTCCAAAGCGTAGTAGGTACCTATGGAGAAGAATGGGCAAGTACATAGTACTCACAACGTGCTATGGAATTATATAATACAATAAGATGTCTATTATTATAAGCATTTAAATTATGACCGTGTCATTTGAATGGCAGTTGTAACTAATTTATAATACGGCAGCGCCACAGCGGCAATATAAATGTTAAACAATTTATATAATAGGTAGGTATTAAAGCATGAACAATGATTCTTAGTAACCATTGACGCTGTATTCTTAATTTTGGCAAAGTTTCAATCAAAACAATTATAATCTCGGTTTAATTGTGCCAATAGTTGGTCCGAGTGAAGTGTTTCAGTATAATAAACACAAGAACAAAAGATATATTTTATTATAGAATATTCGTGATAATGATGAAATTCTATGTACAGCTAGATTTCAGTTAATCCTAATTATTTGTTTAATCCCAATACCTGCTAACATATTATATTTAAAAACATGAAAGTACTGCATGCAGATTTTTTACTCAAAATCTGGCTCTGCCAGTCTATTCTGTAATAATCTCACGGTGAAAACTTAGGTGAAGTGAACGTGAAGTGAGCTGTCATTCCACCTGCTGCTACGGACTGACAGCTCACTCTGATCTCACTTCACCTAAGTTCTCACGGTGAGATGGTTACAGAATAGCACTGCTGATTCGGCGGCTCTTCATTTGGTTGTCTTTGTCTTCAATCTTGTCATTCCGGGCTAAATAGAAAACGCAAACTCTTTGGGGATAACTGACGCGTTTATGCACATAAGTCTACCATTAAACATCTGGGGCCTAAAGTTTGTCTAGGTTCCTATCATGTTCTTTTATGTTAAAAACTTTTCGAATTTGTCTGGTAGTCCTCTAATCACGGCGGTAAAAATGGGGCATTTTTGTAATTTTTGGATGGTCATATTTTCTTTACCAATAAGTTGCTGAAAAATAGGAAATAACAGGGATGTGTCTACAGCAGACCTTGGTTTTATGAAGAAAAAAAGATTGCTCTAGAAGCATTATTCAGGAAGAACAAAGGGGAATACATTTGTATGGAGAATCGCAGGCCCTGTTCCCTCTTAAGACCATGCAAATTATTGTATAATGTACTCTTGTTTTACAAAAATTAAATATCTTATCTTATTAAATAGGGCCCTGGTGATTCGGCGGCCACCCGTAAACCATTTGTATATCTAAAAAATAAAACCATTGATAAATCTATAATTTAACTCCATTTCTGTTACAGTAAAGTTCATCGGCGTCGGCCAGGGCCGGGAGTCCATCATCAGCACAGAAGCTTAACGTCGGAGCGAATTCGCCACCTAGTGTCACTTTCTTATGTAATGTTGTTATTTTATAAGTGAAGGTACGGCTGCGGCGTAGGCGCCGCTTTTGTGCTCATTATACAGGTTAAAGATGGATGTAATCGTGATAGACATGTCGTTTTAAAGTTTCTGAACACCTTTTGTGATTGTTTAATGTTTTATTGGTTATCCAGTCACAATAAGATATACTTGAGGCTCCGATAAGAATGTTAGAAAGAAGTGAAATTGTCAAAAATTTGAAAATATAATGTTCAAATGTTTTATGACAGTGTGAGATAATATGGCAGTTGTTATCATGATCATCATCGCTCAGCCTCTCCCAGCTATGTTGGGGTCGGCTTCCAGTTTAACCGGATGCAGCTGAATACCAGTATTTTACATGGAGCGACTGCCTATCTGACCTTCACAACCCAGTTACTGGGTAATACAATACCCCTTTGCTCGATATGGAAGCAGCTATAAAGAGACCGAAGCAGCTCAGCTGTCTTAAGTTCCGTAACAGTATGGATACCGAAAAAGTCTCTAAGGTAATGAGCGCAAAAGAGGCGCTGGCCTTCATCAGCTTGCCGCTGGCTTATTTACCTAACAGTTGTTTTAAAAAGGCAATACATTTTTAAATAGTCAGGCCCCCACAGTTATAACGCGTTTTTTATCAGTTTAGGATTAAGATCAATTGCCTATTACAGCTGGAATTGAATGTATGTATGTAATATTTTAACAATAAATTTATGACCATATACACCATATAATATGTTAATAAAATACATATGGAGCCTTACGCCTTAAAATGAATTGTTTTTTTTTGCAACTATTTCAACTAGCGCCTTTCGTTGCTATGATAATATACAGGTTGGTGATTTAGACACCAACCGTCAAAGACAACAACAAATTTTTCGATGAAACTCATATCCGATTCGTGAAAAAAAAAAAACAAAACAAATTCCTATACCAACAAATAGTAGACAAACTATTTCGAGAGAAAGTTTTTTCTTAAATCACCCTCTATACGGATGCAGGTGTCTAAATCGCCATCCTGTATTTAAGACAGATTATGCAGTGAATTTGGTCGATTTATAGATATTACTTTTATAACAGTACTTTGCCTCCGTGTACTTATAGTTTCAACTACATAAATTGGGGTGGTGTTGCAAAAACGTTTTATAGTACTTATTGATGGACGGGTAGCGTTTTATCAACGGCTACGCTATAATATATACGCAAGCGATATTGCGACAACTCCCTAAAATATTGAGATGTCATGCCTATCTCGAATACAACAATCTCTAAAACACATTTCCTAAGTAGTTGGAACACAAAATATTTTATAGACAAGCTTACATCACTAGTCAAGTTTTATACAAGAAATATAATTCAGTATTGTTCATTGAAACTATAGTACCCGGCGACCGTAAATATGGCAAGTTCAAGATCAAGTTATGGTTCATTTTCATTAGTCGATAACTCGGTCGATATACAGCATGCGGGGACTCCCCGCAGGCGGGGAAATGACTAATGAGTCACCAGTTTATGTAACGTGGTCGGTACACCGTCAGCAGGGAATCCTCGCAGCGGGCGTAGCGACCAATGAAATTCATCGTTTGGTAAAAAGCGTGCGGAGACACACCCAATGAAATAAGTCTTCAAAGCAACTGCCAAACATGCGGTACAGGTTCTCTGTATACCGCAGTCGACTAATGGAAACGGTTCCCCGCATGCGGGCCCTATGGCATGCGTTCAGTAATCTCCCGCAACCCGCATACAAGCCCTATCGACCAATGAAAATGAGCCTTTAGGCTTTGTAGAACGTCGTCTATTTCACTCATACATAGGTATCTCTTTCTCAAGCTCTATGTGTTATGTTTACGCCCGGGTACTGTATAGCGTATCGGCACAGATTAATACAGATGGTTCACTCCGCAAAATCATTTAAATAAAAAGCGACTCTTGCTACGACACAATAAAGTGCAATTCAGGTCGCACAGCGCTAATTACCTACAGTTATATTCGCCTATAAGTTGCCTCTCTTTCAATCGCGTAACTCTTTATATCTTCTGACTACGTTTCGCTCACTGAAGTAGCACAAGACGAGCCCGCCGCGTACTTGTAGATTCATACCTAAAATGCGGAGTGCGCCTTCTGTACTATTCTGTGGTATCGGCTTAGTGTTGATAGATTATCTTGCCTCCGTAATTCTATAGACAATGTGTCGTGTACGTGAATTTATTACATTGGTATTTTATTAGAATTGTCGAACTTTTGTGGAAGTATTTATAATTATATAAATGTCTATATCGAGAAGAATAGCTTGAGGTGTACTTGGTAGAGTTGAGTATTTATTACATGTTTCGTAGAAATATTTGTAATTAATTTCTCATTCGGAAAATCGATTCTATTGGCGAAGACTCGCTGGGTCGCAGTGTGGAATGTTCTACCAACCAATAGTGAAATAATTTAGCTAATTTTTAATAACGAACAGAACTATCTGTAATCTTAAAGTTAATAGAATATATTTCACAGCGGATTTAGAATAAAAGAACTGTTGATGGTATTTATTGGCGATGCATTGCCAACTTTCATTTCACAGCAATAATAGGGTAATTAACGTATAAACAATATGTTAAGTTACAAGACACGTTTATGGTAGAGTTTTATATACTTGAGAAGTATTATTATAAAGACACCAAGGCTTAATTATTCCTAAAGTTTATTTTAGTTCACTCGTTCTAAGGCGTCAATCGGTTACAGGATGGTAGTATAAATTTTAGCATTTGCTAATAATAAAGTACTTTAGAAAAGCACGCAATCATACGAATATCTTGGAACGAACGCGTTTTTGTTTTTTGTTAATTATTTGTTTCATAAATTGACATTGTCGGTTTTCTGCACAAACGAAATAGCATTACTATTGAATAAATAACTTTTTTTAGTGTTAATATTATTAACTTATGTTTGAAATCAATTCTTTTCTACTAACTTTTTCATTTAGGGCTACTTTACGGCTTTCAATAATCGTGAAAAGCGTTGAAACGATTTAGACATTATTTTACCAATTTAATCAAATTTTACAAAGGCCCATTCCAAAGATCTTTTCAAATGAAATATTTTATGTACTTATTAATAACGAATCATCGTTTTGCTTCTACATTCTGTGAGTCGTGTTTTTTATGTGATATAATTGTGTATAATTAATACAAATGTATACATTAATGTAATATGTAAATATTATATCAATGTAAATATTTAATTACAGTTAATATGCCAATAAAACGGTTTATTCTTTTATGCGTGTGTTTTATTTAAAATTGAACCCCAATGTAACAAGGATATCAGGGTATTGACTTTCCTCAATCAATCTGCCTAGCCTATTCCAACTATATTGGGGTCGATTTCCAGTCTAATCGGATGCAGCTGAATACCATTATTTTACATGGAGCGACTGCCTATCTGACCTCCACAGCCCAGTAACTGGGTAATACGATACCCCTTGGTAAGACTGGTATCGACTTTCCTATACAATACATAATCATCAATTTCACATTAACGTTCACTTCTTGATGATGATGTAGTAAAAAACGTATGAGGGATTCTCACATTATAATGTGTGGCTAGTTGGCCGTTGCGACCAAATGCGCGATTTGTATCGGTTTCTATAGTTTACCTGGTCGCGGTCGTGGTCGCGGCCGTCTAGTGCCCGAAATCCCTTACACCCCTCTGTTTCTGTTGGGAGTTAAAAATAATCCCACTTACTTGCTAAAGACTGCCATGCCTATCAATAACACCAGTCCATAGCAAGCGGGTTAAAAAAAAGCTAAGTAGGTTCCCAGCGATCTAGCCGTATACGTGTACGTTACCCCAGCAGGAAAGTGTCTCCTAGAGTTATATGAGTGGAACGTTTAATTTGTGCCTTAGCTGCTGTATATGTGCCCCCACATAAAAAATGTGTGCCCCCTGTCGTTTTGGAAAAAAACGGAAAAAACGATTCCTGCTGGGGTAACGTTTTTCTAGCAGGAAAATTCTAAACGAATGATCGGAGAGAGAAAAATTTTGCATGGCCAGAGAGCTTATATGTGTGCCAAAATGTGCCCCCAAAAATAAAATCTGTGCCCCTTCAGGTTTTCGAGATATTGCATTTCCTGCTGGAGCAACGTTTTACAGAATCGTATATCTCTAAAACCATTGCATGTGCCCCTGTAGAATAAACATACACGAGTAGCTCTTAATGTGTGCCCCTTAGTGCCCCAATTAGATTTAAGAAAATATTTATAGTTTTCAAGTTATCGCGGTTTTATGAAAACACGAAAAAACATCGTAGCGCCTAAATGAGACAAGGTATAAGTTCGCTGAAAACTGTATTCGGTCCTTCTTGACGCTAATAATAACCATACAAAGTTTCAAAACTGTTCATGCAATGCGTTTTTGAATAATCTTGCTAAAAGTCAAAACGATGGTGTCATAACTTTGACGGCAAAATACAAGGAACCGGCTCAATCCCAGATGTGCAGGTGTAAACCAAAATCATGTGCCTTTAGTAAAAAATATAATGGTGAAAATATTCAGCCTGGAATGTTTTGCATTAAGTAAATATTAACAAAAAACCAAAAATGTAAACAACGACTGGTTATCCGACCAAATTCGAATGACTACTAAAAAGCGACGGATTCATACATATCGACGACCTTCTTTACTTTACTCACTAGCCGGCTCACACGTGTTGTGCCTGAGTACGCTGAAGTAGAAAAGTAATAGGTAATAAAACAAAGTTGTTATTGGATTATATTCTTGCTGTTTCTGTGTCTTTACACGCGATTAAGTACATTATAAATAGTAGCCTAAGTGCTATTCCAAGGTAAGCTATCTTCTCCATTCTAAATTTAATTAAAATACATCCAGTAATTTATGTGTGAACGAAAAAAATACATCCAGATATTTCCCAGGACTGACCCAAAATTTGATTGGTCCCGATGTTTAAAAAAAATATAGTTCATGAAATGTGTGATGAATACCTACTACGAAAAAGAGGTAGCTCTTTTTTGTATATAAATAAAAAGCCCGTATTTGTCTTTATATATATATATATATATATATATATATATATATGTGTTTATTTGTATATGAATAAAAATAATAATTTCCACATCAACAAGCTGTTTAATTTAATATGGTCACAAGGTGCATTTAATATATTTTTTTATTAGCCCCCAAAACTTTTGAACGCGACTGTACGGACAACAGCTTAGGTATAATACGTCCAATAAAGAAGGTCATCGATATGTATGAATCCGTCGCTTTTTAGTAGTCATTCGAATTTGGTCGGATAACCAGCCGTTGTTTACATTTTTGGTTTTTTGTTAATATTTACTTAATGCAAAACATTCCAGGCTGAATATTTTCACCATTATATTTTTGACTAAAGGCACATGATTTTGGTTTACACCTGCACATCTGGGATTGAGCCGGTTCCTTGTATTTTGCCGTCAAAGTTATGACACCATCGTTTTGACTTTTAGCAAGATTATTCAAAAACGCATGCATGAACAGTTTTGAAACTTTGTATGGTTATTATTAGCGTCAAGAAGGACCGAATACAGTTTTCAGCGAACTTATACCTTGTCTCATTTAGGCGCTACGATGTTTTTTCGTGTTTTCATAAAACCGCGATAACTTGAAAACTATAAATATTTTCTTAAATCTAATTGGGGCACTAAGGGGCACACATTAAGAGCTACTCATGTATGTTTATTCTACAGGGGCACATGCAATGGTTTTAGAGATATACGATTCTGTAAAACGTTACTCCAGCAGGAAATGCAATATCTCGAAAACCTGAAGGGGCACAGATTTTATTTTTGGGGGCACATTTTGGCACACATATAAGCTCTCTGGCCATGCAAAATTTTTCTCTCTCCGATCATTCGTTTAGAATTTTCCTGCTAGAAAAACGTTACCCCAGCAGGAATCGTTTTTTCCGTTTTTTTCCAAAACGACAGGGGGCACACATTTTTTATGTGGGGGCACATTTACAGCAGCTAAGGCACCAATTAAACGTTCCACTCATATAACTCTAGGAGACACTTTCCTGCTGGGGTAACGTACACGCCGTATACCCGTAGTGAGTGAGCGTGGTAACAGGTGGTGGAGCCAACAGGTTGTATTGTCCCAACCTGTTGACTGCTACGCTACGAACTCTGTAAGTCATCGTGCCATTTTGCAATTCATATAGCGATATTTGTAACAGCTGTTTGGGAATCTAAGCTTAAGAAATCATTGCTACCTGTTAAGGGAATTCTTAGGTACATTTATAATTTGGATCAGTATTTTTCGTGTCAGTAATGGCCTAATGGGTTTATTGTAATCTATATCCTTATATCCTTACATACATATAAAACAAAGTCCCCCACCGCGTCTGTCTGAACGCGATAAACTCAAAAACTCCCGAACGGATAATCAAACGGTTTTCACCAATGGTTGTGTCACCAGTGATTCGTGCGGAAGGTTTTTGTGTTCAATTCATTAAGGTTTTGTGTAAATTGGCTAAAATAATGACGATTATTGTCGAAGATGTCTGAAAAAATCATGCCGACGGGAGCTTTACTGGCGTGCGCCGCGTAAGCCGTAAAAGATAAATCAAATTGATGTTCTACAGAATTGTAGATCTTAAAAAGTTCAACAAAAAAGTCCACGATAGCATATCTCTCTCTATCTTCTAAGGATGATAACCATTAATATCTTTCAGAATTTGATCATTTCATTGTTATTTCTGAAGCAATTTTGACTGGCATTATATTTATCCTTATCCAATAACATAATTATGTTATTTAAATTGGGCTTTAGATTAAAATATGCCTTGACATCATATCTTAAAATGAATACCTACTTAAAAGAAATCACAGATTCAAAATTACGCGTAGGTAACAAAATAATTATGGTTGACGACAACGCGGCAGGCGCAGCACGAAAAGATCCCGTGCTTGTGAGCACGTCGCGCGCGTCTAGGGACGCCATTACAACTTTACGACCGAATTCGGTCGTATAGCGATCGCTATGTATGTCGAGACTGCCGGGCCTGGCTACACGGTGTGAGCTATTTGCGTTGACAGTCGGCAGCTACTGCGACTTTGTACTGGCACGACAGTAGCTCGACTCGCCTCACCCGGTCACACGCTTGCTGCTGACGTGACAGTAGACAGCTACTGTACCTCTGTACTCGCATGTCTTATGGGCGAACCCACGACACATGCGAGTGAGAGAGCAGCAGAAAATGCACCCGGAGTGCGCCTGAGCGTAAATTACATGCTCTGTGCCTGAGCGTACGAGCTACTGTCATTTCGTTAAAAACATGCGAGTTGACGTCAGAGTCTGACCGACTCGCACATGACAGTAACTCCAGTGATGCGGTCACACGGTGTAACCTAGGCATTTCACTTTTCTGAATTTCATAGACGACTAAATCCAGCCGTGGAATTTAATAGGAAGGAAAACTGACAGATGTCCATTAGGATGTGTGTGAGTGTATCACACAGCTGAAATTAGTCTTCAATAAAAATAAATGTTTTAAATGAAAAATAACGCATTGTATCGCAATACATGTCTTTATTTCATATTATTTAATAACTACTTCAGTCAAATAGGTAATATAATAATAGTTACATTTAAATGATGAATATTTACATGAACACGCTATACAATAGTTATTTACAGAATGATTCCTAATACATGAATACATTGTAATCTCAATAAATTTTACATCAAATTCAAATTGTGACATTTTTGTTATTTGTATAACCGAATTAAAATATGGTGATGGCTCTCAGCTCTCACGTATTTTATGTGGCTTCTAACCGTTACAGCAGCAATTCCCTAACCTTTATGAGATTCCTAATAATTTGTTTAATCGTCTTTTAGAATGTTAACTGATTTTATCTAATTTGAATGTCTACAACAAAAATCAAATGTTTCCAGACTTAGCCCAGACTTCAGACGTAGCCTGTTGAGTTGTGGCCGATTTATATGATTATGTATCAAAAAATCTGGATTTATTGCTAGGTTGAAGCTTGTAGTACTAAATAATTATCCATCGATTCAATTACTATCAGTCGCGTTAATAATCCCTATTACATATTACCACAAGAATTGCAGTTGTCTTTTCGGTAAGTAAATCAGAAATGGACACGTTTAGGAACCCGCTAGAGGGCGGTAAAGCATGACTGGCCATAACTGATGGCTATAGATAGTCACAAGTTAGAATGTACCAACTACTGCGCCGAGGGAGTAGAGCCAAATTGAAATTGTAATTCCTACCTATCCTAAATTTTATCATTTTCAATACTATCTAGAAATAAGCTCAAAGACTTGCTCAATATTTTTGATGGACAATCTAAGAATATAGACGAACTATTACATAGAAGAATAAGAAGGAATTCAGCATCATCATCAATCAACAATATCGGGCAAGTTGTTGGGCTAAATCGAGTGAAAACGCTCTTTAAAGCGAACCGTCCACCGCCAGCTAAACTTAGTTTAGTTTAGCTGGCGGTGGACGGTTCGCTTAAGTGTCGGTTCAGATCTGGACAAGCGCGGTTTCCACTGCCGATAAATATCAATATTGTGATAATTTTATTGAAACAAATTCGAAAACAAACTTCCACTGTTCAGCGAGAGTATTAACCGCGGTTCATTTATTTTCGACTTTATTTTGACTGATATACTGTTGATATTTGTTTGACAATGAAAACCGCGTTTGGCCAGGTCTATACCTCAAATATGTGCAGTCGTTTATATGAATCATAATATAAGTGGTGTTCAAGAGTGACAATACAATTGAATACGTTTAAACTTTTGGTTTCATAACGAGTCAATTTTTTATTTTTTACATAATAAATTAAGCATAACCAATTCAATTGAAGCTTACACGAGTTCATGGCATAAAGTCGACAATTTTTTTTTTTTTTGCGTTTAATGTAGTATTTAGTACATCAGTATTGAATACGTTACATGCATCGTCAAAAAGCGCGATATTTGCCAAGCTAGGCGTTTGCCTTTTGACTAAAACCGCCACACTACAATACAAATGCGCAAAAAACCACCAGACGAAAAATAATTGAAATAGGTCCTAGAAATATCAACATCATTGGTTATTGTCATATCTAAGTGGAATATAAAAAGTTAACTAACTACTGCAGGTAGTATTTTGAGAAACTTAGAACTTGCACCATGTATTCATGTCATAACTTTAAAATTAAAGTCAACTCGTCAGAAAAGAAAATTTGTTCAATTGAATAAATATTAAAAAAATGCGTGCACGCACCATACAAAGTTACGTACAGTCAACCGTACGTGAGTGGTAACATAACTACGAACACTGCTGAGGTAATGTTCTTCGGTCAGTAGGAGAGTTGAGTAGGCGCACTATATGTCGCTGTGTCTATGTGGCTATATGTCGTAGCACTGAAGAGTTGGTATTCGTGTGAAACTAGGGTTACTAACCGTCCGAATGGGGATCAAAAAGACTGTCTGGACTTTGCCCAGCCTATTGTCGCACCGAAACTTCGGGTTGAGGTAAGGAAAATTTTTAGAGAAAAAAATGTTTAGTAAATACATAGTTCTGAAAAAAGAAATATGAAAAAATAGAATGCCCGGCTTGTTGTCAGGACTTTAAAAATGATGAAATGAAAATATTTAACTTCGTAACGTCTACTAAAAGCAACACCCTTGCATACTGTTTGTCAGCTGTACTGGGGCTCGCTGTTATTATAATATTAGCAAGATTATATTTGACAATTAAGAAGCGTTGCTGTGTAAATGAGACCCACAAGGATCACGAACACCTAGATCCAAAACCGATACAGGGTAGGCTAACATTACAAAAAACGGTCTCTCCCGTCTTACTTGAAAAAGAAAATAAATTGGAATAGTTTCAAATAATTCTAGCCCAACTAAAAGTGTAAGTGAAAGAATTAGAAACAAATATTTTTATTTCTAATGCAAATTTGCATTCAAATATAATTTTAAATTGGGATCACATTTGCTTTTCTAAGGCAAATTTGCATTCAAATATAATTTTAAATTGGGATCACATTTGCTTTTCTAAGGCAAATTTGCATTCCAATACAATTTTAAATTGGGATCACATTTGCTACTTAATTTTAAAAAAGAGAGAAAAAACGTTTACGAAAGAATACGTTTTAAAGAAAAAACATGTAAAATTGAATGGAAATTGAATTTAAATAAATGTCTGTTTAGACCCAACCCAGACACAGTTTATTAGTCTCCGACCAAGACAATGTGTTTAATTTGAACCTTTTATCCGTGTTCCGACCGATTAATGAACGGGAAGCGCGGAATCGGAAAATAATTACGAAGAAATTCAATAGTCAATAGTTAAGTAATGGCTGGAAAAATTGAAATTGAAAAAACGTGGTTGGTGTGCACCTTCAACTTAAAAAGATACTTTGAAAAAAAGTAAAAGAAAGATATTTCCCTCCTTTTGGGCTCAGCCGCAGTCGGGTAAAAGAAAGAAAGATAGATAACAGAAAAAAAAAGTATTCTTGTTATGCATCGCATTGTAAAGTATTCCCAAGAGAAAAAGTAAGCTCACATTCATGTTAGCAGCACGCTTATTGCTACGCCATAAAGGCGCAATTTCAAATTATTACCACAGACGAGGTTGACTGTACCAGTTACGACCTCCTACAGTGGCCAAGACAAATAAAATTAGTTCCTACGAGGTTCATCTTACAAAAATCAGTCCTTAATCCCTTGTATTAGGGGATATATTCCGTTCTCTCTTGTTTTTTGTTTTAGGTGGGGCTCGGTGGCGGTCTCGTTTACGGCTGGATGAGGAGCATGAAGATGAGGGGCTGGAGTCAGGGGGGGAACCAGCTTCTTCGGCTGTTAGGCCCATAGTCTGGGACTCTGGAGTCGAAGGTTCTAGAACACTGTTCCGAAGGGCGCGACGTTGTTCTTCAGTATGTTGGGGACAGCGAGTTGATCTGCAAAAGAAAAAGGATATTAAAAAAAAACTCGATTACGACAAAAGCGTCTACTAAAAAGGTATAAACAAGACATCACAGATAGATAAATTCATGTTGTGACGTCATAAAGCCTATAAACCCGCGGAACATGACGCTTCCAACGATACCTTTATTTGACATTATATACCTAAAATATTATATATTTTTTTATTTTTTATAATAAATAAGTATTGTTACATACAGCTGTAGTGGCAATTATTTCATTTGGTCTAAATAGCTTTTTATTTTTATTATTTGATTTTGCTTTTATATAGATTCTTTTCTTTTAGAATTTGTGAATGTGAGAACGTTGTAGGCTTAACCGACTGTAGATCTATCAACCATTTTCTATCTTGCTAAGTACCTGGTACTTGTTGATAGGCCTACACTGTCCTCTCATACCTATTAACTCTGTAATTTGAAAGCATTGTAAATACCATTTATTTTTAAAAGAGTAACCATGGAGTTTCTTGCCGGCTCTTCTCCATAGGAAACGACCAATTGGAACCGTGCATCTAGCTTCTGACGTTTCATAAGTGCCCTTATAGGTTTATGTGAAATAAAATATTTTGAATTTTGAATTTTTGAATACCTCGTTTGTCAAAAAACGACGAGTAGTTCATGAGTGTACATAATTATTGCGGACGGTGAGCAATGGGTAGCTCGCCGTCCGATAAGGACAAGGCCCGGGTCGACGGCGCGTTGTGTTCCACGCGCGCCTCAAAGAGATGTCAGCACAACGGAAGGGGTCCGATGGGATGCCTGCCGGGGTTGCGGGAAAGTCCGAAAGGGATACCGTGGCCCCTGGCAACGTACAGGCAACGGAAGGAACACGGGTGCGTTTTAGTCAGTAAGAGTCTGACACGCCCTCCCGCTCCACCCAGAGCGGGAGAAGTTGTTTGATAATTTCACATCGAAAAAAAAAAACCCTCCTTTGGCTTTGCCGTAGTCGGGTAGGGAGCTTTTAGGACATTTAGGACTAAGTATTGTATTTATTTTTAATTTATTATTTTGTTATTTCACTATAATTATGCTGCTCCGGTTGACGTCATCACGTCAACGCCGGCTGTCGCTGAAAACCAGCGCTGGGTCTCTGTCTCGCATAGGGTCGTAGCATTATGCTGAGCGATGGCCCTTTTGCGTGGATGTGACGCATATTTTCCCCCAAACTGTTATTTTCGTGTTTTGTTTACCGCAAATACAACGTATTTTCTTTCTTCTTTCTTTTAATTTAAATATGTTCGGTTCGTTATTTTACTTGCTCTAAAATTCAGAGCAGGTTGATCTTTTGTCTGGCATAGGGAGCATGTAGGTAAGTCAATAACAGGGATTTTTCCTTAAGGAAAACAACGAGAAAATATGTTAAAGGCCCCGTTGCTGCCCCGGAAGCCTTATCAATTCGCTGACCAGTCAGCTTGTTGAAAAATATCATAGTAGTATATTTCACTGTAAATTTTTCCATAAATGTAAATACAAAATACACCAAAAATTACTTGTCATAGTAGTTGAGATAAACTAAATAAAGAAATGAGCTACGACTAGGGTTACCATCTGAAAGGTATTTGACTGGCATTTTACGGTTAAGACAGGCGTGCGGCCGGCGCTAAGCTGAGACAGGCATTTTTGAATTTTCCTAATAAATGCACAGTTGAGTAAAGAAAGGAATTGCCTGACATTAAAGTCGGTAAAAGCGTTATAAGTAACCCAAGAAAACTTAAAAACCATTTTTGAGTGAAGATTTTTAGAAAAAAAAAAGAAATATTGAAAAAAACCACAAATCACTCACTGTATTAAGTTAGTTTATTCTAAATTAGTTTTGTGGTCGTAAATTGTTCATACTTTTCATTTTGAATAAAATCAGTCTTTAAAATTATCTATTGCGTATTTTAACACCTACAGTTTTTTTTACAATAGACGTCGCCAGGCATTTTTCTGAAAAATCACAGTTTGTACATCCTAGACAGGCATCCTCCCTTATATAGGGACAGCTCTCAGGAAACGGTGTGGAGAGCAGAAAGCAGAATATTTATAACTAGTTTCCGCCAGCGGTTTCGCAGGCATAATATCTTTATAAATTATAGTCTATTGGTATAGTAGACCCATATTTCGCCAGTTATGTTAAGTATCATGTAATAGGGGGTTCCTAATGGAAATACGCAATAACACTTAGTCCGACCTCGGAATCAAACCCAGAAACCTCATGCTCAGCAGTTACGGTAGCGCTGGCGACATTATTAAGCTCCATTTGCACGATGCAAGTTTCTTACCAGTAGCATGCAACAAAATTGAGCAACAAATGGCTTTGAGCGATTAAATGATCGTCTAAACATTGTTTATACGATGGCGGACAGTTTTTATTGTTGCTTCAAGTTATGGTATGCCACAGGCAATTAAATCACTCCGTGCTTAAAGTTGTCCAAAAGTCCAAATAATTTACCTAGTGCATAATTTCTTAGTGTGCTCTGACACGACACCGCAGATCTGCTGCAGCAAGTTCTTCTTCTCGTTAGCGGTCATCGTTTCGTAGGTGGCGCCACCGTCGTTCGCGTCCGAGTTCGCCGTGCCGTTGTTGTGCCTGTTGGTAATTTGCATTATAGGCTTACTTTAATGAGAAGACTACTGTGCTTGTGCATTGGGGCCTTTATAAAATGTGGAGTCACTTGTAACAGTGGCGTATCGAAAATGTCTATGAGAGAAAATTACCTCGCCTTTGGACTTTAGGGGAAATAAAATAGGGAAAATAATAAATTCTGATGTAGGAGGGACGGGGTTACCCTTAAGTCCTTCCCTTGATCCGTCACTGCATAAGTGTACCTACTGCCGTATTAAAGATCTTGTCTTTAATTTATAAATATAGAAATAAATTATAAATTTCCCAAACGCACAAACACTTTTCAGATTATAACACAAAAATATGACATATGAGTGTATATTATCACTAGAGATCGGATATTCGGATGCGTATTTACCTAAAGTTGAGGTGTTGACTATTATGGAAAGCACTTTTTTATCGAAAAAATCCCGGGATTCCGGGATCGTCAAATTTTGAGTTTTGATTATGGAACGAATTCAAATTCAAATTCAAAATATTTTATTTCACATAAACCTATAAGGGCACTTAATGTATGAATGTATATTTACTGAATGTATATTTACTTACGTTCAGGTGTTGAGTAATATGGAATGCACTTTTGTATCGATCGCAAAAATCTCGCGAATCCGGAATTGATAAATTTAGTACTTAATGACTATAGAAATGCAAGCTAATGTTGTAAAGTAGGTTGCGATAAACAACTCGCTGCCTTCAGTTTCGTTAAAAAATGTTTACAGTAGGTATATAATTTTTTATGTTAACACTGCAATAGTATCCTTCATAAGAGGGTTGATAAGTAGATTCAATACCATGCATCCGATTAGTTGTGCATTCCCGGATTTTATGGAATTCCGGGATTTATATTAAGAAAAAAAAATTAGAAGCCATTTCCATAATTTCTTAGCCAAAAATTAACTTTAGGTAAATATGCATCCGAATATCCGATTTAATTATCATACAAAAAATATGACAGGTATATATTTTCAAAATGCATGCAAGTGCTAGCTAGATTTTATAAAAAAATGCGTAATCTATGTTTTTGTTTTCTTTCTAAAAGCTGACTCTTGGAACATATGAACGTACCATTAATACTGTAGCCAGCCAGGGCATTAGATGTTTGAAACAAAGAACAATTCAGTCTTTATTATATTCCATTATATACATAATATTATTTAATAATTTTCCTTAAAGTTTTTTGATGATAAGTAATGATTTACTAAATTTAGATTAAACTAAATGTACACCAAGTTTTGCATGATAACTACATGGAAGTTGCTGCTACTGCTCAAGTTATCTGTCTCACTCGGACACTTACTACGTGAGCGAGACGAAAGTAGTAGACCTGCCACGCCTAATCCTACCCTTAACTAGCTTTGACATTGCGTCACGATTAATACAGGGTGTAAAAAGACCCATAACATACCCGACTTCGCTACCGTAATTACAGCGAATTAACTTTATATAGTCCTTTGACTCCTGTGTAGTGTTGTGTGCACAATGATTGGCGTGCGTTAAAAATAACTTTAATTTCGGAGGTAGGTGTCTTTGGTTTTGAATTTTCGTTTTTTGCCACCGACTTCCGAAACTAAAGTAATTTTTCACTAAGTAGTGTTTTTTTAAGTCGTTTTTTTATTTGGTGTTAACAATCGCTGTATTCGCGGTAGCGCGCAATGTATCGCACGCCAAACATTGTGCACGCAACACTACAGGAGTCAAAGGAGTATATAATATAATGTTACTTTATAACATTTAAAATTGGTTACAGAAAAAAGAAGTCTGTAAAAATTGCAACTTTGAACTTCAATATTTCCGTAACCAGAAAGTTCCCAAGAATGGTCCAGTACAAAAAAAAATCACAATGACGGGAATAACAAGTGAATTGGCTTCGTTAAGCGTTCTTTTATACCCGTTATTTATCGTTCGTGGTTCTCTTGGAAATCGGGAGGCCCCGAAAGGTCACAAACGGAGGCCTATGCGATTCCGCAACCATGCTCCTAACACCGATTCGCCATTGGACTGTTCGTCGACAGGATGATTCATTTATTTCCGTTTCCCCAGCAGTCTTTCACCTACGGAAATTTCGCCGACAGAACCTTTCATATACGTCACTTCCGACTATAGCCACTTCCAGCTACAAAATGCTAAAATATGCTGAAATAATTAGGTGATAGACTCTGCTGGGGAAACGGAAATAAATGAATCATCCTGTCGACGAACAGTCCAATGGCGAATCGGTCTTAGGAGAACGGTTGCGGAATCGGCCTATGCAACTAAGTTAGTCTAAAAATATTGTTAGTACGATATCTAAAGTATACATACTTATGGATTTTGTTAGGTTTTCTATTATTGTTGTTCTTGATTCTGCGTTTCCTCCGCTCGTTCTGCACCGAGCCCCCGGACCAGTCGACGTCATCTTCGTCATCGCTGAGAAGTCCCGCGTACGAGGTCGGCTCGCGGCTGTTCGATGCGATACGTCGCGAAGCTATGCGCGAACTGTTGCGGCCCATGCCTAGAAAGAAGTATTTATACCATAATATCACGTGGGTGGGTATTCCTCGAATTTTCCTCAAAAGGGCGTCTGTCTCTATCGTACACCCATATTTTAGCATATATAAATGATTGATATGACAGACAACACATCACGCTTGTATATCTAGGAAAGGGCAGGCAGAAGGCACCTATAGTTTGCCAATTATAAATGATTCTACATATTTTAGGGGTCAGCCTATTATTCCTATCAACCGGGAACAAATCCAAACGATCTAGTAGGTTTTTCACCAATTTAGGAGATAATAATATGTGGATACACTTGCACCTTATGTGGATACACCTTGCACCGGTTGCCTTTGGAGAAAACGTTTTTCTTTTTAAGTAGTTTATACTACACACATCAAAAAAGTCTAAGTAACATGTACGGTTTTGAACTTTTGAACGATTTTTCCTATTGTAATATATTTATATTTCTTTCATAAATAATACCTACCTAAGCATTTTTTGATGCATTAGTGACTAAAGCAACAAAATCCTTCAATCAATTGTTCATTTAATCACAATAATTAACAATATGTGTACCGTAACATACGTAGATACCTTATTTTTAATCTACCCGATTGAGACGTGTTGACCGACGGATTCAACCAAATCATGTTATTGTGCTCGAGATTTTGTGAAAAACATTGTATATAAATAACTGCATGTCCTAATAATTTGAAAACTAACGAAATGTATTTTTTAATTTAATTTTATATAAAGCTGTACCTACCTATCCAGATGAAATTGTAATTTATATAATATTTATGTAGTTCATTAATTACTGTTACTGGTGTATTACCGTTGTAATAAATAAATAAATAAAATTAAATGTAGTATAAAATAAAGTTAAAATTAAATTAAACTTTTCATGTTTTACAAAATTAAATACGTAATGATTATTTTGTAATCCAATACAGTGTGACCGCCTCTGTTGTTTAAAACTTGTCGGCAACGATTTTTAATTGAATTTATAAGATTGTTTATCTGATCCTGCGACAATCGCTCCCAATGGAATTTTAACAAGTCTTTCAGTTGTTGGGTTGTCGACACTCCGTCCAGGTTATCTAGAACACGTCTCTGGAGCAGTGTCATGCGTACTCGATGTGATTGAGGTCTGAAGATTGTGCAGGCCACGGCAATACCCGGCTGTTTTCCATTGCCAAGTACTCTCTGGTCCTCCGAGCTGTGTGCGAACACGCATTGTCATGCATCAGCGTGAAATCTGAGCCAAGACTCTGTGCAAATGGGTGAACATAAGGCCCGAGGACATATTTAACGTAACTTTCAGCGTTCATATTGCCATCTACAAAAACGAGCTCAGTTCGTCTGTTCTCCATACTCACTACTCAATTTTTTCAAAAACTGTATATCTCAAAATGGTAAAAGTGAGATAAATACCAAATTTATCAAGCAACGAAAACATGAAATCGGGAAAAAATTATAAGCTTTTACTTTATTGAAAACAAAACACAATCAAAATATATATTTACGAGAACAAAAAGATTGTATACCAATCTACTTTGTTAAGAAAAAAATAAAGTATCAATTAACAAAACATGCAGTTTCTATAAATGATGCGTGTTGCTTAGACTTTTTTGATGTGTATTATTGAAAACAATAAATAAGTACCAGCCATTTCTTCCATTTTCTTGACATTCTTATTCAGAGATAGAGTATAGAACTGCTCAATGTATAAAACCACACTCCCATACAAACTTTCATCCCCTGTTTAACCCCCTTAAGGGTGGAATTTACAAAAACGGAAAACACATGGATGTTTACTTCTAACCAGAAATCTGAATATCTAATTTACAAACAAGCTTTGATAACCCCTTGTGGGCGGAATTTCCAAATATCCTTTCTTAGCGGGCACCTACACCATGAACTTACTTGCCAAAATTTCAAGTTTGAAGGTTTAAGAGCGCTTATCCTACAAGTTGGCAACGTCGCAAATAGCTGTCAAATATGTACCTGTTTGTACCTTGTTTTGACAGCTATTTGCAACTTTGCCAACTTTTAGGATAAACGCTCTTAATATTTCGCAAACGGATTCCTGAATCCAAGAATGGTTTTCAAAATATTATGTTTTAAAAATAATGTGTGTCTCACAATATTTTTGGACGACTTTTTCAGACGAGATAATAGTAAAAACATTCCCACTTTGTCGGGGCGATCAATATGCCAAATTACAGCTTTCTAGTACTAAGAGGCTCTGAGCTCAGCCGCGGACAGACAGACAGACGGACATGGCGAGACTATAAGGGTTCCTTGTTGACTACGCAACCCTAAAAATGATGCGCAAAAGAGTTACATTTAACCCATTTACAAAATAAATATCATTATCACTCAACCACATCGGAGTTGGCTTAATTGGCTATTTAATGAGGCCTGTTATCCTGTTTTGTACACAAAGTTATTTTATGCACCCCATTAGTAGGAAAATAACACCATCATTAATATAGGATAATATAATAATAATTGATGACTGTACTCAAAAAGGTGGTAAACAAGTTATATTTAAAGCAGTGTTATTCCTTGTATTTTCCTGTTTTTTAAAATTCCTATTATTTAGATGAACAATACCACATTATTATTATTAAAATCGCAGTGACCATGAATCTACAAGTCAAAATAAAATAAAATTTATTTTGTAAAAAAAAAATCTTTAATTAGAATTCATTATGCCAGTAAAGATTATTTCGGAAATAAACCCCTACGTTGATATTATTACGTAGGTATTTTGGTAAATTTACGTGGGAAAGTATTACTGAAGTCAAAGTCAAAGTCAAATAATTTATTTCAATTAGGCACAAAAAAGGCACTTTTGAACGTCAACATTTAAATAATAATTGATTCTAGTTGCCCCTTCCAAAAGGTAGTTTTTGTATGGAGAAGAATGGGCAAGAAACTCCACTGTTACTCTTTTAAAATGTTTTCACAATATCTTGTATACATCAATTATATAATTATATGTGAAGACGATGCACCTAGAATAAGATTACTATACCACGTTAGGTAAAAATAATGAAAAATTAAGGAATGACAGATAAATTTATAATTAGAACAGAAACCCTTGGGTCACCCAGATCATACACAGACGTTTTAAACAGACCAGGAGACCTAATCAGCTTCTGGAGGGAGGTGGGCTGGTTGGAATAACCACCAAACGGCCGCTATGGCCCACGCACAATGGTCCACCTGACGGACTAAGTGCGGAAACCAAACCCCCTAACATAGAACATAGACAGATAAATTAATCATGTGATAGATGCATGGTGCTCACATATCTGAATATTGACTGCCTCGTTGGTGTAGTGGTCGCAAGCGCTACTGCTGAACATGAGGTCCTGGGTTGGATTCCCAAGGTCGGGCAAAAGCATTATTGGGTTTCTCTATCAGGATTTATCCCCAGTTATGGCAATAGGCTTGCCCCTTATTACATGGTACTTTACCATAACTGGCGAAATGTGGGTCTACTATAGGTACACCTCTGCCCAACCTATTGGGGAAACAAGGCGTGATGTTATGTTAGTATTACTGAATTTTGAAATCATAAACAAAGAAAGCTCAGTGTAAAGAACTATTGTTAAAGAGGATGGATTCAAAATAAAATTAATTATTTCAATTGGACCAATAATAGGCATTTTTTAAAGCAAATATTTACAGGAAAAGTTTTGAATCGCCTACAAAAGTTATGATTCCTTCCTCCATTCTTAAGGATTGGCTTCCAGTCTAACTGGATGCAGCTGAATACCAGTATTTTAAATGGAGCGACTGCCTATCTGACCTCCACGACCCAGTAACTGGGTAATACGCTATCCTTTGGTAAGACTGGTTGTTAGACTTTTGGGGCTTCTGATGACCTGTAACGACTGTCAAAGATCCACAAATGAGAGCTGGGACCAATGGCTTAACGTGGTTTCTGAGGCACGGAGGAGTCTTAATATGTAAAGATGGTCACCCATCCACGGACCAACCCTGGCAAGTGTAGCTTAACCTGATGAATCAACCCGTGCGGCTGTTATTACTTTAGCCACAAGCTCGTCTTCCTCCATTCTTAACAATATTGCAATAAGACCAGTGTAACAGATAATAATCTTATTGTAAAGGACTTTATTGTTCTTGGCCAGTAGACCAACTGATTTGTTGGTCTTGTGGTTGCAAGCACTACTGCTGAGCATAAGGTCCTGGGTTCGATTGATTCCCAGGTTGGGCAAAGTATTATTGGATTTTTCCATCTGGAATTTCTCAGGAGCAACCCAGACTCCCCTATTACATGGGACTATAAATAAAACTGGCGAAATGTGGATGTACTTATTCCTGCTATGGGTACACCTCTGCCTAACCCATGACGGAAATAAGGCGTGATTTTATGTATGTTATTATTGTACCATGTTTTAATGCAAGTAAAAATTTATAACCTATTCCATAAGTCATTGTTTTAGATTTATAATTTATGAGTTAATACTGTAACGGTCATAATGAACTGGTAAACTGAAATAAAAATCCAGTGTCATTGGTATTAAAAGATTTTTTTTTAAACTTCTTTGTGTTTAAAGAGTGATTGATAAGTCTTTAAATAGCCAGCGTAAAACAATATATTATCTACTGGGAATTCTATTTAGAATTTTAGGCTTCCAAGATTGTGGTAAAAATATTCCCCTGGGGTTAAGATCACAATAAATATTATTTAAAAAAATACACATACATTTTTGACATTTCAAATAATCATTTAAATCTTTTGAGACTCAGTTTTGAATCTTTCTCAGATTACATAACCTTTGGGAGAATATTAAATTGATATTATTGTATAACATTTTGTGTTACTAAGTACAAAGAAGGGTGAATCGAGGTTAAGTGTATGCAAACACAAATAGATAAAGAGATTGTTTTTATTTTATAAGTACCTAGTCCCCAATCTAATATACTAATGACTTAATTTTCTCCTTTAAAAGAAAGGTCAAAGCTTTCATGAAACCTTTTAAGTTCCTATGATGCTGTTGCTATGCCAGAAATACCATGATTCTTGAATTTTTTTTGTACCTTGCATGTGTATGGTTATGTTGTGAACTTATGACTAATATTTAATTCTTAGAGTGGGATAACTATGTATATGGTAAAATCGCAGAGAATTCGTTAGTATTTGTTGGACTAATTAATACCACAATGACAGATTGCAAGTTACAAGGAAAATAATACAGGATACAGGCATTGTTATTTGAGTTACAAAGCAAGGCTACTGTTAGGTACTTTTCTGAGGACTTACCCATGCATTTTTCTAGATGAGGAGCGAACCTGGTCGCAGAAACTGGCCGCTCACAATTCGGACAGGAACAATTTGAATCAGGGGTCTTTTTCATCATCGAGAAGCCAAACACATCGCATTCAGGCGTGCTCACGATCTTGTAAGGTTCTTCTTCTTCTTTTTCACCTTCTATTAAATCTGTGAGACCGGTCTTCAGACCGTGGTGGAACTCGAAGGCAAATCCTAGGGTCACATCATCGCAAACAGCATCATAGATGTAATTTGCAGCAGCTTCGGCATTATTTTCATTTTGCATTATCTCAAAAAACCTAACGTTCAAATCGTGCATACTCAACTCGCTTGTTATGGTATTCATTTTCTTGGATTTCTTAATTTTGACAAAAAATAACGCACTTCACAATAAATAATAATTCTGAAAAATTGGTGTTGTGATTGATTGATTACCTTTTCATTCATGTTCATGGGGAAAGTGCTATCTCTTTTTTTCCCGCTAATAAATCAATCCATCTCTTTCTACACGATGTGTTAAAATATAAATTGTCAAAAAAATCTCAATTATTTTATTAAAAACCGTCATTAATCAAAAACGGACCGTTGTCTCTTCAAATTAATATTTTTCATGTGGGTTCATCAATTTATTTACTAACTTGTATGATTTTCAGGTCATATTTATAAATAAATCCTGATCTCAGTAGCAATAGGAAGCTCAAGCCCACAAGATGCTTAAAGGAAGAACGAACGAACGAATAATGGTCGCGTTCCACTTACATTTTATTTATATTTAAAGCTTTAAAAAATGACAGCAGGATGGCTCGATACGTTTCCTATCCTAGGAAAAGAGATAGCCTTACACCATCTGACACTGACATTTCAATCATAATCAAAACAAAACATGCATTTCAGTTTCAAATGTCAGAACGGGTGATAAGGTAAAGGTGATAAGAAAGTTATAAACAAACGACTGAACTGATGTTGTTAAGAAGTAAATAGAACAAATGACACGAGATATATTTTTTAAGGTCTCTCATTGCTCGTCTGTCGTGCTAACTGTGCGGAGTGGTATAAAGTAAAATAAAGAAATTAAAATTTAAAATGGTGAGTAAAGTTTTGTTTTAAAGTATTTTTGAAGTCTGTTTATACCTACTATTAGCGAATTTAAATCCCTATGGATTATTAATTACTTTACTTTCAAATAAACATTATTTTTTTAATTCAGCATTGTTTTCTTAACTTTAATAAACTTTTAGATAGCATGAAGAAAGGTAAACCACTGGTCAGGGGTCATCTAAGATTCACAAACTTAACTATTTATTCTTTTCTACATCCAAAAATGATTACAAAATGTACTTACTTTGTTTTTATATCTAGGTGTCTTTTACTGCCCGTGGCTTGATGCCCCCAGTCTTCACCCCCCTCAACGATGACCTTACCATCAACTATGGAGCCATCCCTGCTTATGCTAAGTTCCTGGCTGATTCAGGAATCAAGTCCGTTTTAGGTAAGAGTTCAATTTTAATAATATACCTATAACGCTGGAACCCCTAAGGCTACTTCCAGGTTCCCCAATAATTATAAGCATAGGGATGGACTGTCAGACCTTTACTGACTAAAACCACATGGTGTTTTTCTTGTTTTTGGCTGGGGGACTTCCCCGGCTATTAAGTATCTAAGACATTAAGTATCTCTCCTTGGATCATTACTAGTGCTTGGAACCAAGAGCAATGAATTTAATTTTATGAACTAGCAACCCGCCCTTGCTTCGCAAGGGTGCAGTGGATAGATATAAAAACATCGAGATTGCTGTACTATATTCATGTTTGTATTATACTTACCTACCCATAAACCTTCCGGAATAAAAGCTCTAAATGATGGTAAAAACCGCAACAGAATGCATTAAAAAGTTTAGAATATATAAGTGGTTAAATAGACAGACCCGAAAAGCGACTTCGTTTTAATATGTACTAAGTATGTGTAGGTCAGTAAATCATTCATACATTTTTTATTAACCAAATTCTCACAAAAGCCTCCCCTGGATCCATTTGCAGTTGGAGGCACGACAGGCGAGCACATGTCTCTGTCAGTAGCAGACAGGAAGAAGGTGATAGACGCCTGGGTCACCACCGGCAAGACCACTGGTCTTCACATTCAAGTGCAAGTTGGTGGAGCTCCCTTGGCTGACGTTACCGAACTGGTGAGTTTGATAACCAATTTCTATAATTTTGAACATAATAGCCAGAAAGATTTTTTAAATTGTAAAAGAAAAAAAAATATTAAAAAAATATAAATAAATAATAATAAATAAAAATAATAATATTAATAATAATAAATATAAATATACATACATGTATATATTATACATATTAATATTATATATTGTATATATATAAATTTAAAAGTCAGTTATTTTTTTCATAGTTTACTCTGATGAACAAAAAAAAAGGGGTCTTTGTATTGAATCATAATTATTGTTATGGGTACCTAGGCATCCGAAGTACGTACCTACAACTTCATTTAAGCCCAAGGTTATCTAAATGATCACCTTATTTATGGCTTAAATGAAGTTTTAACGAGCGCGGCAGCAATGTGACGCAGCAATGTCGCGCAACCTTGCTGCCGTTCTCGGAATATAATCTCATATTATAAACCCATAGAAAATGTATGGCGACCAATAGTGACGCGGCAGTACCGCCACGTGCAGCGATGTTTAGAATCATAAATTTGGAGTCCATAAAGACTACGGAGTCCTCTTTTTTGATCGTGACATATTAGTGTAGTAACGAGTATATACCTATTGAAAGTATTATTACCCCACTTATCTTCTCCTTATGTAATGTCAAGCGATAAAAATAATTATCATAAAACATTGTTTTTGTAAATAACATTTATCTGTGCGCACTCAAGATAAATACAACGCTCTTATAGTTTGTAGCTTATTCAAATAATATATTAAGTATTATAGTAATGACAACAGACAACGATGACATGTAGAAGTGATTCTTCCATCATGGAATTCCCAGTCACCTGATTAGATATAGTCAGGTAGCAGATGTAAGTGGATTGTTACGACACTTAATCATTGGAAAGTACAAGATACGTGTCACTTAATCAATCAAACATAGCATAACATCACGCCTGGATTCCCCGTAGGGTTGGGCAGAGGTAACTAATAGTACACCCACATTTCCCCAGTTAAGTATATTTAAGTCCCATGTATATAATGCCCCGTTTCAATCAATTCTAGAATAAATTCCTGAGTATAGTCTACTAGTTTTTAAAGTAAGCTAGTGGCCATATATGGCCCTGAACTCATCAGGTTTAGTGAAATGAAATGAAATGAAATTGTTTATTCTGTAAATAGGATATTGGAATCACTTTTACACGTCTTTTTCTTTTTTATTAAAAAATTAAAATTATTATTTAAATAAAGGCCGAAACAAACTCAGAGGTCACAGTCTCTTTTAAAGTCCAGACATAATCTTGGTCAGGCCATATGAGGACCATGTAGATTAGTGGCTGAAATGGTCTTTTGAGAAAAGAACCACACAGATTTGAGTGGACCTGTCCTGTCAGTGCAAGCATTTGTACTCACAAATGCTTGCACTGACAGGACAGGTCCAATCGTGGAGCTCAACTCAGAACTTAAGGAGCTCAACTCGACGAACAGTACCAAAGAAAGGACATTTGGGTAGGCCGCATAAACTACTGAAACTGCCAGACCATCATTAACACTAAATCAGAAAAAAAAGGTCCTCACATTCACAAAAAAAAAAAAAAAAATATAATACTTTACAAAGTAATAATGTCATTTTGTATGTAATGTTTAAATAATACTGGTATTGATTTTAATATTTTATCACTAGGCTTAGCAGAGCGAGCAGCTCAATCCCAAGCTTTTTTATCTTCTAAATAATCTAAAATGTTATAGTAACCTTTTTACAAAGTTTGGTTTTAATACAGCTTTTAAATCGTTTAATGGGTAAGTTTCTAATGTCGATGGGAAGTTTGTTGTAAAAGCGTATACATTGACCCATGAACGAGTTGCCTACTCTGTGGAGACAAGTGCGGTGTATATCGGGGTTGTGTTTATTCCTGGTATTTAAACTATGAATATCGGAAATCTTAAAATTTGATCTATTTTTGTGTACCTACATACAATGACGTGAGTGAAGCGCGCGAGTGGCGCCAACGTTACGCTCTCTGAACTGGCCCGACAAGATGAGCCCGCTGCGAACTTGTAGCTTCATACCTAAAATGCGGAGTGCGCTTTCTGTACTATGTATACTACCTGTGCAGATTAGATACACATTTTTCAACTTTCTCCTTTCTTCCCACCAGGCTCGTTACTGCCAACAAGTTGGAGCTGACTCTCTGCTGACCCTCCCCGAGCTATACTTTAAACCGGCTTCAGTTCAGGATCTGGTGTTCTACGTATCGCAGGTCGCTAAGGCCGCTCCTAAGTTGCCTGTGTTGTACTACCATATTCCTTCCATGAGTAAAGTTGAGAGTGAGTATTTGATGTATTTTACATTAATTGAACTCAATTTCTGTTTTGGGTCATAAAACCTGTACCCTAATTGCGTAATGCACGATCAATTAGAATTTGAAGCGTTTTGAAACAGATTGCTAAGCAATTGCTTCAGAAGTTCGACAAAAAATTATGCTCAACAACGTAAATAACGCAATAAATGTTGTTGAACTATCAAAATGAAACAGATTAGTCGTAATCGTTTACAAAAATGTGTTACGTAATTAGATAGCTTTGTCAGAAATATAAACATGTATGGAACTGCGCCACTTACAAATATAACATATTCATGAAATCACCTTAATGAGGGTAGATATTAAACTTAAATAACTTCTGTCTAATCAGAAAAACAAACTATAGTTACCTATATAGGGATCTTTTGACACATGACACATGTCATGTCCAAATCGAAAGTAACGCCGCCATCTTGGTTTTAAGTTTCCGTACCTCAAAAGGAAAAAAACGGAACCCATAAAGGACTAACTAAAGGACTAAACCCGTTGTCCGTCTGTCTGTCAACTGTCACGAGCTATTTTCTCAGGAAGACGCGGAGGTATTAAGTTGAAATTAATATCAAATACGTTGGTCTGCGGTCCCTTGGAGCTCTAAAAAAATAAGCTTCTAAGTCGTAAAATAATACGGCCATTTATGCGACATATTTTGATACTCGCAAATAATCAAAATCTATACGGTAGGTACTTTCCGTTGACCTAGAATCATGAAATTTGGCAAGAAGCAAGGTCTCACAGCATAAGTAAAGGAAAAAAAATGAAAATTGTTAATTCTACAAACTAACGATTTTAAGACTTATTCCTTACATATAAATTTTTATTCATGCTGATAAAATTGACGGTAACGTATGTATACCTACTCAATTTAAACAGGCGCCAAAACTACTCACTGCTAAACAACGGCCTTCTAAAAACTGCAGTAGGTATTTATCTAATCTAATTTTAATTAATTTCTCCTCAGTCCATATGCCATCGTTCGTGGCAGCGGCTACAGTCACCATTCCCAACTTCAAAGGTATCAAGTTCACCTCCAATGATCTCAGTGAAGGTGCCCAAGTCTTGAGGACGCTAAAGGAAGGCCAGGAGATATTCCTCGGAGCTGATACTGTGAGTATTGCAACTCCAATTCTGAATCTCAGATATTTAACATGTTTTGGAACAATAAACTTACTTAATTTAATACATGACAAAGTTCAAAAGGTGAATTTGCAGTTGGAGCCCGCGAAATTCAAATTTTCTTGCGTTTTTTGCAATTTGCAGGTCAGTGTCAGTTTGTATCAAAATATGATCTGCGACTATAACAGATAATGTATTTACAGAATTTAAATCATTGGAATCATTAATACATGCAAAAAACGTAAGAAAATTTGAATTACGCGGGCTACAATTGCGGATCCACCTTAAGACCTTTTTATTACATGTAGTCACGCCAAAATCAACTTAGAATACATAACCCTAAAGTAAATAGTTGGGTGAGGGTAATTTTAATGTCAACTATCTGACATTCTGAATTCAAAATAAAATCATCGTCTTAACCATCTATAATCTCTCGTTTATGGAATTAGTATGTACTGTAAGCTCCTTGGTCTCGTGAAAGACATGGAAAGTCATGCACAGCTCATTGACAATCTCCAACAGTTTCGGTGATTAGACGTTTCACTACCATTTAGAACTTTGGATGTTACGAATCAAATACTTCGGTTTTTAATCGATTACCTCAAGTTAAAAAAAACAAAATATTGTTATTATTCCAAAGGGAGCCATTATAGTTTACCAAAGTCCACATAGATGGCGGACCTGTTAGACAAAAAAATACTCAATTTTATTTTGATCGTACACACGGCTCCACATCAAGCTATACATTTCCAGTTTATGCTGATCTCGCACTGTATAGGATTTCCGTACAATGTGTACGTGTGTAGCCGTGTGTTCCTACATATTAATTTTAATACAAGCTTTATTCCAGCTCCTCGCGCCAGCTGCTCTCTTGGGCATCAAATCTAGCATCGGAACCTCCTTCAACCTATTCCCGAGACTAGCCCAGGAGATTCTGGATGCTGTCGAAAAGAACGACATTGCCAGGGCCAGGGCTCTGCAGGAGAAACTCAGCTTGGCTGTTGAAGCCCACACTTGCGAAGGTAACGATTTTTTTGTCAGCGCACAGCACTTTTAAGGTGAGATTCCACTGGGGCGGACACCAGCGAAGCGGTGAGGAGACGTGCAGGAATCTACGATTCACATGCGTGGAGCGGAGACACGATAAGGATTTCAAACAATGTGATTGGTTGATTCTTGCACGTCTTTTGCGCTCCGTTCGACTCCGTGCAAACGCACCCTGAGCCAGGACTTGGTATTATTATTTATGCCTATTTTAGAGGTATGAGGAACAGGGTGTAAAGTTCACTCATCCTTTATGGAAAAGGGAGGATTCTCCGACTAGACGGGTGTCCTGTCTGGCGGGCAATTGCCCAACGATTGATGTCGGATAGTTTTATATGTATACGTTCGCACGGTAAACTGTAATTGCGCCATGCAGATTTGTGTGACGTCAGAATTTTGTGTGACGTCAGGATTTTGTGTGACGTCAGGTCTTTGATGCGTAGTTCGCATGTGGCGATGTAGATGCCGCCACATATATTTCCCCTATTTCGGCACGTTTGAAATTCCACATAATTTATCTGGCAGATGATGTAATGAAAACTTAATCTGTATTTAGTGCTATACCTACGCAAGGTCCGTACAGACGTCCGTAGCACTGCCTGTCCATACGGTTAACGGTTTATAGTGCTCCACGGACCAACGTTCAGCTCGGACGAGTACAGTCGCGCACAAATTAAACCGTTTGGTTTTTGCGAGTTGCGACCGCAGAGCACTAAACGCGACGATTAGATACCTAGCGCAACCTGATACGGACGTACGGAGTACGGACGCGCTCCACGGACAGTCCTTGGACGGATGGACGGACGGTCCGCAGTCCGTGCGTTAGTAAACACGATAATTGATTTCTATACGACAAGTCCGGATGACGGCCGTCCACGACGGATCGTCCGTATAGCACTAAATACAGCCTTATCCCAGAGGTGGTGAAACACGATGCAAACATGATGCCATTATATGATAGATAGTCCAATTAGCTGGTTTATAATTAGAATTTGATCATGAATAAGACTTGCTTCAAACGAACTCATAGTTCGAAAAAGGTTTAATTATACAGGCTCAAAATAAATTAGCTAGCGAAACTCTGGAGACGAAATGAGTATCGATATCTAAACACGATACAATAAAAAAGATTTTTGCAGTTTTTTTTTTGGGTCAACGTGCGCTGGAAGTGTTGTTACTTGAAGTATGAGTTGAGAAAATCTGCTTTCTATTGTTTCATCGTGTTTAGATATCGATACCAATGGTCTATGAAGTTTACACAAAAAAATTGTTTTTTCGATACAAAAAAAAATCATGAAATATAATTTATTTTTTGTTTTATCATGCTTACACATAGACATACCTAATATTTATATATATTCCTGACCCTGTATAAATTGAAGAATGACTTTGTTTGGACTGAAGAGATGTCTTTTATAAGAACATCGCCAATATTTTTCTAACTACAATTAATATATTTTTCCAGGTCCCTGGGTGCCCATAATGAAGGCTGGTATGGAAATAGCAACCGGTGTCAAGGTCGGTCCCCCCTCCCTCCCTCAAAAGCCCCTATCCGCTGAGGCCAGACAGAGAATCCAGTCCAAACTGAGGACCTTAGGCCTTAGCAAATAAACAAACGAATATGTGCGTTATATCCAGGAAACAGGGTTTATTCTCGAATATCATGCATTTGTATGATTATCGTAAGTTTACTATTGTTGTTATATTTTTATTAAAGAGTTTATTTTAGTGAATACTAAAGTTTTATTAATATTTAGAGAAGTTCCTATTTTGCGTAATACATAATCTTATGAGTCTTTCTTGTGTGAAGGTATTGTACCATAGAAGAAGTTCATATCTATACACCGTATTACCGTAAGGACTATTTCTGCTTGTAGTGCTCCGCCGCTATAGAACCAGGGCGGAAACAGATCTGGTCATCGTGTTCACGGGATTTTGTTTTCAAATTGCTTAGATATGAAGTTCTTCAATAGAAGTACATAATTCACAAGAAGTACATAAAGGTTCGAAGGTAGTAACTTCAAGTCGTGAATTACGAAAATTATAGATGACTAGCTTTTGCCCGCGTGGATGTCGGAAAATATCCCACAGGAACGTACTACCGGGATTCAGAGCATCCTATGTGCTAACTCAGGTCATGGCCTATCCGTATGCCTTTCATCTAAATCCGTTCAGTCGTTACGGCATGAAAAGGTAGCAGGCAGATAATAAATCTGTTTGTTGGGTTCAAAATGAAACCATTTTTTTTTTATTGGGAAATTATGAAATAACTTCTCCCGCTCTGGGCGGAGCGGGAGGGTGTCTCTTACTGACTAAAACCCACCCGTGTTCCTTCAGTTGCCTGTACGTTGCCAGGGGCCTCGGTATCCCTTTCGGAATTTCCCGCAATCCCGGCAGGCATCGGTCCTATCAGAGCCCTTCAGTTCTGCTGACATCTCTTTGAAGCGCGCGTGGAACACAACGCGCCGTCGACCCGGGCCTGGTCCTTATCGGACGGCGAGCTACCTATTGCTCACCGTTCGCAAGCCCACGCCTACGGTTACCGGGAATCGGCTATTGATTCCCGACGCCCAGGGCGTCTCCTGCACCGGCTAGGGGCGTGAGGGCGCGAAATTTGCCTCTCCCGCACGAGTTCCGCCTCCTCCTTCGCGGGCATTACTGCTTCGCATAAGGAGGTGACGGCCTCCCATGCCCTCTCGCTCCGTACCATGGCCTGGACTAGAGCCGGATGCGAGAGATCCCCGCCACCGATCGCCTCCACGAGGACACTGCGATTCTCTGCCAAAGCCGGGCAGACCTCCACCGTATGCTCCACCGTGTCCTTCAGGCGATCCACGCAGTGATGACACCCGGGCGTTTCCTCCCGCCTAATACGAAACAGGAACCTCCCGAAACAAAAATGAAACCCTTAAACGACGACTTTGTTGTCTGTCAAGTTGAAATGGATATCAAAAACTTAAATCTACGGTCTCTTGGAGCTGTAACGAAAATCAAACTTCCAAGTCAACGCAATAAAAAAATACGCATGCCGCATATAAACCAGTCTATTTAGCACTTCCCGTTGGCCCAGCAGCATAAAGTTTGGCGAGAAGTAAGGTCAAGTAAAGAGGAAATTCTGAAAATTGGTTATATATGATCTGCAAAGTTAAGTTTGTACTTCAGTCTGGGATCAAAAATTCATTCTACTCATTGCAATGTTTTTTTTTATGAGTTGTATTGCAATATGTGGTTAGCTAGCGACCTCGATAATTTTTTACTTTACCTCAATGGTCCTAGTTTATCAATTATAACTTCTAGTTACAGCTATATGTAAGCGGGCACGCCCTTTATGTCTGGAGGCTTTTATTTAGATATTGTTTTCGTTAAGTTATTTTTATTTCTGCTTGAGTATAGTTCTCGATGTTTTTGGTTGGTATATTGGCGTGTGCTAGCTGTCATATGGCTATTAATTTTATAATTTAAATTATGTTTTGTGTTGCGTAATGTAAATATCATTTTGCATACTATTATATAGAATCTTTTTTACTGAACAGACAGCTGTGCTGCTGGGGAGTTTGTTGCGCCACTTCTTCTTCCCAGCTAAAGCACTAGGAAGTGGTGAAGGGTGGGCGTTTTGGGGGACTGTCTTATGTAATTTTGACGTTCGAAAAGTGCTGATTCTCAGCCTAGTTTGAATAAATGACTTTTGAATGCAACATTTTTTGAATGCATTGGTCGTGTCTCGAAGTAACATTCAGTCTGTACTTCTTTACTCTATTAAAAGTTATTTTTCAATTGAAACATTATCTTTGTTCTTCAAACCGGATTTGGAAATTCGGGCAGCCGAGCAAGCATAGCTTTGAGACGGAACCTCAGGGTGCAAGTCTTACTCACACTTGTCCGGTTTAAAAAATAATAATAATACAGGTTTATATGATTCTAAATGCCTTACTTAAAATACTAATTATTCATTTGAATATTATTATCACCATTTATTTGTAATACCTCCTCTAGTGCCGCCATTGAACATAATTATGTATAATACCTACATGTTAGTAAGGTTGGCTTATTATGACTTTAAATTATAATAACTTTTGACAGAGTGGGCCGATTTTAATTAAATAAATACTAAATGTTAATTCAAGATACGGACTATGACTATGTTTCGAATCACTTAAAGCTTTTGAAAGAAGATACAAAAAATCAATATTACATGTAAATTTTAAAATCATCATCTATTTTACCCTTTGGGGGATGCTTTTACAAAAACTCCGATACGCATTTCAGCGTTTTTGTAAAATCACCCCCCAACTCAATTCTTTATTTCTTACCAAAAGCATAAATTACAATTTTCATATGTAATTAACTTAAGAAATGTTGGATTTTTCATGCAAACTTTCATCCCCTATATCGCCCCCTTTAGGATTATTTTTGAGACAAAAAGTACCCTTGTCCTTCTCCAGGATGCCATCTATCTCATTGCCAAATTTTATCGAAATCCGTTCAGTGGTTTAGACGTGAAAAGGTAACATACAGACAGACAGACAGAGTTACTTTCGAATCTATAATATTAGTATGGACAAGCAGAGTTGGACAAAGTGTGACTATTTTATTACAGATTTTTTTTTGTTTTCTCTTGAATATAAAAGATTGTTTTACAAAGCTATTATTGCCTGTCAGAGTGAAGAAAAAGTAAATTACAAATAAAAATGCGCCTTATATCAATCAATTAGAATTTATTTTTGAAAATCATACAAGTGAATAATAAATATCTAAAGCTGAAATATAGTTACATAATTTTAAATATCATTTTTTTTATTCGTAATTTCCAAAGATACTCGTACATGCTAAAATTTAATTTTAAAACATCAATAATTATAATTCATAGATAAACCTATAAATCCAAAACCTTATAGAAGTGTAAGAAAACGATCCCTTCTAATCCTAGTTACATTGAGCGAGCTTAACGTTTTCATTTTCGATATTTCGTCGAAGGGCTAACTCCTGTTCAGTAGTCAGTGGAGGAATAGGAGGTCTGGATTGACCCACTTCAATACCAGTTCTCATTTCGAAGAATGCGTTCAGGGCTGCTAAACTATTACCTGGAGGAAGAACAAAATTATTGAAAACTGAAGTTACTCTCATTAATAAATCCAGCCTATCACAGTCCACAGCTAGACATAATCCCCTTTCAAATCGCGACACAACACCTGGATCTCCGCCTTACGCATCCATTCTACCCCAGCCCCCATTTTAAGGTCTCTAGGCATCATAAAACCATGTTATTGGGTGGCAATCAAGCATGCGGTACACCTGACGGGAAGTGGTCCACCGCTGCCTTTAGACATCTATAGTGTCAGGGGCACTACTGAACCGCACCGGTGCGCTACCATTTCGAAGAATAAGCTAAAATGTCCTAAGTGCCAGTAACTACTCCGGTACCATAGGATAGAGGTACAGGGATAGTACTCCCCGGTGTTGTTGCACCAACAAACAGGAACAGCAATAAAAATAGTTTTCCTCACCACTTGCAGTGATGATCTCAATCAGATCAACAAGTCTTTGGTAGAGGTTTGTGCTCCGCAACATGTTTCCTTTCTCGCCATACCTGATGATGTCGGTGATCAGTTTTGGGAATAAGTTGAACTCCGCCATCACAAAGTTTTTGAAACCTAAGAAAACTTCTGGTGCCAGGTAGAACTGAAATATCAAGTTATCGGTTAATTGAGACGGAACTAGTTGAAGACATACGACGGTTAGATGAAGAATGAAGCTTCAGTTTCATTAGGAAAACCAGTAGGATTCTGCAAAAGTCGAAATTCATAACGCTAGGCAGAATAAAGACCTTCTCGCTCGCCTTAATCTCACTTCTTCATTGATCCCAATGGGGAAGAAGAAGAAAGCTGTGTTTCCTTATCCTGGAGATTTAGTAATTATTTCGTTTCAGATAGTTATAATTTTTAAAGCGTGGTTTTCGATTCTCTCTTTGACCTTTGGCCGATGGTGTAAGAATTGCCGGCTGCTATTAATATCATTAAGTATAAACTTACATAGTTCGCGGCGTACAACTTCTGCTGGCCTGTTGTTTGAGGTCTAAGTAACAGCAAGTTTCTGAACGAATTTGACTTCACTCCCCTGAAGGTTGGTATCCTTTTCGTTGCCAGCTGGTAGAACCTCACTATGTCCACTGTAAGACACAAAGTAATTATCTATTACCCAAAAGAGGGTGTTAACGGGGGTAAGCTGAGGCTACAGCTTTTTAAATGCTTTTCCCCACCGGAAATTTCGAAGCCATTTTTTTTCCTTATTTTCCACTTTGATTGAAGGAGACAGAAAATACACCTGCTTTCCTGCTTTTCAGGGAATCCAGGATTAGGCTGTTCGGTGAAATTAGAGTAGGTTGGAAAGTGCTTATAGATTTGTACAGAAAGGCAGTGGTGCTACATAAATATCTTAACTGTGGAGGTGGTATTAATGTCAATGTGACAAAAATCGAACAGAATTATGAAAACAAGAAACGTTTCTTATTTTGTATAAAATTTAATTCTAATTAGTCATCCGAAAGGTACATTACCTACTACGCTACCTACTATGTCAGTAGAAAAGCAGGAAAGCAGGTGTATTTTCCTTTGTATTTTCTGTCTCCTTTAATTAAAGTGAAAAATAAGGAAAAAAAATGGCTTCGAAATTTTCGATGGGGAAAAGCATTTAAAAAGCTGTAGCCTCAGCTTACCCCCGTTAACACCCTCTTTTGGGTAATAGATAATTACTTTGTGTCTTACAGTGGACATAGTGAGGTTCTACCAGCTGGCAACGGAAAGGATACCAACCTTCAGGGGAGTGAAGTCAAATTCGTTCAGAAACTTGCTGTTACTTAGACCTCAAACAACAGGCCAGCAGAAGCTGTACGCCGCGAACTATGTAAGTTTATACTTAATGATATTAATAGCAGCCGGCAATTCTTACACCATCGGCCAAAGGTCAAAGAGAGAATCGAAAACCACGCTTTAAATATTATAACTATTTATTTATTTATTTTATTATTTATGTACACACAGAAAAATAGATACAGATAAGACATAATCATAATTATGAGTACAAAGGTACAGCTTATTTCTTAAGAAATTTCTTCCAGCAGACCTGCGATAGGAGAAATGAGAAAGAAATGTAGACAATAGTGTGTGAGAACAAGAAGAGAAAAATATAAATATGCGAAGTCTTAAACTAAAATATTGAAATAAACCTACACGTATAAAGTAATAAATGAATATATACTTAAATAAATACATAGAGCTTAAAATATATAAACATACATACTATAGGTATATAAATACTCACAGTTGAGAGGAAAGGTAATGCTCTTTTACTCGAAATTTGAATTGTGAAACAGTTTACTATCTGAAACGAAATAATTACTAAATCTCCAGGATAAGGAAACACAGCTTTCTTCTTCTTCCCCATTGGGATCAATGAAGAAGTGAGATTAAGGCGAGCGAGAAGGTCTTTATTCTGCCTAGCGTTATGAATTTCGACTTTTGTAGAATCCTACTGGTTTTCCTAATGAAACTGAAGCTTCATTCTTCATCTAACCGTCGTATGTCTTCAACTAGTTCCGTCTCAATTAACCGATAACTTGATATTTCAGTTCTACCTGGCACCAGAAGTTTTCTTAGGTTTCAAAAACTTTGTGATGGCGGAGTTCAACTTATTCCCAAAACTGATCAGAGATAACACTGGAACAGAGAACAAATTGTTTAGTCTCTTAATTAAGAATGGCCACAAATGAATACCGATGCCGATGGTCCGGTCCGCATTTGAGGTATGAAGCTACAAATGCGGCTTCGTCTTGTCGGGCCAATTCGGTGAATGTAATGTAGTCAGAAGATATAAGAGTTACGCGATAGAAAGAGAGGAAACTTCTAGGTGAATATATCTGTAATAAGCGCTGTGCGACCTGAATTACACTTTTTGTCTCGATGACTGGCTTTTTATATTTTTTCGGAGTGAACCGCTTGTATTCATCTGTGGAATAGGTTGGTAGGTACCTGCTGGTCTATTCTGAAAAAATCTCACAGTGTAAACTAGGCGGAATTACAGCTTACTTCAAGCTCACTTCTCCTAAATTTTGACGCTGAAGCTTTTAGAGAATAGGCCGGCTGGAAAATAGTTTCGCAAACAGGGTGCTAAGACCAAACAAAAAACCAAGACACAGCGCTGCGAACAATACAGTGAAGCATGCCAAAACTACACCGCTCACACACACACATATACAGCCTTTTACAATGACACTACATTCAAACTACACCACAAAAAGAGCATACATGTTTACGAAACGAGCTTCACTTCACTGTTGATAGCACTCTGTCTTGGTTTTTTATTTGGTCTGAGACAGAGTGCATCAGAAAGGTGTGGTAAAATTTAAGGGTGTGTTACAGCTACAGACCATCAATCTGAACAACTTTCTCTATAGGACCAACATCGAAATCGCGAAAAAATCATAAACTGTGCCATACAAAATTTCAATACCTACTCGACCCGAATGTATGAGACGACTGATTATATTACTAAGAATAGAATAGAATAGATATATTTTATTTCAGACCGGAGTCCATAGGGTTAGTAACAATTTTACTTAACTTCTAGTGTTAGTAGGTTACATACACAGATAAAAATATACAATTAAATTTCAGCGTGGAGCCGCATTCACCTCCGCAACATCGGGGAATCCCACCGGTCTGCGAATACACTGAGAATACTGTTAGTGCTGCCGCGAAAACGAGTCATCAGGGATGCACATCAGTTCCTAATAATGGCGGCAAAACCATTAATATTATTATCTGCAAACATCCCCGACGCACTACTACGCCACGGCAGCCGCAGCAGCACTAAGCCGCTAAAACCTACTTTAAAAAATTCGATCTACCCTTTTTTGATTGTGCATTACATCGGCCAGTTCTACAAATTAAAAAAAAAAACGTTCTGCTCCAAACATAAAGCGGCAACCGTGCGCAGCTGCCGCGCGCGAACTCTTTTGGTAACCTCAAGCATTCGTCGTTTTAGTTCTAACAAGAGCGTGGCAGAAATGTGTCGCAAACGCCGCGTGTTGCTGCCGTGCAATGATTGGTTGATGGCTTCCAGTGTAAACAAGAGCCACACTAGAAATGCTGATAAAAAGCAACCCGAACAAAACTCCCATTTTTACACTTTGTAATCACAAGTAAGACTGATGTAGAAAAAGCAATTTTACCACTTTATACCTATAGGCTGGATTTTTGAAAGTAAGGGCAGCTACCTTAACCGTTGTGGCTACAAGAAAACGGTCTTAGGAAACTGTCCTTAAGTTTTTGATATGTCTATGTGAATTCAGATCAAAATGTTCAAAAATATAAGGACAGTCAGTCAGTTCCCTTAGCCTAGGTTCTAACGGGGGATTTTTTTTTGCGTATTGGATTTTCTATTCTCTGCTCAGCGCCGAGAGTTGAATATCCAACAGTGTGTTTTCTCGAAAATCCAGTGTACGAAAAAAAATCGCCGCGATCAAAACACGTCCGTGCGAACCAGTACTTAAGTGTAATTAAAACAATTGTCGTGATGTATGAGAGTTGTCAATTTATCGCATTTCTTTTCACGTTTAACGTGATTTAATAAGTGATGGTGTAGGTACATTATTTAATTATCTGCCACTAGCCTCCGCCAGCGGGTTCGCACGCGTGATATCTCTATAAATTATAGCTCAAACATCGGAAAACTTAAAAGAAAAGAAAACGGACACTAGAGAAGCCGATGCATTCCACCAGCTTTTATGACAAGTCTTTTATAGTTCAAGCAGTTCGGTTATGGAATGCCTTGCCCGTGTCGATAAGGCGTGCTCAATCTTTATCCACTTTTAAAATTCTGGTAAAAAAGCACTTCCTCTCTCCTTAAACATCATCATTACAATGACATATAGTTCCTTGCTCTTGTTTCACGTTTATAATTTTGTATAAGTATATCTATGTATATATTTATATGAATAAGTTTATGCCTTATGTATGTATGTATTAATTGTATATGTAAATGGTACACCACTGACTATCTGCAGTATTGTCTCTCCTGTTACCTTTAATCCATCCAAAGGTTGTCTGTAAAAGATCGCTTTAAGCGATAAGACCGCCCATTGTGTCGCTCTATGTAAAATTTCTAAATTTATGTGTGTCATTTTTATGGTGTACAATAAAGAGTATTTTATCTGTCTAATCTTCTTATATATAAAATTCTCGTGTCACAATGTTCGTTCCCGTACTCCTCCGAAACGGCTTGACCGGTTCTCATGAAATTTTGTGAGCATATTGAGTAGGTCTGAGAATCGGCCAACATAATTTTTTTTTTTTTTTTTTTTTTTTTCTAGAAATTACTTAAAAATATTTATATGGCAAAACAACGTTTGCCGGGTCAGCTAGTATCTATCTATCTTAATAGCTTTTAACCGCGGCTTCGCCCGCGTAGATATGGGAAATTATCCCACGCGAACGTATCTACTACCGGGGTATAAAGTATCCTATGTGTTAATCCAGGTTTATAATCGTGTGCCAAATTTAATTCCAATTAGTTCAGCCGTTTCTGCGTGATTGAGTAACAAACATAAATATATATAAACCATATAAATAATATTATATACCAAACTTTCACAGTTATAATATTATTAGTAGGATATTAGTTGGAAGTAGGATATTAGTATACTTATACGATAGTACTGGTGAAAGATTTTTTTAATCGGTTCAGTAATTATTGATGTATTTATAAATTAACAAAAATGCAAATCTTTTCTCTTTATTATATTAGTGTATACCACAATGTAAACCTCACTACTTAAATTACTAACTATTGTTTCGTTCCTTTTCGAGTTTAGGGTAGTTTTATCCTAACAATATAATATTATAAATGCGAAAGGGTGTTTGTTTGTTTATTTTATAATAAGGCAGTTGACTCATGTAGCCACAGCTAGGTTAGTATACTTTGCTTATTTCCACAGTATTATGTCTTATGGCGTTCTGCTGTGGGGGGATCGGCAGCTGACGTAGATTCAATTTTTATTTTACAAAAGAGGGCAATTCGCGCTATCTATAAAATGGGTCCCCGCGAGTCTCTTAGAAATAAATTCAAAGAAATTGATATACTAACGCAACCTTCTCTTTATATCTTGGAAAGTATTTTGTATGTTCGCAAAAACTTGGGACTTTTCAAAATAAGAAGCGATTTCCATAATATAAATACACGTAGTAAACATGAAATTGTGATACCCAAATTTAGATTAACTAAAACTAGTAAGTCATTTGTAATAAACAGTATTCGATTTTATAACAAGTTGCCAAAGACGATTACAGAACTTAGCGATGGAAAGTTCAAAACCCACATCAAACGTGTCCTTATCTAAAAAGCATATTATAAGATTAAAGACTACGTTGAAGACAAGGAAGTTTGGCAATAATTCCTTCTGCACATGTGGCTTCCCTGGTACCTCATTAACGGCATAACTATGTAAATTTCTATTAACGGCTCCCAAATTAAGATGATTATTTTGTTTTACCTTTTACTTTTTTCTTTTTTTTTCTCTCTTTTACATACTACCTTGACATAATCTCTTCGTTATTTGACATTATAATACCTAAAATATATATATATATATATTTTTTAATAATAAATTAGATTTGTTGCATACAGCTGTAGTGGCAATCATGTCATTTGGTCTAAATAGCTTTTTATTATTTGATTTTGCTTTTATATAGATTCTTTTCTTTTAGATTTTGTGAATGTGAGAACGTTGTAGGCTTAACAGACTGTAGATCTGTCGACCATTTTCTATCTTGCTAAGTACCTGGTACTTGTTGATAGGCCTACACTGTCCTCTCATACCTATTAACTCTGTAATTTGAAAGCATTGTAAATACCATTTACTTTTAAAAGAGTAACCGTGTAGTTTCTTGCCGGCTCTTCTCCATAGGAAACGACCAATTGGAACCGTGCACCTAGCTCCTGACGTTTCATAAGTGCCCTTGTAGGTTTATGTGAAATAAAATATTTTGAATTTGAATTGAATTTATTTGTTTGTTACGCTTTTACACTAAAACGGCTGAAATTTGGCACATGGCCTGGTCAAGGATATAGGATACGTTTTATCCCGATATTCCCACGGGATCTTTATAATGTGACCACAGGATATTACGTTTTTGCTATCATCAAACTGTACCATAACAGAGCACATAGAGCACATATTTTTTTTAAATTGTCATTTCCACAAATAAAAAAACATTAAGCTACTTACATCTTCGATGGCTTCCAGTGTAGGCAATAGAGCCACACTTGAAGCGATAATAAAGCAGAACGCAAGTACTCCCATTTTTTTTTTTTTTTTTTTGCGTGAAAGTCCGAAAGAGATACCGTGGCCCCTGGCAACGTACAGGCAACGGAAGGAACACGGGTGGGTTTTAGTCAGTAAGAGTCTGACACGCCCTCCCGCTCCACCCAGGGCGGGAGAAGATATTTGATAAGTGCCCACACAAAAAAAAAAAAAAAAAAAAAGTACTCTCATTTTCACACCTTGTATCAGTTGTATCTAATTACAACTAGGACTGATGTAGAAAAAGCAATTTTACCACTTTATATACCCATAAGTGTAATTAAAATAATCGTCGTGATATATTAAAGTTATCAATTTATTACCTTTCTTTTCACGTTCAACGTGATTTATTAAGTGATATAGTACATTAATGTAGCGGCCTGCACCAGGGTACTGACAGACGATCTTGAAAATGTGGGCCGAGGCGACGCCGAGGCACACATACGTGAGTCAATGCCTGTTTGCGGCCAAGTAGCACGTATAGTACCAGCTATACTAGCTGATACTATACGTGCTACTTGGTACTTTTCTCAAATAATGCGCGGAAATTCAAACTAAATAAAGTAATTATAAGTTTCAGAATCAATGACAAACAACGATAATTTTAACGCGCCAATATTTTCATTTGTTTCTTCTTTACTTTATAAGCTATATTTGCAAGCCAAATCGAAGTTTAAATAAAATCTTTGAAAAGTTACCTCCTTGGTTGCCATGGTGTTAAAGTAAAAAGTTCGTTCAATTTCTAAATAACACGACAGTTCTGTTAAGCTGCTGATAGTCGCGACCGATGAGTGTGCACTAGGGTGTCCCTTAAATTTCAAGTTTGATTTTTTTACGCATACCTTCTTAAAACTTTCGTAATAACCCAATATAGTCTAGAAAAAAATATTAGCCCGTTATATGAACGATAACCTGTGCCGACTTGCGATTTCAACTTGTCCATACAAGTTGCGCTGGTACTGCACTGCGACATGTAACTACGTGTTTTATCTGTCATTTCATACGTGATTTTAAGATTATGAGTACGGTCTTATTACTTTCATAATAATTGGTTCTTACCATTAACCTTTTGAAATGGCACGGTATAATTCTGCCTACACACGACTTTTTGTCTTAATAAAACAAAGCAATAATAAATGGGTAAATTTGGCTTCTATGGCATCCGTAAATTCACTCACACATAAATTAGTCGCCGCCATTACGGGACACAGTTTTGTCTTAGCGGGAGTTCCGTCCGACCTTTTTTATACGTCTATGCTGCTTATATATGAAGTTCTTCGATAGTAAGTCAAAACAAGTAGGTAACTTCAAGTCGTGAATTTCGAAAATTGAAGGTGACTAGCGACCCGCTCCTTATCTGCAGCTGTGCACCGGTTTTTTACTACTTGACAAAACATTGAGATTTCTAAGTTATACTTTAATATTAACGTTTAATACACATATTGCATATTTTGTATTTATTATTATTATTTATATACTACATTATATTAAGTATATACGAGTATATTTTAGTGATATTTATTTTAGAAGTATGTATGTAAGTTTATTCTCATATTGTATGTTTAAATAGTGAATAGTTAAGTGTTTTTATTTTATGTATTTTATTTTCTCCTCAACTCTTACACAAGTTGTCTACATCTCTTAAACTACTTTCCTGTCGCATGTATGCTGGAAGAGATTTCTTTACAAATAAGGATCACCTTTGTACGAATTTTTCTGTTCCTTTCTTCTGGTTTGTTTATGTGTGTACATAAACTGTTAAATAAATTAAATAAACCTTCCGGAATAAATTCTCTAAGCGATGGTGAAAACCTCATCAAGCACGAAAAGCAACTTTAATTTATAATATGTAATGTATATCGATAAACTAAAAATTTTAATTCACAGTTCATTTGTAGAGATGGCTATACACCATGTACCAGAAAGGTGTAAACAATTTAAGGTTACAGTACAGACCAATCATCATCATTCTCCTGCCGTTAGCTATATTTATTTGGGGTCAGCACAACATGTCCCTTTCTTCCATACTTCTCTATTAGTCGTCATCTCGGTGGTCACCCCCTTTCTAGCCATATCATCTTTCACGCAGTCCATCCATCATTTCTTTGGTCTTCTCCTACGCTTATAGCCATCGGCATTCATACTCAAAACTTTCCTCACATTTTCCTCATTCCTCCGCATCACATGCCGATACTGACAACCGATTTCCGCACAACTTTTCGGTCACCGGTGCCACTTTCAGACTTCCTCTTATATACTCATTTCTTATTCTCCATTCGTGTAACACCACACATCCCTCTTAGCATTCTCATCTCAATTGCATGCAATGCCTTTCATTCATGCCTTTTGTGATCCAACATTCAGATCCATACAAGACAGCAGGTCTAGCCATTGTTTTGTATATCTTTCCCTTAAGTTTAAGAGGAATGCGAGAGTTGCAGATTGTTTCCGTGACCTGCTGCCATTTCATCCATCCAGTGTTAATTCTGTGCTTAACTGCCCGATCTACTTCGCCATCGCTTTGCACGAGTGAACCGAGATACCGAAAGTCGGAGCAAGCTGGGAGAAGCGTGTCATCAAGGGTTATGGCTCCAGAACTGGAGAGACCTCCGAAATCGCAGAATATATATGTTCAGTTTTGGTTCTGCTGATTTTCAAGCCACTCACTCTTCAGCTTCTGTTGCCATTTCTACAATCTGCTCTGGATCTCAGGTTTATCTTCACCGACAAGAACAATGACATTGGCAAAAAACATGCACCAGGGTGCCTCTTCCTGTATTTCCAATGTCAGAGCGTCTATAATCAACAAGAAGAGGTAAGGACTTAAATGCCGACCTTTGGTGCGTCGGTATTGCCAGCAGCCGACCGGACGTACGTACGAGATTGTCTGTACATAGCACGAATTAACTCTACATACTTCCCGGGCAAACCTTTTTCTTTCAAGGCCCACCACAACACATCCCGAGGTCCCCTATCATACGTTTTCTCCAGATCAATGAACTACCACGTGCAAGTTCTTGTGTGCAGGTCTGTACTTCTCGCACAATTGGCGGAGTGCAAAGGTGGCGTCTATTGTTCCTCGACCTGGTTTGGGGTAATCTCACTCTCCTCTCGCAGTCTTTTCTCTTTTACTTTCTCCTATAACTTAATACTATGTGACATGAGCTTTATACCTCGATAGTTGTTGCAGTCCTGTACATCACCGTTATTCTTGAAGATGGGCACTCACAAACTAATGTACCATTCTTGTGGGATCCCTCCTTCATGCAACAACTTATTAAAGAATAAACTCAGCCACATTCATCCACCTTCTTTTAAACACTTCCATACTTCTACTGGTATATCATCTGGGCCCATGGCCTTTCCATTTTTCATACTTTGAACTGCTTTCCTCACTTCATTCAAATCCATATTTACTTGTATCTCTTTGAGCACACCATTCCATTTATTCTCTTCGTTCATTAGCTTTTTAAAATAAATCTTCCACACATTCCACAATTTGTTTTATTTCGTTATCTTTGGAAAGAACCTTACAGGCGCCGTCTTTTATACATTTAATGTGAATTATACCTCTCTCTTGCTTTTGTAATCCGTTAGAGCTCCTTCTGGCCTCTAGGGCTGTCCAGGGACTCATACAACTACTTCTGCGCCTTTCTCTTCCATCCATACTAATAATATTATAAATTCGAAAGTAACTCTGTCTGTCTGTTTGTATGTTACCTTTTCATGGCTAAACTAATAAACGGATTTCGATAAAATTTGTCATGAAGATAGATGAAATCCTGGAGAAGGACATAGGGTACTTTTTGTCTCAAAAATAATCCTTAAGGCGGTGATATAGGTGATGAAAGTTTGTATGGGAAATCCAGCATTTCTTAAGTTGGGGATAATTCAAATTTATGCTTTTGGTAAGAAATAAAGATTACACAATTCAACGTTTTTGTAAAATGATCCCCCAAATAGGTAAAATAGGCGATGATTTTAAAATTTATATGTGACTATGAATTTTTGATCCCAGATTGAAGAACCGGCTTAACTTTGCAGTTCATATAAATGACCAATTTTCGGATTTTCTCTTTAGTTGACCTTGCTTGTCGCCAAACTTCATGCTGCTGGACCAACGGGAAGTACCAAATAGACTGGTTTATATGTGAGTGTCAAAATATGAGGCATAAATGGCCGTATTTTTTTATTGCGTTGAATTTGAATTTTGTTTTTCGTTACAGCTCCAAGAGTCCGTAGATCTAAGTTTTTTATGTCTATTTCAACTTGATGCCTCCACGCGTTCCTGAGAAAAAGGGTCTTGACAGACAACGAATTCATCCTTTAAGGGTTTAAATTTTTCATTTTGAGGTACGGAACTCTAAAACAGATTTATTGCTTAAGGTTTTGGCAAAGTTTTACAGATTTTACTGCTTTTGTTGGTGGTTTACCCGCTACCACGCGGGTGACCCAAGGTGCTAAAATGGTCTCCAGTTCCCTTAGTCGCCTCTACACACGGGATGAGATGGGGTGGCCATATTCTTAATCCGGGACCACACGGAACTATAGACATCAATCTGAACCACTTCAGAAAAGTAATCAGTATCCTATACATTTGGGTCGACTGAGTATTAAAGTTTTGGATTACTTTGTTGGTCTGCACACCCTTAAACATGACCACTCCTTTCTGATACACGCTGTAGGGTTCGACGATGGAAATGTACATTATAGATACCTACTCACAAAATCGTGATACATACATTTGCAAAAGATACCGCGTTGGCGTTCAAAATATTATAGCATTTCTATTGCACGGAACACATGAAGTGATAACGTGATTATACAGGGTTTTGTGTTTTTATTGGTCACGACCCCGTTAAGGGCCGTAGGAAAAGTTATCTACATAGTTACAAAACTGTATTTCGTTGCTTTTCCAGACTTTCTCTTTACTAACTATCATTCTGTAAGTACCAATTACCTAATAGAATACGTTACTGACATAAGAAAGAAGTAAAAAAAATGTGAACGTCAATATAAAAGTGCACATGTATGTGCATTATTTTGCTCGCGGCTTCGCTCGCAAGAACGTCGGAAATTATCCCACGAGAACGTTTTACTGGATTAAACAATATTCTACTTATGTGCCAAGCGACAGAGCGATGATATTTAAAACTTCAAGAATTATTAGTATCCACTATATAAATAATAAAATGAAGATTAACATTCATCACTTTGCAATAGAAACGGTCAGAAGATTGGGCAAGAAAGGAAGCAAGATCAGACCTATATCAGTAACATTAACAATTATTGGGAGGTAAATAGAAATTTGAAGAAAAGTAAGTCACTGAACGATATATCTATTAGTATTATAGAAGAATTTTCTCAAGAGGTTTTAAAAAGGGCAAAGAGTTCCAAAAAGAAGTAGAAAAAGAGCGCCAACGAAGGAAGAAATACTGTATTACGTTACGACAGAATCCAAATCGCCGCAATTCAATAAAAGATATAAGAAATCAAAAACGATATATATCAGAATCTCCTAAACACTACAATATCATCATCACTAACGAAATACAAATGCAAATTACAAAGAAAGCCAAGACAAATAATATCATCTCCTATGAATACTGTACCACCGAAAACGACGTCTGAATCAAATTCCGTGGAAGTAAATATAATGCCAAAAAACGATTAGAGATAATCCCTCCACCTCCTCCAATCCAGCCAGTCCCCATGGATGCAGACCAAAACCCCCCCGGAAAGTACATGGCGAGCACTCACTATAGCCAAACTTCCGAAAACAAAAAGCGAAAAAAACATTTTCTATTTTATATATTGCGAGCCTAAATGTCAGAACCTTACTTAAGATAACAGAATTTCAGAACTAAGTAACACACTAAATGGAATTAAATGGGACATTATTGACCTAAGCGAAGTTAGAAGAAAGAATTAATTAATAGAAGAACACAGTAATTTTTTTTTATACACCTCACTGCAGCAAAAATAGAAATGCTGCTGTTCAGAGATGGTTGTGGCCCTTGAAATAGATTTTAAAAAGGCACCTATAGTGTTATAAAGACGAAGAAATAAATTATTTTTATAATTGTAGATGAGGCGGTCAAGTCGGCTAATTCAGGAAACATTGTTTTGATGGGAGATTTCAACGCCAAAATAGGAAAAATCCAACAGGGTGAAGAAGGAATCTTCGGGAAACATTCGTCTGGCAAGAGAAACTAACGTGGCCAACGGTTGGTAGAATACGCACTAGAAAATTACTTGAAGATAGTAAATAGTATGTTCCGTAGATAACCTCATAAAAAATGGACATCAAATAATCAATATCACAATGAGATAGACCACATACTAACGAGCCAACTAAAACAAATGCAGAACTTCGATATAATAAATAACTTTAACTTTGAAACAGACCATTGTATGTTAAGATGTGCACTAAACTTAAGCATTAAAAAGAAAAGGAAGTTTATTAAACCGAACAGCCAATATACAAATAAATTGCGTCTATCTCAGGTGAAACTGGAAAATTCTGGGAAAGTAAACTGATGCAGGTAAAAAACAAATCACCAAATATCCAATGCCAGTACAATGCTTTCATGTCGGAAGTAAAAACTTTGATCCAAAATTAAATTACCAAAACATGAACACTACAAAAAAAGTTTGCACAAAAACTCATCAATTTTTAGAAGAACGTAAAGAACTATACCGTTTCAAAAGAACGAAAGAAGTACGAACAAAAATGACTCAATTAGCAAGGAAATAAATCAACACCTACGGAAAGATTAAAACGAAAACATACACAGTTTATTTTTGAAATCTATGTACATACAAACAACCGGAGCAATTAAGAAAGCCTTAAAGGAGCTAAGAAACAAATCAGAATGAGCACCAAACATGAAAAACAAAGCTGGGAAACAAGTAACAAAAAGACCGGAAACATTGAAGTGGCAGCACTCTCTATGAACCCAACGAACCGTTACCAACAAGACTACAACCTATATATCGAATTGAGCACAACTCAACCACGCACCTTAATGTGCTACAAGATGAGATCAGACATGATGAGAATTATAAAGGCTTTGGATGAAAATCAGCCAAGCGAACAGGCAGGTTTTCGGTAGAATTTTTAACAACAGACCACATACAAGTGGTAACTCAAGCCATAGAAAAAGCTAAAGAGTGTAATAAGTCACTTTATATGTGTTTTGTAGACTACAAAAAAAGCGTTTGATTATTTGAATCACAACTCAATATGGGGAACGGTATAACAACACGGTGTCGACGCAAAATACGTAACTGTGCTACAAGAAATTTACAAGAAGGTCTGTGCAAAAATTAGGCTAGAAGGGACCGGTAAAAAGTAACGCTCAAGATATTTACAGCTGTTTTAGAAAATATCTTCAGGAAACTTGATTGGACAAGAAAAGGATTAAGAGTCAACGGAGAATACTTAAGCCACCTCGGCTTCGCGGACGACATAGTCATATTCGCAGAAAATACGACAGATTTGGCAAACATGTTAAACAACTTGAGAGAGCAGAAAAGTGGGCCTATCGATCAACATTACAAAACAAAATTAATCACAAATAATAAAGAGAACCATCCTATAATGGTCGATGGTCAGAATGTAGAATTCGTCAAAGAATATAATTATTTGGGTCAATCAATTTCATTTGATAACCTCACTGAAAATTAAGTGCAGAAAAGAATCGCCATAGCATGGAAAAAATATCGGGGAAGAAAGAAGAAATAATGAAAAATAAATAAATACATTAACATTGAAATAACAATCCTACCGTGTCTGACGTACGGTTGTAAAATTAGTCTCTAAGAAATGTAAGGAAGACAAGCTAGCAATATGTCAACGCAAAATGGAAAAAAAGCATCCTGGGAATCAGACTCAATCAATCTGCCTAACTTTTTCCCAACTATGTTGGGGTCCGCTTCCAGTCTAAATGGATGCAGCAGAATACCAGTATTTTACATGGAGCGACTGCCTATCTGACCTCCACGACCCAGGAACTGGGTAATACGATACCCTTTGGTTAGAGTGGTTGTCACACTTTTGGGCTTCTGACGACCCGCAACCACTGTCAAAAATCCACAGACGCCAAAGGAAAAGATGGGCAGACCTGTTTATACAAAGACTAGGGCCGAACTGGATGACCAAGGCCAGAGACAGACACTACTAAAGTTTGGGAGGCCTACGCCAAGGAGGCGACTACTACTAATTTAATTAATTAATATTTATTATAACACAGAATTAATACAATTACAATTCAATTATACATTAACTATCTTATAATATTAAAATCTCAACTTATTAAAAATGCACCGAATCCAAATTTATTTGCATGTTAAAAATTATATTTAGATATTTTAAACGCATGCTACAAACATTTTATAAAAATTAAATAATTGGGTGGTAGAATAAATGGCTTTTTTAGTTATTTATTTTATTTACTTATCTGCCAAATTTCATCGGAATTCTCCCTTCAGACGTATAAAAAGGTAACAGACAGACACCGTTACTTTCGCGTTTATAATATTAGTGTGGACGTGGTATAACGTAGTAACGTAGGTATCGCTGCTATAGTGTGACGTGTCTTCTCGCATTGCACAGCCATCACGGTAGTCTGCCAAAATCGTGTGGAATTTATTTTTATAGATAGCCGTGCTGCTGGTATTCAGCAAGGTGTTCGAATAGGTAATGCTCAATCAAATGCTTAATCATTTTAACACCAATTAAATCTAACACGATCAGCAATATGGTTTTACCAAAGCACATTGTACGGCTGACACCGTGTCACCTTATTAAAACAGATATTTACAGCGTGGGATAATGCCATAAGATTTTTTTATGATCTCTCTAAGGCATTTGACTGCGTAAATCACGAAACCTTACTCCTGAAACTTGAGCATTACGGACTAGATAAACTCCTCTGTCTAGTAAAATCTTATTAAAATGATAGACAACAGCAAGTTTAAATAAATGGTGTCCATTTTTACTTTTAAAGGACCTTACTTTTAAAGTCCTTTCCTCTTTTAGTATATATAAATGATCTACCCGATTTATTAAAAAAAACAACCACAAAATGGTATTATTTACTAACGATACTTCCTTAATTTTTAATATAAATAGACATGCATCAAATCTTGACGACGTAAATAACGCCCTACTGCAGGTCAAAAATTGGTTCATTGCTAATAATTTAGTATTAAATGGGAAAAAAACTAAATGCATCAGACTTGCTTTTCCGAATGTTAAAATTGTGATTGTTACATAGTATTGAATAATGAGAAACTAGAATTCCTCGATAAAACTATTTTCTTGGGGATCACGCTCGACTCAATGCAATGGGGTCATAGTATCATGTCTTACGGTATTTTGGTATGGGGATGGGCTGCAGATATCGAGTCTATTTTTATTCTGCAGAAAAGAGCCACCAGAGTAATATAATTGCCTCCGCAGACGCGATTCTCTAAAGAAGCTGTTTAAAGGTATTAACATCATGACGGTCCCTTTTCAATATATCTATGAAAACATCATGTAAGTAAGGAAAAATCTAAGTCTTTTCAGTAACAGAGGTGAGACACTATTATAGGACTAGAAATAGGGACCAATTAGTTCAACCGGGTTTCAGACTGGCTAAAGAAGACTCATCCTTCATGGGGTTCTGTTCAAAATGTTACAATGAAATACCTCCCCATGGGGAGGTATTTTAACTGAATGAAAGGAAATTTAAATGTATAAAACGCACACTATGCTGCCAAGTATATTATAAGTTGGGGGATTACATCGCTGACAAAAATATTTGGCTCAGCGCTGGTCCAGCTCCACAAGGGCGCATAAACTAATTGAATAGCATTCGAAAGTATTGCTGGAGCTGCTAAAGATTATAAAACTATCTATACATTGTATAAATTCAATCTCTTAGTATTATATAATTGCATATCACATGTGTGAGCACTATGTACCTATTTTAAAGGTACCATTTAGCCCTGGAGGCTGAGACTATGTCATGCTGCTGACTTAAATGTCTCGGTGGTGGTGGCGTGTGTGTTGGATCATAAGTTCCCTTCAAAATGGTTGAGCTGAATGGTGCTGATCTATGCATCATGTTCGTGAACGGGTGCCGCCGTCAGTAGGGACTGGTCATCTCTTAGCTGCCACGGCTTGTTTTAGATAATTTTAATTTTTGAATTGTTATTGTTTTTATATTTTTATTACAGACGCTTTTAACGTGACGTTTTTCTTTCTACATTAGTCTCACACATATAATTTCAACCTGAATGATGTAACCAATGTTTTGTAACAATATTTTGATTTAAAAGATTGTCCTTGAACCTATTGCATATAGCATTTGCATACCAATTCCAAAGCGTAGTCGCTTTGGAATTGGCAACTAGCTTCATCTTTCTGACTGACCCGAACGACCCCTTGACGATCCAAAAGTACCTGTGATTGGTTTATTTGAAATAGAAAATGGTTTGCGTTTGAGTTTGAGTTTGATAGATTCCTTCATATTATAGTTAGATTCCGGAGATAGAAGCATTAGCTACATGCATTTTTTTTTAAATATATAAGTTGCCAATGTGCCAAATTGTATCCTATGATATTGGCTAGTAGAAGCCATTTCAAGCAAATTATAAATCTGTCATGTGATCTTAAAATTAATCAGCAAAATATCGTTCAGTGAGTAGTGAATCGCTGTATGTACGTAGGCTTATGTGTGCTACGACTGCGTAGCGCTACGACACTGCGTAGAGCTACGCCATTGTGTAGCGGGGCGGAATGTCTAAGTGCGTAGAGTCCGGCCAGGCGTACTCCGCATTTTAGGTATGAAGCTACAAGTACGCGGCAAGCTCGACATGTCGGGCCAATTCAGCGAGCGTAACGTAGTCAGAAGATATTTTACGCGATAGAAAGAGAGGCAAATTCTAGGTAGATATAACTGTAAGTAATTAGCATTGTGCGACCTGAATTGCACTTTATGGTGGCGTAGTAAGAGTTGCTATTTATTTAAATGATTTGACGGAGGGAATCTTCTGTCCTTGTACTATTATGTTTTTCTGTGGTAAGGTGGAGGTGGTTCTATACATTATTATCAGAGACCGGAATAGGTTGAGTAAATTTGCCTAAACTCAAGGAATTAATTAGCACAGAGTGGATAATACCGCTTTCTGAAATCCCGGAATAATCACGGCCTTTTAATTCCTGAATTTCAGAATCAAAAATTATTTTTTGGACTTTGAATACATTGTTAACAAATTATTGTTCAGAAGAATCATAATTGAGTACGTTTTTAGGGTTTCGTCCTCAAGAACGTTCAGTATGATTAGGTCGGTATGTGCTACAGTTTACTTTTTATTAAATCCGTTGAGGTCATCTTTTTAGGTTCAGCTCTAGTATTTGTAGGATGCTACTTATGTACATTGCGACAATCCGACAAAGTATTATAATATCATCACTGTTAAAGATAAAGATAAAAATCATTTATTTATCCAAAACATGAGTATTAACAGACATGGCATGCAATATATTACAATTACATTATATCACAGTCATAGTTTGCCTTAATGGCGTACAAAAATAAGTAGGTAGGTTATAATTATAAATTTATCCATTATTCAAATAATTAACCGTCCAAATTAGAATTTAAAAATTAAAATGTTCTAAAGAATAGTGTCAAAAACTCATAATATAATAAAATTAGTCAATTTAAGGTTAAAGTAATTAGGAATACACAATTATAAGAATTAGATTAATTTATCATTCAGAAATTCGTCAGTGCTGGGCTTGTTCTGTTGTTTTTTTTTTGTGTGGGAAATGATCAAATACCTTCTCCACTCTGGGCGGAGCGGGAGGGCGTGTCAGACTCTTACTGACTAAAACCCACCCGTGTTCCTTCAGTTGCCTGTACGTTGCCAGGGGCCACGGTATCCCTTTCGGACTTTCCCGCAAAAAGAGAGGCTTTAGATAATCTTGATCATTGTCGTATCCTCGTAAACGTCAACGCTTTCACAGAACATATTTTAAGATCTGTGATTGTTTTAGCTTCGATTATTACAAAGGAGTTCGCCCCCTATTACATGGGACTTAAACATAACGGCCGATATGTGGGTGTACTAAGGGTACACCTCTGCCTCACTCTTCGGGTAATACAAGCGTGATGTTATGTTATATATATTACAAAGCAGATAACTGGCGAAATGTGAGTGCCTCTGAAACAGAGGCACTCACATTTCGCCACCTTCCGGAAAAGCAGAATAAGCCAAGCTACGAACGGGCATATTTTTAGCGCGGCGATTTATTTTCGCGTATTGGATTTTCGACGCTCTGCTTAGCGACGAGAGTTGAATATCCAACAGTGTGTTTTCTTGGCGCGCTGGGATACGCGCTGGATGCGCTCTGTTGGATTCTCAATGCTCGGCTCAATACCGAGAGTTGAAAATGTGGTGTAAATACATCCTTGCGAACCTGGGTTAAAGCGGGTAATAAAGTCACCATTTTATCATTACTTTCCGAAATGTTTCTCGGAAAGTAATGGTAAAATGGTGAGTTTTGGTGACAGTGCGGTGAAATTTATGGATATTTATGAAAAATCAAAGCATTGTGGCTATCTCAAATTCAGCCCTACAATACCCATTTTTTTGTACAGACTACGCATAAGTACTACTAAATATCTATCGGCTAGTTTTCAAGTTCTAAGGCTCCACAATTCAGACGTCTAAATTGAGGAGCCACCTTAAACGTCCTGCAACTTTTTAAGGGTTTTACTACAAATTCCAGGATCGGGCCTACAATATCGGCTAATTTACTACTAACTATTGGTAGTACCCGCGTTTAAATATGAGACATGGCTCCTCAATTCATATGGACACATAAAAGGTACTAGGTACTTTAAGGAAACAAAAATACAATTTCGAAGTCAAAACATTTATTTAAATAAGTGAATTTTTCATTTATTTTATTGTAAAGAAGTCAGTTGGAAAAAAGCGTACAATTCTCTTTCTTTTTTGTCAAAAGGACAGTCTTCATTTAATGGTTTTTCGTCTATTAATGGTTTAATGGTTGCGTTTGGTGGTGCTGAGTCTATGATTTCGATCTTTGCTTTTGCGAGCCTCTCCTCAAGGTGGATAACCTCCGCATACGTGAGGCGTATTTCAGGAGGTCTTATGAGTCCCGCGTTAATACCGGTTACCATTGGCATGGCTTCCTTTAGGGCTGCAAGTTCTTTATCTGTGAAATGAAACAGTAATCATGTTGAATGAGGAAGACGCAGTTATTGTTTGGGAATTGCTTGCAGTGAAAAAATCGTATTGTATTTCAATTTATATTTCTATAACTATAGAATCTATAGCGACATAGAGTATTTGCTAGCCGACCAGTTAATTAGATAACTGTCAGTCGGATCGTGACGTTTTTCGCAATTAATTTAGGATTCAAATGGTATTAGGGTAGGTGAATCATTCTGCAATTAGCTTTCTAATTATCTTGGCTAGCCAATCATCAAGCTTTGCGATGCTCCGCTAAACAGGGCAAGGCCACGACTGGGCCACTTTACTCGGTTTCATGCCACCCATTTTTGCGTCCTACATAAGATCCTGCTATTTTCACCAGTGCCTTCCTAACTGCAATGCTTACCAACTAATCGACCTCATTTAGTTTAAAAAAGGAATTTCAAGAAATTATTATTTCTTTTGACGTGTTTTTTACAATCGATTTTCGAAAACAGTAATAAAATATAATTTGTCAAACTCAAACTCAAACTCAAAGCATTTATTTCAATTAAACCATTTACAGGCACTTTTGAATTGTCAAAGAGTCGGTCAGTTAGTCAGAAAGTTGAAGCTAGTTGCCCATTCCAAAACGTAGATCTCTATGGAGAAGAACGGGCAAGAAACTCCAAGGACACTCTTTTAAATATTGAAATTACAAAATCCTGGGTACAATACTTTTGTTGCTTCTATATGTGAGAACAATGTAAAATAAAATAATAATCAAAAACGATTAAAAATATAAGATTAAAAATAAGCAATGGCAGATAAGAGATGACCAGTCTCAACCGACGGCGCCCGTTCACGAACATGACGCGTGGATCAGCACCATCCAGCTCAACCATTTTGTAGGGAACCGAATGATCCAACACACTCGCCACCATCAGCGAGACATTTAAGTGAGCATGACATACTCTCAACTGCCATGCTCTTTCAAGTCAACATACAACAAAACAACATAGTAAACGGCTCCATGGTACTCACATTTACAAATATTGAAAAAAAAAATGCTTCTAAATTATACAAAACTATAGTTTGTAATTAATTTGTGAAATTAAAAGAAATTTACTACCAAAAGAAAAAAAAAACATTATTAACTTTTGGAGTATTCAACAATTAAACCTTGGTTAAGTAAAAATAAAAAGTAAACATTAAGTTCGTAAAGTCAGAAAAAATAAAAAATAAAATAAAAAAGGGGAAGCAACTCTTCCAAAAATAAACATGTTAACTAGTGAGCCCAAGTAGTTGTGGAGCAGGACCAGCATTAAGCCAAGCATTTTTATCTATGATATAATCATCCAACTTATAATATGCTTGTCTACATAGTGTGCGTTTAATGCAAGTTTTAAATTTCTTCTCATTTAGTTGAAGAATATCGAGTGGTATTTTATTATAACATTTTACACAGTACCCCATAAAAGAAGTGTGTACTTTAGACAACCTGAAACGTGGTTGATCTAATTTGTTCCTATTTCTTGTGTTAAAATTATGCCTATCACTTATTTTACTAAAAAGATGTAAATTTTTTCGAACATACATAATGTTTTCATATATATACTGACAAGGTACCGTCATGATGTTAATTTTCTTAAACAGTTCCCTTAGAGATTCACGTCTGCGGAGGTTGTAGATGGCTCTGATAGCCCTTTTTTGCAGAATAAAGATAGAATCAATATCTGCGGCCCGTCCCCACAGCAAAATACCGTAAGACATGATGCTATGAAAGTAACTAAAATAGACCAATCTCGCGGTATCCACGTCTGTTAGTTGGCGGATTTTCCAAACAGCGTAAGCGGCTGAACTCAGCCGCCCTGCAAGTGATGTTAAGTGAGGACCCCACTGTAGCCTTGAGTCAAGCGTGATTCCCAGGAAAACTGTTTTTTCGACGAATTCTAGTGTCTCCTTATTCAATACAACGTGACATTCACTACTTCTAACATTCGGTAACGCGAATCTTATGCATTTCGTTTTCTTCTCATTTAATACTAAATTATTTACAGTAAACCAATTATGGACCTTTAGCATAGCGTTATTTACGTCGTCAAGTTCCTTTGCATGTCTGTTCACCTTAAAAATCAGTGATGTGTCATCAGCAAATAACACCATTTGTGGTCGGTTTTTCAACAAATGAGGTAAATCATTTATATATACTAAAAAGAGGAATGGACCCAATATCGAGCCCTGTGGTACACCCATTTTGACTTTTAAACCCAATGAATTAACACCGTTTATTTGAACTTGCTGCTGTCTATCATTCAAATATGATTTTACTAAGCTAAGCGCAAACAATCTTATTTACTTCCTCTATTTTATTCTATTAAATTCCGTTTATTAATATTAAATGGTAGTTAGTTTGACGTCAGTTAGCAAACGGAAGTACGTAACATTATTATGCTACGATTAAAGTATCTCACTTGACTAACGTCAGAATTATATTTAAGTCGCGGACGGCATTCGGGCTCCAACTGTAAAGTCGTGCAGAAGTTCATAATAATAAGTGTTAAACTATGCTGAGTGATCATGTGCTATGAATCATTATGTTGAATGATTAAACGCAGAAATATAAAAATGAAGTATGTGAAGTGAAATGTACAAATTTCGTTTTACACATTTATCATCATAACTTAATCTGCAGGTTTGTTACCTTCATTCTCTTCAGTGATGATGTCCCTCAGTTTCCTTAATCTTCTGTATAAAGATCTCGCCCTACTATAATTGCCTTTTCTGCCGTAATATACAATACTCTTAAACAGTTTAGGGAATAAGTTGATTTCAGTCATTATGAAGTTTTGGAAGCCCATAAACACGGCTGGTGCTAAGTACAACTGGAAAAGGAAGAAGAAGTCATAAATCAAGGGTACCTGAAAAAAGTTTATCTTCAATGCAGTGCAATGCAATGTAATATAGGTATACCTCTGCCCTACCCTTTGGGGAAACAGGCGTGATGTTATGTTACACGGTTTTTTGGTTGAAAAATAAATGGATGCTAATTAAGTGGTATCTGTGCCTGCATTGTAAATATGTGAGTACCATGTATTTATCACTTAATTAGTTTTATCTGTTGTTGCTTCATTTTTAATTCTTAATTCTTTTTACCTATTGTGTTATAATAATTGTATTCTAGGTGCATCGTCCTCACATATAATTATATAACTAATGTACTTATACAAAATATTGTAAAACATTTTAAAAGAGTAACGGTAGAGTTTCTTGCCCGTTCTTCTCCATGCGAAAACTACCTTTTGGAAGGGGCGACCAGAATCATTTTTTTTTTTTTTTTTAAATTTTGTCGTTCAAAAGTGCCTATTTGAAATAAATGATTTGACTTTGACTTTAAATTCGAAGTTTCAAACTAAGTACAAGGTAAAAAAAAAATGGTTCTTCCTATTTTGTAGGCAATGCTTACGGAGTCAGCAACGAAAATCGTCTGATATGATCTTAGTCAGTCTGTCTTGAAGTAGCAGAGAAGTTCTAAAGTCTTCCGACTTCAATCCTCTGAAGTTGGGGATTCTCTGTGTTGCTAGTTGCAAGAACTCCACCATATCCACTGTAAGACAAAGTATTGGTTTTAGTTTTATGGGCAAAGTAAAAACAGGAGAATGGCGCAACTTGTTAAATAAATAATGTTGTAAGATGTAACTTTGTGACACGCCTATCACACTATTTCCAACCACTTCAATCCCTACTAGCCAGAAACTAGTGGTGACCACTCAGAAAAGCAGTGAGACAATGAAGCTCAAGACGCGGTACCCAAGCGTAGTGGATTACGGCTCGCTCCCTCTCACAGAGTCCCATCTTCCTTCCTTCAACCATTTTCGAGTCAGTGTACGACTAAACGCCGACAGACACTACGCCGACAGACTGAACACCGACAAGACTTTACTTCGACGGGACTCTTCGCCGACAGGCCACTTCGCCGACAGGACTCTTCGCCGACAGGGCTCATCTACTCTTCGCCGACAGGGCTCATAATTTTCTGTATTGAATATAATCATTTGGGTTAGGTTAGGTTAGAACAGTGACCATTAACGCGCGAAGGCGAGCGAGCGAAGCGAGCGTGCCGCGGGAGCGGCCGCCGAGCGCCAGATACCCTCTTTTCAGACAGGCGCTATTCGCTAATAGCAATGAGAGCAGATGAGCCCTGTCGGCGAAGAGTCCTGTCAGCTAAGTGTCCTGTCGGCGAAGAGTCCCGTCGAAGTAAAGTCTTGTCGGTGTTCAGTCTGTCGGCGTAGTGTCTGTCGGCGTTTAGTCGTACACTCTTTTCGAGTAATTTGAATTTTATATTATAAAATTAATAAAATAAAAATATAGAATGTCAATGATTCGAAAATTGCTGACATTTGCATAGCAGTCGAAAGGGGAAATTTGGTTGTAAATCACCTCTCCTAAATCCCCTTAATGGATTGCCGAAATACTAATAACCAGTGATCGGAGTAGGTAGAGCTATTTTGGTTCAATGACCGCAAACGTTGATGTTAATATGGACATTCCCCGGTCTTATATATTGGCAGTGAGCGCAAGCAACGCTTCGCTGATGTTAGTTTGACAACGTCGCGACGTTGTCAAACTAACATCAGCGAAGCGTTGCTAATTTCCAATGCGCACACGCGCGATGTTGCCGCTCAGGTGTAAAGCGAGTACTTGTTTTTTACAAAATTGTTACAGAAAATTAAAAAAAAATACATTTAAAAAGTAAAGTTTTTAATTTCATTAACCTGAAACCTGTCCGTCTTATACCTACCCGTCGGAGGGGAGGAGAGATATGTATCCATGATTCCTTAAGACGTGAATAGCTTTTTACAAAGTAGTTTCTAACTTATTTAATAATATATATCTCATATCCCGGGATTCCGGGAGTGTCCATATTAGGACAACGTATTGCAAGTACAAAAAATAGCTCTGCCTACTCCGATCACTGCTAATAACCCTGTAGAAGATGGAGGGCCTGAGTCCCATCAGTTGGAACAGTTTTGATTATCTAATGAAACTCAGCGAATCCGTGACCGTCTTATTACAAAACGAAATCTAACTCTAGCCCGAGCCTAAATCCTCTACTTCAACTTTATTCCATTCTAGGTAAAGTTCTTAATACAAAACTGACAACTTTAGTACTGGAATAAGTTGTCAGTTTTCTAAAAATAACTGTATTACGTTTTTTGTTAGGTTCTTATTTCAAAAACTGGCTCGATGGATTAAACCATGTTTAAAGAAAAACATTGGTTTGAAATACCTTTTATACAATACCGCCCATGCCCGTATTTTTATGATTAACTAACATTTTTTTATTAAAATTTATCGACTATGAAAAAAAAAACAGTTTCAGTTTTTATTTAAAAAACACAAGTGTAAGTCCATAAAATTCCCCTATGATTTTATGGTCTTACACCTGTGTTTTTTAAATAAATACTGATTACTGATTTTCAAAAATAATATTCAGAAAAATATGGGCGGTCACATGCCCCAGGGGCGGCATTGTATAAAACTACTCTATGGTCTGTAAAAAGCCTTTTTTTTTTTTTTTTTTGTGGGTGGGAAATTATCAAATAACTTCTCCCGCTCTGGGCGGAGCAGGAGGGCATGTCAGACTCTTACTGACTAAAACCCACCCGTGTTCCTTCCGTTGCCTGTACGTTGCCAGGGGCCACGGTATCCCTTTCGGACTTTCCCGCAACCCCGGCAGGCATTGGTTCTATCGGACCCCTTCACTTGCTGACATCTCTTTGAGGCGCGCGTGGAACACAACGCGCCGTCGACTCGGGCCTGGTCCTTATCGGACGGCGAGCTACCCATTGCTCACCGTCCGCAAGCCCGCGCCTACGTTGGCCGGGAATCGGCCTGCGATTGACAACGCCCAAGGCGTCTCCTGCGGCGGCTAGGGGCGTGAGGGCGCGAAATTTGCCTCTCCCTCACGCGTTCTGCCTCCTCCTTCGCGAGCATTACTGCTTCGCAGAAGGAGGTGACGGCCTCCCATGCCCTCTCGCTCCGTACCATGGCCTGGACTAGGGCCGGACGCGAGAGATCCCCGCCACCGATCGCCTCCACGAGGACACGGCGATGCTCTGCCCAAGCCGGTCTGTAATAAACGGTTCCCTATCCATTTGCATAAAATTTTAAGACCTAATATAACTTAGCATAATGTTGTTTGGCATAATTATATTTTCGCATAATATAATTACGCATAACAGCTTACGCATAATTTTTTTAAGCATAATTTCTCTAACCATAATAATGATTAAGCATAATATTCTAAAGCATACATTTATCAAGCATAAAGTAAAAGCATGCAAGCAAGCATGCAGCATGCAAGCAAGCATGCAGCATGCAAGCAGGCATGCAGCATGCAGCATTCAAGCGAGCATGCAACATGCAGCAGGCAGGGTTTCTGTCACGGCTCCGGCGCTGCGGGCCTCCGGCGGCCCCACGCGCCTACGCGATTTTAAATTACACTCTAGGGGTAGGACAAACAAGACTACGTGGAGTCGGTTTTGCAGCAATTCGGTTCTTAGGCCTACTAACGTTATGCGAATCAAATTTATGCCAAAACAAATTAGTCTTTAAGATGATTATGCCAACATTAAATGTATGCCTAAAAAAATTATGCCGAAGTATTATTATGCCAAAACAAATTGTGCCAACATCGTTATGCCGAAGTATATTAGGACAAAGAACATTATGCAAAATGAAGGTATCCCGTAATAAACCTGTGAGAGACTTGTGTAAAGGTTTTCAACATTACCATAAACACTCGTGTACTCTGGAATATGGTAGTACCTATAGCACGGGTGTCTCAGGCGCAGCTTGTGCGACCTCCTGCACAAAGTACACTAGCTCCTTAGCAGTCCTCGGCTTGTAGTACAACTCTGGTAATATCAGGATGGCATCCGCGCCAGCTTCTTGTGCATACGCTGCCTAGAACCGTAAAACCTTGGTTAAGAAGAAATATAGAATTAAACAAAAATAGGTGTATTAAAATGGCTTATTGAAATGTTTCGTTATAAAATCTTGCAGGAACTTTTTTTGAAGCGCCTAGTAGCCATCTTATTTTGCGTTATAAAGAAGGGCTTTTAGTTACATTTTATAAACTTACATTGATTCGATTATTTAAAAGTTTTAAGATGATCGGTATAGTTGCATAAATTATCAGCAGTTATCATAACGTAACAATGAAATGCTAAGTTGAAACTCTAAGGTTTAGTGCCACTCACCAACTCTTGCGCATCTGGCAGCGGTATGCCGCTAACTTGTATGATAACAGAAAGCTTAAGCGACTGCGCGGCCTGCACCCAGGCGTCTATCAAGTTCTTCTTATCGGTCACATTCAGGGTCGGTCCTTCTCCAGCAGTTCCCGCCACTGGAAGCAAAAATAATAATTTCCGTAAGTGATCACTAAACTAAAACACTTTATTATAGTCAGATAGTATTAGTGGGTAGGTACTGACTACTTAGGTTTCCAGGTAGGCATGTACCTGTACTTGCCCGTGATCGATGTCACCATGATTTATTTATTTTTATGGGCCGTGCCTATAACATTCCAGCAATAGGAACATTACCCGGGCGTAAATATGGCGTAAAGGGGTTTACAAAATGTCTACGCTCTCCAAACTGACCTTGTTCTAAAGCCGATCGTCCACCGCCAGCTAAACTAAGTTAGTTAAGCATAGTTGAGCCAGTTTATCCTACATGTGCGTCCACCGCAAACTATGCCAGCTAAGCAAACATGTATGAAAAACTGGCTCAACTATGCAAAGTAACTTAGTTTAGCTGGCGGTGGACGATCGGCTTTAAACTCTATAGTGAGACACAAAAACAAATGCAAGAATGCAACTTTACTTACTGATCATCACAGGTACCTTTTACAGTAAAGGCCAGCACACATCGGTGGACGGCGGGGGACGGCATTGACGAGGATTTGCCAATGGCCAGCACACACTGATGATTTGCGATGCCGACAGCTGCCGCCGACGCACTACTGGATACTGCGGCATCCCGCGGTATGCCATGGGGGAAATGTGCACCCCCGCTTGAACTGCCTCTCCTGCTAGCGGACTCCGGCGCATACCATCGTAAGCCTACGCATCCCGCCGGATGCCGTCGCAACATGCCGTTACCTCATGCCGCATGCTGTCGCGTCCCGTCGCATGTCGCCACGGTATCCTCCAGCGCACTCTTCAATACCGCAGAGAGAAATCCCCTATGATACTCCGTGTTCGGACTCTGAGCTCTGGAATCTATATCTTGTTACAATTAGATACGTACGAATTTACGTTGGTAAATTAAAAATACCCTGCCCCGCCGTCCGCCAATGTGAGCTAGCCTTAATAAGCACTGTCAAAATCAAAGTTATCTTTATTGACGCAGCAATAAGGTTGCTGTTGGATTGCTGCGATTGACAAATCTGTCAAAATCACAGTTATCTTTATTTTCGTTACAAAAAGGTGCTATTCGGTTGCTGCTTTCAGAGGTAAAATAACTGTGAAAGAACTGTAAGGTCTGCCAGACATACGCACCCAGTAGGCCATCTATTCCTTGGTCCTCTAAGAACTGTGCGTATGGAAGGACGATGTTCAGGTTGAGTTTTACTTCACGAGTTTTCCTTTTACTTCAAAACACTGAAATAAAGGAGTTGTGCCAAAACACGTACAAGTATCAACGAGGTTAGTCCAGCAATGTTCAACATTCTCTGATAACTGACAAGACCGATCACTAAATCCGTTGTCAAATAACCGTTAGCTGGTTGTGAATGGTTGGCGCGGAAACCATGGCCTGTCAAATTACTTAACATGAGATCCTGACAATGCAAGAAAGTCCTGTGCCGAAACATGCGTCAACTATTCTGTAAAAAAATCACCTAGTGGAAACTTAGCTGAAGTGAGCTGTTATTCCACCTGAACCTGGGCATAGACACTATATGGACAGCTCACTTTAAGCTGACTTCACCTAAGTTCTCAAGGACGCTGCGCTGTCATTCAGCATTCATCGAGTTGACACTATGATAGATGTCTTAAAATTTTTGGTTCTAGGACATTCCGGTTTCCTCACGATGTTTTCCTTCACTGTTTTGAGAGCAGTGGTGATGAAATAATTTACATAAAGTAAAGCGCCTGCCTGGGTTCTAAGCTACGACTGAGAACTTGTAAGTCGCAGCCGTTGCCAATGGGCCACCTCTGCTCTCGGAATAGAGCAGCTGGGATGATATGTCATTAAGTAATTATTTTAATAAAAAAACCTATTTTCTTGTTGGTACTTATTATTTCTTCAAGGATTATGCAATGTACTTACCTGCAGTCTTTTACTCCAATAATGGCAAGGTTACCGCAAAAATAAAGATAACCCCTGCCAAAAGCCCCATACTCGTAAACGGACCAAGAAAGTTTGCAGGAATTAATGGATTTATAAACATTAATTTATAGGTACGCTTTTTATTAAAAAATCGTGTTATAGTAGTTTAGTAATTTCAAGTTGAAGGTAACAGTTTTAAATAGCATTTATTTGCACGTGGATCGCGCCATCTATTAACTATAGTTATGTTGGGCTCATATTAATGTACATAAATTATGAAAGACAATGGAATATATTAGGTATATAATCTTTCGATTTTCGCGAATTTTTCTTGCAGGTACCACAACACCTTAAAAAAGCATTTCAAAAACAGTCAGTTTTAAGAAGTATCAAGGTTCATTTTCGGAAAACACTGGTATTGGGATATAAAATAAACCGTAGAAGGTTTCGAGACGGGTTTCCAGCCTGAATAAAGCCTCGTGCAGACTGGCGCGACGCGACTCTAACAAAACAATTTCTAAGAAAACTTCACGGTAGAGAACAATTACCGGTGTTGCGACGCGCCAATCTGCACGAGGCTTGATGTGAATAATTTAATGAAAACAACAAACGGATAATATATATTTTTTCATATTATTGATCATTATTATCTATAATAGCTACTTAAGAAATCTAAGATAATAAAAATATCAATATAAATGTGCATGAAGTAAGTCTTACCTACTTACTTTTTTATTAGACGACATAAAACTTTTATTAACTTTCCAACAATACAACTTATTATATTATGAATAGTATAATATAAAACAATTTACGATCAGAAATTATTGTCTTTCTAACAATATCTACTTACAAACAAAGAATGAAGCTGTTAATTGGCTAAATACACAGAACTACAGAATCTGATGCAGCCTACCATAGACTCACCAAACGCTTGATTTTCATTGTGAAAGAGAGACTTCACGATATCACCTGAATTACAAAATCTAAGGTTTTAATAAAGGAAGGATTTTTTCGAAATTGCTTTCCTGAGGAGTTTAGATGATTCCTGGAAAGTGCTAACTAACTTATAGGAATTACATGATAAACTGTACTTAATCATTTATGCTGATATTATAAAGAGAGAGACAGCCTGTTTTGTGAGTTTGTGTATCTGGAAGGTAATCTTCGGAACCACAGCTCCTGTTAAGAGCGTTTATCCAAAAAGTTGGCAACGTCGCAAATAGTTGTCAAATGTTTACCTGTTTTGATTAATTTGGCAATATTACTATAAGAAAGTATGAAATGTGGTTAACTAGTGAACTAAAATATTGATTATGAAATGCAATGGTAATATCTTAACACCGAATATTTAGTTTTAGTTGTAAAAAAAGTATTTCCAAATGCCTTTTTTACACCTAAAACGGTTACAACACGAACCGGTAACCCACGAAGCCGGGGCGGGTCGCTAATTAGTGATAAAGTCATATTGATAGGGTATCGTACGTATCGGTGCAGGGTATCTCTATGCGGCCATTTGGAGTTGGACATCCAAACTGATCAAAGCGTCTCTGAGTCGCTTTCTTTGTTCGCTGTTTAGAGGGACGAGGGGCGGACGCGTAGAACCTACTCTAATGCCAGTCACCAGTTCCATAGTCGCCTTCATGGCAGGGACGAAGTCACCTGAAAAATATTACATTGATTGGATTTAGTAGATATTGTACATAAACCAGCTGGTTGCGGCCAAGGCTTGTATAGTACTTAAAGATAGCTATTTAATTGCGTAACATATTTCCGATAAATGATTAAGACTAATCTGTTTCATTTGACAGTTCAACAACATTCATTGCGTTATTTATTTTGTTGAGCGGATTTTTTTTTAGAACTTATGATGCAGTGTATTTGCAATCTCTTTCAAAACGATTCAGATTGAGATTGATCGTGTATTACGCAATTAGGGTATAGGCATTGATGGACTTACATATGTGTGCCACGGCTTCGCCCGGCCCACATTTTTACATAGCCGCGACAGTAATGTATTTTTTTACGTACTCAATTTATTCTGTTTATTTTTGGGTGTTTTATTTCGGTATCGGTAGTGCTAAGAAAGCTGGTAAATTAAGGGTTTTATTGATTACCTTGTGAAGCTATAGCATCGACCAGTTTGTTCAGTCTCTGCTGCAGAACCTTGGCCATCACCACCTCTCCACCCTTCACTGTCTCCACAATATTATGGATCAGGTCTGGAAACAGGTTGGCAACGGTCGCGATGCTGGAGTCGTGGGCCATCAGGACTGATGGCGCGATGTGCTGGAATTAAAATCCATACTAATATTATAAATGCAAAAAGTAACTCAGGCTTGCACGTTAATTTAAAAAAGTAAATGAGGAAACAAAATAGGTATTACTTTATTTTTTCGTTTCTTGTTTTTGTTCTGCACCTGTAGGCCTTAGTAAACACGCTACAATCGTCAAATAGCACCCTACCCGCATCGCTTAAAATTCGAGTCCCGCCACGTCGAGTCGCCATGACGTCGAGTCCCACCACGTCGATTCGCCATGACGTCGAGTCCCGCCATGTCGAGTCGCCGCCACGTCTTTCACACAGTTTCTTTGGTCTTCTTGACAATCGCGACTCCACGTGGTACTTGTTTGTCCTACCCCGTGAATCTTTTTTAGAGCCGGAGGGAGGCTCGCAGGGGGCAGCATCGGCGAGTTTTATATGGATGTTTTTACTTTTTGTATGGAAAATATGAAAAATGATTACCTACATGTTGAGTTTTAGGGGGGTTTATGGGTCTCATAGAGGGGATTGAAATTTTCTTTTTTTTGCGATATGACACATCATTTTCGAAATATAGGCAATTAAAAAGAAAAAAATGACACAGTACTGTTTTTGCACCTAAAGTCGAGGTGTTGGTGTGAATTTTAAATCATGACAACAATTTTTTTTCCACACCTTTTTAATAGCGAATCGATTAAAAATAGTCAGATTTAGTTAGTCAATCAAAATTTTTGGTGAAAAACGTCAAATTCAGAATAGCAAAATTGCCATTTTTTTTTACTGTATTCACTGCAAAACCTATTGTGCAATAAAGTATTTTCAATTTTCAATTTTCAATTTTCACTAAATTCATAACTCAGTGCCATCTTAGTGCTGTCACACTAAAATATAGTTAAGTTGTGTCACTTTAGTCTATTTCAGCATGGAAAATCGTGGTTTGACAGGAATAAACTAAATTTTGGTGATTTTTAGTCTAGTTTAGAGGCATTTGTGACAAGAGAATCGGCACCAATTATTATTTATTATAAATAGTAAAGGCATTACGTAATACTAATAAGTTAACAAACGACGCCGGCCGACTGCCGCCCGAGTTCACCCGACGCGCTGGGTAAGACTATAAAACTATATTGCTATACCATTCTGGCTTAAAACTTTTAGACGTTTAGTTTGTTGAAGTGTTATATTCTAGCGCGAAGTCAGAGTCGATCTAGCAAACGCTAGATGCTTTGTACACATAATGCTCGTATGTTATGTTTTGGCGCTATACGTTTTATTAACCACCACTAGTCCGAGATCACACAGGTTAATAGGTACTTATGAGCCCTGTTACTTTTTGCGTGCGCGGCGAGTTACACGAACGATCTCTTCACATCTTCTCACTCGCTCGCACCATGATGTTGCGAGTGTAGCGACTAAACGATCTTGATCCACCGCAGTATTTATAAGTTTTCGTAGGAACTTTAGATAATATGTCAAATGTTGTATAATAAAGTTTGTTCTAATTACTAAATAATGTTAAAGTGTACTTTATAAATATTAATTAAGCCCTTTGTTTGCTGTTACCTACCTTTGGAATTCCTAAAAGCTAGCAAATAATGAGAAAGTTACTCGTGTTTTACAACTTTGGTTGTAAACCACGTGGTAGAGATAATTTAACATTCAGTTTTCTGCTACCGACGTCAAGGCGACTCGACGTGGCGGGATTCGACGTCAAGGTAATAAATCAAAATTCTGCTGATCCTTGTGTAGAACTACTTACTTCTGATGCGTCATTTGTTTGTGGCAAAACTAATAAGTCAAAGTATAATTTTATTATAATGTTAGTTTTAAGATAATTACGTACATGTGTAGCAATATTTTATTTTATCTACACTCATATCGTAAAAATCGAATTATAAACTTCAAAACGAGTTTAAATTGACATACTTTATTAACACAATACCGAAATTTAAAAATTAGAATCATTTATTATAACACTTGTTTTCTAACAAAATAATGCTATAGGTAAAACAATTTTTTTACCATTGCCTTATATCGAAGGACAAATTCAAGAAGTTAATATCACCAAGGAGTTTCCAACATTTTTTTTTTTGTAATGGAACTTTTTGCGGCAGCCATCGCTTTATATGCGTGGTGATTTGCTGGGTGTAGGCGCCATTCATACGTTTTGTTGTACTGAATTTTGTGGGATTTTTTTATTCTTGATCTTTAACTTTGATCTTTTATTTAGGAGTTTCAATCCCAATGTATGAGAGTAGATAAAGTAGTGTATGAAACTGCAAATAACTAGGTATTAAAACACTCGTGTGATACTACGGTTGAGTCAACAGTTTTTCTTGGAATAACTATTGACGTTAAATTACAATGGGGCCCACACATAGAAAAATTGCCAGGAAGGATTAGTTCAGGCGCCTATGCTGTTCAAAAAATTAGACAGATAACTTACGTAGATACCGCCAGAATTGTTTATTTGAGTTATTTTCATATTCTTACGTCTTATGGGATTCTTCTCTAGGGAACCTGTGCGGACATTAATACTATCTTTGGTCTACATAAAAGGGCTGTTCGAGCCATTAACAACTTAGGTCCAATATATTCCCTTCGAGAAAAAATCAGAAAAATAAATATTCTGACTGTAGAATACTTTTTTTTTTTGTAGCCACAATTAAAAGATTTAAAACCCAAACTTTGTAAAAAAGGGTACTATACAATTTCAAATTATTTTATAATTATATACGAGTATGTCCTTTCTTTGGTAATGTTCATCGAGTTGAGCTCCTTAAGTTCTGAGTTGAGCTCCACGATTACTGACAAATGCTTGCACTCATTGGACAGGTCCACTCAAATCTGTGTGGTTCTTTCCTCAGAAGATCATTTCAGACACTAATCTACATGGTCCTCATATGGCGTGACCAAGGTTATGTCTGGACTTTAAAAGAGACTGTGACCTCTGAGTTTGTTTCGGCCTTTCTTCTCACAGTAGTCAGACAGGAAACGCCGAACTCATCTAGCAATTTTTTTATATTTCTTTAATATGACGTGTAAAAGTGATTCCAATATCCTATTTACAGAATAAACAATTTCATTTCATTTCATTATTGCTTTATATGTTACACACTCGTGTTTTAATATCCCATATTATGGTATAGTTTCATAAACTCCTATTATTAAGCTACGCTTGATGGCACTTAATTTTGTTTAAACCTATTTATGTTTTCTCTTTATCTGAATATGTAATTCTTTTGAGAAAATAAATATATTTAACAGTAAATTATTCTGTCTGATTGTTACCTTCACACCTAAACCACTGAACCGATCGTTATAAAATTTGACAGTTAGGTAGTCTGGGGCCTGGAGAAGGGTACGTTTCATCCTTAATCAAAATATCCAGGATGTAACAAAATTATGTAGTACAAAATTCACGCAGATGAAGTCGTGCAACAGCTAGTGCTTCGGGTGACAGATCTCGGTGATTAGCGTAAGTCCAAGGATGTGCCGGCTTTGAGGTTCATCTCGATGGATCTCTTGGGCGCAAAGAATGTCGCAGTGAGTCTGGCGAAAACTCTACAAAAGAATTTCGCTAGCGTTACCGCGAGTGCCCCTGGCGCACCTAGTATCAAGCTCGTGCCAGAAAAGGCGCTGAATAGGGTTGATAATGATGACGGTTTCGAGACGGTGCGGAGGAAACGCCGATCGCGAACAAATAAGAACTGCTGCCGCAAAGCTCCTACGGACTCCAAAGTGACCCTGCGTGCCGCAAAGCCGAACACACCGGTGTACATCTCCCGCCTGCACTACACCACTAAGGCGGAGGACATCGTGGAGTACGTACTAGAATCGTACCGGAACGTCAACTTCAAGGCGTTCGTCGTGCGTGTACCGAACGGTTATCTGCCCTAGTTTTTTTTTTTTTTTTAAACGTTGCCTCGATCTAGGTATTTCTCCTGTATTGTGGGTGCGTTTACAAACATTTAAACTCACATAAACAAACAGCCAGACCCGGAACAACTACTTGTAGGTCATACAAATATTTGTTCCGTGCGGGACAAGACACGCAGCGCAGCAGTCAATCACTTAACCACTGCGTCAACCGTGCCATCACGTCATGGAAGAAGACTTTTGGCCGCAGGATGTGGTGTTCCGTCGCTTCCGCGGACAAGTTCCACAGGACAGCACAAAGTCAGGCTAGTGCAAAGTGAAGAACTACTAACATAGTCTAAGCCTTATTTATTAACACAAGTTTTTGTATGGGCTTGTGTCGCCTGAAATAAATGGTATTATTATTATTATTTCTTACGTCTTTGACATTTCTCGGGACCCTAGGGTCCCGGACCTTTGGAAGGCGTACGAGGGGCCGAAACCAACTCGCAGAGGCCCGTTAGACGTGTTTAATGAAACGAGGCACCAACCGACGATTACCCCTGTACGCACTATGCTAGTGCACCCAAGGACAAACCCCGGTTGGTGCAGGACTATTGCAAGATATGGAAACAAAGATATTGGATTATGGGTTTGGGTGGCTAAGTGAACTGGTTATCTAGAACTATGGAAAGACTATGGCCCCTGCCTGACCAATATTTTATATAAAATACACAGGTAAAATGGCAGGGGGTGACTTGCACACTCAATAATGGGCCCCCGAAAACGGTTGCTAGCACAAAGTGTCGTAGCGACAAGGAGGCAACATGTCCTGAGGTGCTTATAAGGAGTAGAGCGTTATTCCACGGCTATCAGGACAATCCCGGAAGTACGGTCAAGATCCCTACCAGCATCTTACTGGAAAACTTCCTTCCTCCGAGCACGTTTGCTCTTGCGAATCTCCACTCAAGCCGGCCAATAAAGGCAAGCCAGAGGTGAGAAACAAGACTTCTTCCGGGAGATAGGGTCCGTGGTCCGCTACTGCCCAACAGCTCGCCACATGCTGCCTTGCGGGTTTCTGTATCTCTCTTGGTCTGGCTCCTCATCCTAGACCTGTTCCGGCAAAGTAAACTCTACCGGCACAGATCTAGAGTTTGGAGCGCGCAAGCCCACCACGACGTCAACGTAGAGATACGGCGGTGGGGTTATTATTATTATTATATTATATTTGCGGTAGACATCAGAAAGAATTTCAGATTTGTCTTGTGAGAAAACTTCGACGTGAATTGAGACTACGCACAGTTTTGTAAGTGGACTTCGGATTGACATCGTTGTGAAAGGATTAACCGATCAAAGAGATAGTTGTAAATAAGTACCTGCTTATAGAACGAAGCAACAGTTGGTTCTGAGTCAAACAATGGACAAAAGCTACTTTGATAAGTTGGAATTTGGGAAGTTAATCTTTTAAAGTACTTTTAACACTGAAGAAAAGCAACAAGTTTTTAAGGGTTTTCTTTGCAGTTCATTCAAAGTAACTCTCTCTCTGTTTCTTTGTGACTCTGTCACTCTTTCTTGTAATTATTCGAGTAGAATATCTAAAGACAATACCGATAATGGATTATCCAGCGCAAGTCTTTATTTGTTTATTCTTTTGTCACAAATATTAAATACAATCTACCGTTACTAATAATTTAATGTTATGAGGGAACAGGGCCTGCTATTCTCCATACAAATGTATTCCCCTTTTTTCTTCCTGAATAATGACTCTAGGGCAATCTTTTTTCATAAAATCAAGGTCTACTGTAGACATGTCCCTGTTATTTCCTTTTTTTCAACAACGTATTGGTAAAGAAAATATGACCCTCCAAAAATTAAAAAATGGCCCATTTTTACCGCCGTGTTTAGAGGACTACCAGAGAAATTGAAAAAGTTTTTAACATAAACAAAAATGATAGGAACCTAGACATACTCATTCTTAAAATTTTAATGTAAAAAATAATTGAATCGGCTCAGTTTTGGAGGAGAAAAAAGGGGAATACGAAACGTTGCGTCGATCTTGTCAACTCTTTTTGTGATAATTATAATCGGTCTGAGCTGTAGCTGTCCTTATCGCACTCTACGGAGGAAGACTTAAGGTAAGACGACGGCAATAGTGTCTACAAATACCTATTTTTCAAATTCCTCGCAGGCGCTGTTCCCTCTTAACGTTAACGAGTACTCCGACGCCAGTGTCCCTTTGTTGGTATTTATTTGTTTAGTTAATCATTTAATTAAGTGTTAGATTATAATTTTATATAAGATTTCTCATCCATGGTTTATAATAAAAATTCATCTAACACTAAAATATTTATATTATGTATAATTAAAAACCTATAAAAAACCTATATGAAGGGGGAAAAAAGGGGAAGAGCTCATTGAGCATCAAACAATTCGTCCGCATCGCTGTCAGTGGGAAAAGTGTCTAAAAGGCTGGCATAGTGGCCACGTAGGATGGCAATGTTCATTCATTGACCTAACAAGAAAATATTTCAGACAAAAATCAAGACATAGGTACAAAAATGGTCAAGGTAAAGCCGTGGACGTAGCGCAGTCACACTTTTGGTTGTTTTTAACTATTTAAACATATTTATTTACTTACACAATATGATAAATATACAATTATTGTAATGTGCTCGTTAAGACCTTTCTTTTAATACCTAATAATAAACATGTCATGATACTACCATTTTTTTTATTGCGCATATATAATTTTTATATATCTGTAATTTACCTGTAAAGTCCACCATATTAAATTTGGGGAGAATTTATAGCAGCCTGTGTCACCTGGACCATTATTACGAATCTATTGATACCTCATTCATCAACATCGGTTCAGTAGTTGAGCCGCTACGGGGGAACACACGTAAATACAAACATACATACGTAGGTACATAAATACAAAGTTACATACATACGTAGACTGCTAAAATCATAATTCATAACGCTTCCTTTTGGCTTTGCCGTATTCGGGTAAAATAGGCCAGCCCCTCTGGTCACGTATCCAGTGTAAAACTTACATGGTTAGCAATGAAGATCTTCTGGTCCTCACCCAGCAAGTCAGCGACTTGGTCTGCTATTACCAGGTCAGCTTTTGCTCCTTTGAAGTTTGCAAGTTTGCATGAGGCTTCAGAGAATAATTGTCGCATGTTTACTGCAAAGAAAGGTAATGATTGTATGGCTTTATTGATCGTGTATTTCGTTATTGTGTGTTCACGACATCTATGGAGTGCGGTAGGAGCAGTGGTGGCTCTTTACTACCGGCCCCGACTTACGAGTTGTAACATTGGGAGGAAACCGGCATGTCCAAGAACCAAAAATTCGGAAGGAAAACTTTTTTTTCATGTTTAAATCAAATCAAGTTATAAAAAAAACACATAAACCTACATGGGCAACATGAAACGGTTCCATTTGGTCGTATCCTATGGAGAAGCACCGGCAAGAAACTCCACGGTTACTCTTTTAAAAATATTTAGCTTTTTACATTTTTTTCAAATTACAGTGTTAATAGGTACGGGAGGATAGTGTAGGCCTGTCAATAAGTACCAGGTACTGAAAAAAAAAGTCTAAAAATATACAAGCCTATTAACCCTACAACGTTCTCAGATTCACTAAATACAAAATAATCTATATCTATACATATTATAAATTAAAGTCGCTTTATGTGTTTGTCTGTATGTCCGCGTTGTTCTTATAAACCACGCAACAGATTTCGATGAGGTTTTCACCATCGTTTAGACAATTTATTCCGGAAGGTTTAGGGTGTAGAATACGTTAGTAACATAAAACTAAGAAATCTCGATGTTTTGTCAAGTCGTAAAAACCGTGCGAAGCAGCACGCGTAGCATGACAACCACAACAACGGGTTTTCAACGGATTTTGTCGACAGAAGAATAGACAAAGTGACAGATTGTGATTGTTTATCTGTCATTTTGTCTATTCTTCCGTCGACAAAACCCGTTTCTTTGTGGTCATGCTAAGCGTGCAGGAGCACCCGCTCCTGCACGCTAGTAAAAGAAATAAAAACAAAAACCAGAATAAAAACCTATTTAGTCTACGTGTAGTCTTCAAGTGGTAGCTTGAGAGCTTTCACATCCTACCTGACTTATCTTTGTTCTTTTATTACCGGCTGTTGCTAAGCGATGTAGTGACAATGGTGTTGTATGTATTCATACCTATAACAAAATGTTTTACGTTCAAAGTGAATCATATTACCATCGACTCCGGTCATCATAGGGAAGTGATAGTAGATCAGGGGCAGCGTCGGTGCTGCCTCAGACACTCTCTGCAGGTAACACACTAACTGGTCCACGGTCTTCGGCTTGTAGTACAGTTCCGGAAGAGTCATCATACCGTCAGCTTTAAGCTTCTCTGCGTGTTCGGCCTGGTGGGGAGCAGAAAAAAGTGACTAAAGTGATACTTCAAACACACACACTCACACACACACACACGCACACACACACACACACAGGAAACTATAGTGCACACTTGTTCACTGTAATATGTCCCGCGCCGTAGGCTGATTTCCGCTGAGATTGGTCGCCATGGCCGAAATTCAGGTGGACTTAATGCCATAGGCAGATTCAACCCGTCCACCTTTTGATAATTAATTTGTAACTTTCAAACGATATTAGTTTTATACGCAACTCTGAACATAAAGGACATTAGGGCAGAACATATTTACTTCGTGAGGAAAACTATCACAACCGATGTTACAATTGAAATCTTGAAGATTTTTAATATGCTTTGAGTGGAAACCACGTTCTGAAATAGAAGTCTGTTTTTATTTGTGCACGTATGGTAGGTACGGTTGGTCAAACATTTCAACAACGAATGGATAAACTGAGATGCGAAAACAGATGAATATGCTATATTACCAGTTCTAAAACATCAGGTAAGGGAGCGCCACCGACTTGAGCGAGGACTTTAGTACCAAAAGGTTTCGCAGCTGTCATCCAGGCATCTAGGAGTGACTTCCTCTCTTCAACACTCAGGGACATGCCTTCTCCTGTAGTTCCACCTACTTTGGGAGAAAATAAATAATAAGCTAGTTGGTCTAGTGGTCGCAAGTGCTTACTGCTGAGCATGAGGGTTCGAATCCCGGTTCGGGCAAAGTGTTATTGGGTTTTCCATCTGGAATTCCTCAGTAGCAGCCCGGGGCTGCATTAGAGCCCGATTGATGGCAATAGGCTTCAGATTATTTAGAAGATAAAAAAGCGTGGGATTGAGCTGCTCGCTCTGCTAAGCTTTGTGATAAAACCATAAAATTTGACATTTTAATTATTATGTAAATCATTAAAAATACCAGTTTTTTATATACATATTGACATTGTTGAAAATTATATACAAAATAACATGATTACTTTGTAAAGTATTATATTGTTTTAATGATTGTGAATGTGAGGACTATGTGGATATTTTATTTTTATTTGTTTTCCTCTTTCTTTATTTTTTTCTTTCTCAGTTAGTTTGGTCTGGCAGTTTGAGTACTTTATGCGGCCTACTCAAATGTCCTTTCTTTGGTATTGTTCGTCGAGTTGAGCTCCTTAAGTTCTGAGTTGAGCTCCTCGATTACTGACAAATGCTTGCACTGACTGGACAGGTCCACTCAAATCTGTGTGGTTCTTTCCTCAAAAGGCCATTTCAGACACTAATCTACATGGTCCTCATATGGCCTGACCAAGATTGTGTCTGGACTTTAAAAGAGACTGTGACCTCTGAGTTTGTTTCGGTCTTTCTTCTCAGAGTAGTCAGATAGGAAACGCCGAACTCATCTAGCATTTTCTTCTTTTTTTTTTAAATATTTATTTAATATGACGTGTAAAAGTGATTGCAATATCCTATTTACAGAATAAACAATTTCATTTCATTTCATTTCATAGGTTCGCCCCTATTACATGGGACTAAACATAAGTGGCGAAATGAGGGTGAACTACAGGTAGGTACACCTCTGCCTAAACCCTTCGGGAAAATACAGGCGTGATGCTTTGTTATGTAATGATAATACTTTGAAACAAAACAACCGACGGATGGACTGTGTGAAAGATGATATGGCTAGATCTATGTTACCTAGTACCTATGTTTTGTTGTAGTTGTTAAAAAAAACTTGACTTGTTTAGTCGTAATTACTTACCCAGAATGCCATTGACTCGATGCTTGTTCAAATGTGCCATGTAAATGGGTATGATGGACAGGTCCAGACATCCTGACTCCAGGAAGGGAGTGAATACTGGTGCCAGAACGCCTTCTACTTTGAAAACCTGTGGTCAAATAAAAAATGAAAATCGGGATGCAGGGTGTGTCCAAAACTATAAGATATCTCAGATATAGTTACGGCGTTGACAGCGTCCTCCGCATTCATGATAAATAAAGAAAATGCCTATGGCATTAAGCCTGCCTCTGTATATGTCTGTGCTTAAAGTATTAAATAAATAAATAAAAGAAAGAAAGAAAATACATTTATTTAACACAGGCTAAAAGGCACACACGTAAAAAGAAATAATACATAATAAAAAGTGTAAAGTGCGTTGTAAGATCAAGATCATAGCTTGGCGAAGTTTTGGGTTCATGATTGAAGATGTAACAGCCGCACGGCTCGATGCTACGCTTGCCAAGATCGGTCCGTGGATGGGTGGCCATCCATTACATATCGAGACCCCTCCGTGGCTCGGAAAGCACAGGCTGACGTCATTCTTGGATCTTTGACAGCCGCTATTAGGAAATAGCTGCAAGGTGCCAATATACAAACAAATAAAAAAGGAAGAAAACAAGACATTGTGATGACACTTTAAAATAATGGATCAACGAACATAAAAAAGTGCGGTGTGCGTCTCAAGGTTGCACCAAATGGGAGTCCAGCTCGGCATGTGCCAGGCAAATATACCTGACGCTGATATTCTGCTGAATCCCTGCAGTGACATACGGACGTCGAGTAGATGACATAAATATACGAGTTATTGGTGTTGTGAAAAAGTGAAATGTGCGGAGTGAAATGTAAGTATAAGTACCCGCAATTTAAATATTGTATTCTACAGTAAAGTTTAGCATTTGGAAATTTTCCTGTTAGATGATTATTGTGTATTTGATTACTTGATTATTTAAATAGATAAATGTATATTGTATAAATGATTAATCTAATTATGATAATAGTGGCTTAGGTGTGAATAAAATAATCGAATTATATGGATTAAAATGTGTTTGAAATAAATATAGGTAAATAAGAATATGTATTATAACCATAACATAATTAAATTATTACTATTCCCTTTGTTCATAGATATTGTGACCACGAGTTGCACGAAAAAAGAAGAATGACTCGGGAAGAACACGACAGCCAGTTATATTATGGACGTGTGAAACAGTCAAACACATTTTTTTTTGCGAAGCCATAACAAATGAAAGTCATTTAACGTTAACTCTACTTAAGCATTACAGCTAGGGTACAGCTTAAACACAAGTTGAATTTCGCGTGTAACTTTGGCGGGTACCTACCTCGCCAAATTCAACTTATGTTTTTTGCGAATTGCAGTGTTGTAGTTGAAGCAAATTCAATACGCAGAAATTACGATAATATAATTAATTTAAAACATCATTGTAGCTGTCGAAATTATATTTTCATGAAAAAGTTTTATTTCCACGAAATAGATGTTGAGAAGTTCTCAACTTCAAATTCTTAATTCTGAAATCGGCTGAAGTCCATTATGTCCATATATTTTGGAATGTATAGTAAGAATATCAGTAGACAGTCATGGAGGTATACGAGGTATAGAGATTGTTCCTTCTCACCTATTTATAACTCAAGGACCGGTCTGATGAACCTACAGCCGCCCTACCCCCCACCACCCACCACTCTATATACCTATAGACAACAAACCGGAATATGTTTCTGGTCGGGGGATACCCTCCAAAACTCGAACAGTAGGGTTGCCATAAAAAGTACTAATTCCTAGCATGATACCTATTGTTTTTAGATTAATTGCGTTTTATCGAAAACCTTATGGAGCGATTATTTTTCAGCACCGAAGCGAGAAATATTTCGTAATAACAAATTGCAAGGTCACAGACCTGTACGATTTACCTAAACCAGTTTGTGACAGTTAAGAGTATTTTATTGCTCATTATTAGTTGCATTATGCTATGGGACAGCGACGGTTCCGTGCTAATATAAGATTAAAGACTCGTGAAGACTAGCGCGACTTGTTGCGCGACGCGACCCCGGTAATTGTTCTACCGTGAAGTTTTCTTAGAAATTGTTTTGTTAGTGTAGCGACGCTTAATGCGAAAGTAACTCTGTCTTTCTGTCGGTCTGCCTGATAAAACTCGCTTTTTCTAACTGTGCCCCTGTCAACGTCAAAATGTAAAGGTACCATTCCGTAGCCGACTGCAGGCGGCAACTGCAGGCGACTTGTCTCCGCGACACGACTGGGTTCTATGAATTTCTATGAAATACCTTCCATAGCTAGCGACACGTCGTTTGCAGCTACGGGCGAGCCACAGACGACACGCGTAGGCGTGTAGCTCGACCGCAGACCGGTAGTGCCGCCAAAGCTCGAGCGATAACACGTTTTTCTATATTCTATCTACCGACTGGAATACGGGCTGCTGCCGGCTGCGGTAGGATTCGGAATCATGACTCCAGCGACATGACGTCGCGACGTGTCGCCGTGACATGACGTGGTGACACGTCGCCTGTTGTTGCCGTCTGCGGTCGGGTACGGACTGGTACCTTAACAGTGTATGTAGCAACAACTTAACGAATAATATGACAGAACCGTGGAGACGAGACAGTTAAAAAAATCGAGTTATCTATTTTTTGTAATGGGTAATAAATGTTAAACTCACGTCAGGACACGTGACCTGTAGTGCTATTCTGTAACCATCTCACCGTGAAAACTTAGGTGAAGTGAGCTCGGAGTGAGCTGTCAGTCCCTAGCAGCAAGTGGAATGACAGCTCACTTCACGCTCACTTCACCCAAGTTTTCACCGTGAGATTTTTACAGAATAGATCGGCTGATCGAAAATTCGTAAGACTGAGGGAGAGTAGTACCAAAATATCAAAAATGCACAACGTTAATATTCAAGTTTTCACATCTGCCGACACTCCCAGCGTGCAACCCGTTGTTTTTTTATCGAGCTTTTCGCGCCTTAGGGTGGATTCGACCAAACCCGCATTTATACACGAGTAACTCGGTTTGGGATACCAGGAATAATCTATTCCACGATTTTATTCTCGAGTAAATGAACAGGCGTTCAAGCTTCCCTGCAATTTAACGTATAGCTATACTTGGATATGCTATACGCGAATAGCGTGAATGTGAACGAATTTAATACCCGGAAAAAAACGTTGTTCTACAAATGGGACGGTGCAGAAGCATAATTCATGTCAACTGTCATTGGTCGTATTATAGCTTGGGAAAGTAGCTGTCAATAGTGTCAATGTACAATTTGTAGTCATTTGAAGTTTTGTTTGGGTGCATTCCGAGTTACGCTGTAATCGATTTGAGCGTGCTAACTCCAGCAGTGCTATTCTGTAAAAATCACACGGTGAAAACCTAGGTGAAGTGAGCTGTCAATAGTGTCCATCCCTAGCATCAGTGGGATGACAACTCACTTCACGCTCACTTCACCTAAGTTTTTACGGTGAGATTTTTACAGAATAGCACTGCTGTACCGAATTAACGTGGGCGCGATAACGGTGTGTCTTGAATCGCCATAGATGACGTCATGACATGCGCCATCTTGCGATAACGTCGAACATGCCTTTTACTAATATCACCGTGAGCGCTGTCAAAAATGACAGTTGTGCTGTTTTGTTTTAACTCGCATCCTATCTTTAAACTAACGTGGCATTTTCGAAATTGTGCTTCTGGCTACCGTTCGCCACCTAACCAAAGAAGAAGAAAATTGTGGTATAAAAACAAAGAAATATGATATGCAAGTTTTGACGTTGAGTGAGTACTGTGAGTGCGTTCACGAGCGTTCCGAATTGTTGACAGCCCTCAGCTGTCATAATCAAGATATCTTAATCGGAACGTCAATTATCGATGTCAGCGCTGTGAGCGATTATGTTCTAATTCGGAAAGCAGTCTTTGTCGTTTCAGTTTGATTCATGTGGTGTTTATTTTCGGGTTTTGCAAGTTTATTTCTGTCTAAAATGAGTGACGTACTCCGAACTGGCTGCCGTCTGAAAAATATTTTTTGTTAACCCTTGTAGAGTTTCATTTTAATATTATTGAAAATAAAAAAATGGATGGTGTTACTGTCAAAGCCAAATTGGCTCAATGGAAAGTTATTGCTGACCAGTATAATAGCCGTATCGTCGTCGTAATCTCAATGGGAGAGTATGAAAAAGGCGGCAAGAAAGGATGCAGCAAACAACAGGAAACACATTATCCAAACAGAAAGGTTATTTTATTATAAGGACACACGCAAAGTTTCAACATGCGGAGACGCGTACTTTTTTTAAAATTGAAATTGAATTATTTTTGCAATATTTATGGCAATCCCTACCACAGATTATATAGAATTCTCGCCATTGAACGTTTCGTTTTACCTATGGTTAAGTTGTCATACGTTCGGTAACATTTAATTTTATATAAATTTACGTAAATAATTATATTTTGTATTTATTTCAATAGCTTTCATGCACACATATATGATTTAGAATTTCCTCAGAATTAAGGGGGGGGGGGTAGTAGCCCTCTTGCAGATTGCGAAATTCCTCCAACAACGGTTGTTGTTTTTTTAATTTCGCAATAGTAGTATGTACTTATGTGACAAAAGTAATTAATCTAGTCTATTATAAGATAAATGAAACTCAACTAGAACGATGTATGTCAAGTAACTACTTTACCCTACTAATTTCATTATTTCAAGACCAACCCACTCAAATACATCTTCATTAGAACAACTCTATAGGAAGAAAATTGAAGCAATAGATCTACAGACTAAGATTATTGTGGAAGAAATGGAAAGGTCAAAGGTTCGGCATGACAACGACATAACAAATAAAAATTAATGTATAAATATTTGAAAACTTATTTCATGCAGAATCGTTAATTATTTTGAATATAAATAAATTCTAAAAACATATATTTTTTTAATTTGCACAGGTTACTAAATATGAACTGAAACAACTTTATATTAAGTATAATATAACAATATATTAGCTTCAAATAGCAAATTATATGAAACGACTGCCTCTTACAGAGGTCTTTCAACAAGTCCACTCATATAGTTTTAACTGTATACTTAACAAAGGTTACAACGCTGCTCTTGTTAATGTTCCCATGCTGAATTTTGACCCCATCTTATCGATGTTTACGCCCAAATTCTTCTCGCCGTGGGCCACCATGCCGCACCGGTGATGTCATTCTTTACTTTGTAAAGAGAGCGCGGCAATCGCCAACATTATTTTACTCTATTCACACGAAACTAAGAAAATAATTAGTAATAAGAGCATCACGGGTCTCATGCCGTCGCACAGGTATTTGCTCTCCTTCAATGACTTGAGACATTTGGCCATCACTTAAAATCTGCTCCCAAGGGGCCGGTAAATCAAGTTCTGGATCATCTGGAGGTAAACTTTCTCCTCTACGCCGTAAAATATTATGTAGAACTGCGGTGGCCACTATAATTGTCAATGCTTTTTCTAACTTCACACGCATTCCAAATGCCAACACAGGAAATCTTCGTTTCCTTGGACGTCTAGGTATAACTTCTTCGTCACTATCACTATCTTGAATTAAATCGTTTAAACGTTGCATTTTATGATTTTGATTCCTGAGTCGAGTTGAAATGACAGCACAAAACAATAGGACGCCATTTTGTTATTCTTGGAATAGCTCCGTATTCCATGCTTATCGGTGGTATAGTGACCTTTGATTATATAGATAGTAACTATTCCCGAATAGACACGCTATTTCTCGAATTGTAGTTGGTTAAACCTGTAATTGATTTACTTTCGAGTAAGTAGCGATTTATTCCAATAATTTCCAAAGGGACGAAGCCGTGGACAAAAGCTGGTAAAAACTATAAGATACTGGAAAATTCGCTTACCATTGCAGATATTAAATGCAAATGAACAACGGACACACACACAACAGTTACAGAGTAAGAACGCGAGATGACTGAACAGAATCCAATGTCTTGTAAAGTGATACTCTAGGAAACTGATTAAAAGTAGGTGAGGTAGATGGAATGCTTAGATCTATGTAAGTATGTAGTGGTTGTGGCAAAAGGTAAAAGTCGGCCCATGTCGGGTTAACCATCACAGATATTGAGTTATATCAATATTATTATGTCCTAATCCAGGTAGATAGATAACTATTTCTAACTAGATAATTCCTGGCGGCATGCGTTACTACATGAGTTTATTTTATTATATATGTCGGCGCGAGACGATGGTGTCAACTCATACCTCGTCCGTTCTTATCAGCGTTAAACGAATGTATCACTCACACCTCGTCTAACTCTTAAGATCACGAGGATCGTTGATATTAAATAACGAATAATTGTTTCCGATATGAAAGGCGACGACGTAAACCTAATTGCGTTGAACGTTGCCGGGGGTCGGCTTGCATTTCTCGTGGGAACGTTTTAAGACGATAAGAGTTAAGCATCAGAGGAGCCTGGATCAGGCAGTCAGTTCCATTCTGACCGCGAGATCGACTAAGCGCGACCAGCGGACTCGTTACGCCCATCATTTAAGAAAAGCGTAGATTCTAAGTTTAAGTAACTAGTGATTGTATTTACCCCGCGCGTTTCCTTTGCCCACGAAGTAGACAGACAGTTACATAATGAACGATTTAATCGATAATTACCCTTCTGATGACGATTGTGAGCCCGGCCCGGCGCCCCGAGATATTACTTTTTTATATTTATTTATTTTAACGGACAGACACTTCCTTATTTTTATTATTTAAGCGTCAGGTGGCACTTTGTGTTGTCATTTGACATTATGCTGAGCTGAGGCCCTTTTGTCATTACAATAATTTGTTTTCTGTTTTTATAGTTTTAAGGTGTATTTTTTGTAATACCAATAAACGCATCTTTCTTTCTTTCTTTTCTTTGTTTCATCATAATTGGTCGGGTTTTTGCGAGACCAACGAACGGCAATTCTGTTATTCGGAATAGTTTTATATGTGAGACCAACCATATTCAGCAACCTAGAACAGTACAAACTGATTTGGGTGCACTGCGACTCAAACTCAAAGCATATTTCAAACCAATTACAGACACTTTTGAATTGTCAAGGACTGCACACATTTCGTGGGTACAAATTACTTATGTGAAAACGGAAGAGGTTACAATTTCTAGTTCGTACTCTGAAAGAAGAACAGCAGCAGACGTTTAAAAAAAAAACTGTCAGGACACGCGCGTTGTCATTGCACAAAAATACAACAAATTATTTTAAAAAAATTGCTGTATCTTCAACAAAAGCCCCTCAACGAAGTGTTGATGTTGAAATTGAATCACAATGCTGTCATTACCTGGGCCGCTACAATTACCCGGCGTTCAGTATGTTCAAGTTGCCAGAACTTATACCAAGAAAATGGAGAAATCTGTCCTTGTTATCTACACCGGAGGCACCATAGGCATGGTACAGACTGATGATGGTGAGATGCTTATAGTTTCCTTTGCCTTTTATTTACAACTAGCTGTAGTCCTCGACTTCGTCTGCAATCTAGCATGAAAAGTAGCCCATGTCCTTCTCCAGGTCCCAGGCTACCTATCTGCTAAATTTCATAACGATCCGTTCAACCATATTTGCATGTAAGCGTAACAAACAAGGACTTAGGACTAGCTTCCGTCAGCGGCGTCGCCCGCGTGATACCTTTATAAATTGTAGCCTATGTTACAGCCCGATTCAAACATAATGGCGGCTCAGAACATGAAGCGAGTCGATGCGCAGTAACGAATTCATGGGTCAGCGGGAGTGAGGGGTGGAATACTGCGCAGCGAGTAGCTAACTTTCGAGCCGCCATTAAATTTGAATCGAACTATACTTAGTGATAATATAGAATTATACTGGTGAAATAATAAAAAAAAACGGATCAGTAGTTTTTGAGTTTTAAATTCATTACAATACAAATCTTTTCTCTTTATAATATTAGAGTAGAAGAGTAGACTAGCGACTCGCCCCTGCTTCGCACGGTTTTTAGGACTTGACAAAACATGGAGATTACTATGTGTAAATTAAATATTTATGTTTTACACAGATAAGCCTTCCGGCTTCGTAGCCAAGCAATAACAGCCATATGGTTTGTTTCATCAGGTTAAGCTACGCTTGCCGGGGTTGGTCTGTGGATGTATGACCTTCTTAACATACCGAGACTCCTCCGTGCCTCGGAAAGCACGTTAAACCGTTGGTCCCGGCTGTCATTCGTGGATCTTTGACAGTCGTTAAGTCTGACAAAGTCTTACAAAGGGTTCGCGTTACAATCGTTAATACGATATCCCTTCGATAACTGGCTAATCCTAGTTACTGAGTTGTGGATGTCAGATAGGCAGTCGCTCCATGTCAAATACGATATTCAGCTGCATCGGGTTAGACTGAACGCCGATCCCAACATAATTGGGAAAAGCTTAGGCAGATTGATTGAAGCCTTCCGGAATCAAATCAATAATTCTCAAAATTATGGTAAAAAACACTTTTAAACCCGATGCGTAGTTTAGAAGAACAACAACGCGGTCACAGAGACAGACACTTGTATAGATCAGAGTTGCGATTAATTTTGCACCTCCGACTCCGGCTCCGATAATTTTGAATCGGGGTTTATTGTTTTATGCCGAAGATCGAAACGCAGCGATGCGCGTGACTAGACCACGTACAAAAAAGTTCGCGAGCGTGTAAAAAAAAATACCCAGGCGACAAGCGCCTGGGTATTTTTTTTTACACGCTCGCGCTCAAAGTTTCAGTTTATTGTTTTGTCAACATATTTCTTTTACCTCCGCCTCCGACTTCTGCTCAGGTTCCGACTCCGGCTCCGGTTCCGATAAAACAACCTCCGTAACATCTCTAGTATAGTTATAGAAGCCTTAGCTCTGAAAGAAAACTCAGATCTCATAAATATGTAGGTACATCCAGTTCCTGACGAATGTTTTAGAGCACATTATTCGCTCTTAGAATTTATTGATGTGATATGTCAAGAGGAGTTCACTGGGTAGCATGCGCAAGTAGAGATTATAATTATTAGGTACCTACCTATTTTATGAACTATGTTTTTTTATCCCGGAAGTATTTCATGTTAGCTATTCGACGTACGTTATGCAAATAAAATCAGTAATTCAAATAATTCTTCTATTTCTTCCTACGAGAAACGGCCTAAAACATGATCCGTTTGGTGTGCTTAAAATAAAGTCGAATATCTATGGGTCGTATATTTAGTTTATATCGATATATTCCTGCGTTGAGCATAGACGTATAAAAAAGGTCGGACGGATTCTCGCTAACAAAAAACTGTGTCACTCAAAGTCAGCCAGTTCGCTGTACGTACAGCACACATTCACACAATAGTCAGCCATTTACGCGCAAACGTCAACACAGGCGATACGTCTATGCGGCGATATTTCTTTTTTAAGATACAGCATTTCTTGTGTGGTGAAATGGTGTAAAAACCGTAGTAAAAATCCAGGAATCACGTTTCATGGGTAAATGAATAATTCACTCATTTCATTCCCGATTTTATACATCAAAATCAATCTTCATTCGATAAAATTCGTCACAAGGCCAGTGTTGCCAATATTCACGTGTGCAAATTACCCGAAATATGGGAAATTTATATGAACTATAAAGTGTGGAAGATGTATATGATGATGTGTTTGCTATATTGTATTGTAATATTTGTGAACTATTTTATTAGAACGGGAGTAAACTGGTAGAAATCGCGGTGGCGTCGCGGCGACGGGCGTCGTGTCCCTGAGCACTTATGGCCCTCTATGCGACATTCTCTATGAGAAAGTGTGAATTTGGTCAAAATGAAAATCCAAGATGGCTGCTGCGAGCCGTGCTCCCCCGCTTCTTAGCCCAGGTTCGCACAGATGTATTTTTATCGCGGCGATCTTCTTTTGTACACTGGATTTTCAACTCTCGGTATTGAGCCGAGCATTGAGAATCCAACAGAGCGCATCCAGCGCGTATCCCAGCGCGTCAATAAAACACACTGTTGGATATTCAACTCTCGGCGCTAAACAGAGCGTCGAAAATCCAATTCGCGAAAAAAAATCGCCGCAATAAAAATACGCCCGTGCGAAAACATTATGTTAAAAAGTAAAATTTTAAACATTTAAAATATTTTCAATTAACTGTGTTTTATTATCTTTTTTTTTTCTTTTATATTTTCATAATAATTGGTTCTTACCATTAACCTTTTGAAATGGCACGGTATAATTCTGCCTACACACGACTTTTTGTCTTAATAAAACAAAGCAATAATAAATGGGTAAATTTGGTTTACATGGCATCCCTAAATTCACGCACACATAAATTAGTCGCCGCCATTACGGGACACAGTTTTGTCTTAGCGGGAGTTCCGTCCGACCTTTTTTATACGTCTATGGCGTTGAGGTTCCTCGGCGTGAACGTCAAACTCTCGCTTGGCAAAATTTTGAGCCTCACTTTATACGCGGGAAAATACCTGACAGTCAACCTGTCCTGCCGATACACACAAGTACACCTATTTTGTACATACAGACACAGACAGCTGTAGGTGCGCATGCACTGTTTACCGCGCTATTGTATGAATGGTGATATTTTTAGAACACGTTCTATTCTATAAAAGCTATATTTTTATCAGTGCATTCTAGTATTCAAGGTGGACCGATGACCTTGTGAAGGCCGCAGGAATCCGCTGGATGCGGGAAGCACAGAACCGGTCGAAGTGGCGGTGCTTGGGGGAGGCCTATGTCCAGCGGTGGACGTCTTTCGGCTAAAATTATGATGATGATAATCCTAGTAGTCTACTGCGTGATTTAAGGTTACGATAACCGATTTTTGATTGTTTTATACTGAAGATCACGTCTAAACGAGTACCTAGTGTTAATGATTTTGAAAAAATATATGTTATATTAGAGCATTTTATGAATAACTTAATATATAAATATTTTAGATTTTGTATATATTACATAGTGAAATTAATTTGTAAAGTTATGTCTAACGCGGATAAAAAACTGAGAATCACGAAAAAATCTATAAAGGATATTTTTCTGAAACCTTCACCATTTTAAAGATAATTTTACTATTGATATTTTAGTATACTTGTTTGATTAAAATAACTTTTGTTTTATGTATAATAAATTAATAATGCGTTTAATTTAGGACAGCGCTCCTTGATGGGCGAGTCCTATTACTGGCTGGACGTACGACGCGTTGCGTGAGCTCAATACAGAACACGCAAGCTAACCACTCCAGGTCACTGGCATATATTATATCTGCGTCTTAAAAAACCTTTTCTACTCGGGTTTCTCCCGGTGTATTTCCTTATTCCCGCCCTCCTGAGTCCACCAGAGAAAAGGATGCCCTGTTAAGTAGTAACCTAGTACTTTGCTTAATATTGTAACTGTATCCTACACAAATTATTATTAATGCAGTTATTGAAGGGGAATTTATGATAATCGGTGGCTATCCGATAAAGATTATCAATTTCTATGATTGTTTTATAATGCATTATCAATAGACGCTATTTGATGCAGAATTTATTGCTGTATCGACTCGATGAAGAGCGATGTGCTTCTGCGCTACAGGTCGTGGTTCGGTTCTCACACATAAATATAATAACACATACATACATATATACAATATGTTAAAAAAATGCTATCCTATCCGAAAGGGGCATATAGGTACTGCATTAACATTACCATAAAGTATTTTTTTAAAATTATTATTGAAAATAAAAAAGTTATTGCTGTTTAAAATTCACATTTTTTTAAATAGCAAATTTTCAACAGGGGTCTAAGTAACTTTTAGAGTCCCGCTAAAATTCCCCATTGAAAAACAATGTGGCGATTTTTTTTTCTTTTTCCTGTTAATTTCCACATACGATACCAAACAACACCCTCACGGATCGGAAAGGGTTTTTTTTACATGTTGTATTTGCAGGGGCTACATACGAAGTCCCGGATCTTGGTGTTTTAGAGTGCGAATTTATTTTCTAAATACACCCATAAATCTAGATGAAAAATAAAATAAAACAACGCCTCGACAGCAATATTTAATTGACCTGGCGAAATAAATAGCATGCTTGATTAATCAATAAGAAACTTGTCCTCATACAATCATAATAATCATCTGCGTATTTAGATTGCTTCTTGAAACTACTTATCATAATTTGGGCATAAACATAGATAAACTCAGTGAAAGGTCAAGGTCAGTTAATTCGCACTACGATGATCATAAAGGGAAATTTCGCATCACTAGAGAAGTTGTAAGGGCCGTCTGTCATCAATGCACGTGTCGATAACACAGGCATCCCACTTAATTCTTCAGTCTGCGTTTCAGAGCCGCGACGAACGCACCGTTAGCGGAACGACAGCGGAACATTGCGCGAAAAAAAGTTCGATAAAAAAGTTATTTAAAAAAAAAAAATGGAAGTCAACGGTGATGATTTAAAAAAGCTGGACAGCGGTGTGGATATGTCAAAATTGGGCGCGAATCTTCTTACGGAATTTAAAAGAGGGAGGAGACTTTCTAGGGCTCATGACACCAGTGAAAGACGTGTTTTAGCTATTTACACCGGTGGAACAATTGGCATGGTGAAGACTGACGATGGTGAGAATGTTTGGTCTACATAGTTTTGTAAAGTTTCTATAAAAATACGTTCTTATTTTAAGCAAATAGGTCGCTCTCTATAATGGTAGTTCCGAGTTTAAAAACCGTTCGACATAATTGCGTTGGAATCTCGTACTGTGGTTTTCTGTTATTTATTATTTTTATTTAGAGGCATTTTGGAACAGCATTGCTTTAAACATTTTCCCTCTTATTCATAAACGTTGTTTAAAGTTAAGAAACGTTTAAACGTCAAACATGTATGGTTAAACAGGCGCTAATCATTACCTAACTTTAAGCTGCGTTTATAAATAAGGGGGTTTATGCAAATGAAGTTTGATCGCTTCACTGATCTATTATTATAGAAAACGGCGGTTACATCAAGTTCCATTGATCTTGAACTCTAACTCTTGTAAATATTTATAAAACTGATTGGGTACTCTAAATGTCACACAATATAAAAAACTGGTAACGTAGCTGTGAGAAATTTTACTTCACGGCGATCTGAAATATAATAATATTCACAAAGTAGTATTCCTACTCACACCATCTAACATCGCGTATTTTTAGAGATAAAATATTGTAAATATATTTTTTTTTTTTTTTTTTTTTTTTTTTTTTTTTTTTTTGATAGAATTATCCCCGTCGTTGGCAACACATCACTGTCACTTTTCTTTTCGCGCGCATTCTGACGTCGCAAGGAAAATTCTCTCTCGTCAAAAAATATTAATTTAAAATAAGTTTACGATAGTCTTTACTAATATAACAAAACGTTAACTATGCTATGTGATAGAAAGTGTATTAAGTGCATCGTTACGGGAAACCTGAGACTTATTAAGTCTATCTTTAGTGGAAACCTGAGACGGCCGCTGCGCTCATCAATAACATCAACAAATACATCAGAAGCACCCTCAGTCCTGACCAACATTGGATGTACTTAGATTTTGAGGCCTCCCACAACTTTAATGTGCGAGAGTGCCTGGCTCTAACTGACCACCTCGTACGTGATACTGACAGTGTCTTATACATAATATAAGCACTGGTGGATATTAAAACTGCATATTGTATGTGTGCTGCAAACTCGCTAAAGCATTATCTCTCCAGTCGACACGAGATGTCCTTAGCAACGTTACCTCCACGTTACTAGCTGGATGAGAAGCTGCCAGAGAGGCACGTGATGCCCTTAGTAATGTTACTGTACATAGCTAGCTGGTATGCGCTTGACATCATTACCCCTCCAGTCGACACGAGATGTCCTCAGCAACGCTAATTCCACGTTACTAGCTGGATGAGAAACTACCAATGTGGCACGTGATGCACTTAGCAATGTTACTCTACATAGCTAACGCTGGTACGTACTCGTCGTAAGAGGTAAGTCCCATTTCTATGATCTAGGCTAAGAAATTGTAAAAAGGTGGTTCTATATGCTTTAATTCACGAGCATGAAGGCTGCGAGACAGCTTTACTCAACCCTGCACATTATCTGTGTATTATATAAACTTGCAAAAGCATTATACCATATAGTGAGGGATTCTACCCTGCTAACTGGATTGTTATCAGTGAGTACGGGATACTCTTAACAACATTGATTCTATGTTGTTAGCTGGTACATACTTGACATGGTGCGCACATGCTTAGCACGAGATGCTCATAGCATACTAAACCAAGACCATGCGTGATCTAGCTTCACATCAAGGATGATAATATTGCACATGCCCGTTACTGATATAAACACCAGCCCATTAAAATGCTATTATATATATATTCATAGCTATACAGCTGAGTTGCTATTCTTAACAAACAAATATACCTAACTAAAAGAAATCATTGTGTACAAGATACTCAGTGACTTACCTAAACACTAGGTGACTTAATGATCCTGTTACAAATTGGTAAATGATATCTATTTGGCAAACTAAAACAACAAAACAAAATCCTGTAATTTTACACTCATACATTCAAATACTAGTACAAGATACTATGTCAATATGATCCTGTGATAAAATGGCCAATGACAAATGATTCACGGACCAAACCCCTACAAAGTATTATTCCATGCTCATATTTACCTATAAGGCACATGCCTTACCCCCAGATTCCTCTAAACTAAGGGAACAAGGGATTGAGATACTCCAGTAACAAATTGCACTGGCTACCTCCATCATAGGGATTAACAATGACTGATCCTATGCTTATAAAGAACATAAGACATACACTAATTGTTGACTGACTTGGCCGAAGAAACAAAATACCTGACAATATCAATGCTCACTTCCACCAAAATAAAACCAGATCAAAAGCAATATCATCTCTAACTGACATGAACCTCAATTTACCCTATTCGATAAACAAACAGATACATTTAACAAACTCGAGCATACCACTTTATAGCTACAAACAATAACAATTAATCAATCCAAATTCAAATTTCAAAATATCTTTATTTCATATAAACCTACATGGGCACTTATGAAACGTCAGAAGCCAGGTGCACGGTCCCAATTGGTTGTTTCCTATGGAGAAGAGCCGGCAAGAAACTCCAAAGTTACTCTTCTAAAAATAATGGGCTTTTACAATATTTTCAAATAACAGTGTTATTAGGCATCGGAGGACAGCGTAGGTCTTTCAACAAGTACCAGGCACTTAACAGAATAATGATGGTCAAAAAATAAAAATAAATATTAAAACCACAAGACAACTCACTCAACACTGATACTGGAATGCACCAACCAAATGCTGACAAAATATTTACGTGCCACTGATCTTGTCATTAGTTGTGGGTACAAAGATACAATAAACTACATACTTGATACCTATCAAACTCAATACTTGTAACTTCTTAACCCCATTACAAGTAAATACTGAGATGAACTAAAATTCACAAATAACTTAATTATATATTTCGGTATCAAACAAAATAGAAAATTCAGTTTCTCTCTGAATCTAAAACCATTACTTAACTCCTTCTAGGGCAGTGAGAATCCCACCATTTTATCGGCACAAAAGATTCCCACAATGAGACAAAAAGAGAGTTTGTTGGAAAGAAAATTTTCATCAGTTTATGGCTCTCGTAGATCACACTAATAACAGATATTTATCAGCCAAGGAGGTGGCTTATTGTTCCTAGAACAGATTGCCATGTGGCAGATACAACAAGATAAAAAATAAAAAATAAAAAAAAATAAAATAAAAAAATAAATAAAAATCACAAATAAAATTCCCAGTACTAACTCTAGTACTCTATACTGACAATTTGTACACTATCCAATCATTATTGTTCAACATACCAAAACAGATAGATGTAAGATTTCATCCTACAGGTACCTTTATCACTTAGGGTTACCTGCAAGATTTTTCCCATCATTACTTACTTACTTACTGAAACAATATTTTCTATCAACCTAACCTGATCCGTCAAATAATACCTAATGATACTAAATGTACCTAAATGTTGGGGATGGAGACCTAACACCTGACAAACTTATGTGAATTGCCAGGCTCTATTGTTAAGCCAATTTTACACAAAACATGTGCCTTGAAATACCTATGTCAAAACAAAAGTTAAAGTATTAGCGATCCTAGTCGCATTACATAACATCAGGCCTGTATTTCCCAAAGGGCTGGACAGAGATGTGTGACCTTACTCAAAGGTCATAAAACCAAACATCTAATTAAACATTCAACCATTCCAACTACTAGCCTAAATACTTAATATAAGATTTCAGTGATAATTACATCACTAAAATGAAACTGTCAAAAAAAAACAAAGAGGGGGGGGCGCACTGTGATGTGAGGATAAAGTATTGATGAATTGTGATTAGAACATGAACAAGATCAGGTACCATATAATCAATGTAGGCAACATGAATTAATTAACTACAAATTATTGTACACCATAACCACTGCTCACCAAGTGCACACTATAGCTAATTATAAAACCCCCTCACTTAACTAGGTATATAACTCATTCATTCTGGATATATTATGAGGTCAGAGAAAAAAGTCCCATTCTTTTATGCTTCTAAAATGAACCCACTTTTTTCGATTTGCACTACGCATGACAATTATAAATCTGAAACAGACACTTTCACTTTATGTAAATTATGAAAGAAAAATACCTTATTTCGGACACACAACAGGCAAAATGGTAACAAACAGCAAGAAGAAGAGACCTGTGCGAGGCCACAAAGGCAAATCAGACAAATTAACCAATTAAATGGTGCTTGCAAAACTTAAAATCGATCAAATTCAAAGCTCATTCTGTGCTTGAAACTCGCAGCAAACGCGTAAGCTAAAGCTGCAAAAACTCCATACCAGGTCGTTGAATCTAAAAGAAGATGATAATTAGATAATTAGCTAGATAATTACCTATGCATAGACCATGCGGGGGGGATTGACATTGCATTCCTGAAGGTGGCATAATCGTATTGGTGTAGAGGTGTAAAATACATAAGGATTCCTACCGATTCTGATAGATGCTATCTTAGTGACTAATGCCTGGTTACTATAAACAAAAATGAATCCTTTTGCCTACCAATGGTAGCATTTTATATACCAAACAAATAAATAAATAAATAGATAAATAATTTCTAACAAATAGATTCTGTGATAGGTACCTCCGTATGGGAGGGCCTCCTATGTGAAGCTATGGGGTTTTTTGCTCCATAATCGGTAAAGATACAAGGGCCTTAACTCTAACCGATGAGCCAACGCCCATACTACGTTGAATACACCGGTTCTCGTCCGATCACCGAAGTTTAGCAACACCGGAGTGATCAGTACTTGGGTGACCGCCTGGGAACACCACGTGACGCGGCCTACAAATTATAAGAATCGGCCATAAATACAAAATATAATTATAGAGCTTACGAGCTCGTCGTAAACTCACGCATTCAGTTCCACGCTGCATCTGAAATAAGTGAACGTTTACATTTACGGAGATATCTACGACTGGTACCTTTTCTCTGCCATGGAAACCTTCAAAAGTATGCAATCCAAGAAATGTCTTCCTGACCTGAATACAAATACAGAACAAACTTAAGGAAAACCTACAAAGAAGTTGGCTCTAATGTCGACTCTGTGGACTAATAAAACAAATACTGTTTTAAAGTTACCCTAAAGTTTATAACTAAGTATAATAAAAGTGAGAGTGATTTAATTCTTCCTTTCACAGGACATACAACAGCTCAACTTAGAACTGGCATCAATCGAGACAGGCACAATGTGGGGTTCCTTGTAGTCGATTATGCTTTTATGCTGATTAACAATAGCTTATCATTCCTTAATAACCAATGATAATGAAGGAAAATAAAAGTAATACCTATTCAATAAACCAGAATATTCATAATCAGACAATTTATTAACTAACTGAATTATTGCAGACAACTCTAAACATCTACTTTGTGAATATTATTATATTTCAGATCGCCGTGAAGTAAAATTGGGAATCAAACGAGCTTACCTGTTAAGCGAAGTCTTGATTCTAATTTTATGAACGGCGATCTGAAATATAATTACCCACCCGCCACTAGCTAACAGCCCCAAAGCTGCAATAATTAATCTACCTAATTCACTCATCCTTTCAGGAAAACCTAGTGAATGTAAGTATGCGGAACTACTCTGTACAGAAAACAGAGCTTGTTCCTTACCTTAAGGATCTCTAAAATAAGTGACAGTGATGTGTTGCCAACGACGGGGATAATTCTATCAAAAAAAAAAAAAAAAAAAAAAAAAAAAAAAAAATATATATTTACAATATTTTATCTCTAAAAATACGCGATGTTAGATGGTGTGAGTAGGAATACTACTTTGTGAATATTATTATATTTCAGATCGCCGTTCATAAAATTAGAATCAAGACTTCGCTTAACAGGTAAGCTCGTTTGATTCCCAATTATTTAATTTATGTTATATGCAAACAAATTCCTTATCTTGATGAATAAAACTTTAATCTAGTTGTTTGTCTGTTGCTCTTACGACCGTCTGACTGACGTTATAAATTACGTCGCTGGTAACAGAATGTGTAGGTACAATTTTTTACGTAATATGAGTATTACTGTGACCTACATTTTTTTTTTTTTTTTTTTTTTTGGGTGGGAAATTATCAAATAACTTCTCCCGCTCTGGGTGGAGCGGGAGGGCGTGTCAGACTCTTACTGACTAAAACCCACCCGTGTTCCTTCCGTTGCCTTTACGTTGCCAGGGGCCACGGTATCCCTTTCGGACTTTCCCGCAACCCCGGCAGGCATCGGTCCTATCGGACCCCTTCCGTTGTGCTGACATCTAAAACTTTGTGCAAAAAGCAAGTTACTGCCTTACTACAACAACTAAATTATGATGATACTGAGAACCTACTTACCTCTATGGTGTAATATCAGCTATTTATCACTAATCAGCCATACAAGCCCAAAAGTGACTAACACACACACACATACACCCTCACACACACACACACACACACCCTCACACACACACACACACACACCATTCCATATACGTATAACATAACCCTATTAACAAAAGTTTAGTTTACTCTTAGTTTATAATATTAAAGTTAACATTTCCACTCGAGCCACTAATCTTTTTATAATGTTGTTTTTATATCCTTTGGTTGTCATTGTACAAGTACTTAGAAACAGAAAATGTATTATTGTAAAAGGGCGGAGACCTGGTGTCCTGAAATACAGGCCTAGAGCCTAGTTTAGGCACCAGTCTCCCACAATATTAAAATGCTGTCTGACTCTGATACCATCTAATATGTATTTTGTAATATTGTGGTGAGAAAATAAATAAATAAAAGTTAAAAAGTTAAAGTTATCTCTTTGAGGCGCGCGTGGAAAACAACGCGCCGTCGACCCGGGCCTGGTCCTTATCGGACGGCGAGCTACCCATTGCTCACCGTCCGCAAGCCCGCGCCTACGGTGGCCGGGAATCGGCCTGCGATTTCCGACGCCCAGGGCGTCTCCTGCGGCGGCTAGGGGCGTGAGGGCGCGAAATTTGCCTCTCCCTCACGCGTTCTGCCTCCTCCTTCGCGAGCATTACTGCTTCGCAGAAGGAGGTGACGGCCTCCCATGCCCTCTCGCTCCGTACCATGGCCTGGACTAGGGCCGGACGCGAGAGATCCCCGCCACCGATCGCCTCCACGAGGACACGGCGATGCTCTGCCCAAGCCGGACAGACCTCCACCGTATGCTCAACCGTGTCCTCCGGGCGATCCACGCAGTGATGACACCCGGGCGTTTCCTCCCGCCTGATACGGAACAGGAACCTCCCGAAACAACCATGTCCGGTGAGGACCTGCGTCAGGCGGAAGGTGAGGACGCCGTGGCGCCTCTCTAGCCACTCCTCAAAGAGGGGACTTATCGCCGCACTGGGTTGCGACAATCGCACTCTCCATGACGCCATGAGATCCCGCCGGAGCTCTGTCCGCTGTGCCGCGATTTCTCGCGGAAACGGAGTTACGCCCCGGCGTTTCGACTCCTCGCGCCACTCCCAGATATGCGCGAGGACTTTTACCTCCAGATCCCATGGCGGTAATCCGGCAAGGAGGCTCGCCGCCTCACCGGAGACCGTGCGGTATCCCCGGACCAGCCGGGTGGCCATGACCCTTTGGGACGCGTTCAACCGGCGGGCTGGCCGCCGCCTCAATGAACGCGCCCAAACCGGTGCCCCGTAAAGGGCCATGGACCGCACGACCCCCACGTATAGCCTCCGGCAGGAGGCGTTTGGACCCCCTAGATTGGGCAGGAGCCACTTCAAAGCAGCCCCGGCCCGCTCCAGTCTGGGAGCCAAACGTCGGAAATGCTCCACGAAGTTCCACCAGCTGTCGAGGACGAGTCCAAGGTATTTCATCGTCGACTCGATGCCGATGTGAACTCCTCCTACCGTTATTTGGGACCCCAACGGTGGCGCGTTCCGAGGACCATGAAAACACATGGCCTCGGACTTGTGCAGGGCCACCTCGAGTCCCAATTGCCCGATCCTATCTACGATTGTCGCAACCCCGTGTGTCGCTAGTTCGGCCGCCGCCTGGTGCGACCTCCCCTGAGCCAGGACCAACGTGTCGTCAGCGTAACACACGACGCTGACGCCGCTAGGGAGGTCGGCGCGCAGCACCCAGTCGTATCCGATGTCCCACAGATGCGGCCTCAAAACCGATCCCTGTGGGACACCGCACGACATCTCTTGCCGGTTCCATTCTCCCTGGTGACCGGGGTAGATGACGGCCCTGTCCGTCAAATAAGCCTCGACCACACGACAGATGTAGATCGGCATCCGGTGATACCGGAGTGCCTCCCTGATGCAACTCCAGGGCAGGGTATTGAAGGCATTGGCGATGTCTAGAGACACCGCCAAGACGACCCCACCCCGGGCCACGGCGTCCCCCGTCGTGAGGGCTCGCACGCGCATGATGGCGTCCACCGTAGAGCGCCCCCTGCGGAAACCAAACTGGCTCTCCGCCAAATCCGGCCCTACCCGCACTAGCCGCCCGACGAGGCGGTCTGCAATGACTCTTTCAAAGAGCTTGCCCACCTCATCGAGCAGCACGATAGGCCGGTAAGCGGACGGAGAGTCCGCAGGGCGCCCCGGCTTCTTGATGAGGACCAGTTTCCCCGTCTTCCAGCGAAGTGGAAACTGGCCCCTCTCCAAGCATGCGCTTAGGAGCCCTCTTAGTCGAGGCCCGAGAGCCTCCAAGGCCAGGACCCAGGCTTTTCCAGGTAAGCCGTCGGGTCCTGGGGCGGTATTTTTGGCATTCAGCCTACGTACCACCACTCTCATCTCTACCTCGGTCACCTCCGGAGCATCGTCGTCGTCGTCGGCGGTGTGATCCGCATTGGGCACCGCAGTAGGCGGAGCCATGGGCGGGGAGGCATGTTCCCCTCTCGAAAGGAACAGAGCGCTCACCACGTTCCCCACAAGCTGCGGCCGGAGACTGCGTCAGCGGGGGAGCCCATGGGCGGAGTTTCTCCCGCACCATCTTGTATGGGCGTCCCCACGGGTCCCTGTTCAGAGTCTCCAGCGACTCCTCGCGACCGTGACCTACCTTAGTTGAACTGAGAAATGTGTGTGACGTGGGCGGTTTTGGGAATAGACAAAACGTAGAACTCTACAAAGTAGTTAGCTAAGACAGGAAAATAAATACTTATCTTTAAGAATGTTATCAATCAGTTTGAGAAAGAAGAGTGGTGACCACCACCAGGTAGAATCCTACCATTATTTAATTATCTGTTACCCGCTCCTGCTTTGCATCGTTTTTAACCGACTTCAAAAAAGGAGGAGGTTATGTTTGTAGGTATGTATTTTTTTTATGTATGTTAATCGACATTTTCGTCAATTGTGGACCGATATGTGGACGAATTTTATTAACTTTGCTTGGGTAGTTTTTGAGTTAGCTTCGATAATACGTATTTATTCCACTTTGTGTATCTTGATGATGTTCCTGTCACTGTTGTTCACTTAGCAAATAGTGGTATACAAATTGGTGTGTGGTAGGTACGATAACTAAAAAGGGAAAAATAAAAAATAAAATTATAAAAAAATAACCGACTTCCAAAAAAAAACAGAGTGAAACGTAACTTTAATTACGGATGTCGGTGGCAAAAAACTAAAATCCAGATCCAAATACACCGACTTCCGAAATTAATAGTATATTATGCAACTAGTGAATAAAGGACGGATTTAAAGCGAGGGCCATAGATGAATCACGAGCAAGTGAAGGATTCTAACGACTGAATCACGACCGTAGGGAGTGATTCATGATTATTGGATTACGAGCGTAGCGAGTGATTGAAGTGTTAGAATCCTGAGCGACGTGAGTGATTCATGGCCCTCGATATAAATCCGTTTTATTCAAGAGTTGCATACTATACTTAAAACCATGACTACAAGGAAAAGATGGATTTAAGCGAAAATAGACATTTAATGAAGGAAAAAGGAAGGTTAAATTAATTAAAATGCACATTTTTATTATTAAAATTAGAAAAAATGTGTTCGTAGAACAACATTTGTGTTCGTACAACTTACAGTATTCAAAATAGCGCCAATTTACTAATGACAGCAAATAACACAAAACAGTTTTTATTCTAATGCTAAACTCCTTGTCGAAAATGTCAACCAATCAAATCTCGAGGAGTTATTTGCTCAAGGAGTTTGTATGTCGAATATTCTTTGCACAAGGAGTTTGTATCGAGTATTCCTTCACAAGGAGGTTTTATAGCATTGAGATGGAGAAGGTCGAATATATATTGGTGTGTTCTAAATTCAAACACCAAGATAGTGATTAAAAGTGCTTTTTATTCAGTTTTCAGTAAATAGAATAAGCTTTTTAGAGGGGGAATGGTATAAAGTTATTTTTCACTTTATTTTTATTTTTTAAGTCGATTATTTTTTTGACAAAACATCGAGATTTCTTTAGTCCACCTATTCAATCAAGTGAATTTAACGCACGTGTTAATTTATTACGCGCAACCTACGTCATGTTTGTTGTTCGCGCTCGATGCTCACTTTACTCACGAGACGATTGATGTTGTTTCGTCTTGTTATGAAAAATGTATTTACCACAGTGTATCTCCTACTTTCAGTAGAACAATATCGCTCGTATTTTACAGGATTTGAGAAATGTGACAGACATCTTAAATTATTTTTTTCTGAACTGCCACAGTGCAGATTAAGATATAAGCTCCGCAACCCCTAGCTTGACTGTAGTGCTCGCGATGATGGACTCAATATAATAATTATGGGTAGACTGTAGTTTAAACCTCTATTCCGAGGCGAAGACGTGTTGTTACTATTAGTTACAGTATTATAAATATTTTTATTGCTAGTTTACATAATATTGTGATAACATGGAGTTCAGTCGGAGATGTAATAAACTTCGAGTAATCAGCTGTTTTATTATTTATTCGCGTATTTTGTAAAGGGTGTACAAAAAATTGCGTGTGTTTTTAATGTCTTGCCAATGACGAATATCTTTGTCTTCTATTTTCTTGTACAATTTTCATTTTTCTGTCGATATTTTAAAACTATTAAACTGCGTAATTTTAGGTATAGGTACTTATCACTAAAAATATGTAATTGAATTGATAATAAACACTTCTATAAGTTATAACAATTCACAGTTTACGTCATTTTCATAATGCGAAGCAAAGTTTCGATTGTTTGATAAAAGAAATTTAGACTGTTAAGGTGGGTTTAGTTAGACTAAACGAACATAGAACCAGAACTCAAACTCAAACTCAAAGCATTTATTTCAAATAAACCAATTACAGGCACTTTTGTATTGTCAAGAGAAGTCAACAGTCAGTCAGAAAGATGAAGCTAGTTGACCATTCCAAAGCGTAGTAGGTACTTATGGAGAAGAACGGGCAAGAAACTTCACGGACACTTTTTTAAATCAAATATGATTACAAAATATTGGTTACATCATTCATGTTGAAGTTATACATGTGAGAACTATACAAAACGTTAAAAGCGTCCGTAAAGGAAATAAAAAAAAAGCAAATCAAAAATTAAATTCAATTAAAATATGCCGTGGCCGTTAAGAGATGACCAGTCCCTACTGACGGCGCCCGTTCACGAACATGACGCATGGATTAGCACCATTCAACTCAACCATTTTGAAGGGAGCTAAATGATCCATCACACGCCACCGTCAGCGAGAGACACATTAGAGTGAGTATGACATGCTCTCAGCCGCCAAGGCACATTGAAGTCAATGAAAGACATACCCAGTACCTAAATGGTAGCTTTATAGTCGGTACATAGTACTCACACATGTGCTATGCAATTATACAATGCAAAGATAGTTTTTAAAATCTTCAGCAGCTCCAACGGTATTTTCAAATGCTAATCAATTAGTTTATGCTTGTGGAGCAGGACCAGTGTTGAGCCAAGCATTTTTTTTAGCGATGTAATCTTCCAACTTTTATTATGCTTGGTTGCATAGTGTGCGTTTAATATAAGATTTATTCAGTTGAAGTATGTAGGGAGGTATTTTATTGTATCATTTGAAACAGTACCCCATGAAAGATGAGTCCACTTTCGCGAGCCTGAAATCCGGTTGAACTAGTTGGTCTCTATTCCTAGTGAAATAATTGTCTCTTGCACCTCTTTCACTAAAAATATGTAGATTTTTCCTTACGTACATAATGTTTTCATAGATATATTGACAAGGTACAGTCATAATGTTTATATCTTTAAACAGTTCCCTTAGTGAGTAGCGCCTGCGGAGGCCTTGTATGGCATAGTGGCTATTTTCTGCAGAATACTCGTAAAAATAGACTCGATGTCTGCAGCCTGTCCCCATAGCAGAATACCGTAAGATATAATACTATGAAAGTAACTAAATTAGACTAGCCTCGCGGTAGCTACATCAGTAAATTGACGGATTAATCTCACAGCATATGCTGCTGAACTTAGCCGTCCTGGAAGGGATGTTAAATAAGGACCCCATTAAAGCTTTGAGTCGAGCGTGATTCCCAGGAAAACAGTTTTATCGACGAATTCTAGTTTCTCTTTATTCAATACTATCTCACAATAACTACTTCTGACATTTGGTAAAGAAAATCTTATGCACTTTTCCCATTTAATACTAAATTATTAGAAGTGAACCAATTATGGACCTGCTGTAGGGCGTTATTTACGTCGTCAAGATTTGATGCACGACTATTAATTTTAAAAATTAAGGAAGTATCGTCAGCAAATAACACTATATGTGGTTGAGTTTTTAACAAATGGGGTAGATCATTAATATAAAACTTGAGCATTACGGACAAGGATCAATATTGGGTCCTTTCCTCTTGTTAGTTTAGTAAAGGACCCAATAATGATCCTTGTGGTACACCCATTTTTACTTTTAAACCGAGTGCATTGACTCCATTTATATGAACTTGCTGTTGTCTATCATTTAAATAAGATTTTATTAAACTGAGTGCAAGTTTTCACAGTCCCTAATGCTCAAGCTTCAAGATTAAGGTTTCGTGGTCAACGCAGTCAAATGCCTTCGAGAGGTCACAAAAAAATCCTATGGCGTCTTGAGCTTCTTCCCACGCCGTAAATATGTGTTTTAATAAGGTGACACCAGCGTCAGTCGTCCCTTGGTGAAACTATACTGTTGATCATGTAAGATTTTATTGGTTTTAAAATGATTGAGCTAGAGCATTATTTTGTTGATATTCTTGGAATTTTCGTAGGGAGACACCAAGGAACGAATGTTTTGTCCCTGTTTACACAAAAAAAAATTGGTAAAGTGGATAGAATGTACATTCGCTCGTTTGGTCTAAATCGACCTTTAGATCAGGGCACTGAAACTTGAGCTCAGGAATTCCGATGCATTTCAGTATCGATTATAATATCGGAATTTGTGTGTATCAAAAGCGGAATTTCAATATCGAAAAAATATATAATTTTGTCACATCATCCATATAGACTAAATGGGAAAAATACCTATTATTTAAGCTAACTCAAAAACTACCCAAGCAAAGTTAATAAAATTAATATGGGACTACCTCTGAGATATGATCTATCAAACAAAAAAAATAATCATCAAAATCATTTCATAATTGGCGGAGTAATCGCCTACAACCATACAAAAAGAAAAAAAAAAGACCAATTGAGAACCGCCTCCTTTTTGAAGTCGGTTAAAAAAACATTTGTCATGTCTCTGGTATACCTCCCTGTATGTGATATTATCGTATGGATGTTATTAGTAGCTCCACGCGGGAGAAAAAAGTTTTGTTTGTTTTTGTATGAGAGAAAACATTTAAAGTATATATTTTTTAAATTGAATGGAACTGAAGAGCTGGTACTCACACGAGTTATTGTACCATACACGGCAATCAAGATGACATCCGATTTATGCACATTTGGGTGCCGCATTGAGCGTAGCAAATTTTTGAAACATTCAATATGTAATTTTAAAAAAAATGACGTGGTTAAATGAAGTTGCCGATCGATTTACTTATACTATTGTTAGTTAATAGTCTGCTACTGACTTTTATGATGAGAATAACTAGAAACAATATTGATTAAATACTTTTATTTCTACAAAATTGCATTCCATTTGTTAATCACCGTGATTATGGTTGGGTTATACTTAGATACTACTGACATGAGCATTAACCTCTATAGTACACATAACACCTACTGTTAACAGAGAGTATCTTCGCCCTCATCAGAGTTCTATAAATCCGAATCCATCATTGACGCACTATCATCGACAAATTCTACGTTCTCTTTGTCTATACCTGAATCGTCACTAATGAGAAGAGGTCTCATATTATCAGTGATAGCTGTTTTTTATAGACTTTCTCAACACAGGTCTTAAGTTGGACAGGTAGGCATCTGATGATACAAGGAGACCATTGAAAAATTCTTCGTACCAAAACCTTCCATCATAAACCAATAACAACTACAAAGTTAGCGCGCTCAAGTGCTGAGAGCTACTAATAAAATTAAGCTCAAATGTCTTATTTTTATAGAACTACCCTCATTAACGTTCGTTATTCTCTAATTAGGTACCTATATTGCAGACAATATAATTTTGCACATGTCAATGGTATCTAATTATAGCTCAACGGTGATAAAAAAATGAGTTACTTAGTTCTTGGAATGCAATTTTGTACAAAAAAGTAAAACAATACTTTTTTTAGAAATACAATTATTTTTATCATAAAAGTCATTAGTAGGCTATAAATTGAACGATAGTGTGGCGGCATCTACATCGCCACATGCGAACTACGCATCAAAGATCTGATGTTTCACAGAATCCTGACGTCCGCGTCACACAGAATCCCGACGTCACACAAATCCTGCATCGCGCAATTAGAGTTTACCGCGCGAACGACATATATAGGACTATCAGACATCAACCATTGGGCAGCAGTTGCCCGCCAGACACGACACCCGTCTGGTCGGAGGATCCTCCCTTTTCTAAAGAGGATGAGTGAACTTTACGCCCAGTACCCTAATTAAGTAATACACGATCAATCATTTTGAAACAAATTGCTAATCCATTGCTTCATAAGTTCGAAAATAAATCTGCTCAACAACGTAAATAACGCAAAAATCATAATCAAAATGAAACAAATTTTTCGTAATCGTTTACGAAAATGTGTTGCGTAATTAGATAGCTGGTCCTCATATTTCTAAAATAGTATAAGTAAATCGATCGGCAACTTCATTTAATCACGTCAAAGATTTGAAAAATCACTATATCGAATATTTAAAATATCAAAGATTTGCTGCGCTCGAAGCGGGATCCAAAAAGGTACATGAATTGGATGTCATCTTGATCGCCATGTATGGTATAATAACTCGTGTGAGCACCAGCCCATCTGTTTTATTCAATAAAAATAAAAAAATGCTTTGTGTTTTCTCTAGGATGATGAAAAAAATATACAAGCGATACGATGACGAGATACGAGGTTGCGGGTAACAGCTAGTATCAACGTATGATAATAACTGAATAGGCTTTTAGACACTGAAAACTGATATTATATTTTATCGTAAATTCATCTTTCAATTCAATGTTAGTTCTATTGTCTATAGCCATTGCTTAAGTGATAGAGCTTCAATATCATTCTTGAACAATTGCGTTACTTATTGGCCACCAGCAGCGAAGTATAGGAATAGGTGCCTCAGGGGGTAAATAAAATAGCATATAAAAGGCGAATAGGTACTGTTTTTGTTATTTGAAACATCCTTATGAAGATCCTTATGTTACCGTTAGGCTGGGCGATTGAAGGGCTGTTTTCAACCGAATTCAAATGAAGAATTTCGACAATTTGTTTTTGAAGTCGTTTGAACGAATGTATCCTATACTACTCATATTATAAACGCGAATTTTTGTGAGAATGAATGAATGGTTATTTGGATTTGGATCGAATTTGGCACACAGATAGTTAACCTGGGTTAACACATAGAATACTACTTTTTATCTCGATTTTCCCACGGGACCGAGACTTATGCGAGTGAAACCGCGGGGCGGAGCTAGTCAAAACTAATATTATAAAGATAAAAGATTTGATATTTTGTATGTTTGTTTGTAATAAATAAACTCAAAACTACTGGACCGATAAAAAAAATATTTCACCAGTAGAATGCTATATTATCACTGAGTAACATAGGCTATAATTTATAAAGATATCATGCGGGCGAAGCCGCTGACGGAAGTTAATGATATTTTTGATTGAGTTGTTGAAATGAAATGAAATTGTTTATTCTGTAAATAGGATATTGGAATCACTTTTACACGTCATATTAAAAAATGAGCTAGATGAGTTCGGCGTTTCCTATCTGACTACGCTGAGAAGAAAGGCCGAAACAAACTCAGAGGTCTCTCAGTCTCTTTTAAAGTCCAGACATAATCTTGGCCTGCCCTATGAAAACTATGTAGATTAGTGTCTGAAATGGTCTTTTGAGGAAAGGACCACACAGATTTGAGTGGATCTGTTCAGTCAGTGGAAGCAGACCATCATTAAAACTAACTGAGAAAGAATAAAAATATATCCACATAGTCCTCACATTCACAATAATTAAAATAATATAATACTTTACAAAGTAATCACATCATTTTGTATATAATTTTAATTGTTGATGTATAAACCTACATAGTGCAATATTAGTCAAGATTCCTTTGCTTGTTGAAGTTGCCCCCCCTTCCCCCCCTCATCTCAGTCCCCTTATCTTCTAGTACCAAAAACTTACTAATTATTATATATTTCATAATTATTATTATTATTTTTTTTTTTTTTTTTAATGGCAAATGGGGTAAAGCGGAGGTGACCACCTATCGTTAAAAAAATTAAATGTTGGGATATTCTTAACAATTCAGTAAATTTCGCTAATTTAATCATTTTTTAAGAAATTTTACACTTTCACTTGGATTTTTTGACCCTGTGAGCACGTAGCGAGCGACGTAGCGAGTTCAAATCTGTCTGAAAGATGCCTTGACAGTGTAGGTATGAGGTTATGTTCCTATTTACGTTAAGTACGGCTTTGCAATGCTTCAAATTTATTTTTACTACTACTACTGTCTTTCTAACTTTTTATAAAACTTTAGCGAAAATTGATAAGCCCAGAAATTTATAAGCCCGAAATTTTTAAATTTAAAAGGGATATTCTCAACAGGTCAGACTGTTGAGAATATCCCCTTTTAAATTTTAAATTATAGGTCTCTACCTCCACTTTGAGAATCCTGTATGTAATGTCAGGGAAAAATCTACTACCTACATATTTAAATGGTCCGTATATTGAAATCACTTTTAAATGAAATGGCTTTAAATGGCAAATTGACGTAGGGTGTCAGTTTGCTTGACAATTAATTTCTCTGACTGTATATAATAACTATAATACTTGTCACAGTTGTCATTTGCGTCGATAAATGTCGTAAGTTTTGTAAACATTGTTACAATATGTAGGGAAAGTTTCCGTAGCACTTCAAGCTTGTTTACGGAACCTTCAACTGTAGGATAATGTTTGTTTACATCGTAATATTTGTGGTCGATTTTGTTTACCTTTCTTATATTATATTTACCTACTAATGGTTCTCGTGGCTAAATAATAACAACCGCACGGGTCGGTCGAAGGTTAAGCTACGCTTGTCGCGGTCGGTTCGTGGATGGGTGACCATACATTGCATATCGAGACCCCTCCGTGCCTCGGAAAGCACGTAAAGTCTTTGGTCCCGGCTGTCATTCGTAGATCTTTGACAGGCGTTACCGGTACTCAGAAGCCCAAGACGACCAGTCTTACTAAGGCCCCGTTCCCACTACGTCGTGACGACAGATTATCGTGTCGTTTAAAGCGTCGTGACTTGTGTATTTAAATGGAGGTGTTCACATATAGGACGTCACGATTAACTGTCGTCCACGACTTTTTTTGCAGTGACAACAGATTGTCAAGTCAATGGGAACGGCTAGCACGACAGTCGTAAAACGATACAAAACGTCACGACTTAATGTGACTGTAAATTATGTGTCGTTATTGCGACTATCTATCGCAACCGTGTATTTATATTATAAATGCGACTGCTGTGAACAGTAAAAATGATGTCACGATCCAATGGGAACAGCTAGATACAACAGTCCTTCAACGATAAAATATTTCGACGACACTGACGATAAATAGTCGATATAATGGGAACAGCTAGAGACTACAGTCGTCCAACGATAAATTAATGGTCACGACTTAGTGGGAACGAGCCCTAAGGGGTATCGTGTTACCCAGTAACAGAGGTGTGGAGGACAGAATAGGCAGATGCTCCACGTAAAATACTGGTATTATGCAGCATCTGATTAGACTAGAATCCGACCCCAATACATTTGGGAAAGAGCTAGGCAGATTGATTGGCCTATTGATTGATGGGCTTTATTGAGGCCCTATTTTTCTCTCGGAATGGATAAGATTGTCGGGTAATTTTCCCCCCTCACCCAACATCGAACGGTTACTTCTTCCAGTTCTATGACAGTAATTTTACCTGTCTCTTATCTTCGTGTTTGTTTTTGTTACAAGGACTATCTCCGGGAAAGAATATGTTCAAACCCATGATCCGAAAGTACCCACAGCTGCATGACGAGAACTACTACCAGAGGATGATTAAGACGTGCTCTGCTGACAAAACGCTGGAGGCCTTCTTTGTGTTACCAAGTAAGTTCACTACATACATAGAAATATAATCAGCCTGTTCCCACTGAAGCAACCTGCAGGCCTCTCTGTGAAAGAGTGCGCCGTAATCCACCACGCGGGCTCTTTTCGGGTTAGTTGAAGATTACTAGAGTTTGGTTTGCAGAACACAAACGTGTTTTTAAATGGGGAATATATAAACGCACTTTAAAAATAATTTTTCACACTTGAAAATGTTTAGCTTTAAAATTAATTGAATGAACTATAAAAATAATGGTTTCCACTATAAATATGCTTAGCATTAAAATTTATTGAATGAAGTATGAACTATAAATTCGCAAAAAAGGTTAGGTCAGAACACCCCCTACGCACGAGCCGAGCGAGCGAAGCGAGCGGTGCCGTGGCAGTGGCCGGCGAGTGCCAAAAACGACTAGAATATATAGAAAAAAATGCTTTTCGGTTTCGGAGTTGGTTTTCGACACAGTTATAGTGCAAACCATTATTTTTGTAGGTACTTTAATTATTTTGTTTATGAAATCCCTTTTTAAATCAGTTTTAAGCATAACATAGCGTCTATATTCCACTAAGCATGAGGCAGAGATATACAGTACACAAATTGCTAGAACTGTGTACTTACGTCCCATGTAAATGGGGCGAGCCCTAAGGGCGAGCCTAATACCATCAACTTGACATAAATCCAGACTCTGGGCTCCACTAGACAGACAAGCAAATCTAAAGCATTTCCCATTCACGATTGATTTCCCATTCACGAAGATTGATGTAAAACCATTAGTAAGTCATTGCAATGTTACTCTTACCTCATTGTAATAAAGTGTAAATTAGACTCTCTGCCGTGAGTTTCATAAAAGTCTCGGCAATCATTCTAATGTATACCTTACCGTAACGAGATAAGAGTTACATTGCAACGACTAACTTATGGTTTTATATCAATCGTGAATTGGTTTCTAAATCAGTTCTTATTATAAATTGGATTATTCTTATTTCTTTAGAAACCGATGATATTCCCTGGAGAATTCTATACGAAATCAAGGAGTATGATCCTCTGCTTGATTCATCGGATATGACTGAAAAAGAGTGGATCAAAATCGCTAAAGATATTAAGGTAAAAGGCAATGAGCATCCATTAATCCTATTTAGTTTTAAGCTGATCTTGTTTTCTTTCAAAAATGAGCTTGGATTAGAGTATTTAAAGAAAAGTCATCTCCGAAAGTGACTTGTTCTAAAACATACGAGAATATCTGATCATCTCTGTTGTTGACCGCAAAGGTATTCAGTTGGTTTATAGAATGTGTGGCTTATTGTTCCAAGATGATCCAAGATAATGTTATTTGATTCATATGACCTAGCTTCAAAAGAATTTGAAATACTTATTTCTTTGTATAAAAACATGATGTGTTGTTGTAGAGTTACTACGAACAATATGACGGTTTCCTGATCCTCCATGGTACAGACACGCTGTGCTATACAGCGTCCGCTCTGTCCTTCATGTTTGAGAACCTCGGCAAGGCTGTAGTGCTCACCGGATCACAGGTAGGTCAACACGAGTACTACGAAGTCTGTCGTAGCACCATACAAGTGCTACGAAGTCTATCGTAGAACTAAACGCATGCTACGAAATCTCTCGTAGTATCACAATCGTGCCACGAAGTCTGTCATAGATCTACACACAAGCTACGAAGTCTCTCCTAGTATCACACACGAGCGTTACGAAGTTTGTCGTAGGTCTACACGAGTACTAGAAAGGCTGTCGTCGATCTACACAAGTGCTACGAACTCTTTCGCTTGTAACACTTGAGTGTGGACTACTAGACTGATATATTGTCTGAAACATAGTCCTGTGCATGATTTATTTAACAATAATGCACAAACATATTTTACAAAAATATTATAAAGATACGAAAAAACTGTGCACCTATGTAACTTCTCAATATATGATGCACGTCTCTTCAATTGGCACTAAATTAAATAAATCACCAATTATAGTCTATTAAGGGGCAAAATAGTTCAATGAATGCTGTTTTTCTACTAGCATCAAAGTAGGAGGCGGTGCTCAATACGATGAGTTGTTGAATTTAAATTTTGTTCACTTTTCAACGTCTATCTACGGTTTATTAATGTAATTATTTACGGTGTGTGTACTATTATGTTTATGTTAATATTATGGTATTTTATTAGACTGGATGTAAAGTTGTGAGGTTAGTTCGACAAAGGCTAGGAGACGATGAGAATGTGGTGGCATCTACATCGCCACATGTGTACTACGCATCAGAGACCTGACGTCACGCAAAATACTGACGTCACAAATTCCTGCATCGCGCTAACAGAGTTTACCGCGCGATCGACATATATAAAACTTTCCGAAATCAATCGTCGGGCAGTTGCCCGCCAGACACGACACCCGTCTGGTCGGAGGATCCTCCCTTTTCTATAGAGGATAAGTGAACTTTACACCTTGTTCCTTATACCTTCTAAAAGAACAAGAAGATTTAGTTCTAGTTTAGTTCCAAGTTAAATTTGTACCGTGTTTATATTTACATAGTAACCTAATGCGATGCAATGCTTTTGTGAAGTCACCAATACTAAGTCAAGCGAATTGTGCGCAACGTTGTAGTTTCCGAGAGAGGCCTTGAAGAGGCGCGAAAATTACATGAATATTAGCAACGCGAATACAATGCTAATATTCATGAACTTCTTTCTGTTCACAACAGATCCCAATCTTCGAGCCCCGGAGTGACGGTGTCGACAACTTTGTGTCATCGCTGATCATCGCTGGTGGGTTCAACATCCCAGAAGTCGCAATCTTCTTTTATGGAAAACTGTTTCGTGGTAACCGGTACGTTAAACATATTCTTATTGGCTGTGTTTAGGTACTAATGAAGAACTTCATATCTAAGCAGTTTGAAAACAAAAACCCGTGAACACGATGACCACATCTGTTACCGCCCCGGTTCTTTAGCGGCCGAGCGCTGCAAGCAGAAATAGTCCTTACGGTGTATAGATATGAACTTTTCGATGGTACGCAAGATACACGCTTGGACGTGGAGTTTTGGACAACAGGCCAGCCTTACTACTGCTAAAAGTTGTGTTAATTAAGTACTTAGTTCTCTTTTTAAACCTCCGTAGCTTATTGATGATGGTGCGGCCCCCGGGGGAGCATTGACAATATTCGTTGATCTATTAGAACTCTCAGCGGTGTTATAGCGGTGTTGTTAGGTGTAGGTTAACAATAACAGATTATTCACTAATACCTGCTATCAAACTGTATGTCCAAGATTCAAATGAACGATGACCAAAGGGTAAATTGCACTAATCACGTCTGGTTTGTCTGACAAATTGGTGATCGTAGATTGATGTCATTAGAAGACAATTCTGCCACCAATTCGACTCCTACGGTTGATGAAATGTTGGATAATTGTTTACTGGTAACTACAAGAAAATCCCCATTTGTTATAGAACCCGTAAAATCTCCGTGAACAATTTCTTCGCCTTCGACTCTCCGAACGCCGTGCCTCTCGTCAAGGTAGGCCTGGACATGGAATTAAATAAGGCGGCCATCTTTAAGCCCAGTGCTATCGAGAAGTTCAATGTTCACGCCAAGATGTCTAGGAACGTTGGTCTACTGAGGATATTCCCTAGTATTAGCACGGCGGCTGTGCAGGCTGCTTGCCAACCACCTATCCAAGGTACGTTGAAAGATTTTTGACATAGTTATCTTGGTCGTTAGTCAGTATCATGTTGTTTTAATAAGCTGTACAAAGTTTCATAAAAGCAAGATTTCCATTTCCATTTTTATCGCAGAATGTTCCAATATTTTTTTATTTTTTTTCCTTTATTGGCCAACCAACAATTGTTTACATTGTAAATACTCGTAGTTGAAGTAATATCTAATATAATCTAAGGTTAGTGGAACAATTTCTTACAGGTTAGCACCGCATGCCCTATAAACAGATTAAGTGTGCCACAAGCACTAAACTATGAAACGAATATATGATAACTAAAATTAACAAATTAAAATTACGTGATGGAATATTAAACTAATATAAACAGCAAAAGTAAAATTCAATAGACCAAAACAAACAGAGACACAACAAAATCGAGAAAAAATAAAATTTAACATTAATTGTAGTTGTTCTAAATGCACGTCAACAAGATCGCTGGAGCCATTAAACAATTTGCAAAGACGAGGAACGACAGAGTTTGCACCAAGTATTGTTCTGCGGAGTGGAGGATATAAAGGAGTAATAGAAGCACGAGGGAGTCTAGCAGGGCAGGGGATTTACGAACTCATCATCTTAAATATTTTTGGGGTCGGCTTCCATTCTAACCGGATGCAACTGAATACCATATTTTACATGGAGTTACTGCCTATCTGACCTCCACAACCCAGTTACTGGGTAACACAATATTGTCAGACTTTCGGGCTTCTGACAGCCCGTAATGACTGGCAAAGATCCACGAATGAAAGCCGAAACCAAGGGTTTAACGTGCTTTCCGAGGCACAGAGGGGTCTCGGTATGTAAAGATGGCCATTCAACAATGGACCGACCGCAGCAAGCGTAGCTTAACCTGATCTATGGACCCGTGCGGCATTTACAAACTGTAAAAAATAACATTTTAATGCTTGTTTTCTAGTGATACACCTTCATCTCTCATTATTTTTCCCTCAAAAATACTTTCTTCAGCGGGAATAGTTTTCGGACTCCTATAGATTTAAACGCAAACTGTGGTTAAAGGTACGGTGCAATGATGGATATTCTCGTCTAACCAGATAACAACCCATGCACGCATCACGTATAAGATTTCTCAGCAATCATCACTTTCGCCCCAGGTCTGGTGATGGAGACTTTTGGTGCGGGAAACATTCCCTCAAACAGACCTGACTTTGTGGAGGTGATTGAAAAAGCCGTGAAGAGGGGAGTCATCATTGTTAATATCACTCAGTGCAATTCTGGGTCTGTTGCTGCGCTTTATAAGGCTGGGCAGGTAAGTTCAAAGGAATTTGATATTCTTTTACTTCCAAGTCATATTTTAGTTTCTCCTCCGCCCATTTTGTATAGTTATAACTGTCAAGCCCCGCGGTGTGACATTGACGCGCGCTTACGTCACTTTTGACATTTTTATTTTTAATTTCTATGTTACATATTATATTTTGAATGATTTAGTGGATTCGTTGACAGTATATCCGTGAGGCCATAAAATGAGCCGCGTAAGTTACTTGATACACACGCCCATATCGTCAAGCCCCATTGACTCACATGTGATAATTTTTAATAACTTACTAAATCGGTTTCTCGTCGCGAGATATAGAAGTGTCAAAATGCCTTATTCGAGTTTACTCGTCGTTTACGGTCATGTTAGGTATTAGAATGACGTCAGAATCGTAGACAAATTTCGACAAAACGAGAAAAAGAGCGTTCTCGCGCTTGTCATGTTAGCCCTGCTCGTGACTCTCATGAGAGTCAACGAGGCTTGACTGTTTGGGACGTTAGTGACTCTCATGAGAGTCATCGGGGCTTGACTGTTTGGGACGTTAGTGACTCTCATGAGAGTCATCGGGGCTTTATCGGTGAGCGTTTATTCTAAAACTGGGCAATTAATTTGGCAATATTACTATATGGAAATAAGAAATGTGGGTAACTAGCGAACTGTCCGTTCTAAGTGTAAAAGAGACATTTGGAAAGTATCCAAAAACTCTTTTTACATCTAAAACTAAATATTCGGTGTTACGATATTTTATTATTAATATTCTAGTTCACTCGTTAGCCACATTTCTTATTTCCATACAGTAATATTGCCAAATTAATCAAAATAGGTCAATATTTGATAGCTATTTGCGACGTTCCCAACTTTTATGATAAACGCTCTAAAAAGCACTTGTATTGTCAAATCTCTTATCAGCTGTTATAGGCACCCTAATACTATAATTTTGACTTGGGTTTCTTTTTATGTTTACATATCGAATTACAAGTTCATCAAATTCATCAAATAGACATGATGCTGGTTTTGGGCCAGTTTGTCTTCCCAGCTAAAATATTAGGAAGTGAAGACGGGCGGGCCTTTTGGCGGCTGCCTTAAGATGTAACGTTTACGAAGTGCTGATTCTAAGTCTGATTTTAATAAATGAAAGCATTCTACGAAAAGATTGTAAAGAGATACGTAATTCTAATCAAGTTTTGTAACTAAAATAAACTTTAAATATTACAAAACTGATAAAAAAAATGGGGTTAGGTAAATGATGAAATCAAAGTCACAGTCCTGACGGTAATACCCTGTTAAAACATTGACCTTACCGTCTTGACTGACGAACGATAACCCCTAATAAAAAGTTAAGATAACTCTGGGCTAGGCGCCAAACAAACTGTGTGTCAATGAAAACTGTGAAGTTTTTATCAGTTCTTAATATCATAAAACGGATGGTTTTACTTACATACGGTAGCCTATGAAATGACAAAACTGTACGTTATAAATATACTCGGGGCAAACCTGTATTTTTTTTTTATATGGTTATGAAATCTCGGTCTAAGCCAGGGTCTAAGCTACGGAAACTACAGCTAAGATTCGATTTCGGCGCTTTACTTTACTTTAGTAGACCGTTCAACTATCCATGATGGAAATATTTTGAGAAGGTCTAGAATCTAGACTTTGGCTGCTCAATATTTGTTACTTGGTCTAGACTTTAGATTAAGTAACAAATATTAATCAGTATCGCGTGCCAGTAAAGATTATTCACACATCTACTCTTACAGTGAGTATGAGTATTTGTGATATAAACACATTTTTTAATATACTAGCTTTTTGCTCACGGCTTCGCCCGCCCGCACGGATGTCGGAAATTATCCCACGGGATAAAAAATATCGTACTATCGTGATAAAAAAATATCTTATGTGTTAATCCCAGTTAAAAACTGTGTGGCATACAAATACGATTAGCCGTTTTTGCGTGATTGAAAAACAAACATAAATACTTTCACATTAATAGTATTAGTAAGATTTCCCGCGTTCTTAAGGCGCTGCGCTGACAACAGGCAAACGGTAAAAATAGGCTTGACTTAATCATTAAAATTGCCAAATCTTTATAGTTTGTGGTAGCGGAAAAGATATATGTGAATCTCGAACATATTGAATGGTTAAATGTTTTTATTTTATGTGTTTTATTTTCTCTTCTACTCTTACACACGTTGTCTACATCTCTTTTTATCCACTCTCCTATCGCAGGTATGCTGGAAGAGATTTCTTTAGAAATAAGCATCACCTTTGTACGTATTTTTCTGTTCCTTTTTCTTGTCTCTTTATATGTGTGTACATAAACTGTTAAATAAATAAATAAATAAATATTTCTCAGAACTTGATTGTTACCAAAACACGTTTTGAAAAAAAACTCGATACAAATTAACGTTAAACTAACCCTTTTCCTTGAGTTCTAATCCAAAAAATCTGTAATAAATATTTTGCAATAAATTACAGGCGTTGTGTCATCGCGCTTCTCTTTCTTTTCTATTCAGTCCGACAGTGACCGTGGTTTAGTTGTTGTCAGCGGCTTAATGGATTAGCCCTAGGTAGCCCCGTTTATGTAGCGTTACTTAGAGGTCATTTATTCTCTCGTTGGTCGTAAAACTCGCGTGGTTTTCATGTAATGAGGTATTGTACGATGTTATCGATCTGCCATAAATGCGTCGCTTTGGTCTACAAGTTAGCGTGGCAATGCACGTGAGTAAAGTCTGTTCCAATAGTATCCAATGAAACTGTAAACAAAGTCTGTTCAGGTAAAATTCTTATCCAAACACTCAGTAAAGGGATTTAGTTTAAGTTAAGTAAGTAATTTAGTAGAAGGTTTAGAACTCACCACTTTTCCCAACAATTATTTCGAATCACATTATTAAATTGTTATTGAAAAGTCGTCAACGGTAATTTAAGTTAAAATTAACCTCAATTGTCAAATACAAAACATATTTATGATTTAAAATTACAAGTTAGTGTTTAAGTATTCAAATAATCAAATCAAAGCACTCAAATTGTAAGTGGCATTCATAAATTGGCATTCACAGGTGCGTGTTTTACTCCATTTGTTTACATTTTGATCAGATATTTTTGAACAGACCGACAGTACCTTTATGTTCTCAAGATTAGCAAGAGTTGCACTGATTAATGAACATGATAAGAATCTTATGAAATTAAATAAAATGGCCTTCAAATATTTGAACATGTTTAAAACTAAAATAACTACAACTTATGCCCTAACATTTTGTGCATGTTTAGGTAAATCTTTGGATTCTGCGTTATTATAAATGCGTAGGATTAGAATGCGTGACATATTTTTTTATGATAATTTTCGGTACCTAAAACTAACTATCGCCTGCGTATATGTCGAAAAATATCCCTCGGGAACGTGCTACCGGGATTAAAAGGAAGCGAAGCAATAATCGCATACCTAATAGTGGAGGAAAAGGTCATTGCCCTGTCATGTCGCCGCGCCACCCGTCAACCATAATTATTGTGTGACGCGCAATGGCACGACTCACAATGCGAAGCATTCGAGTGCTTTGCAATCGAAAAATTTGTTTTGCCTCCTTTCTGCAACTGTACAGAACCTACTCAATTTATATACCATTGTATATATAATTAAATGGAGATTAATACTGTACTTTTCAAAAAAAAAAAATAATGTAGCAGAAACGAAAAGTACACCAAAATAGTTTAAAAAAAAATCCCGTATATGTAAGTATGAAACCTGAAACCATTGTAGCTGGCGAAAAACTCATTCAATTGAGTCGCTTTTTTAATAGATTCGTTTCAACCATAGGGGGAACCCTATTGAAACTGGTTCTTTTATTCAAAGTAGTTTAATTATAATTAATAAAAAACTACATAATATCTATATATATTTGCAACTTCTACCTACTTCCGTTGCCTAGGAACCAACAAACCAAACCTTAATAATAGTCTGACAGTACGTAAAGATTGCGAGGTGAGAAATTTTACCCATATTGATGGGTAAAAAAGCAGTCAAAGCATACTTCATGAAAAGTCGTTTATTTTTTTTATATGATTAAAAGGAGCATTATGAGTAGGGTTACCATCTATGTAAGCAGTGTAGTGGAGCAAAAATCAGGCGGCAAAAAATGCCTGTCTATTGTAAAAAAAAAATAGTGTTAAAATATATAGTTTTAAAGACTGACATTTATTCAAAATTAAAAGTATGAACAGTTTACGACCACTAAACTAGTTTAGATTAAACAAACTTACTACACTGAGTGATATTTTTCCGCAGACATATTTTTTTTGTTTCTTTTTATAAGTTCTTTTTTTCTTCTAAAATATAAAAATCTTCACATGAAACGTTTTCATAGTTTTCTTGGGTTACTAATAGTGCTTTTACCGACTCTATTGTCAGGTGATTCCTTTCTTTACTCCACTGTGCATCTATTAGGGAAAACATTCGCTCTACATTTGCATTGTGTGCGAATATAGAAAATATGAACTGACAGATTTTAATAAATTCTGTGATGTCACCATTCACATCCCTACTTAAAAAAAAATGCACCATTGCAACGTCAGACTTTCAGAAAACTGGATGTCGTCTAAGCTTCTGCAATGTTCTTTCAGGAATGTATTTGCGTGATACCACGAAAATCAAAAATGCTTGTCTCAGCTTAGCGCCGGCCGCACGCCTGTTTTAACCGTAAAATGCCTGTCAAATGCGGCAAATACCTGTCAGATGGTAACCCTAATTCTGAGTCGTGCACTTTTAGATTTTATAAATTTTATTTTGAGTCTGTGATATCTTTTAAATTATTCATTTAAATTATATGATGTCAAGGCATATTTTAATCTAAATAAAATGCCCAATTTTAATAGTATGTTTTATTGGATAAGGATTAATACGAGTAAAATACCGGTCAATATAGCTCCATAGGCTCAATGGTTCAACTGTGGGCCTGTTCTAATGATTCTACATTCGAGGAAGATGATACCTACTGTTGTTCAATACAGGCGATCGCGAAGGCAGGTGTGGTATCAGGCTACGACATGACCCCAGAAGCTGCCCTCACCAAACTGTCGTATGTGTTGACAAAGACTGAGCTGAGCTTCCAGCAGAAAGTTGAGGTGAGTACTGAAAAATTATGTCAATAGTAGTCATTATTGTCCTAACCAAAAATCAAATAGTGATTCCATAAGCAGTATAAATAAACTCAAAAATAAAGTAAAAATAGAAAAAAAATTGTATAAATTTTTTTTTTGTAATAATTGTAATAATAAATTTTGCCTCCTTTCCTATACAAATAATTTCGGAGTCATTAATAAAATGTCACTTGGCCTTCAGTCAACGATGCTATGTTCAATAAGGCCTAGTAATTTCGGAGTCATTAATAAAATGTCACTTGGCCTTCAGTCAACGATGCTATGTTCAATAAGGCCTAGTAATTTCGGAGTCATTAATAAAATGTCACTTGGCCTTCAGTCAACGATGCTATGTTCAATAAGGCCTAGAATAAGAATGCTTTTGTATTGGACTACGTTCAAAATTCCAAATCAAAGAAGAGGAAGAAAAAAGGCCACCACAGGGTCTCAATAGGAAAGTTTTTGACCAGTGCGTGCTGCCTGTGATGACCTATGGCACTGAAACGTGGTCGCTCACAATGGGCCTCATTAGAAGGCTGAAAGTCACCTAAAGGGCAATGGCTCTCCATTGCTCTCCAAGCTCCAACTCCTAGCATAGCCTGCTGGCTATGCTTGAAGTCTACCTACGCGATCAAATCACAAATAAAGAAATCCGTAGGAGAATCGACATAACTCGAAGATGAATGAACGAAACGTCAAAGTTTAAATTATTGCATTTTTCCAGCGTTAATCCTACATTAAGAAAAAAGCCTTTGGTTCAAAATGTTTTTAATTACAGATGATGGGCCTGAATATCAGAGGAGAACTGACCAACTTATCATCTATGTCCATCCAAGTAAGTTTGCCATTTGTTTTAATTTACCTCAATTGGCAACAGTTTTTATTATTATGGGTATTCTTCAAGATGAACAGTTACCTCGCGTGAAAACTGTATTGCCGCGATTTTTAGCGCTCCCTGTAACCCTTTCGGGCTCCAGGCCTTATAGACTCAGTGGTTCAAGGAGTGGATTAACATTTTGTGATAGCTATAGGGCGTTTTTCAATTTATAGCTACAAGGCGTTTTTCAATTTATAGCTATAAGGCGTTTTTCAATTATATTACGAGTATAATCCAAGCGCTACGACCCGACTTAGAAATATAATCGACTGCCTCGTTGGTCGCTACTGCTGCGCATGAGGTCCTGGGTTCGATTCCTAGGTCAGGCAAAATATTATTGGGTTTTTCTATCTGGAATTTCTCAGTAGCAGCCCGGAGATTGGATTTGTACCCGGTTGATGGCAATAGGCTCACCCCCTATTACATGGGACTTAAACATAACTGGTGCAATGTGGGTGTACTATAGGTACACCTCTGCCCAACCAAGGAAACAAGGCGTGATGTTATGTTTATGTATGTATGTAATAGATCTTCTACTCGATTTAGATACTTACACCTTACCGTATTTTCCTTGCTTTACCGGTTTTACTTCACTTTCTCGAAAGTCTAGCGTGCATCACATTGGATCCAAGTATTTATTGTGGGCGAACGAATTTCGTAAGAGTACAAGCTAAGTTCGTTTACGATTAAGTATTGTGTAAGGATCAGCAACACATGTATGGATCAGCAAGCGTAGCATGATAACCATAGAAACGGTTTTTCTACGGGTTTTGTCGACGGAAGAATAGATAAAATGACAGATTGTGATTGTTTATCTGTCATTTTGTCTATTCTTCCGTCGACAAAACCCGTTTCTATTGTGGTCATGCTAAGAGTGCAGCTCATAAAAGGAACAACGCGATCGGCACATGCCTACATAATCATATCGGATTTTATTATTGTAAATCAATTTTAATTAATTAGAATTTTCATGTCTACTGAGCAAAATCACCATATTTATTGGTGCCTCCTGCAGGTACCTACCCAGGCAATAATCATTGTTTTTCATATTTTTATTGTCACCATTCATGTTGTTTTAATCTTGATCATTGATATTTTTACGAGCTTTTATTTACATTTTCTTTGAATGATGTCATAAAATAATTATTTTGATTGCAAAATTTTTATAGGCTACCTATCTCGTTAATTAATATAGATTGACTGTTGAAAGAAAGAAAAATAACGAAAATACATTTATTTGCGGTAAACATGACGCAAATAAAGAACAAAAGGCTGGGGGAAAATATGCGTCACATCCATGCAAAACGGCCATCGCTCAGCACGACTGCGACCCTATCCGAGATAGAGCCCCAGCGCTGTTTTTCAGCGACAGCTGTTTTTTCTAGATTAGGACTTAATCTAGTAAGCTTGTTGGCAAAGATACAACAATCGTTTGTCGGTGTTATTCACATTCATATTTCAGGGAAGTCCCGAATTATTTTGGACTTAACTGGCTATCTTATCATGAGCTCCTTACGCGGCCACTCGATCGAGAGTCAAAATCACAAGACAAGAATTACTATTCCATAAAATATTACAATTCTCAATCGCTTTACACCTTAACCTATCTAGTCTCCACCTATATATTCACAATTATTTATATATTTTTCGTCGCTGTGTGGAACTCGAAAAAGGTAAAGGTAACTACAGTAGAACAATATAAGTTATGCGCTTCGACAATCTTCGTGTTTCCGAAACAAATTCGGAAACACGAAGATTGCCGAGGCGCATGACGAACTGTTGTACTGTACTCGACGAACAACCGTCATTTTTCTAATCAACTGTTACCATCCTAGGACCAATCTCTCAAAGAGGCCCTGGGCATGAGCCTCAACATCCAGTCACCGAAGAAGCTGTCCGAAGTGGCGGAGAACGTCTTCTCTTCTCTGCTGCTATATGGCATCAAGGAAGGAGACGAGGGCATCGTCAAGAAGCTCTTAGGTTAGAATCTTCTTTCATTTATTCCTTTGATTTTGATAGATGGTGACGCCAGCAAGGATGTCTTTGCCTAACCCTGTGACAAACGAATAATAATTTGGGCGACGATGATTACTTGTTTCCCGTAAAACTTATGAGTCTTGTACATATTCTCCGAGGACACTAATTCTGGCCTGCCTACGGTAGAAAAATGATTAATATCAACGTATAAAAATGACGCATAGAATCCAATAGTATTCGGTTCGGTTAGTTTCACACACATCCCTCGCTACGCATCCTCGCTCATCTCTGAAACGCAGCCTAAAGCCTGGTTCTTTTAATTATTCATAAGTTCACGCGTAACCATTATCTCACCTGATGGTAAGCGATGATGTGGTCGACGATGTGGTTTAAGAGCAATAGCGCACTAGCGGCCAGGTCGCAGCAGCCAGCGGATAGATACATTAGTATGAAGTCGCCACGGAGCACGTGCATCTGACCGCGCGCCAGCTACGGTCGACAACGAAATTGACCTGGCCGCTAGCGCGCTATTGCCCTAAGCTTAACACACCAGCAGCAAGACACAGGTTATCAATACAGTGATACACAACTACAGGTTTTTTTATACATTGTGTTCGAACGAGTATCTTTTTGTTTTATTACTATTTTTGTAATCTGTGTATTTTATTCTTTAGGAGTAATGCGAAATTTAGATTCGGCGAGTAATAATAATTCCCCTTCCAATTGAGAAGAATGGTTTCATATGCAGAGCTGGTGCCACGGACTAGTCTAAGATTTATTTTTGTATACATAATCATAAACAACAAAAAAATAACGCCGTGAAAAACACGGTTTATTCACACGAACGACCCTGCCTGCACGTCAGTGTTGTATGGATCACTATGGAAGGTTGTTGACACACACGTTTGTTCTACGCCGCAGTTTATTCGCCGTGTGCAGGCACAGTCGTCAGTGTTGTATGGATCACTATGGAAGCTTGTTGACAGACACATTTTGTCTACGGCGCGGTTTAGGTATACACCGTACTATGAAGAAAACATGCCGTGTATAGCCGTGTATGGCCGTAAAGGTACAGCAATATACGAGGTCGAGGAGTATACCTATATCATTACAACTTATTTAAAATTACTGTGATATTGAAAAGCTATCCGGTCCACTTATTACGTAAAGCCTTACGTATGAAGCGAAGCTGTTTTTTTGTATCCGAGATATTGTAATGTACTTAAATTAATGATTATTATTGAACGTAAGAAAATGGTGAATTGGAAAAGCAGTATTGGTAATTATGTGATAAATTTTAATATTTTTATTTTAATAATATTTTATTTTTAATATTTTTTTCCTTTCGAATTATGATTAACCTTTTCGAGACGAGCAAAGTGATAGTTATGCTTTAAAAAGAAGAAAATTGTTTTTCCTAGCTCTTGGTAGTCGTATTTTTTACCTATTTATTGAGGCTGCATAATTGAACTGCTTTAAACGTAGGTATAATAAGACTTACGGCCGATATAACTTGGCAGCTCCGTACTTCGCGCAAAGGCCTGCGTATGCGTAGTAACATTTTAGGAACCAAATTGTCACCATTTGGTTGAGGCGACTGTGAGTGACAAATGCTTCCTCTCTCCTAACTCACTTATTTTGCTGTGCCTGACAGGGTCCATATGATCTAATTATAAGTTTAGCTCCTAAGAATACCTACATGTAGAATGCAATAAAAGCATTGAGTGTTGAGAGAGCATGCGCGAAAGTTCGTAGTGCCTATGTTCAGATCTGCCAAGTTATATCGGCCGTATTGTATTTGTAAGATGTACCTACCTATGTTTATATGTAACAGCGTAGTTTTTTTTTAAAGTGGTATATTTAGAATAAGAAGTAAAGCACGATATGTTTTGTATACTTTTAATGTATATTCGCTCTGTAAAAGAGATTATTTTCTCAGTAGGAAATCAAAATATAGAAAAATGATGTACAGACGCCAGCACATCAACCTACTACAATCTGTCAAATTTCTTTAATAGGTTTTCAACTTTATCACTAAAGCATAAGGTTCAAAGTTGATTGGGAAAATTTGACAGTTTCGGGTAGGTTGACCTGCTGGCGTCTGTACAAATAAGAATTTCAAATGTCCGACGGCAATGAAATGAGTTGAGCTAGGGTTCCCGAAGAATTTTAGCATACTTAGACATAAACTTTGATTATTTATATGTCTAGAAAGATCTATGTCGCGCTGCAAAAGTTCTAAAACAAACAAGCCAACTTTGGCTGCTTTCCGAGTTATGCTGTAATCGTTTTGAGCGTGCTGACACCCGTACTGAATAAGTGTGAGCGTGATAGCGATGTGCCGTGAATGGTCATAGATGACGTCATGATATGCGTCTTCTTACAATTACGCCGACCGTGAGCGCTGTCAAAAATGTCAGTTTTACTGTTTTGTTTGAGTTGTATCATATCTTTAATCGCCCTATTATTTGATAAGTGTTATTATTCAATTAGTTATTTTTTTAATGACACTACACTTTATTCATCCGTACCTAATTAAATATAAATAAGGTGCAGAATCGTGTCGAGCGTCGAAGGAGCGAGTAGCCGAATAAAATACTTTGAAGTCTTGCGAGTTTTCCGGGTCGGTACTTGTTCGGCGTATTTGCAAGTAAATACCTGGTATAAAAACCTGGTTGCGTAAATACGCACCTTCCCTGGTCCTCAGTGCGTGGCCGCGCGCCGTCTTGGTCGGATGATGATGCTGTATGTAGCCCACTACACTATGACTAAGGTCATTGTATTATTGACTATAACGGCCCATGCGCAATAATATTTAACCAGGCGATATGAAACGATAAAATTGCTTTCACAGAGGTCTATACAACTGCATTCACCTTGTGATACACACTACGATATGAAGCTGTACAGACGCCAGCAGGTCAACCTACCCGAAACTGACAAATTTTCGCAATCAACTTTGAACCTTATGCTTTAGTGATAAAGTTGAAAATCTATTAAAGAAATTTGACAGATTGTAGTAGGTTGATGTGCTGGCAATGCTGGCATGTGTACATTTAGCCTTCGAACCCACGGGCGATTCTTTCCCGTGAGGATTACTTATCATGCCTGGATTTTCAACGCACTGCTTAGCGCCGAGAGTTGAAAATCCAACAGTGTATTATTTTTCTCAATGCTTAGCTCAACACCGACAGTTGAAAATCCAGTGCGTTAAATATCGTCGCTTTACAGTATTAGCTGACCTCGCATGATATAGGCTTTCTGTACAATGAGAGGTCAACTTATGCTGGAAATGTAAAACTACATTTTCTATGCATTTTATTGCATTTTGACTTCATAACTTGTGAAATTGCCAATAATGTGCATGTAGTATTGACATGTGCTTAAACTGTATTCCCCAGTGTATTTATAGAAAATGAAAATGGAAAAACCCATATAATAATTCGCATAAGTAGTATTTTTATGTATATCTAATAATATTAGGATATCGATAAAAATAATGGAAAATAGTTTTAAAAATAATTTTATAAGTACTTACTTATATTTTTTATATTTAGATGTTTCGATTAAATAAGATCTCCTTGTGATTTTATATATTATAATATAAAATGTGTGTAAGAATATGAATATGAAAAACAAAATACAAGCAATACACGATTCATAAAAAAAAATAGTTTTAATCGCAAAGAAAAATGTAAAACTGATTATAAATAAAATTCTATTGTGAATAAAAACAAAAATTGCATTATAATTTGGTTATGATCCTTTAAACGACAGAGATCCTTATCTGAAATCAAACATTACTTAATGACAAACCTACCTAACTGTATTGTTTTATTTATATAGTGTTAATTTCTCAGAAAGTCTGGGAATTAATCTAATACCTAAACACATATATCACAAACACACATCCTAGTGCTGTATACATTGTAAACAATAAAACGCACTATTTTCTGCGTATGTATAAAGATTGAATGCACACATTGCATTTCGGGAAGTCCCCGAACACAGAAATGTAGTATCGATTCCCTTCTGTTTTTCGTATATTAGAGTTGCGAAAATGCTTTTCCGCGTTCGAAATTAATAATCGACTAAACGCTTATTCGATTTATAAATTGTATTAGTTTAATTATTATTATCTTTGCCCAATTATTTAATAATTTTGTTTGTATGTTGTGAACAATATTTATTGTAATCAATAGGTACGATTCATTGTAAGTGTTTTCAGTTGTAAGAAAAACTAATATCCAATCATTATTATGAAAATGTTATTTCTTATTGTCCTTGAAGACAAGCAGCTCCAATATAAATACAGCTTATATTAGATAGGTATTCAACATCTTAAATGCGAAAAAATAATCAGTCGTCCCAAATATTATATTTGAGTCGAGTAGGTAGATTTTGTATGGGACAGTTGATAATTTTTTCGCGATTACGATGTGTGTACTGAATTTGTAAAATTTTTAACAGACTTCAAAAAGCAGGAGGTTCTCAATTCCACTGTTTTTTTATGTTTGTTGCGCGATTACTTCGCCAATTATGAAATGATTTTTATGATTATTTTTTCTTCAGTTGGTCTGGTCCCATATAAATTTTATTAACTTTGCTTGGGTATATTTTGAGTTAGCTCAAATAATAAGTATTTTTATTCCTACTTAGTCTATATGGATTAGAAGTCTAACGGAAAATTAGCAATTGTTCTTTCTATATTTCACATAATAAGATTAATAATACAGGTTACTGTGACTCAAAGGCTTTAAAGCATTTTATTATATGAAATTATTTTCTTCAACAGATATGGGTGCCGATGTCAACGCGGAGGATTCCGAAGGAAAGACTCCTCTGCACGAAGCTATTCTTTATGGGGATCAGGGCATGGTGGAATGTTTGCTTATGAATGGCGCTAATGTACACTTTAAGACCAGGTAAGACATTTTTTTTCAATCATTTAAATTAAACCGTTGTATAATATATATTGTTATGAATATTTTGGCTTTACAGCTTTCTGTTAGGTTACCTTATTTTTTATCCGACTGTGCCGGAGCCCAAAAGGAGGGTAATGTTTTATTACTTTAATGGTGTTGGGTAAAACAAATGGTGTTCATAACGGGCAGGTTCTTTATTCCTAAAGATTTAATATGTCATATATTTTTTTTGTCTGAATATCAAGTGATTTTACTGGTTTATTTTTATTTTTAGGAGGCGCAGGTAATTATAATCAACAATACACTTTAAACTTAACCAATAAATCTATTATTACCTCACGATAAAATTATTATGCACATAACCACTTGCACGGAAGATATCCTCGTTATATTTTGCAACTTTCAATTATTTTCTACTAAACTACTTATCTAAACTAGATCAATGCTACTTTCCCTAAGATAGTATTCTATTCTGCATTCAGATTCTTCCAGGTCTAGGTTTTTTAAAATAAAGTGGGTGATAGACGTGCGAGCAAGCACGCGGCTTGAAGGTCTCTTTCGCCCGTCACTTGTGTCACCCCAAGAATGTACGCGAACTTTTAGGGTGACACGAGGGCGGAAAAGATCCTCGTTTAAGTACGCGTACTTGCTCGTATCACGTATATCAGCCACTTAAGTTCACCTAAGTAATTTCTAGTGTAAATAATACACCTACAGGCTGACTATATCTGGCTATTTCGTACAGGAACGGCGAATGCCCCCTCATCACGGCAGTATTACGCGACGATCCTGTGATCATCAACCTGCTCCTCAAATGTGGGGCTCACCTGGCCAGCGCAGACATATACCCTATCACAGAGATCATGACCACGGCCATCAGGAGTGGTTCTATCTCCAAGCTGGAGTCTTTGAAACTTGCGGGAGCGACGTTCGATGTATTTGATGAGCTGAGACAGACGCCTTTGCATAAGGTAATTTTACTTACAACTTGGTTTCTTTATAAGCATATCTGTGATACAAGTGAATATCCAGTTCATATCCAGTTCATCCAGTTAATTCCTCTTTCATGATTTTGTTAATACCCCTCGTATTAACAAAATCATGAAAGAGGAATTAACTAATAAGACTGGTAAGACAAAAACAGGGCAATAGTGAGTCACATAATCCGTAGACACGATCAATCACAATCTGTCCTTTCTTTGGTATTGTTCGTCGAGTTGAGCTCCTTAAGTTCTGTGTTGAGCTCTACGATTACTGACAAATGCTTGCACAGACTGGACAGGTCCACTCAAATCTGTGTGGTTCTTTCCTCAAAAGACCATTTCAGACACTAATCTACATGGTCCTCATATGGCCTGACCAAGATTATGTCTGGACTTTAAAAGAGACTGTGACCTCTGAGTTTGTTTCGGTCTTTCTTCTCAGAGTAGTCAGATAGGAAACGCCGAACTCATCTAGCATTTTCTTCTTTTTTTTTTTAAATATTTTTTTAATATGACGTGTAAAAGTGATTGCAATATCCTATTTACAGAATAAACAATTTCATTTCATTTCATTTCATTTTGGCAGTTCAACAACATTCATTGCGTTATTTACCTTGTTGAGCAGACGAATTTTTCGAACATATGAAGCAATGGATTAGCAATATCCTTCAAAATGATTCAGATTATGATTGATCGTGTTTTAAGCAATTACGCTGCTGGCTAAGGCCTACTAAGGAACTTATAATTTTGGTATATTTTTTTTTTCTGCCATCAATTTCTGCGATTGCCAGTCTATCTAAAGCTTGATCTACACGGTGTGATTTAATTCCCTGTGGCATACCATTAGTTGAAGAAACAATCAAAGTTTTACTGACTAAACAGTGTTTAGAAGAAGCAAGTTTTTTTTTTGCGTGCGTGCATTCTATATACTGGCAACGTCGCAAATAGCTGTCAAATATTTACTTGTTTTTATAAAGTTACTACTTTATGGAAATATGAAATATCAACACTGTATTAGATGTTGTAACCGTTTTAGGTGTAAAAAGAGCATTTGGAAATTTTGCTAATATTTTTTTACATCTAAAACAAAATATTCAGTATTACGATATTAGTTATTGCATTCCATAATCAATATTTTAGTTTACTGTAGATTGATATTTCATATTTCGATACAGTAATATTGCCAAATTAATCAAAACAGCAAAATATTTGACAGCTATTTGCGACGTTTTATCCACTATGAGAATGCACGCTCTTAAGGCCCGGACTCCACCAAAGCCGAGACGAGGCGAGAGGAGAGGAAATGTGTTTGAAACAACCAATAGAATTTCGTTATTCACACATCTCGTCTCCACTCAGCTCAGTGGATACCACCGAGCGGCGATGTATCATATTTATATGGCGCGATCGAAGCGGAGATGTTAGCTGTGCCTCGTCGAAATTCAGCTGGGGGCGGTACAAAGCGGATATGTGACCTGTGCCTCGCAAGCTGGCGACGGCGGAAACGAGAAGAGATGTGCGGAAATCTCAATATCCAACGCTCGACGCATGCAGCTCACTAGCACACGTCTTCGCTCTAGCCAGCACACATCTCCGCTCCAGACTAGCCAGTACGCATCTCCGCACAGCTTCAGTGGATACACCCTAGCTGAATACATCTTTTCTCGTCTCCGCTTCGGACATCTCCGCACATCTCCGTTCTGGTGGAGTCCGGGCCTAAATGCTAAATTTGTCATCAAGTGGTTTGCTCTTATCATCAGTCTGAGTTCCTGTTCAGGCTTTCTCTCACGAAGAATAGTAATATCATTAAGATCAATTAGTAAGTTGGCCCCCCACTACGCTAACCCTACTCACCTTACCCGGGGAATCCGCCGTTCCTCTGCTCCGTATCAAATGCTACAATTGAATAACTACAAGACTTATCGTTCGGGGTCGAGTGGAGAATGAATCACTGGTTTTTCCAATTCGTGTAGGGTATGAGGATAAAACAGTGTTTAACTTTAAATTAGGTAGGTTTGGGACATTTTCTAAATTCATTCCCATAATATTTAGAAACGAATGTGCGGTCTTTCAATTTATTTTATAAGCCCCAATTTCAAGTTTTTTATTTTTATTTTAACCGCTACGGGGAAGCTCTTGGCCTGCATCTCACCTGATGGTAAGTGTTAATCAGCCGAAAGTGGAAGCGGGCATCACCCGGAATTCTCAGCCACAGAGGAAGTGGCTATCTTACTTCTAATTGCCGAAACACAAAATGCTGTTAACATTGTTGTTATGGCGACAGAGTTAGATAAAAAGGTGGTAGCTAGCCAGGCGGACTTAGAACAAGCCCTACCATTAACCAAAACGAGCAGAAAATTTTGCCCCTACTAGGAATCGAGCCTGAAACCTCTGGGTCTGAGACAGGTGGTCTAACTACTAGAACATAGAGGTGGGTTTTCTAAATTAAGATCGGTGCGCGTGCGTTAATCACATCAGCTAATATGATGATTTGGCAACAGGTTACTGATCAGAGGTTTAACAAGAGGGTTGATCGAGTCTCGGATTAGTAAGAGAAATCGAAGGGAAACGAGTCCGATCAGTGTGTTGTCATGCTCAGTAATTTTCAGGAACCAAACAATTTATTTGGGCCATTTTTATAATAGCTATGCTTCTGCGGGGTTATACGACCTGCATCATCACACTTAGCAGTGGAATTATTGGTGATGGCATTTATAATTATGTGGTTTACAGCGCATTACCTAAAACTCTTAAAAATCTGTCTATCATGTGCCTACTGCTAGGATACAGACCTCCTCTCGATGAAAGGCAGTGAGCCGCAACCCACCACGCGGGCCCAGTGCGGGTTGGTAGATCTCACTGTCTTCGAATTTTAGGTTCTAGGACATGCCGGTTTCCTTACGATGTTTTCCTTCACTGTTTTTAGAGCAATAGTGATGAAATAATTTACACAAAGTAAAGCGCCTGTCGTGGTTCGAACCTACGACCGGCAACTCGTCAGTTGCGGCCGTTACCACTGGGCCACCACTGCTACAATACTTGCAGAAAGAACAGAGATATTCTTCGTAATTATGACAATTATTATGACTGTTATTTTCATAACCTTTTTATCTTCCTCCAGGCTGTGCTCTGCAATAGTCCCGAAGTAGCTGAGTATCTTCTAAAACAGGGGGCCAATAAACACTCCAAGGACGTCTTGGGCCACACTCCGGTTGACTACGCCAGGAAACTGGACAGGGGAACCCTCATGATCTCCTATTTCCACTAAATACTTTCTTTTTGAACCATTATAGTATTTTATTTTGGATCTGGGTATGTGAAGACTTTTTGTGGGGATACAGTTGCGCAACAAGGATTTTTCAAAATGTCGAATTCAGGATCTGATTACTGTGGCGTGGCATTATATTATAAGCTTTTTGGGAAAACACGCTAATATTATTTTTGTTACTGGTTTTTGTGAAAGTATTTTTACCCTCGTAATTGCTTTACCACCCTAAGGTTAAATTGAAATTAAACCTTAGGGTGGTAAAGCGGCACGGCAAGGTCTATTTATCTATGTGAGAGATACGATATTTTCAACCTTAGTATCATTTTAATTTACTGGGAATTGTTGTTAAAAGTCTTATAGCAGAGATCGACTACAATCAAATTTAAACTTTTTATAAAAAAGTAATTAGATGGCAACAGTTGCGCAACTGTAGCACCACTCAAGGTCAACTGTCAAAAATGTTGGGTGTAAGTGTGAATGCTAGCGCGCGACAGGACCAATCTGTGATAACGTCGCGATTTTTTTTATATTACTTTAGCTAAGCGACTGTACTAATGCAAATACTCATAAAAGCATATAAACGGAAGGAAATAAAAATAAAGAAAAAATTACGACTGAATAAATGGTCTCTTCATTATCTAAGTCACATTCATAGAATCTCGTTGACCTAATAATTATCCCTAGCAACTTTTTGTGGGGACATAGTTGCGACGTGGTTGCGACAAAGTGAGCATTAGTACAGTCGAAAAGCAGTCTGTTTTGTATGCTGTGTTGTATAGCATGTTTTATTTAATTATGGCTTATATTAAAGGTATTATCAAGTAAAAAACGAGTTTTAATATTCAGGCCTTCACACTAGAACTGAATGAAATAAAACAAAGACATAAGGATTTATTACTATTTCAGAAAGTAGGAACTTTAATTTATATGTAATTTTTCAGCCGAAAGACGTCCACTACTAGACACAGGCCTCGCCAAATAATATACGATTAGATTATTTTAAAAAGTCTAAAACTAAGTGAAGATAAGTAGGTATGTACTGTAATATTGGTAGCTTATAAAAAATAAAAAAAACTAACAAAAATAAATAAAATTTAGTGTCTGTTTGTAATGTCAAAATAACAGCTTTTTACTTAATGTATACGAAAGCATATACGGTATTTATTTAAAAAAACAATTTTTATATTTTTTTCTGTCTGTCTGTTTGTTCCGGCTAATCTCCGAAACGGCTAGACTGATTTTGACGGGACTTTCACTGACAGATAGCTGATGTTATAAGGAGTAACTTAAGCTTTAGAAAAGTAAAGGGTCCACGCTGGCGGAGCAGCTAGTTAAAAATAATAATAGTGAAAGTAGGTAAGTAGTTTAAAACCGTACAATGAGTTATACATTCCTACATCTTCGTTAGTTACTGTGATAAAACTGACAAATATACGGACAGACGTGAAAGGTTCATTACGTATTGGAAAAAAAAATCTTAATCGGTGTCAATAACATCAGAGACAGTTAGTAGGTCCCTATTTAGTACAAATCACACATGTACAAGTTAATAGAGTCATGAGGAACGGTGTAAAGTTCACTCATCCTCTATAGAAAAAGGAGGATCCTCCGACCAGACGGGTGTTTTTTCTGGTGGGCAACTGCCCGACGGTTGTTGTCGGGGCGTTGTATATACGCCAGTCGCGCGGTAAGCTCTGCTTGCGCGATGCAGGATTTTGCGTGACGTCAGTGTGATGCGTAGTTCGCATATGACGATGTAGATGCCGCCACAAGTTACTTAAGCAGCCGTTGCCGTAGTCGTAGTTTACTTAAATCCAAGCGTATTAGGCGTATTTTACTTAAACCCTGGCTTATTGCTCAGGACGGCCAGGTTAGTCATCAGCATCGGTAGATGGTGCTCCTGGAGGGGGCAGGGTCCGAAGCTGCTGCAGCTGCGGCCGTGCCTCCCGGAGATCATCGCATCTTCCACCGCTGAGGAGTTCACCATCGATGACAGCAGTCTGTTGCTGGAGATAATAAGAAATTAACATAAGATTAGAACTGGATGAAGGAGGAAGGAAGAAGCTACTGATGTGGCAACATATCAAAAGGTCAAGAATTCTGCGCTTTGCAAAAGTCAAAGTCAAATCATTTATTTCAAATAGGCCCTTATAAGGCACTTTTGAAAGTCAAAATTTCCAAAAAATTTGAATCGATTCTAGTCGCCCATTCCAAAAGGTAGTTTTCGCATGTAGAAGAATGGGCAAGAAATCCACCGTTACTCTTTAAAAGGTTTTACAATATTTTGTATAGGTATATTAGTTATATAATTTCGCCAGTTATGTCCAAGTCCCAAGTAGGCATTGGCGAGCCTATTGCCCAAAGAGTATAAGTGACTATATAAAGCCTATTGCCATCAACCGGGCACAAATCCAGACTGCGGCAGCTACCGAGAAATTCCAGATGAAAAAACTCAATAACACTGCCCGACTCGAGAATCGAACCAAGGACCTCATGTTCAGCAGTAGCGAGTCCGTCCTTGAAAAGTAACTATTGAAAATAAATATAATACAAGAAGTCTAAGAGAGAAAATAAAAGTTAAACCGAAAATAACAAACTACTACGGGGAATATTTAGTGCCAAAAGTATTTAATAAAATACATCTGATATTACAAAACCCGAAATTAAGTAAAGGTATGTTAAAAACAAAGTTGAGGGGTTGGTTTCTCGATGGCGGGGACTCTGCCCCGGCCGGGAGATAGATCCATACCTTTTGTTATGGTATCGTTGTATCATTGTTATTAAAAAAATTAAAGTTTGGCGAGTAAATTTTTAAAAGAACAACCAATGTACGTATGTATTACAAAAAAAACAAAAAAAAAGAATATTTATCCATTGTGTAGTTATAGATCTAAGCGGTCATGCAGACACGAATAGCGACTGGTTCATACTATTCATTACTTAAACATATTTTACTATCTCTTGTATCAAAAAATGTTGAAATTTCTAGTTCCTGTCAATTTGACGGAAAATATAGATTTCAACATGTTTTGTTGTGAATGTTTCGCCAGTGCAAACGCACATTTAGAATATTGCTCAATAATTGACCTTGGCATATTTATTGCTTTTTATTTGCTTTTGTTTTAAGCCAAAGACATTAAATTATTACTATCCTTAAATCTCTTTGTAACAAGCTGATCCGTCACACGTTGTCCTGTCAAATTGCTTAATTCGATGTTTTGGCTGTTCTTTTGGGTTTTCAAAAATTAAAAAAAAGTACAAAGATAAAAAATACTAATACTAGATAGATTATCATGACTAATTGACTCACCATCTGCCTAGCCTTTTCGCAACTTCAACAACCCAGTTACTGGGTAATACGATACCCCTTGGTAAGACTGGTTGTCAGACTTTCGGGCTTATAACTACCCGTAACGACTGTCAAAGATCTATAAATGACAGCCGGGACAAACAGCTTAATGTGCTTTCTGAGCCACGGAGGGGGTCTTGGTATGTAAAGATGGTCACCCATCCACGGATCAACCGCGGAAAGCGTAGCTTAACCTGAACGATCGACCCGTGCGGCTGTTATTACTTAGCCACAATTCTCCTAATTGACTGTAAACAGAGAATGGAAGCTTACTTCGCTATTTGATTGAGTATCATTCTTGGCGAGGCGTATTCTTGCTGAGCTGCCCAACAGGCGACCCTGAGAGGACACCCTCGGAACCCATGGCTTCCAGACAGCATCTGCTGAGCGAAGTCCAGTACAGCATCAGCTCCAAATTCTGCGTTGTCTAGAACTGTAAAATGATTTGAATCAAACGGCTTGATCCAATACAGATGGTTCACTCCGCATTTTAAGTATGAAGCTACAAGTACGCGGCGAGCTCGCCTAGTCAGAAGATATAAAAGTTACATTAAAGTTACGTTATAAAAGTTATAGAAAGAGATGCAACTTCTAGGTGAATATAACTGTAGGAAATTAGCGCTGTGCGACCTGAATTGTACTTTATTGTGTCGTAACAAGAGTCGTTTTTTAGGGTTTCGTATCTGAAGGGTGCCCAACGGAACCCTATGACTAACCCTCCGCTGTCCGTCTGTCTGTCAGTGAGCTGTATCACTAATAGGTAGACAGTTGAAAATTTCACAGATTATGTATTTCTATTGCCGCTATAAAAACAAATAATAAAAATTAAATAAAGTAAAAAAAAATCTACCTGGCATTTGGGGTGTCATTGTCTAGAGCTCATTGAAAAGTTTTTTTTTTAATCTTCTGAAATTAAGATTTATTAAAGGCCAAACAAGGGCAGTTAAAGTTGTCAGTTTTAGACCACTTTTGTACGAGCTCTATCTCAACAACTAAACCAGTTAGGAATTTAAAGCTAGGAATTTCGAATATGTAACATATACTAAATATAATCAACAAATACTAAAAACGCCGCTTCATAAGGTATTTTATTTAAATATGGGTGATTTTCTGCAACTGCAAAAAATAACTTCGTAATTCATAGTATCATTATGAAATAAAAAAATATTTTTGCGTTTTATTTAAGTTTAAGATTAAAAATAATAATAATCTTCGTTTAGTATTTTCATTTATTTGCTAAATATTGTACGGTGGTACGGAACCCTTTGTGTGCGAGTCCGACCCGCACTTGGCTGGTTTTTTATTTAAATGATTTTGCGGAGTGATTCATCTGTATTCTTCTGTGGCCTTAGCCAAACTTTCCGTTTTGTATTTTCCGTAGATGTATCTACAGTGTCAAATTAGCTAGCGAGACTCCGCAGACATGATGGCTATCTAAACATGATAAAAAAAAAAAAAATGCTGATGTTTTTTTGTGGGGTCTTCGACCGCAGTTAGTATAGCCACTTGAAACATCAGTTTTTGTTTGTCTAAACTTCACTAACGTGATGGATCTATATTGTTCAAATCATACTTCAAGTAACAACACTACTAGCGGTCGTTCACTCCCAAAAAAACATCAAATCTTTTTTGTTTTTATTTTATCGTGTTTAGACATCGATATCCATTATGTCCAGGCAGGCCCCTCTTTTCCACTGGGTACTCTGGGCAAGTACCCAGGGCCACGCGATCGATGGGGGCCCCAGCCTGTCCTCAAAAAATCGTTCTTTGCAGACGCTGTTCTATTCCTCGCATTATTAGTACCCGATTCAATGACAAAAGTTTCTAGCCCCAAACTGTGAAATATTAGTATGATGTTTCTTTTTTTGGTTTTATATAATATAATAGACTTAGTATGTAATTTATAGTACAACGTTATAACCTAAATACAGCAACCTAGCAACAATTACCCAAGGAGTTCATCCGCTCCTAGGTTTATTCGAAGCTGGTTAAAACGACAAAACAGATTTCGTTAAAAAAAAAACTAGTCGGTTTCGCTTCTATTTTCAAGAAGCATTACTTGCAAAGAAAATGTCAGTCGTATAAAAGGTAAAGAAAACATCACAAACTTTCGGGTTACAAAATAAAATTATCAGTGTCAATAGTGATGAATGACTTCCCATACCACGGAGTAAATTTATAAAACTACCGTAAGTATAAATTTATTTAATATATTTTTTCCTATGATGGCACATTTCTGTCTCTCTTTTGATTTCGTGGTTCTCACATGGGCCTATTGATTATTTTGATCTTCGCTAAAGTAATTTATTCTAGTAAGTTTTCGCGTCTATTCATAACTAATTTGTAATTTTACACGACTGCTCAAAAAAGTAATATAATGTTTTCAGAGTTCATGTATGGTTTTTAAATATATAATTTCATTCGTCCCATTTTACCTCGCGAAGTTTTTAAGCTTTGTTTGTGTTTACTTTTACAATGAAATAAACAACCTGCACTTGCACCATTTAAATCCGATAATTAACAAGAAATGAAGTGAGTATTCTGACAAAACTGTTGAACTCGGCAGGTCATGGAGCAAATGTACCTGATTGAGATATTCATAGACAAGGTGACCATATACGAATCTGATGAGGACAAGCAGGGTTCTCCCAATAAGAATCTGATTATCAAAGTAAAATTCGGGCCCAAGACGCAGTTCATCGTCAAAGAAGGCCAACTAGCTGTGAACGAGAGGCCAGACGACATAATAAAAACTGACGAAATAACTGGCCGCAGAGAATGGTCAAGAACCATAAGAGTTGGTAAATCATATCTATTCCCTTCATTCCCAGACACAATACTCATGATATTGAGCAAGTTTCCACTAGAAATAGAAGTTTGGAACGATGACGAATCTGAACCTAGCAACCAAATATTCGTTGGTGTTGGCAATATGCATTGGCACACACATTTTTTTCATATGGTAAAGGAAACAGCAGATCCTTGCAAGATGCATGAACCGTTATCTATTAAAAACAGGACTGTCATATATGCAGAGTGTTGCTGTGTGCAAGCTGGTACGGTTGATTTTATTCTTCGATTGAGTGCTTTAGGAAACAGCATAATAACAGAATTCCAACAATTATTGAAAGATCCCGAATCATTTGTGTTTAGGACTAACAAAGCACCGAGCATGTTTCAATGCCGCAGAGTCGAAGGCGATGACCCCAACTTTTGTATGGTTGGTAGTCTGTATGAGACCACCACGTTAGAAGACCCAGATTTAATCGACCAGGCTAATAAAAAGATCGAAGTATGCACAGAACTACAGAGCTGTGGCATGGGTGGCAATGCAGGGGAAATGGTCTGTGATCGCCCTGAAGTGGGATCTGCAAAGAAGAAATACCCCATCAATAAGATCAGAATGGGTGATATTATAGGTCCATGTGGTAATGCAAATTGTGCATTAGCACATAGGGTGAGAAGGTATATTAGAAATCTGGACACGTACAAAACAAAAGCAGCTGGTATCACAGATACGAAGTTAGTAAACGAGAGAAAGATATGCGGAACGTGTGGCTGCAAAGACGACCGGTATCACAGAGACGAGTGTCCGAAGGACACTCCGATCAAGACCCAGTGCACAGGCTGCCAAGGATTGACAGCGCCTGGTAACACGTGTCAAGATAAAAGAGATAAACAGTTTGGCACAGGAGCGACACCTAAGACGAGTGCCACGCATATAGCTGGCACAGGCGTGCCACCTAAGAGGAAGGACGCGCCTGGCGGCGGCTCAGAAGCGACACCTAAGACGAAGGACCCGCCTGGCGGTGGCACAGTAGCGACACCTAAGACGAAGGACCCGCCTGGCGGTGGCACAGTAGCGACACCTAAGACGAAGGACCCGCCTGGCGGTGGCACAGCAGCGACACCTAAGACGAAGGACCCGCATATCGGTTACGCTTTTAGTATTACAACATTTCCAGATTACAAACAAGGCATGTTTGGACACGATACCATCGTTGAAGATTGTTTCTGTACGAAAATCAAGAGTGTAGTCGATGTTAATAGTAAAGCTTGTACAGCTACTAGTCAAAATGTGGTCCAAAGCATATACGGGTTTAGTTGTCGCAATGCAGCATCGAGCAAATCTGACACAAAAACTCACGAAAGCAAATCAACGGTCGGCGTCGGAATCAGTACCCCCGTTATTTACAATGTCAGTCAGTCTGGAACATCTTACCAAGTCGGAATGTGCAACATAGGAACCAGTCAAACGGCCAACCCAGAACAGAAGCGTAAAATGCAAGTTTATAATGTCACGGAAATGCCGGTGGAAAAAGATTGCAAATGCACACCAAAAAAACCAGCACCACCTTGCAAAACGTTCGATTGTGATTGTTTAGCGGAAACCCAAAACATTGCTGCTAGGAAATTTCATAAGCCATACTGTCCTTCTTATAAACATAAGACTAACTGTCCGGTTACAATGATGAATGAGGAGGAAGAACTAAAGAAGTTGGAAGAAGATGAAGAAGAGTTAGCGCCCCTGCCGTATGGCTTGCCACCGATAAAACTAGGCCCGTGTCCTATCTTAGGAAGGCCATGCTCAGTGCCAGACGGCTTTGCCAGGATGTACAAGAACGCACTAGTGCCCACACAACCGTTCAGCTACAGTAATGACGGAAAAGTTTGCTGTTCTAAGGAATACGAAAGAATAAAGAAGGCGATTAGGGAATACACGAGGAATGACAAAGAAAGCGATTTCCGTTGCATTAATAAGTTTAATGTGGACACGGAGAGACGCTGTTGTGACAAGGAGCAAGTATTGGTATCCCTCACTGGGAAGTCATGCTGTGGGTCGCACAAATTGGCAATTCAAGAAAAGTATAAAAAAGAAGAGAAAAAGTAGCCATGATATCATTGATGTTTTATTTTGTAACCTGATTAGACTTTTATACAACTGGCAATCGTTTTTATTTTTTATTTAAACACTTCTAACCATTTCCAACATTTCTAAAACGCGTCCAAGAGCTGTCAGTGTCAAAATTGTTATGGAATATTGTACACGACAGCTTTTGAACGCGTTTAGATGTGCTGAACGCGTTCAAATTCATTGGTGAAATTCGCACTTACATAGTCATTCTCCATGAGACTACTAATTTAAAGCTGGAACACACATAAACAACTGTTGGAAAATAGGTATTATATGCTTATTTTCAGTAAAAAAATACTTATACTCTTTTCATGTCTAGGCGCGATAAGTGCATGCTAAGTAGCATCTAAAAATCAGAATGTTTTGGCTATCATGATCACGTGTATACCAGGAATTATGTATAGATATCCGTATTAATATTATGAATGCGAAGGAACTCTGACTATCTGTCTGTCTGTCGTTCACCTTTCCAGGCCTTAACGGCTGAACGGATTTCGGTAGACTATGACCTGGGTTCGGACACAGGACATTTTTTATCCCGGTAGTATGTTCCCGTGCGAAAATTCCCGATTTCCACGCGGGCGAAGCTGCGGGAAAAAGATAGTCGGAAATAAATGTGTGGCGGCATCTACAACGCCACATGCGAACTATGCATCTCACTGACGTCTCGCAAACTCCTACATCGCGCAAGCAGGTTTACTGCGAAACGAGTATATAACTATACAACGTCCCGATATCAATCGTTGGGCAAAAGCCCACCAGACATAACACCCGTCTGGTTGGAGGATCCTCCCTTTTCTATAAAAAAATAAAAAGAAAAGAAAACAAAGCTACTAATAAGCGTGGGTTTAATTTAATCACTGTGAACTCTGCGTCAGGTGTGATGTTCTGTTGATGGCTAGCACTGTATTGCTGGCTACAAAACTTGATGCAACTCAAGTCATGAAGTTTTCTTATTTTGAATTAAAAATAAACATGATTGTTTAGAATTTCTTACTTCCTGAACCACAATGGAAAAAGATGAAAACGAAAATGGGCAGGAAGGAGACAAGCCGAAAAAAAAGAAAAGTTCTTCAAAGTATAACTACACTTTTGGCGATATACATCCAGGTAAATAAATACACAGATCGCTCAAAGCCTACTTAGTAAGGGACTTTCGCACTATGTGGCCACGACGACAAATGGTCGTGGTCGAAACCTTCGCTGTAGCTTCGACCATGATTATCGACGGCACGGTTGGCGCAGTGATTAAGCGATTGACTGCTGCACTGCGTGTCGCGGGTTCGATTCCCACACGGAACAAATATTTGTATGACCTACAAGTAGTTGTTCCGGGTCTGGCTGTTTGTGTATGTGAGTTTAAATGTTTGTAAACGCATCCGCAATACAGGAGAAATTCTAAGAGGGGCAAAGTTTTTATTAAAAAAAAAAATGCTACCAATGGCCGTGATCGTGAGTAAGTTCTGCGACACCTGCAATTGTTACTTTATTTTGTCAAAAATCAGCCTAGCCTTTTCCCGACTACGTGTGGTCGGCTTCCAGTCTAACCGGATGCTATACCAGTATTTATTTATTTGCCAAACAACATACGGGCAACATGAATACGGGCTGATTAATTATTTATTTATTTATACGGATGGCAAAATCAAAACTATTAAAACATTTTCTCCATTTCAGGAGTAGTTCTTGGGCATAAGCACTGCCTCTTGCAACGGACCGGGCTGGCTGTGCCGGCGCACATGGGCTGGCTGTGGGACGCGACCGATGTGCCAGGCATGAAGGTATCTAAAATTTTTTATTGCATTATTTAATTATTTTGACCCTGATGCCACGATGAAGTTCAACCGAAACAAAATTATATCTATATGTAAAGATAGACCAATCACAAAACATGTTAAGGTAAAATTAGTTGCACGTACTTAATAATTGTACCAATAAGATTGTACCATCGAAAAATTTCATATCTATACACCTTAAGGACTATTTCTGTTTGCAGCGCTCGGCCGCTATAGAACCGGGGCGGTAACATATATGTGGCCATCGTGTTCACGGGATTTTGTTTTCAAACTGCTTAGATATGAAGTTCTTCAATAGTACTTCCGAAAAATATGACTGTCACTGTCAGTAACTATAAGTTTAAGTCATGATATGATGATATTTCAAAAACAATTTTTGTTTGCAAACATGTAGACAGTCCGTAAGGGCTGGTCACCAGGCGTCATTGGCAAAAGCGTGGCAAAAGTAATGACGTTCAAGTGTCCACGCGGAGGCGGTGAAAAAGAAAAGAATAAAAAGAAGAAAAAGAAAGGGAACAGACCAGGTGCTGATATCGGAGGTGGAGACTCCGAACCTGAAGAACCTCTCGAACCTAAACCTGCACTAAAGGTCCAAAGGAAAGGCGATGTTTTTACTATTCAGGTAAAGATGTGGCTGGTATTTATACGAGTAGTCGACAAACATGAAAACGTGTCAATAATAGGATTAATTTTCAGGTGAATCCATTAAAAGATTTAACTGACATAATGCCAAACGAAGATCCTTATGTGGACTGTGATCCAATGATTTTCAAAATAATAAAGAAGAGAAGCCCAGAAGAGCAAGCGAAGGTCGAAGCGCGGAAAATGGTGAAATTAAAAAGACAGCGAGATGCCGAAATTCGGAAGGCGTTAGCAGAAGCCGTGGAGGACATATGCAAGTGTGCCTACATGGATGTCTATTGCAACGACTTGTCTGCTATAGACCGGGTCATTGATAGCTGTCCAGCATTTAAAGATCCTGACTGCATCTGCAAGGCAGAATCTATGAGTTCTTTGTCAAGTAATGCGACTTGGGATATAGAATATACTCCTCCGTTTGGGTGCTTCGACTTGGCTCCGAGAAAACGTCAGATGTTCATTCACGTCGAGACGCAATACATACCAGCTGACGCGGGTATCGTGGAAACCCCAAAGCCTCCGCCAAAGCCCAAAACGTGCAGGAGATCCTGCACCTCTCTTCGACCTAAGAAGAAATTCTTTAAGAAATCCTGCTGTGGTCCTTGTGCTTAATAATTTCGGTTGTTTAAGTGTGTCTGATTTAGATAAAGTTATACTCGTTTTGTTTCAGACTAGATTTTTAATCTTATCGTCCTTTAATTCGATCAGTATTTGGCAAAACATAGAGTAGAGTCTTTCCCAAAATATTTTTTACATGTTCAATGATTGAATAAGTGAATACGTTATCACTGGGATTTAGGTTCTCAAACTAAATAAAAACAAGTACTGGTCAATAGACTACCTGCCTTTACCTATTACGTTTCTTTCACCCGCTCTAAAGTAATCCACTGACAGGTATAACAGAAACATACAAGAAAAAGACAGCCATTCAAAATAAGATTATAACATTTAAGTAAAAGTATGGTATCCGAATGTTGATATAGCACACACACGGTGAGAAAAAGTTCGTCTTTGCAGAGCTACTCTCTGCAAAGACGCTCTCGCGCTCTCTCTCTCCTTAATAGTCAGTTTCGTTAGCTGATGGATACGTTTTACGCCAGACTCAAATTGGTGAAACGTAAGTGCTCATATACACGAGCGGCATGTTGTCGACGGCAGCCGTAGACGTGTCGGTGGGGGCCGTCGTCGACGCGTGTCGGCGCATGAAGTTGCCGTTGACGCGTGCCGCTCGTATGCGCTAACATGAAATGTAACACGTAGGATCTGGCCAAAAGTGTACATTTATAAAAGTTGCTTAAAGTACGTCAAAAAATCCCTCGAATAAACAGACGTTAAGACCTATTCAGATTTAATAAGTGACATCGTTGTCGCACTTGGTAGCGACACTGGTCCGTCTTCTGGTTAGTCACTTTGGACCAGCTATCTAATTACGCAACAAATTTTAGTAAACGATTACGACAAATTTGTTTGATTTTAACAGTTTTTCTGACTTATGAAGCAATGGATTAGCAATTTGTTTCAAAACGATTAAAATTTCGATTGATCGAGTATTACGTAATTAGGGTACTGTATCGCTCGAGCGTGACAGTGATATCTGAATCTTTAATCATGACATAGCTTTAAGCAACGTTTATAGATAAACCCCTATACGCAATGCAACATGCAGTTTGTTTCGGTCTTCCTTCTCAGACTAGTCAGATAGTGTTTTTTAAAACATAAGTTATTTTTGACGAATTTTGAACCAATTTACAGAAAATATAAATATCATTTATCTAAGCGATTTTATTTCAACGTGTTTTACATTTCATGTTACGTTTAACCAATCTGTATCCAAAATTACTTACTCCTGCTGTATCGTTCACTGTTTTCGTGTGCGTAGTATTTGAGGATGAAGGGCACCACAATGCTGGTACCGAGGACCACGGCTCCGCCAAGCGCCAACGACGCTGGGTTGATATTAATTGTTGGAAAATCCTAGAGATCACAAATTCATTTAAAATAGTTTTCCAGACGACACCATAGAGCCAAGTCTACTAAGTAATTTACAAATGTTGCAATGGTCTCGAATTTGTGAGTTTTTGACAGATTTGCCATACAAAATCTGTCAAAAACACAATGGCGAGACCATTGTACCGTTTGTAAATTAGTAGAGCTGACCCCCGCATTTAAACATGAGGCTTAATGGAAGAACCTCTATTGACTGGTCTTAAGGTAATTGCCCATCATGGTTATTTTTAAAAGAATGATATCGTTGAGTATGTCGTTAGTCAACTTTTTATTACATTGGGAATGCTAAAAATTAAGAGCAAACATAATTATCTTCTTATCCTTTTATTCCAATGTATGATTATGTTGACATTTTTTGATAAGAGAACGGGAAAGCTGGAAATAATAAAAATCGAATGTTCAGAAGATCAAAAAGCCAGTATTAATGAAAGTTAATAACGTACCAACATTCCATACGCCGAGTTCATAGTTTTCTTCACCGGAATACTTAGGAAAGGGACTGTAAAGTCCAAGTCTATCTGGAATATCGAACAAAAACTTCGGTATTTGTGGTTTTGTTAAAGAGCTGAATTAATTACAACATTACATAATTTTTAATTAATATTTATTCTTTATACAACGTGATTTTGTTCATTTTATATTTTCCATGAAATATATTTCCAAATTGCTGCATGTTTTAAATTTTGTATATTCTTCGAACAATGAAATCTGATACTGTCTGATGTAAGTGGAGCTAATTTACAAGTTTTAACACAAAAATCTTCCAACACCACCCTTATTAAAAAAAACGACTCACTTTTATATCCTCATCGAGAGTGTTAAAAGTAAACAGCTTCCCTTGCCTCCCTCCCTCCCTCCTTTTCCGCACGTGTTCACTTTTTACCAAAGCCATCACAAAACACAAAATCACGAACACTTTTAACATTTTGAATATTTGAATCACATTTTTAATTGGGCCAATAAGCTGTGGTTCTCGCGCCAAACCCCAGCACGGTTTGCCACCATATTTATGTTGTTTTCATTTAAAATGGTGAAAGAAATCAATGGGCGTGACAACGAAAAGTTTCCGCGTATTGTTAAGCACAATAAATTACCGCGTTACAAGCCTTGCGAAATTATTGTGGGTGTGCATGGAGAAAGATTAGACAAGACCATTTTTATTTTCTAAATAAGTACTTACAACTGGTACTTAAGAGGGAACAGGGTCTGCGACGAATTTGAAAAATAGGTTTTTGAAGAAACTCTTGCCGTCGTCTTACCTCAAGTCTGCCTCCGTAGAGTGCGATAGGGAAAGCTGCAGCTCAGGCCGGTTATATCACAAAAAATAACGAGATCGACGTTTCGTATTCCCCTTTTTTCTCCTCGAAAACTGAGCCGATTCAATTATTTTTTAAATTAAAATTTTAAGTAGAGTATGTCTAGTCCTATCATTTTCTTTTATGTTAAAAACTTTTCGAATTTGTCTGGTAGTCCTCTAATCGCGGCGGTAAAAATGGGGCATTTTTTGTAATTTTTAGAAGGTCATATTTTCTTTACCAATAAGTTGCTGAAAAAAGTGAAATAACAGGGACGTGTCTACAGCAGACAAAAGCTGCAAAAATATTGCTCTAGAAACATTATTCAGGAAGAAAAAGGGGAATACACTTGTATGGAGAATCGCAGGCTCTGTTCCCTCTTAAAATGCTAGGTTTGGGACGTAGCAGCTTAATAGCGTCTAGTTACGTGGAAGCTCCCCTCGTTTTTTTGGTACCTAGGTAGTCTGAGGTGATTTCAGTAATGCATGACCAAAGTCTGATTTAAATGCTTTAGTTATTTTGTAGAAACTCCTCTGTTCACCTGCCTACATAACAAGTAGCCTAAGTATTCCTCTTTATTGTGAGAAAAAGCCCTAGTTTCAATAAGCAATTTAAATAATAAATACAAATAAAAAACAAAAAAGCCTTTTATTTCTTGCTTTGTAATAACTACACTTGGGAGCAAATAAATCGAGCCACTTCCTTTTTCACGCATTATGGTAATTATTTTTGGTATTAAGGAACGCATCGATTCGAAACATATATCGCCTAAAAGGGTATTTAATAACCTTTACAATGAGGGTAGTTAGTTGTCAAAATTTCATTTTTATTAAAGTTTAAAGGGTAGAATAAAATTATCGCATTTAATTTGCTTATGACATTTTTATTGTACTCTGTTAAGAAAAGATTAAATTTGAGGTTTTTGTTAATCATACCCATATTACTTGTTATTGTTGTCTTTATCTGTGTCTGTGTAATCAAAATAACCTGATAAAATGGATACTACACCGACGGAAGCTGCCCAAGTTGTAGCTTTACTTGAGGTTGGACACGGACAACGTGAAGTGGCACGCAGACTTCATTTGAGTCGTTCAAAGGTACAGCGGGTATACCGCAGGTATCTGGAGACTGGTGCTTTTGTTCGGCGACCTGGAACTGGCCGACCACGGGCAACAACAGAACGTGACGACCGCTTTATTGCAACCAATTCGTTGCGCGACCGTGGACTTAATGCTGTTCAGCTACAGCAAGCGTTACGTGACGTTCGAGGAGTCGCAATCAGTAGGTGGACAGTGAGACGAAGACTAAAAGAACGAAATTTAACATCACACAAACCAGCAACTGGCCCAAAATTGACTGTAGCTCATCGCCGATCTCGCTTGGAGTTTGCTCGAGAACACATTAATTGGACGTTAGAAGACTGGAGGTCAGTTTTGTTTTCTGACGAGTCAAGAATCTGTCTTTTTAGCAATGACGGGAGAAACCGAGTGTATAGACGTCCTGGTGAAAGATTTGCCCAATGTTGCATTCGAGAAACGGTGAGTTTTGGTGGTGGTTCTTGTATGGTGTGGGGAGGAATTTCTCTAGACGGAAAAACGGAACTTGTCTTCGTCGACCCCGCCAACGATGGCAGTGGTAGACGTGGATTAACAGCTGACCGATACATAACTGACATTCTTGAAAACCACGTAATGCCGTATGCTGGTTTTGTCGGAGAAAATTTCTTGTTTATGCATGACAATGCGAGACCTCATACCGCGCAGATCGTTACGGAATACTTGTCTGCGATCGGGATTCAACAAATGGTATGGCCAGCACGAAGTCCCGATTTGAACCCGATCGAACACCTATGGGACGAGCTAAAACGGAGAGTCCGAGCCAGGGTTCCCGCTGTTTCATCCATTCCCGAGCTTAAAGTCGCTGTGCTTGAAGAGTGGGAGAACATACCACAATATGTCATCGTAACGCTGATCAGATCGATGACTAATAGGCTACAAGAATGTATCAGGGCCCGGGGGGGTAATACCAGTTATTAAGAATATTTTTTTTGCAATAATTTTGTTTTTTATTGTTTTTATGGACTGTTTTAGCCCTACTAAATTTTCTATCAAAATTACCATTTTTCTTGCAGAGCCAATAATTTATCATTCAATAAGGTTATTATTCAATAATTTACCCTCATTGTAAAGGTTATTAACTAAACTTTTAGGCGATATATAGTTCGAATTGATACGTTCCATATTACCAAAAATATTTACCATTTTACGTGAAAAAAGGTAGTGGCTCGATTTATTTGCTCCCAAGTGTATTTCCTACGTTAGTAAGGTATACTTATGAGTTAGATATGTTAAATTGAGGGTGAGCTGTTGCACCTATTACCTACTATTTTTATATTAAGTACACTAATTAAAATTTAACTTAGTCTGCAAGAACCCCTCCGCAGATGAAGGCCTCCTCCAAAGAAAACCAGTTATCTCTATCTTGGGCTGCTTCCATCCATCTCTTGTACGGTCTTCCTCTGTAGCGTTTGCTTTTTGGGCCTTTCTAAGATGTCACTCTTATGGCTCATCGCTCGTCTGTCAATCGCTCTACTTGCCCCGTCCATTTCCATGTTAGTTTCTGGGCATAATTAAGAGGATCAGTGTTTTTTGATATGCAGGAAGCATCTTAGTGTCTTATTTTTTGAATTTTATTGATTATAAGCATACTGCGCTCTAGTTCCTGTTGGCAGGTGATCATTTTTTCCTTGTTTTTGTGGTGTACTTCCAGGTCTGGCACGCGTATGTCAGGCACGGTGGGAGACATGCGTTCATGAGTCTAGCTTAAATTTTAACCATCATGCTGCTTTTAAAAATCTTCTTCAAACTCCAATATTTTGCTCCACGTGCGTTGTATAGGTCGCGCTCTTTTTCTGATTCATTGGTTTTCTTTTGAAAAAGCAACTTAAATAACATAAAAATTGACTTAGGTATGTTTTAATCGAACTAGCCTTATAAAACCATTGATGCCTGTATACATAACTTACGTTTTTCAAAAACTGTAATGCCTTTTCTAAACGTTGTCGAGTCTACTTTCAGACAAATTATACCATTTTCACGGCTATGATTAACATGATGTCTTTACTTAGATTAGTCTAAAGTAACATTAAACACATTGGTGCCGATTCTCTTGTCACAAATGCCTCTAAACTAGACTAAAAATCACTAAAATTTAGTTTATTCCTGTCAAACGATGAATTCCCATTCTGAAATAGACTAAAGTGACACAACTTAACTATATTTTAGTTTGACAGCACTAAGATGGCTCTGAGATTTTAATTTAGTGAAAATGACAATTTTGCTATTCTGAATTTGACGTTTTTCACCTAAAATTTTAATTTTTTATCTAAATCTGACCATTTTTAATCGCGATAAAATATGGTGTGGAATAATATTAGTTGTCATGAACTAAAATTCACACGAACACCTCGACTTCAGATTCAAAAACGGTACTGTAAATATATTTTTTTCTTTTCTTTTGCTTATAACTCGAAAATGGTGTGTCCTATCGCAAAAATAATGAAAATTTCGACCCCCTTTGCAACCCCTATACCCCTAATTATCAACACGTAGGTAATTTTTATTTTTATTTTCTATGCAAAACGTGAAAAATTCCATATAAAATACGTCGAGGCTGCCCCCTCTTCGCACCTCCGGCTCTAAAAAAATTCACGGTGTAGGGCAAACAAGTGTGTACCACGTGGAGTCGCGATTGTCAAATTCGATTTAGTTGTGTCAAAATAATTTTTAAGTTTAGAGACTTTTTATTGCAGAATAGCGTTAAGATTCTCATAGTAAAAAGTAAGGAATTTTAGTGATAGTTTAGTTAGTTTAGTTCAGTTTACAAGAGAATCGGCACCATTATTTATCTTAATAATACAAAACGTAGTTATTAGGGCGATACTTTCACAGATTTCACTGCATACTAAATTATAATTATTGTATTGGTATTTGTTATTGGCTTTTAAATTGGTATCAACAGAACATTTTGATCTTTGTCTTACAAGCTTTGATCTCTTGTTTGATTGTTAATCTACCGGTATTATGTTAAATGGAAATGTGAATTCTTGTAAGTAGTTATAATATACTCCTTTTTGTATTAAATTTTACGTCCTAAGTGTTATGCAATTAGGATGTTTTTCTGTGTGCACTTACACCATGAAGGACCCGTGCGAACCCATTAAAATAAAATAATAATACTGTCGATGTGACTGAGTTTTGGAGAATCATCGACACTACGAAGGGGATAGGAGTCGACAGCCTTCCTAACTAGTGTTTCATTGTTTTCAACGAGGCAAAATAGATTAAGAGTTAATGAAAAACGGGAAGTTTTCGGCTTGCCTTGATTGAATAAGTAATACAAAACTGGCGAGGCATTCATCCGCGGTTGAACTATTTTAGTAATCTTCTACTGCCGGTCAATTTTGATTATAACATCCTTATTTAGGGTTACCTGTTCTACAACTGGACTTATGCCAAATAGTTAAAACTCAAAGCATTTATGTCAATTAAACTATTTACAGGCACTTTTGAAATGTCAAGGACTCAGTCAGAAATATGAAGTTAGTTGCCCATTCTAAAGCGTAGCAGTTACCTATGGATAAGAACGGGCAAGAAACTCCACGGGCACTCTTTTAAATCAAACATTTGTTACAAAATATTGGTTACACCATTCATGTTGAAATTATACATGTGAGAACAATGTAGAAAGACGTGTGACGTATGTTTTAGCGCTTTAATGAATGGTACAAGTAATAGGCATTGCGTAGGCGTAGTGACTCGACAACGCACAAGGAACATTATCTAGGTACCCTCATTTCGTCGCCTGGATCGGTAAAAATTGCTTGTAAACAGAGTTTATATGATTAACTGCTAGATTAGCCAACTGGAGGTGTAAAATGGACTATTACAGGGCCAATTTTTAAATCGTCAGATAACAATTAATCCCAGAAATAAAAATGAGGTTTGACAGCTATCGTACCTCTATGTATAAAAAATGACAAAAAAAGTGTAGCAATATTAAGGTACCATTGCGTACCCGACCTCAGGAGGCAAGAAGGCGACGTGTCGCCGCGACACGACTGGTTTCTATGAATTTCTATGAAATACCTTCCGTAACTAGCGACACGTCGTTGGCAGCTACGGGCGAGTGACAGGCGACACGTGCAGCCCGACAGCAGACCAGTAGTGCCGCTAACGCTCGAGCGATAATGTTTTTCTGATATCGCTGCCGCCTGCGGTCGGGTTCGGAATCATAACTGCAGCGACATGACGCCGCGACGTGTCGCCGCGACATGTCGCCGCGACATGTCGCCGCGACATGTCGCCGCGACATGTGTGTCGCGTGCAGTTGCTGCCTGCAGTCAGGTACGGAATGGTACCTTTATTCTGGAAATCTAGCCCCAGTTGTCTCAAGCGCAAGCATTACGATATTATTTTGCAACAAGGCAGAATGCTATGCCAGCGGACGCATTTTGATCTTGAATGCACGTTGTTCTGTCAAACAATGCTTACTCTTCACGCTCTGAATAAAACATATCGTGGAATTATGATTTCTTTTACGTCCTTATGCCCCGGCCGCACCTGCGTCTATGTGGCAGAGCAATGCGTGCCGAAGCTTCGTATGTTTTGCTCGCTAAAAAGTTATTGCGCTAATGTGCTGGTCACATTAGCGGCTTCATAATTTTAACGAATTATCGTGCAATAATCCAAGATGGCTCTCCATTATTTCGACAGAGCGTTTACGCAGTCCGAAAACAACAGTCAAAATGACCAACGCTAGTCCGACCACGCGCCACGCTTATTATGTACCGCCACCCGGGCGATAAGTGCTACGGCAGACCGAACTATCGTGACGATAACCGATAATGGTTGGTCACATCTGCGTGTATCGTATTACTGTGCGAAGCTTCGTCACGATAGACGCAGATGCGGCCCCAGCATAACTGTACGTACTTTAGTGTACAAAATGACAAAAACGTACAAAAATTGAAACGTTACTTTAGCGTTTAAAAGGTAACAAAGATTTTGAAAACTGAACTGAGACTAGACCAGACTAGACAAGGACACCTTGAAATAAAATAGGCGATGATATTGGCCGGTATATATACAGATAGGTGGTAAGTAAAGGTACAGTAGGATCCCAAATTAGGCAGAGTTATTGGATTTTTCCATATATAGAATTTTACAGGAATAGTGTTTGGATTTGTGATGGCAATAGACTCGTCACATTGGGCTTGAATATAGTAATATTCAACCCCATGAGACTAGTATTTACCAATAACCAACTCTAGATATGTCCAACTGGCGACATTTTTAAGTAACTGCTGTGGGCCAGAAGAGGGTGGACACCTCGGCTAACCCCTTTGTATAATACAGGCGAGATGCTGTGTTAGCAAATTAACATGAGTAAGTAAGATTTTTATAATGTTGTTACTGCTTATAATAATAGATTCTTGTGTATTCTTCCAAAAGTATGGAGGTGAATAAACAAGCCCGGTTCAGGTTAAAATATGCATTTAGATGGTTTCAACTTTAAATCTCACCACTTTTTTCAACAATCATTGTTTGAATAACATTATTAAATTGTAATTTAAAAATCATCGACGAAAATTTAGATGATAAAATTAACCTCAATTGTTAAATCAAAAACCTCTTTAATCAAATTAAAACACTCAATTGTGCATGTGGCTCTACAAATTGGCACCCACAGGTACGTTTTCTGATCCATTTGTTTACATTTTCATAAGATACTTTTCGAACAGATCATAGAATGACTGCTCTATTGATTGTTTCAGGAGTCAACACTGATATTTGGCATTTTGCATCGAGAAGGAAAAAACGTCAGAATTTCCTGGAACAAAGTTACACTAGCTAACTACTTAGGAACTAGGAAACGTACAGAAATAAGTAAGTCACTAGGGAATTAGCTGGCTTCCTACTGCGATACTATCAGACCAAAAGCGTGACGTTGTCGTAAAAGATTATGCAATGTAGACCACATGTGACAATGGTGTTTCCCCATGTCATTGTGTCGGGGCACGCTATGGAACGCCCTGTATATAGACGAATGCGGAATTGGAAGACGGCAGTTATTTCCAAGAGCCTGTTAAGATGGGTCCTAACGTGGTTCCTTGTGTGGTGCTTGTGGCTTGCCTGGTGCTGGCAGGAGCAGAGTACAGGAACGATGGGTAAGATCCCTGGATTATTTGGTCTAGTTTCGGTTTCCAGCATTTGGTGTAACACCAAGGACATTGGCTTTAGGGACAGTTTTTGGTGTTTGAAGAATAAGACCTCACGCTCAAACCCTAGGCGCGAAAATTCCATATACATTAGGTACTGGGTAGGTGTATGTGTCCGACCTACTTTGGCTAGGTCTTCTGTACATACCTATATACAGAAGACCTAGCCAAAGGTACCTACATCATGAAGAGTATCTTTGCATCACTTAAATCATTAACAGCCCTTATAATATGGCGCTTGAACATGGCGAAATGTGAGTGTACTACAGGTACACCTCTGCCCAACCCTTTGGGAAAACATGGCGTGATGTTTTATTGTTACATATTATGTAAATCATTAACAATAACGAAGATTTTTTTAAAGAAGATTTTTTGCCTTCAAATGCAGAAGATGGTTTCATAATCCATCTCAGTTTTGATTTCAGAGGCTTCATGCCAAGTTTCCAGCGGACTGAGGACCAGCTCGCCGAGCCTTCTGCCAGGGTCGAGAAAAACAGAGATGAGCGAGATAACCAGGCTGACAGGACTCAGAGATTTGGCATATCTTCTTATGGGAGCACAGGGGTAAGTATCAGAACCACTAGCTAAGTTCTGTAGTTAGGAGTAGAAATGTAAGACTGAATGAAATGGCGTTATGGTAATTGAGGTATAGGCCTGCTGTAAGAATCTCACCGTGAAAACTTAGGTGCTTGATGTGAGCTGTCATTTCACCCGATGCTAAAGATTGAATGTATTGACAGCTCACTTCTTCTAAATTTTCAGGATGACGTTTTTACAGATTAGACACCCGCTTTAGCTGCCGTTCCGACCGATCATTCGGGAACTGTTGAACAAAGGACCAAAAGTGAATAAATAGGTTTTTTGATCGAGCTTTGAACTGTCTGATAACTAAACATTACTTAACGACTAAGACTTATGTAATGTAGAATCTTCAAATTTCCTTAAATCAGTTGAAAGAACGGCGTCTTGCACTTGGCATATACAGATATCCTCCAAGCATCACCACAATGATAGGCACTTATTAGAGCTTTTATCATTTGTTTTTGAGCACTAGTGTGAACTTTTTGCAACATTTTTGAGACAATTTATTTTACTATTTAATAAGGTGTTGTTCCACTGCCGTTACTAAAGACCTCGACTTTGGCTACCCATTTAGTTACCGACATTGTTGCGATTTTCTGCTTGTTAGTAAAGTACTTATGACAGTTTCACTACACATCTCACGATTCGCAGACGACGACGGAGAAATGTGCTCGTTTTCCCGAGCAGCCAAGCGGTAAAAGAATCGGAGTGAGATAGCGTCTTGTTGGCATTGTCAGTAATAACTGTTATTACTGACATCGCCATCTTTTTATCAGTTCGCTTTGAAGTCAGATGGCAATATGTACCGCACGCAAGTAAAAGTAATAGTAATTATTTATTGTCCAAGTAATATGTACAGTAAGCAGGTCAGGTTCCCATGTTAAAAGCAAGTTGAAACGATTTGAGTAGTATAAAATAATAGGTGTCTACCAGCTTGGTTACATTATTATTTAGTATATTATTTGCCAGCAAGCTCCAAACTAGAAAGTAAGGCTGACTGTCCACTGGAGAGGAGAGGAGCGGAGCGGAACTGTGCTAATATTAACCAATGGAATTGCATAAAAACTCCGCTCCGCTTCAGTGGACTGGGATTTGTGAACTAGTTTACAAATTCCTATAAAACTGGGAAGCGGAGCGGGGAACTGATCTCCCACCGCCGTCCGCCCAAATTACTCGTCGCGTGAACTCGGCTTAGCTCCGCACAGTCCGCAACTCCACTCCACACTACCTCGCTACGTTTCAATGGACAGACACAGTCCGCAACTCCACTCCGCATTACTCCCTCGCTCCGCGTCAATGGACAGGCAGCCTTAGTCTGTATAATTAGGGTTCGATTCGAGGTACCTACGAATTTTAGAGTGGAGACTGGAGAGGTGATTTCAGGTAGGTATGGTTTAGTAGGTATATGTGTAATTAATAGGTTTTGATGATCGCATAAATTTCTCCGACTGTTTCGTTAGTGGTGTAGTGGTCGCATGCGTTACTGCTGAGCATAATGTCCTGGGTTCGATTCCCAGGTTTGGCAAAGTGTTATTGATGGGTTTTTCAGAAAGGTATTTCTCAGTAGCAGCCCGGTGTCTGGATTTGTGCCCGGTTGATGGCATTAGGGCCGCCCCCTATTAAATGGGACTTAAACATAACTGGCGAAATGTGTGTGGGTGTACTACAGGTATACCGGTATAACTGTCACATAGACAACTAGACCTCGTTTTTTTATGACGTGCAAGTGACATTCAACTGTAAGCCACGAGCAGACAGGCGTGACGCGAGCTTAACAAAACAATTTCAAAGAAAACTTCACGGTAGAACAATTATCGGTGTTGCGTCGCGCCAGTCTGCACGAGGCTTTAGAGTGGTAAAGCGAAGCCGACGAATCTTGGTGTTACTTTAGCTATTGACCAAGTTCGCATAGGTGGATAACTAAGTTTGCGCAACTAGTTTCGTAGTAAATCCTGCGACTGGCTACTGGGAATTGTTTTCAAAAGTGGTAAAGCACTTACGAGGTCGACTATACTATTATTTTGATTTCACTGAATAAAATTATTTTGGTTGTTACCAGGGTGGTGGTTACGGCAGCACCGCTCCAGGGCTGTACGGGCCCCTGAAGATAGACTTGGGAGGAGTCCTCATAGGCTCCATACTGGGCTTCGGAGCGGTTATCATCCTGCCTAAGATTATACACGCCTTGTCGTACAGCTACGGCGGTGGATATGGACGAAGTAAGTTTTGGAGAACCTGCTAGCATTTTCTATACTTTACAAAAATGCTGGCAAATTCTTTTCACTAGGATCACCCATGAATACTTATAACCTATGGTGTTAAGTGTCTGCTCGTCTGACCTAGGGCATGGCGTTCATTGACACCTTTAAATTGTTTACTGGACGCTACATCTACTCGATGGAGGCTCTTTGGATAATTAAGTAACCCACATGACGACATAATGAGGAATAAAAAAACTCATGCTAGAAGCCTCAAACATTCATTATCCAAACTAATTTTATTTCACGTCTTTACCTAATCCTCTCTTCAGGCCTGGAAACTGACTTCGGCCAAGCTTCGGAAGTGTTCGGCAAGATCGACGAGATGCTCAGCAGATACAACGTGGACTCCACAGCCTGTATGCAGAGACTGGCCTGCTCTTACGTGCAGCTGGCAAATGAGAACATGGTGAACGGAAACGCTACTGACTTTGATGCGTTGCTGTCTTCAATGTCCAAGTAAGTGACTTCTTTTGTGCTATGAATGTTTGCAGTTATCAGCCATTTTGCAGTTTGAATTTCTCTGACCAATAGTAGCTGAATCTTTTTTACAACAAGCGACAACTATCTGCCTTTCAATTCGGAGGGATAAAGATAGAAACTCGTATGAAAATATAAACCAACAAAACAACCCAAGGTTCAAAAGTATTATCATACTCCATTATTTACAGATTTATACTTTATCTTTGTTCGCTCAAACTAGCAAGCATAGTTTGAAGGCGAGATTAGGCGATTAAGGCGAGATTCACAGTCACACTTTGCTTATTAAACAGTTTCATATTATGCACTTTAAAGTCGTAAAGATAAGGTTCATATTCGTATGAAACGTTTATTTAGTAAAATCTAAGGGCGGTCTGTGAATCTAGACCATACGCCCTAGCTAATTAATTTAGACCCTAACAAAAGACTAACATTTTGGTCTGTATTATATAAAACAGCTTCCTACTAGATCACAATATTTTTCTCCCCCAGCAACACATTAGTTCGCCGCATGCTGGACGGTACGGCAGTCTTCGAAGCGGTATCAGCAGGAAGGTCGACGGACTCCGACTGTCACTCGCTCTACCACAAATGCAAGCTCGACAAGAAAACTGTGGTCAAAATGCTCACTCAACTCGTGCCCTCGTAGAATTACTAGAAACTTTTTTTACCTCAATTTTAGTACCTTTTTTTAAGTATAGAGAAATATTTTTGTGATTTTGTTTTTTATTTATGAAAACTCCTACTGTTTCAGCTGAAGGTATTTGGTCATTTTAATGTCCATTTTCTTATATTTTTTCACTAACTACGCCCCGCGGATTCACCCGCGTAAGTCTCGATCCCGTGGGAATATCGGGATAAAAAGTATCCTATGTCCTAACCCAGTTCATGATCTACACACATTCAAAAATTCATCCAAATCCATTCAGCCGTTTTAGCGTGAAAGTGTAACAAACAAACAAAACGTACAAAAAATCTTTTTCCTTTATAATATTTGTTTAGGAGTTTAGATGTGCCACATTTTGCTCAGGGTGACTGCGATAAGTACCTAAAACTTAACAGTGATGATAAGATTTTGTAATAATTGTTCTTTTTATCGAAAACCAACCATTGCACTATACTTGAATCGCTTTAGCATGGAAATAGCGGTCATTGACCTTTCCATAATACCTCTCCGTAGGAACAAAAACAATAAACTACATTTATGATTTTTCATTATTGGAACATATTGAAGATCACTATAAGTATCGATTCAGGACGTTAACGGAATTATTTCAGTTTTTTAAATAAAGAATGCTAGAAAATGTGTGGGTCAATGACCGCTATTGCCACGCTAAAGCGATTCAGGGGCCTTATTATGAAGTATTAATGCCATTATTATTAGTGGAATAATGATGGTATTAATACTTAAAAAGGATGGTGCTAGCGGCCTTGTATAGCTCCGTCTCTCACTCACACTGGAATAATGGTGGCATTAATACGTCATAATACGGCTCCAGGTATTGGCTATAGCTAGTCACTGAAGACTTCACATTACACAACTCAGTAGGTATCCGCCAAACTTTTTTTTTGGGACGCCTATTATAAAATAACTTCTCCCGCTCTGGGCGGAGAGGGAGTGCGTGTCAGACTCTTACTGAATAAAACCCAACCGTGTTCCTTTAGTTGCCTGTGTGTTGCCAGGGGCCACGGTATCCCTTTCGGACTTTCCCGCGATCCGTGGCGGATCGCTAGGACCGATGCCTGCCGTTATAGAACGCTCGAGACACCAAAACGAACTCTTACATTACATATTATATCATAAGTGTTGCACAAAGGAGAATGACCACGACAATATGGACCACGGTACAGAGTTGCGTCAATTCCAAAGTTGTTTTAGATGGTTTATAAATTAACCAAATAACCATCTACAATTGCCATTTTGGAATCAAAACCCGCATTTCCAAGTTTTTTTAGAAAACGTAACTTAGCCTCAAAATAGAAATATCCGTCGTGTATAGAGGTAAGTTTATAGGTCGTAGTTTGGAGAGCAGATTAATTAGCATATCTGATGGGATAGAGACAAACCGAAGCAAGATAATTAAAAAAAAATCTATGCAATCATTCAATTTCATAACACAATTTCATATCAAAACAATTTCATAACTTATTAAGTTTATAAAATAAACCCCTATACAAAATTGGCATTCTAATTGCAGAATGACTTCAAAAATAAAGAAAATAATTGTAATATAATTTTTATCTTGATGCATGAGAAAAACCAGTACCGTTGATGGTCATGATTCTTTCGCATACAACTTGATTTTTTTGAAAAAAAAAAAAAACGACAAAATAAAAGGGACAAAGGTTAAAATAAAAACCCCATAATACAAATTTAACAATTTTATTAAAGTCAACACCAAAACCTATCTACATCATCTGATATGCTGGGCAGTACAATCCTTGAACTATCCATACCGCACCATTGACATAAATATTGTATTCCCTGACATTATTCGTGTACTTCTAATTATTTAACATAATTCATTTATTACCTAAGAGTTTTTATATAAAACTTATGCTTTTTGAGCATTCTTTTATCTTGATCATTGTTTTCATGATCCCCGACTGTTATGGTGCTTACAGAATTGCTGCACTTTCGACGATCGATATTAAAAAGTCTATTTCGTCTTTGAGGCAGGACCTCTTTGTACCCGTTTAAGTTTGATTGTTTAAGATCGACAAAAGTAGCAAATGTGCACGCACCTTGAGTTTTACGGTACATTTATACCCATAATGGGTAAACACAGATGAAAGACCTTGCGCAGTTCTCGCTCAGATAATAATAACGTAATATCGCCAGCCGTCACGAAACTGGGAAAAGGCTTTAGCACAACAACAGTTTGACCCGTTCATAAGATTGCGACGTTTTGACATAAGTTAAAAAAGTACAGTGCGTTCTTTATAACTTGTCCAGTGACGCGATCGGTAGCACTGTTCTGTCAGTCGCCATTTTGAACTCTATTAGCATTGAAACTAAGTTTGACAAGCATTGGTGCCAACATGACGGCAAGGGACAAGTTATAGTGAACGGTATGTAGCATTGACCACCAAAACAAAATTTAAGTCATGTGCACACAGGAGTATTCGATACACATTGCGTGAAGCCGTCAGGCTGTGCGTCCACAAGCTTCCTCCTTATGCTTTATACTAAGCCATCCGCTGGGCAATTTTTAATGCACAGTTTCTTCAAACATTTCTCTAACCCGACTTTTAGGACACGAAGTCAATTTTAGTTTTTTAATGTCTACTGCGTAGGGACTTCTACACTAAGCCATGAAAACCATCTTCTGCGATTTCCACACATTTCATTAGCACCTTCTTATTCTATTCTAAACCAGTCTGTGCTTGAAAAATTGCTCAGCGTAGACTATTCAACTATTGTGTACATAATCTTATAATAAAGCTAATTTTCACCAACGTTGGTCGTTATAATTCGTAAGTAATTATATTGCATTACAACATTACACTATTTACTTTAGTTTTAAAAATATGACAGCATCGAAGTATGGAATGGCAACTCTTGCTTGCGCAGTTAAAAGTGCACATAAGCCCTTAATAATAAACACACTTAACTTACTCAAAAACAATTGAGTAACAGAAAACTCACCAAGTGTTTCGGAATTACGGCTTACTCCAGAAATAATAATATATCTCAATACTAATCTTTGTCTGTAACAAATTAACGGCCGAGTTTGCCATTCTGAGTCTTTGCGTGGGCGAATCATAAGCAGAGTTCAAAGACGGTGGATCACGATTGGGATTGAAATATACTGAGATACATTTGGAGCGTTGGTGATTCAGACAGTCGCTCCATGTAAAATATTGGTATTCCGCTGCATCTGGTAAAACTGCGAGCCGACCCCAACATAGTTGGGAAAAGGCTGATGATTGATTAAGAGGTACAATAACGCCAAGAGTATTTTGTTCGCGTATACAGGAATAACCCCACGCGCATTCGCAAGAGTTGTCACAACAGATTCTCAATAAATGCGTTTTCCCATTTTAGATCTTATAATAAAGTTTTAGTATAATTGGAATAATAAAATAAAATGCACGATCGAGTTAGTCTGTAAGTTAAACAGGTAATAATAATGTGGTAACTAAGTGTAAACGCTTATCGAGACATTCATAGACAAAGTATATATATATATATATATGTCGCAGTAAGATGGTTATAGCCGTGATATAGTTATATCCCTAGAGATATAGCTATATACCGTATTATCGTTGTATGAAAGCGGTTCATAACTGTCTTAGTAGGAATATAACTATGATACGAGCACGATCTAGTAATGTAACTATTAGGGCACTCCGACCAAATAGGTTAGGTTAGCGGCCCACCGGTGATCGCGGAAGTCGCATTAGATCCCGTGATCCCCGGTGCAAGTGTGAGACGGAACACCGGGGTGGTTTCCCCTCGTAATAAATAAAAAAAAAGGTTAGAACTGTGGCCAATTACGTCGAAATTGGTCGCAGTACCAAAATTAGGGCACTCCGACATTTATGAACCGCTTACCATAAAACTCATATATCAACCGCAACCACGCGCCATAACACTATATTACGGTATATAGCTATATCCCTGGGGATATAACTATATCACGGCTATAACTATCTTACTGCAACATATATATAACGAGATGAAACAAAGTTTTAAAAGAGTGGTGCATGCCTTTAAAAAAGGTTGAACCTTTTTTAAATTTTCCACAATTTTAAATTAATTTCAGTTTTTGTATGAGGCGTTCTTGAGTTTATTCACCTAACTATAGACAAAAAAGGCCGATGTTCATATAGTTTACTATCCAGTCTACGAATGTCTATGTACAGTATTGGAAATTCATAGATTTGTAACTAAATGCAAGCTTATACGTCCGTACGTTGTTCGGTGCCACCCCTATAGTTAAAAGTATCAAATATATACATTTTTCATTATTAAGTATTAAATCTTTGACATCATTCAATGATGTGTGAATGGCGGGGAAAATATATATTTTCGTTTGTTTCAAAATAATAATAATAAAAAAAAAAACAAATTCATTGGCGCTGTTGCAAAATAAGTAGCATTGAACCTTTATTGAGGAAATTAGCATAAAATGAAGGTTTCATTAATATTAAGTTAATCTAATTCATTTATAATTATTTTGTATTATTGTGACCTAGAGTATACACAGGTAATTATTTCGATGACAAAAGACTTAATTCAAGAGTTAATTGAAATTTGTCACTAAAATACTATTACATAGCGGAAAGGCCCCTAAACGCGGACATATAACGGTATTGCACATTCAACCAAGTAACTTTGTGTACCCTGCACCAGTGGTACTGAACCTGTGGCTCATAAAGAGATAATCTAACCCTCCGAACATTTTAAAGCCAGAAACATAACAGTGGCTTGGCAAGTATTACGTTAACCGACAAAAAGGTTAAACACTCCTGCTGAGTATAATTGTAGGCTTAGTGCGAGTTTTTATTGAAATTCGATCGCGTTAACGTTTTATTTCAATTTGTACTGAAACTGAAAGTATCGCCATCTGGTGACAATAATGGGAACTACAATGATTTCATACAAATCGACGTATGTGGACGTTAACGCGATTGAATAGGTTTAAAATTCGCATTTGGCCCTCTGGGTGTACAATACCGCTAAATACTCGCGTACACTTACAGAAATATTCACAACAGCGCGTGAAAATAAAAGTTTACAACTAAGACTTATGTGTAGAATGTACAAGTAGGTCGCAACCCTTGAAAGACATTGCTTCGCTATAGCTAGGCGTACGATCGAGGAAACAAGGCTACGCAACAATAACATTGAGGAAAAGAAAATGAACAAAACCCTTTAGCATATTCTCATTTCCTCAAAGATACATTCATATTGTCTTGGAGAATACCTATGCGATATTATTACCCGACGCTCCCCCTTAATACCCCTACTTATTACTGTAAGCAACCAGTGAAACGCATTTATAGCTGTACAAGGATCTTTTGGCGCGTGGCCTAAATCGGAACTACCGCGGCCATCTTGTTTTTTCAATACATTTCAAAAAACAATTGCCCAAAATGTTTACCAACAGCGCCCTCCTGTCAATGTCATTCGAGCGCCGAAAGATCCTTGTAGCAGTATAAAATGATAAAAAACCATAATTTTTCTAAATTGCATTTTTAATAAGTGTTCCGATTACGGAGCAGTGACTAGCTTTCTACCTGATACAATTTGAGCTAAAACGCAGTGTCATTCAAATCGCTCCAGTGAGGTGGTGATACTACTCTGAAATGATAACTTTCTAGAAAATTCGAATAGAAGTCTAAGGCAGTACTGAAACTGTTTATTGCTTTCGACGGAAACGTACCAATTTTTCCATTATATTAAAATCGATAAATAATCGAGTAGAACTGTTCTCACAATTTCGAGTTTGTTTGCATTGTAACCAAATCCATACAGTAGTTTCGCCTCAGAGAAACGCCTTATCAAGTTTTCGTCTCTGCAAGGTGTTCGAGCTCATAGCAAGATTAAGTAATTGACCCTTAGTATGGAGACGTCCAGACGATGTTTAAAACAATAAAGGCACAGATTACTACAGAAGGCGCACTCCGCATTTTATGTACGTCTTGTCGGGCCAATTCAGTGAGCGTAATGTAGTCAGAAGATATAAGAGATACACGATAGAAAGAGAGGCAACTTCTAGGTGAATATAACTGTAGGTAATTGGCGCTGTGCGACCTGAATTGCACTTTATTGTGTCGTAGCAAGTCACTTTTTATTTAAATGATTTTGCGGAGTGAAGTATTAATCTGTAACAAGGGGCAATGTAGGCAACTGGTGACGTTTCTCCTACTATATGGACTTGGACTACTAAAAAGATAGAATTTGATGGCATCCATCATGAGTCTAATCTTAATATTTTTAGAGCTTACGTATTTTATAACGTTATCTCACTCTGATTTTGCACATAATATCTTTAGATGCCGAACCTAAGTAATTGACGTATACCGTTGACAACATAGATAAGAATACAGGTTAATAACAAAATAAAAGAAGTCTTAGGCCGATATCTATAAATGTTACTAGCACGTGCTTTGGCTTAGACCTGTTCCCGTTAGAGATGGAAACAAAAAATAAAGATAAACTAAAAAGATAAGAGTATCTTGCATTTGTAGTTAGACAGTTGTGTGGCAGTGACAGGAATAACGATAAGCCAAAGTACGTGTTAAGTAAAGTTTATAGATCTCGGCCTGAGGCATCTTACGCATCGTCCATACTAGTGCATGGGATGCACAGTAAATACACGATATTTGTTAGCCTGCATACCTAAATAATTAGTCGTATGAACGAAAATATTGCCTGTGGAAGAAAACCTCATATTCATTAGAAAACAAGCGACAGTCGCCCGATGTTCTTGGGTATACATTATGTGAAACGAAACGTGTAATGTAACATACGTTGAAACGAACCTGCCGTCCAAGTATAACCAATGCAACATGAAATGTAGCACACGTTGAAACACCATTAAACATCGCGCGACATCGCAGCGGCAAGATTCGCGGTACTGAATCCAAAGACATGTGTTTAGCAGATTGTAAGAGTTTGCTCGTGGATGTCCCTAACACCGTGTATATTATCTAAGATTCTGAATTCGAGCACAGAATAATACAGAAGGAGCACTCCGATTTTTAGGTATGAAGCTACAGACGCGGCGAACTCGTCTTGTCGAGCCAATTCAGTAAGCGTAACGTAGTCAGAAGATATAACAGTTACGCAATAGAAAGAGAGGCAACTTTTAGGCGAATATAACTGTAGGTAATTGGTGCTGTGCGACCTGAATTGCACTTTATTGTGTGGTCGCAAAAGTCGCTTTTTCTTTAAATGATTTTGCGGAGTAAACCATCTGTACTAATCTGTGATTCAAGTATAACTGCTGGAGTGATACCTAACGATTCGGGTCACTCGTCTGACCTTGCTGGAGTGATGGAGGGGCGAGCGTGAGGTACGTTTGCGTGTTGACGTGCTTCTAAGCAACGTGGTGGTACTCGATCATTGGCACAACATGTTGAAGAACGAGTTCGCATACGCCATCGGCTTTACGTCTGGATGTGGCTGAAAAAAGAACGTTACGGTTAACAACATAAAGGACAGATTGGTTTGGCTGGTCAAAGGATAGAGGGACATTACAAACGTATAGAAGAGAAGAGAAGTCCGGACTTCCCGTACTTAAAAAAAAACCAAAACTGCGCTGCGATACTTCGCGATGCTTCAAGCTCGATGACCAAGCATTAAAATATATACATTATTTCGATTGGATAAGTATTAAATTCCATTCAATAAGATATTAAAGGCAATTACAGTCGCCATCTAGTCTCAGCGACAATGCGAGTCCCAAGCCTCAGGCCAAGTGTGAGTCAGACTAGCACACGAAGGGTTCCGTACCGTATTAAGATCAAGGAAAGAACACCGAAAAAACACGTTTCTTGTATGGAGACCACCCCTTTAATTATTAACTTAATTTAATTTTTATTATTTGTTGATACAGCGGCAATAGAAATATACAATCTGTGAAATTTTCAACAGTGTACCTATTACGGTTCATGAGATCCAGCCCGCTGACAGACAGACGGACGGACAGTGGAGGCTTAGTAATAGGGTTCCGTTTAGCCTTCGGGTACGAAAGCCCGAAAAAATGTTGATAAATTTGAGGCTTTTCTGACTGATTGATATCGCCAAGACTTTAGCTTAAAGACAAAGATAGAAAGATGCGGAACCACCTATAGACACGAGCAAGTAAAGCATGTTTGTTTGAATCTTAAGTGAGTGAGTGAGTGCATGAGCTTGAGTTAGTGAGTCAAAAAAAGTCAAATAATTTATTTCAATTAGGCACAAAAAAGGCACTTTTGAACGTCAACATTTACAGAAAAATAATAATTGATTCTAGTCGCCCCTTCCAAAAGGTAGTTTTCGTATGGAGAAGAATGGGCAAGAAACTCCACCATTACTCTTTTAAAATGTTTTCACAATATCTTGTATGTACATCAATTATATAATTATATGTAAAGACGATGCACCTAGAATAAGATTACTATACCACGTTAGGTAAAAATAATGAAAGATTAAGGAATGACAAATAAATTAATCATGTGATAGATGCATGGTGCTCACATATTTACAAACATTGTAAAATTATACGATATTCCTAACATTTTTACAAGTAATAGGTACTAAGTGAGTGACTGAGTAACCTTGAGTGAGTGAGTGTGGGCTAAGTGTGTTAACTTACCACAGCTTCATAAGTAGTGAAGTTCGGTTTCAACTCTTTACCATTCATTGTGATGAAAGCACCGAGGTTCCCCATAGTATCACTGAAAAATAAAAACATTTATTTGTAAATTCACAAAAATAAATATGATTTATACCTTATCCAAATACGAGTAGGGGAGGACCAAAGAAACGATGGATGGACTGTGTGGAAGAATATTAGCTATATCATCTTTAGGGATCGGAAAGGGATTGACTACTGAGATAACGACTAATAAGAAGTATTAGGAACCTTCGTTACTAAATGTTTGAATAAGATTGTTGACAGAGATTCTTTCTGAATAAATCGCGGCAGTAATCAGTTAATACTATTAAGGTACCATTCCGTACCCGACCACAGGCGGCAGCAGCCCGTATTCCAGTCGGAAGATAGAAAAACGTGTTATCGCTCGAGCGTTGGCGGCACTCTGGTCTGCGGTCGGGCTACACGTGTCGCCTGTCGCTCGCCCGTAGCTGCCAATGACGTAGTTACGGAAGGTATTTCATAGAAATTCATATAAACCAGTTATGTCGCCTGCAGTTGCCGCCTGCGGTCGGCTACGGAATGATACCTTTAATCGTCAATATATATGCCGATAATTGTAATCGCTTGATCAATCCAACGTTATGAATTCAAATGATATAGTTTGACCGAGACCACTGTAACCCCCCCCCCCCCCGCTCGCCGCGCACATACGTAAGGCGCGGTACAGCAGTCTCGGTCAAACTATAACCCGAAAATGTAACTAGTGCCCACTATGCGAAAAGGAATGTTTTTTTAAATTGCGTAACTTTTTATTTCCTCGAGTGTACATACACAAATATCAAAAAATATTGAATTGCCGGGAGCTGTGAGTAAAACAGTAAAAAGAAAAAAAGAATATGACGCCTGTAACCCCTGAAGAGTTAGTTAGGCAGAGGTGTAGATAGTACACCCACATTTCGCCAGTTATGTTTAAGTCCCATGTAATAGGGCGCGGGCGAGCCTATTGCCATCAACCGGACACAAATCCTAAACCCGGGCTGCTACTGAGAAATTCCTGATGTAAAAACCATTAGAAAAGATTATTTTTTCATACCTCTGTTACATGTATGGGGAGTGCCACCCCTAATAAAAATGTTCGTAGCTTAGCTTTACTACACCATAATGTTTAGTGAATACGCCTTTTTTCCATTTATCATCGATGTGAGTCTCCGAGTAAAATGGATGTGCAAGTGTCACATCCGGACAGACTGACAGACGGACGTTATAAGGGTTTCATTTTTGCCATTTGGCTACGGAACGCTAAAAAATAAAAAAAAACATACCAGTAATTAGGCGCCGAGAACACCGTAATGCACTTCCCATCGTGAGCGACTTCGTATCCGTCGTTCTTGACCTCGTGGCTACGGATGACGTAATCAAGTCCGTTACGTTGCAGGAACGTGTTGGTGACGTCAGGGCCGAATTGACAACCCACGCCGCGCTTCGAGGGCGCGCGGCCTATCATCGGCTGGGGATCCGACCATAGGAGCTCGCACATTATACCTGAGGATAAAAAAAGAGTTTTATATACTTTCTGTACTCTAATAACTCGTAAAATCTATAACTAGATTTTACCCGCGGCTTCTGCTCTTCATCTAGTGGTCTCCCAGATAGAAGAAGCGATCCAACAAAAAGGCACCTGCCTGGGCACTTTTATAGACATCGAAGGAGCCTTCGACAAAACCAACTTCTCCAGCATCAGTAGCGCCCTCTCCAGACATGGAGTAGAACAGGTACTAACGGACTGGATTACGAATATGCTAAGCAAGCGAGTGGTGCGCCTTGAGAACGAGCAGCAGCTGGCCATGATAGCCAGAGGCTGTCCCCAGGGAGGGGTGCTGTCCCCCCTTCTATGGAATCTGGTGATTAATGACCTCATCACCAAACTCAACGCCAATCGGTATTACACAATAGGGTATGCAGACGACCTCGCAATCCTGGTCTCGGGGAAGGTGACGGGAACGATCTGCAACCTCACTCAGCAAGCACTACGTATCGTAGAAAATTGGTGCAGGGAATTTGATCTATCGGTGAACCCCTCTAAAACCGAACTAGTCATGTTCACCCATAAACGAGCTTTGGGCCCTTTCCGCCTGCCCAAACTGTTCGATACAGAGCTTCAGTTAGCCAACGAAGTCAAGTACCTCGGGGTTACTCTAGACAGTAAGTTAAACTGGAGTAGTCATTTAGACAATAAGCTAAACAGGGCCTGCATCACCTTCTGGCAGTGCAGGAAAATGATAGGTAAGAAGTGGGGCCTATCCCCCAAAATAATACTATGGCTGTACACCGCAGTGATCCGCCCCATGATAGCCTACGCGGCCGTGGTCTGGTGGCCCCGCACCCAGCTGGTTACAGCCTCCAGTAAACTACAACGCATGCAAAGACTGGCCTGCATGGCGACCACGGGCTGCATGAGAACTACTCCGACTGCAGCTATGGAAGCCTTGCTGGGACTACCACCGCTGCACCTGTTTATACAGCAGGAAGCGACGATGGCGGCAGTGCGTCTAAATGCAGTAAATCTCTGGGGTAAGAGAAACACACAACACACCGCGCTGCTTGAGGGACTCGGCAAGGAGTTCCCCATTACGAAAGCCATCAATGACCGGGTACCTAAACAATTTATCTTCGATAAAAAATACAAAATCCAACTTCACGAGGATCGCCGATGTGAGGGTTTGCGCCCAACAGAGCTGCGCATCTTCACGGATGGATCCAAAACAGGTAGTGGTACAGGTGCTGGAGTCTTCTCAGAGGACTTCAACATCCACATAGCTACACCATTGGGAGTCCATAACACAGTGTTCCAGGCCGAGTGCTTGGGTATTTCTCTTGCCGCTTCAGCAATTCTGGCTAGGAAAGTTAAGGACCACTCGATACGTATACTCTCAGATAGCATGGCTGTTCTGCAAGCGCTGAACAGTCACACTGTGGACTCTGGGCTGATATACGAGTGCCACCAGAACCTTAACCAGGTGGGTGACCTCAATAACATAACCATTCAATGGATCAAAGGACACAGCGGCTCGCTGGGGAACGATGCAGCCGACGAACTTGCTAGAAGGGGGTCGGACATGGCACCAGTGGGGCCCGAACCCATTGTACCACTCCCCTTCGGTTACCTACGCACTCTGGTAAGGAAACGAACTAGGGATCAGCATCACAAACTATGGTCGGACCAAGGTGAGTGCAGGCAGGCTAAGGAGGCACTGCCTACAATCGACGGCCGCCTCACGAAACAGGTTCTCCGATTAACTAAACAGCAGCTGCGTACGGTTACTGCAGCTATAACTGGCCATGGGTCATTTAATAAACACCTCTTTGTCATAGGAGTTACAGACAGTCCGCTCTGCAGAGCCTGCATGGAGGACGACGAGACAGCAGCTCACGTGCTGTTAAACTGCCCGGTGGTCGCCACTTACAGGGCAAAGTACTTCGGTAACCCAGGTACCCTACGCGAGATTGCCAGTAACACCAAGGCGTTGCTGGCCTTCTTTGAGGAGCTGGGGTGGATCGAATAACAGATTTTTCCCACCCATACGCAAAATACGCGCTTTGACGTGGAGTTGCGGAAACCAGCCCGTATTACCTATTACCTATTACCTATTACCCGCGGCTTCACTCGCGTGGAGGTCGAGAATTATCCCATAGGAACGTACGTAATCAGTCTCAAGTTCATATTACCCTATTGAATGACTATTTCATGAAATCATGCCAATTTAAGGCCGTCCATTCGTATTCACATAAATCGACAAAATGAATGCACAGCTGTCATAAAAAAAGATGTTCATAATGATGAGTACAATGATTAAGAGGTTTGGGGCAACAAAAACTAAAGCTGTATATATTTATATATCACTCACCATCTTCAGGCGGCTGCTTATTTCTATCCACCTTCCTTATATCGTCGAGCGTGATGTCATCCTTGGAGAAGAGTCCGCCATGCATCACCATCACCCGGCCATTGATGCAGTGGGCCAGCGGCAACCAGTTGTACACCTCGGTGAACAGGTCGGCCATTTGAGAGGTATACTTAGAGGACACCTCACCTCGGAAGCCGTACATGCGGTTCATGTCGAGGGTCTCGTGGTTTCCTGGAAAAATTGTAGAATAGCTTTTGTTTGGATATTGGTCAGCAATTTCTGTGGTATAAGTTTGGTTGTGAACTTTTAGACCTTCAGTCCACACCACAACCATTAAAAAAAAAACAATATCATAAATCAATTATTCAAATTACGCAGAGAATCAGCACTTTTTTAATGTCTTTTTGATAAACAGATTCACAATTTCGATACCTAACAATAATTATAGTAGTGAATACAACACTAATATAGATGTCTAGTACTTTTTCTAAATAACTACCAAATAAAATAATATTCGTAAATCATTTATACTGTTTGGTCCTCAATTAAAGTCAATCAATCTGTCTAGCCTTTTCCCAACTATGTTGGGGTCGGCTTCTAGTCTAACCTCTGCAGCTGAATACCAGTATTTTACATGGAGCGACTACCTATCTGACCTCCACAAGCCAGTTACTTTACACAGTTAGTACTGTGTAATACGATACCCCTTGATCAGACTGGTTGTCAGACTTTCGGGCTGACGACCCTTAACGACTGTCAAAGATCCACGAATGACATCCGGGACCAACGGCTTAACGTGCTTTCCGAGGCACGGAGGAGAATCGGTATGTAAAGAGGGTCACCCATCCACGGACCAACCCCGGCAAGCGTAGCTTAACCTGATGGATCGACCTGTGCGGCTGTTATTACTTAGCCACAAGCTCCTCAATTAAAGTCAAAACTTACAGTTATGCCCATATAACACAACAGAACTCACCTCTAGACATATAGAAATGGTCAGGGAACAACAGTTTGAAACTGAAAAGTGTGAAAATGCATTCCACACTGAATGATCCTCGGTCCACAAAGTCTCCATTGAAGAGGTAAGGGTTGGTCTCCGAGGGCAGGCCGTTCAACTTGAATATGTTCATCAGGTCATAGTATTGGCCGTGAATATCTCCGCAAACTGTGAACTTGGCAGCGTCGGGCACTTTGATGTCGATTAGAGAAGGCTGTTTTTGTAGGTAGGCTTTCACGTCGATGAGTATCTGGTGTTTGAGAATAAAGAAAAAATATTCGTTTATTATTAACTGCGGACCCGCCCATGCTTTGCCGCACTACTGATGCAGCGACATGTGAAAACATTGAGATTTCTGACCTTTATTTTTCCTTTGTACAGACGCCAGCAGGTCAACCTACCCGAAACTGACAAATTTTCCCAATCAACTTTGAACCTTAAGCTTTACTGATAAAGTTGAAAATCTATTAGAGAAATTTGACAGATTGTAGTAGGTTGATGTGCTGGCGTCTGTAGATAAACCTTCGGGAATTAATTTAAATATGAAAACAACACACACACGAACACGAAAACCGACGTATTTATAGATTGCAGGACAATAATAATAATAGAGTATGATAATAATTCGATCACATAGGTATGTATTAGAATTGAATGCTATTTTAGTGGCAGGTATAAAACATTGGCGGGTGTTGTGGCGCAGCTTAGAAGAGGCCTATTTCCATCAGTGGACTGCAATAGGCCGAGTTGATTTATTAAACATTGATATTGATGTGACAATGATAACACTAGCTACCTAGTTTAGTTATGTTTACCTTATAGGCATATTTCTTATGTAATTTCTTCTGTTGTTTGTAGAACTCCATCAATTCAGTGACGAATTTGAGAGTAACCATCCCATCTTCGAGCGCTGGACCGACATATTCGTCTTCAATGGCTGTCAACAAAAATGTATGTTAAAAAATTACCCTTATATTGAGCTAAAGTATTTTTTTTTACATAAGATGGGTTTTTGTTTTTTTTGGATGGCACAGCTTACTGTACTTTTTGTTCTTACCAGCCGCAGTCTTAAAAAACTTTCTGATGAACATGGAACATGTGTCTCAGACCACTTGAATACACGATTATAGACACAAAGATGCAGCAGTCTTGGGTACTTATCGATTATTATATACAACTACAACTAATTATTTTGATCAAGAACATTTCAATAGGAAAGCGGATTGGTGATCACAACATTCCCTGCAGAGGCCTTTCCTCTCAACATAAATCTTACTGAACCGTGAGACTAACAACTGTACATAGCAAGATAAACAAATGAAATTAAATGACGATGTATTTCAATCTTAGCTAATCGTGGTTTTCCGAAGGAATTGATTTTGTTATCACAATAACAATTTGATATAATCAGGCAATAACAAGATATTAGTATAGATATTACTGTCGCACAGACGAAGTATGATCGCCGCGTATGCTTGCCGGCGGACTAATTTACTTGTTGACGATATAAATTATTCATCATCTGCCTAGCCTTTTCTCAACTATGTTGGTCAAAATTCACAAAATTCAAAATATTTTATTTCACATAAAAGGGCACTTATGAAACGTCAGAAGCTAGGTGCACGGTTCCAATTGGTCGTTTCCTAAGGAGAAGAGCCGGCAAGAAACTACACGGTTACTCTTTTAAAAGTAAATGGTATTTACAATGTTTTCAAATTACAGTGTTAATAGGTATGAGAGGACAGTGTAGGCCTATCAACAAGTACCAGGTACTTAGCAAGATAAAAAATGGTCGACAGATCTAGTCTGTTAAGCCTACAACGTTCTCACATTCACAAAATCTAAAAGAAAAGAATCTAGGTATATAAAAGCAAAATCAAATAATAAAACTAAAAAGCTACTCGGCTATGTCAGCTTCCAGTCTAACCGGATGCAGCTGAATACCAGTATTTACATGGAGCGACTGCCTCAACCACCCAGTCAGGTAACAAGATAACCCTTGGTAACACTGTTTGTCAGAATGTGTTCGGTCTTCTAACGTACCGTAACAACTGTCAAAGATCTACAAACGACTTCCCGTAAATATCAAAGCCACGGAGTTTTTCTCGGTATTTATTGGATCGACAATAGCAAGCGTTGCTCAACCTTGAAGATTGAACCGTGCAGCTGTTATTATTTAGCTACAAGCCCCTCGAAACAGTATAATTATTGTTATGTCAAATATCAGCAATGTTTTTTTATTTTTATTTTTATTAAATATTACTAGTTTACTGACTAATAGACAGTGCACATCCATAACCACTCTAGTTTCTCTCTAGTCTTGTCCCACTGAAGGTCAAATGCCGCTCCCTTTTCTGTAAACTTCTTGGGCAGTATTATGACGTATTAATGCCACCATTCCAGTGTGAGTGAGAGACGGAGCTATACAAGGCCGCTAGCACTATCCTTTTCGCAGTGGAATAATGATGGCAAGAATACTTCATAATAAGGCCCCTGGTCGCCGCTAGTGCGTGCGGGAGGAACAGTATTTAAATTAGGAGTAAAAGCCGCTTACATCACATTTTGATTATCATACGACCTAATATAGGGCGAGATTAGTTCGCACTTTGACCTTACTTTGCTAAGTAAGCGACGAATATTATGAACATTATTTGTATAATGTTAACGATCATATTCGTATGCGACGCTTGCTCACATTCACTTACACGAATATGAACGTTACAAACGTAAGAATAAGGTTCATATTCGTATGAAACATTGCGAAAAATAGTAAGAAAATCTTGAATTTCGCGAGCTATCTTAGCGCATTTATTTTATTGATAGTAAAAGCAATAACCCCAGATCCAAGATGACCTCAACCAAATGAAAGAAAATGTTGAGCAACACTAATTAATTGCGTACCACACTATCAATCACATCTGAATGATTTTGAAGGATATTGCTAATCCATTGCTTCGTATGTTCCAAAAATTTGTCTGCTCAACTATGTAAATAACGCAATGTATGTTGTTGAACTGTCAAAATGAAAGCCATTGCTACTGTACGCGTCTTACGAAATTATAACGCAGGAGTCAAGCCACCAGAATTTTATTAAAGCACTATCTAACTCAGAAGAAGATGGGAAGAGCTGACAAAACAAACAACCAGTGGTCCACATTAGCCCTGGATTGATAAAACTGGAATTCAGAGGCCTTTGCCCAACAGTGGGATGATACAGGCTAACAGTAACTATCAGACATATTAAAGTGAGATTTATTGCAATTTTCTTCTTTCTCAGTATCAACTTGGTTGGCAGAGTTGGTTCCATACTAAGTTTTCTTTTTATATTTCGGAGAATATTTTTTCAAAACAGAATTTTATGCACAAAACATGACTAAATAACAATAATTACCAAAATTTTTATTATGACATTATCTTGAAAATGCATGTGTTTCAAGAAACCTAGAACTGATTGAGATAATATTAATTGGTTTTAAGAAATAAAACAGTACAACAGAGTGAAAATCACTTCTGGGCAGAATAAGGAACTAATTCAGTGCAAACTGATGGTTTGAACTGAATTAGTTGATGTTCTTTGATTTAAAATAAACTATTTTATACCAATACTTACTCATGGCCTCTAAGTTGATGGAATCAGCTATGTTGACCTCCTTCTTATCAACGGAGATTGCCTTCTCAAAGGCAATTTTCTTAACTATCTTATTGCATTCAGTAAACTTCATTTTTGCATCTTGGTCACTTGGCCTAACTTTGGTTACCTGTAAAACGGGGCACTCTTTTAAATTCTTCACAATTTTTTCTTTTTTAAATGCTTTTTTGAAACAAATAAGTCCTCAAGCACAACAGTTTCTTTCTATTTCTCTGGTTGAAGCACAACTACTCAAATACAGAGAAACATAATAAAATTTGATACTGCTTTTGTAAAATTTTAAGGCAAATGAAATGTTTCCACAAAAAGTTTAGTGTAAAAACATCTTTATTCAAAATAGGCATAGTCACCATAAATTACAAATATCTGATCATGGGACAGAGAAAGGGGTAAGCCCAAGGGTAAGGATCTTCAGAGACATCAGATTTGGAACAGGCAACTAGCTTTAACTTTCTGACTAACTGACTGACTCTTTGACAATTCAAAAGTGTACATGGTTTAATTGAAGTAATTGCTTTGAGTTATGAGTTTGAGCCGTATTTGTGTACGTGAGTTGTCTTACGAGATGTCAAGAGGTTTTCCAAAATACTTTGACAGCTACAAAGTACATGAACATACAGTATCCAGCTGTTGATATGATACATGGAGATTCAGGAAAAGGCTGGCTTAGCAGCGTGTTGATTCTAACACTCATACTTGTGACAGTCTTGTATGTGCATAATGTTGTGACATGAACTTATATGCATATTGCATTATTAGGGTGTGAGCATGACTGATCATGCTCACACCTTAATAATGGTATACCTTATTCAATATCAGTGTTCTCAGTTATAATATGCAAATTACAATAGGCCAACATTCTTTAACACATTCTGAGTTCGACTATGAGGAGGATGGATGCACATACTCCACAAGGATTATAGCTGATTTTTTGTACTTTACAGCTGTCTATTAACTGGGAAAAGGAAATAAAGAGTTTACTGTATTGAGATTTAGTCAACCCGGGGCATTTCTGTAATCAAACTTTCCAGTTGACTTCTACTAACTATGTATTTAAGTATACAATTAACGTTTCTACTACTGATCATTCTCAAGTTTTTAAACGCTTACCCGTTTTCTGTAGCTATCACTAATCAAGCTATATTTCAATACTTACATATTCGAAATCCTTAAGTGCTAGTTTGTACTTTCCTAGGGACATGTAAGCCGCCGCTCGTCTGTAATAGGCCTTCGTATATGACCTGTCCAAGTCTATCGACTTCGACGCGTCGCTCAAGGCATAACCAAAGTTCTCCAGCCTCAAGTTAGCTATACTCCTATTCGCGAAGAACACCGCATTCTTCGGATTCTTGTCTATTGCTTTCGAGTACAACTCGATTGCATTATTGTAACTCTGTTCTGAAATTTGAGGTTATGTCAGTAAAAATTTGTTTTATTCCTGTCACGATTAATATGCTGTAAATATCACTCAGACATCGTATTTTCTGCTAATTGCCGCTAAAGTGTTGTTTCTAATATGAAATTGGGAAAACTTACTTTTGAAATATTCATTAGCTTCGTTTTTCAGTTTATCCGCTGCCTCTATGTCCTCCTGGGAGATGGGCCCAGTAATTTCTTCGTTATTAGCCATAGTTTAGCGTAACAATGTTGATATTTTTAAAGCGTTTATAGAGAAATAATGGCTTAATCATAAGAAATGTGATTTTTTCACATACATTTACATGTTATCCGCAATTCATGAAAAATTAATTGACAGATGGTTGAATGAATTTCTGAATGAATTTGTCATGTGAATGAATGAAGTACTAAAATAAATGAACATGAACATCGGTCTACCAACAAGTTACGTTTTTTCGTTTCATAAAAAACAACTTTGTGGGGATAAATCTAGTAAATTAATGACTAGGAAAAAATATGTGACATAAATTAAGTAAATTACATAAAAGAAAAGTTCTATAAGTTATGTTTTTTTGATGGCCTGTTCAAGACATAGACAATTAAAAATAAAATCGTCAATCGTCAATTCAAAATTAATCTTGTCTATGATTTTTCTTTTACCGCTAAATTCAAAGTAAAATTTGGCTCGGCTGCAAGAAAATTGTTTTAACTTAATTTTAATATTACGAGTCCACAAGCAACGTTAAATTAACGTGGAAATCTCTTTAAATATTTTTGTCTGGATTCGCCCTTACACTTATTTACCCTATTTAGTATTGTACAAGTAGGTGTGTGTTGGAATTTAATTGAATTTTAACAAATGAAAAGCGTTTGTTTAAAGATAAAATTAAGTAAGTTTATGAACCTTATTTCTGATGTTCACAGATTAAGATGATCGTGAGAGTATTAGACTGAAAAAAAAGGGAACCGAAATGGGAAGCCGTGGTAAGTTTTATTTACTTAGTACCTACCTACGAATTAGTTTCGTAGTGTTCCTTTTCCATATGATTTCCTAGTTTTCCTAGTTTCTAGGTATGGAATTTAATAATTACCTACTCAAGAGAATACAGGCTACTAAACCATTAACCACCACGATGTCTAGACTAGGCATGGTAATACCGCGGGCATTTGCAGTGAACTACTTTGTACCCTTTTATACCCTTAGTTATAATGTTGAAAAATGGTTCCCCGCCAGTGTCCGCGATACCTCGTTGACCATCGATACGTTGACATAGGCATGCAGTCACAGTTCGGCTCTATCAATGCTCGGTTCTCGACGGGTGGCCCCCGACCCACCGTGACGCCCATCACCTCGCCCGCCCCACGCTAACACTGCGTTTCTATTAGTGTTCTTTCCGACTGTTTTTTCTTTTTGCTCGGCTCCTAAATCCAAAAACCTGGGCTATCAAATACAATAAAAAGTAAGTTCAAAAACTAAAACCCGACTGCAGAAAAATCGTGCTCTAAAAAGTATGAAACAAGAAAATATTTCAGACAGAAATCAAGACAAAGGTATAAATGGTTTTAAATGAAAATGGTTAGGGTAAAGCCGTCGTCGCATGCCTACAATTACATTCACATGTTAAATAATTACATGCATTTCTTAGTTAGTCACCACAGTGACAAGTTTATATTTTTTGATACCAACATTTTTGTTGATAAGCTAAGGTCGACTAGGGATACTGTGTATCTGCCCATTAGTTTTAGACGTCAAATAGCTAGGCTATTAGCTTTTAATATTAACCCAGACATAATTAGTATGTCGAAGTCAACTTTAATTAGCACCACAATTAGTAATACTACTAATGTTAAGGTGGTTAACTCAAATAGTTTAAACTAGTTTGTAAGACAACAGAAAGTACCAATAACAGTATAGTTACATTTAATAACAAAAAGGTATTTTCTAGCACTGTAGTTAACTGTACAAAAGGGGCTAAGCAGAAATCCTTGAAATTATTTCATCAAAACATTCAAGGTTTTTCTTCCAAACAATTGGAAATTGAATTGTTTTTAGAAAAAACAATGTTTGACATTATTTGTTTTACTGAGCATTGGTTAAAAGATTATCAAATGTTAATTAACTATGAGAATTATAGTGTGATTAGTTGCTATAACCGAAAATCGATGCTGCATGGTGGTTCACTAATTTTAATTAAAAGTTGTATTAAATCAAAAACCCGTAATGACATAGTTGAACTATCGGTTGAACATAGCATTGAACTGTCTTGTGTTGAGCTAGATAAGCATGTCATAGTGTGCGTTTACAGACCCCCTAATTATCAAAACTACTCTATATTTGAGTCAGTAATGGAAGATGTTTTGGCAAAACTTGCAACTGGTAATAAATCAGTAATTATCTGTGGTGACTTTAACATTAATATTTTAGAAAATAATTCAAATACCACTAGATTTCTCAATCTGTTCAAATCATTCAATTTGTCAAATGTGTTTGAAGAACCAACCCGAATAACTGCGACTACTGCTACATGTATTGATAATGTGTTTTGTTGCTGCGATTATTTAGATAAAGCAATAGTTAATTATCTCCCTTCTGATCACAGTGGTCAAACCATAACTTTTGAGTCCAACATTCCAATACAAAAAGTGCAGATACAATACAGACCAATAACATCTGTTAATTTAAATAAATATAATAGCACTTTAGTCTGTAAATTAAGTAATCAGGACTTTACAATGAACAATGTTAATATTTTGTATAAAGAATTCTTTTCGTTAGTCCAAACCGAGTTCGATAATTCTTTTAAGAAGAACACTAAGACTATCAGCCCTAAGTTTTTATTTAGTGACTGGGCAACTAAAGGACTCAGGAAAAGTAGGGATAGACTTTTCGAGCTGTATGGCCTTAAGCCTTATATTAACACGGAAACTTTTAATAAATATGTTGCTTCTTACTCTAGAACTTTTAAGAACACTTGTAAGACAGCTAAAGCCTTATACATTAGCAACAAGGTTAAATCAGCAGACAATAAAATACAGACGGTTTGGAAAATTATCAATAATGAAACGAACAGGAACAAAAAGCATAATTCGGAGTACACCCTGAAGACGTCATGTGGTGGTCTCATTTGCGATAGCAAAGAAGTTGCTCAAGAATTTGTAAATTTCTTTACCAGTGTCCCACTTAAAACTACTGAAACCTTAAATTCCTCGCCCTCGCTCTCTTTTGATTTAGTGAGGGCGAATGTTTCAGCATGCCCGATTGAATTTAACTTTAAGCATATTAACCCCATAATAGTAATAAAAGCTTTTAAGCAAATAAAGATCAAATTGACCGAAGATCTTTGGGGAATGTCCATTAAAATCTGTACCTCCATAATTGAGACCATAGCGCCTTACTTAGCCTTAATATTTAATTTGTGTGTGGATCAAGGAGTCTTCCCGGATTTAATGAAATACAGCAAGGTAATACCACTTTTCAAATCCGGGGACAGTAAAGACACCAATAATTATAGACCCGTATCCGTGTTGCCGGTTTTCAGCAAGGTGTTTGAAAAGGTAATGCTTATTCAAATGCTCAATCATTTTAACACAAATAAAATCCTCCACGATCAACAGTATGGTTTCACCAAAGGACGTTGTACGACCGACGCCGGTGTAACCTTATTAAGACACATTTTTAACGCGTGGGAAGAAGCCCAAGACGCAATAGGAATTTTTTGTGACCTCTCCAAGGCATTTGATTGCGTCGATCACGAAACCTTACTCTTGAAACTTGAACATTACGGACTTGGAAAACTTGCGCTCAATTTAGTAAAATCTTATTTAAATGATAGACAACAGCAAGTTCAAATAAACGGTATCAATTCACCAGGTTTAAAAGTAAAAATGGGTGTGCCACAAGGCTCGATTTTGGGTCCATTCCTCTTTTTAGTGTATATTAACGATCTACTCCATTTATTACAAAATCAACCACAAATGGTGTTATTTGCTGACGATACTTCCTTAATTTTTAAGGTAGATAGACGTGCTACAAATTTTGACGACGTAAATAACGCCCTACTGCAGGTCCAAAATTGGTTCACTGCTAATAATTTAGTATTAAATGGAAAAAAAACTAAGTGCATAAAATTTTCTTTACCAAATGTTAAAAGTAGTAATTGTGAGATAGTATTGAATCAAGAGAAACTAGAATTTGTCGATAAAACGGTTTTCCTGGGGATCACGCTCGACTCAAGGCTACAATGGGGTCCTCATTTAACATATCTTGCAGGACGGCTAAGTTCAGCAGCATATGCTGTCAGAAAAATCCGTCAATTAACTGATGTAGATACCGCGAGGCTAGTCTATTTCAGTTATTTTCATAGTATCATGTCTTATGGTATTCTGCTGTGGGGACGGGCTGCAGACATCGAGTCTATTTTTATTCTGCAGAAAAGAGCTATCAGAGCCATATATTATCTCCGTAGGCGCGATTCTCTAAGGGAACTGTTTAAGGACATTAACATCATGACGGTACCTTGTCAATATATCTATGAAAACATCATGTACGTAAGAAAAAATTTACATCTTTTTAGTAAAAGAGGTGATAGACATAATTATTGTACAAGAAATAGGAATCTTTTAGTTCAACCAGGTTTCAGACTGGCTAAAGTAGACTCATCTTTCATGGGGTACTGTTTAAAATGTTACAATAAAATTCCTCCCCACATACTTCAACTGAATGAGACGAAATTCAAATCTTGTATAAAACGCACACTATGTAGGCAGGCATATTATAAGTTGGGGGATTACATAATTGATAAAAATGCTTGGCTCACTGCTGGTCCTGCTCCACAAGCATAAACTAATTGATTAGCATTTGAAAATACCGTTGGAGCTGCTGAAGATTTTAAAAACTATCTTTGCATTGTATAAATTCAATGTCTTAGCATTGTATAATTGCATAACACATGTGTGAGTACTATGTACCGACTATAAAGCTACCATTTAGGTACTGGGTATGTCTTTCATTGACTTGAATGTGCCCTGGCGGCTGAGAGTATGTCATGCTCACTTTAATGTCTCGCTGGCGGTGGCGCGTGTGTTGGATCATTTAGCTCCCTTCAAAATGGTTGAGCTGAATGGTGCTAATCCATGCGTCATGTTCGTGAACGGGCGCCGTCAGTAGGGACTGGTCATCTCTTAGCTGCCACGGCGATTTTAATTTAATTTATATTTTTATTTCTAACGGACGCTTTTAATGTTTTGCATCGTTCTCACATGTATAACTTCAATATGAATGATGTAACCAATATTATGTAACCATTTTATTTTATTTAAAAGAGTGTCCGTGGAGTTTCTTGCCCGTTCTTCTCCATAGGTACCTACTACGCTTTGGAATGGGCGACTAGCTTCATATTTCTGACTGACCGACCCCTTGACAATTCAAAAGTGCCTGTAATTGGTTTATTTGAAATAAATGCTTTGAGTTTGAGTTTGAGTTTGAGTTTGAGTTTACACCTACAAAATTTGATTCATACTTTTTAGAACGGGATTTTTCAGTAGTCGAGTTTTAGTGCTGATTGTTGACATTTGAATAGGAGTCGAAAGGGGTAATTTGGTTGTAAATGACCTCTTCTCCGGTCAACGGATTGCCGACATATAACCAATAACCCTGTAGGTATATAACCTTTCATTGATACCAAATAAGGCATCAATTAAAAAAAAAATGACGTGTCAATTTAATGTGACGTTACATAGCCACATTACGATACCTCATTTGTCAAATTATGATGAGAATTTTAGAAGTTTTGAGGGAACACATGAACATACATACCCACATACACATTTCCATGTACCGGTCAAAATCATAACCCTTCGCCGTAGTCGGGTAAAAGGATTTTTTATATCCGACTGGTAGTTCCAGAGATTAGCGATTAGTACTCTATGTGTTAATCCAGGTAAACAATGTATTAATTCCATAATACATTGTTTTCATATGATGCTATTGTTTTACGCGGCGCGTGCCAGTACCTAAAGCTCCCAGTCGGCATGATTTTTTCCGACATATCGTCATATTTCAGTCAATTTACACAAAACTTTAATGAATTATACACGTAAACCTTCCCCTTTCCGAGCATTGGTGAAAACCGTATGAAAATACGTTCGGTAGTTTTTGCGTTTATCGCGTTCAGGCAGACAGACAGACAGACACGGCGCGGCGCGGTGACCTACTTAATGAGTGAACCTCCCTTATAGACCACAGATAATAGTAGATTATTTACCAAGGGCATAAAGCCGTGCCTTATGTCACGGGCGCTATATTGAATCCTGAGCATAAGCAAAACGAAGAATTTAGGGCTCCCGAACGCATTCTAATAGGTAATAGCGTAATAGGTGATACGAGCTGCTGTCCGCAATTCCAAGTCAAAGCGCGTATTTTGTGTACGGGTGGGAAAATTGGTTATTTGATCCACCTCGGCTCCTCAAAGAAGGCCAGCAACGCCTTGGTGTTATTGACAATCTCACGTAGGGTACCTGGGTTACTGAAATGAAATGAAATGAAATTGTTTATTCTGTAAATAGGATATTGGAATCACTTTTACACGTCATCTTAAAAAAATAATTAAAAATTAGCTAGATGAGTGAGGTACTATGCCCTGTATGTGGTTACCACCGGGCGGTTTAACAGCACATGAGCTGCTGTTTCGTCGTCCTCCATGCAGGCTCTGCACAGCGGACTGACTGTGACTTCTATGACAAAGAGGTGTTTATTAAATGACCCATGGCCAGTTACAACTGCTGTAACTGTACGCAACTGCTGTTTCGTGAGGCGGCCTTCGATTCTAGGGAGTGAACCGAACGCATTATATGAAGATCAGTTAACTCCTGAGTGAGGGACTAGAATCTTGAGTGCAGCGAGGGATTCAAGCTCGCCCAAAATGAAGGCAAATAATTATTCCCGAGGAGAATACCAGACTCTACTTTTCATCTTCTGAGAGATAATAAAAAGCAATACGAATTTTTAGATGTGGTTCCCAACCCTGATCGCATTATTGACCAGTACCATAATTACGCAATACACGATCAATCGGAATTTGAATCGTTTTGAAATAAATTGCTAATCCATTGCTTTATAAAGTACGAAAATGTGTTGCGTATTATAGATAGCAGGTTATAATAAAATTCAGTAGGTACAATATTATTGGGAGGTAATACAATATTCTAGCCATGTATCATAGACGCAGATATTTGCCAGTGACCTTGAGTGGTTGGCTTGCGTGTTCTGTACTGAGCTCACGCAACTCGTCGTACGTCCAGCCAGTAATAAGACTCGCCCATCAATGAGCGCTGTCCCAAATTAGACGCATTATTAATTTATTATACATAAAACAAAAGGTATTGTGATGAAACACATATACTAAAATATCTATAATTAAATTTTCTTTATAATGGTGAAGGTTTCAGAAAAATACGCTTGATAGATTTTGCGTGATTCTTTGTTTTTTATCCGCGTTAGATATAACTTTACAAATTAATTTCACTATGTACTCGTAATATAAACATAATCTAAAATATACATATATTAAGTTATTAAAAAAATGCTCTAATTAAACATATTTTTTCAAAATCATTAACACTACTCGTTTAGACGTGATCTTCAGTATAAAATCATTAAAAGTCGGTTATCGTTGCCTTAACACAACCAATCCATCATTTGTTGGTCTTCCCGAACTCATAAAGCCATTCTCAAAATTCACGACGACATGTTCTGCATACCTACTTACTCAATGCTTATTCTATCCATTGTAACACCACACACAAGTTCGGAAGTTCGGTGTTTGTCAATATTGTTTGAAATCTGTTTCTAGGTAACCTGTAAAGCACAACCTTCACGGTCAAAGGAGACTAAGGCAAATGTCTATGGACCAACAGCGATACAGTTTTGATATTTGTATAGGATAACCTCATGTTAACTCTTCTGCAAACAGGCATCAAATCTAGACCAAGACAAATACAAAAAAAAAACACTTTTATAATATACCTACATAAAGATAGTTATTGGATACTTGGGCGGTCAGTAAGGGCAATTACCTTAACCGTTGCGTCGTGGTTACAGGGAAATATACTTAGGAGACTGCCCTTAACTTTCTTTTACATTTTGATCGGCGTTTACAGATTAAAAAAAAAAAATAAGGGCAGTCAGCACGAAAATAGTAAATTTATTAAAAACTTTTTTTGATGCCAATCGATTTTGTTCCTTATGACAGTCTCCAAAGCACGCTTTCCTATAGTGTAAATCCTGTAAATTCTAAAGGCGAGTTTTTTCCCTTAGAACAAGGTTAAGATATCATGAGCTACCCTGCACTAATATCTAAACCGTGTGACTGTACCTAAATTACCCTAGGCTGATAAAATTTTCGTTTTTCCTAATTACGAGAATGTTAATATTAGTGTTTGAGTCGGTTCCTTAGGGGGAAGGGCCGCACTCCACCCCGTACGGCCCTGTAGAGCTCATCTCCGGACTGGACACTCCCACCGAAATAAGAAATGAATTCCCAAATAAGAAGTCCGATACCTTGTCCCATTAATAGGGCAAGGAAAGAATTGAATGAGATTGTAAATAAGACAGGAATTCATAGTTATGAAAGTACATTGGATGTGGTTTTAGAAAGCTAATAAATAATAGAGGGATGTAAAGTATATTATTATATAAACCTGTGAGTAACCCTCACGTTAGCGTAACAGGTATTTGATCAGTCATTACTCACATGATACCTTACATATGCACTCGGAGTACTCAGAGCAACACTTCCACAAAGTGACGCAAGCGGCTTCTCAGCGGCATTGCGTCGGTATCACGTTCTTTTGGAGACACGGTCCCTAGCAGTTCTTTCGATCTGATAAACGTGACGAAGCGGGTTTCCCTGCGGCAATCGTGTGACAGTCCTCATACAAACAACGGCGTGGTTAGTTCCAGCGGCATTGCGTCGTATGCGTGGTATGCAAACCAGAAAAACCATGTGAAGTGGGCAGCGGCGCTATCGGTCGAGTGCAAATTGGAGTGTGGTATTAGGCAGGGTGGTTTAAGCTCACCTCTATTGTTTAACATTTATGTTGACCAGCTTGTCGAGCGGCTCAGTAGCACACATGGCGGCTGCTTTATTGATGACACTTGTTTTAACAATATTAGCTATGCAGACGATATGGTACTGCTGAGCGCCTCCATAAGCGGGCTGAGAAAACTTTTGTCTATTTGTGAGAAGTACATGGATTACCCTATATCTGTAAAAAGAGTGAAATTTTAATATTTAAACCAGGCAAACAACAGCCTACCCATGTGCCTCCTGTATGTGCCTCCTAAGTGCATAAAATTTTCTTTACCAAATGTTAAAAGTAATAATTGTGAGATAATATTGAATCAAGAGAAACTAGAATTTGTCGATAAAACTGTTTTCCTAGGGATCACGCTCGACTCAAGGCTACAATGGGGTCCTCATTTAACATCTCTTGCAGGACGGCTAAGTTCGGCAGCATATGCTGTCAGAAAAATCCGTCAATTAACTGATGTAGATACCGCGAGGCTAGTCTATTTCAGTTATTTTCATAGTATCATGTCTTATGGTATTCTGCTGTGGGGACGGGCTGCAGACATCGAGTCTATTTTTATTCTGCAGAAAAGAGCTATCAGAGCCATATATTATCTCCGTAGGCGCGATTCTCTAAGGGAACTGTTTAAGGACATTAACATCATGACGGTACCTTGTCAATATATCTATGAAAACATCATGTACGTAAGAAAAAATTTACATCTTTTTAGTAAAAGAGGTGATAGACATAATTATTGTACAAGAAATAGGGATCTATTAGTTCAACCAGGTTTCAGACTGGCTAAAGTAGACTCATCTTTCATGGGGTACTGTTTAAAATGTTACAATAAAATTCCTCCCCACATACTTCAACTGAATGAGACGAAATTCAAATCTTGTATAAAACGCACACTATGTAGGCAGGCATATTATAAGTTGGGGGATTACATAAATGATAAAAATGCTTGGCTCATTGCTGGTCCTGCTCAACAAGCATAAACTAATTGATTAGCATTTGAAAATACCGTTGGAGCTGCTGAAGATTTTAAAAACTATCTTTGCATTGTATAAATTCAATGTCTTAGCATTGTATAATTGCATAGCACATGTGTGAGTACTATGTACCGACTGTAAAGCTACCATTTAGGTACTGGGTATGTCTTTCATTGACTTGAATGTGCCCTGGCGGCTGAGATTATGTCATGCTCACTCTAATATCTCGCTGGCGGTGGCGCGTGTGTTGGATCATTTAGCTCCCTTCAAAATGGTTGAGCTGAATGGTGCCAATCCATGCGTCATGTTCGTGAACGGGCGCCGTCAGTAGAGACTGGTCATCTCTTAGCTGCCACGGCTTATTTTAATTTTTGAATTGTTCTTTGTTTTTTTATATTTTTATTACGGACGCTTTTAACGTGCACGTCTTTCTACATTGTTCTCACATGTATAATTTCAACGTTAATGATGTACTTAACCAACATTTTGTAAAAAAAAAAAAAAAAAAAAATGATTTAAAAGAGTGTCCGTGGAGTTTCTTGCCCGTTCTTCTCCATAGGTACCTACTACGCTTTGGAATGGGCAACTAGCTTCATATTTCTGACTGACCGACTTCTTGACAATTCAAAAGTGCCTGTAAATGGTTTAATTGAAATAAATGCTTTGAGTTGAGTTGAGTTGAATTAATTCTCAATGGAATAGCCCTAAAGCAGGTTCAAGCTTTTAAATATCTGGGTCACATTGTGACTGGTGAAGTGGTGACCTCAGGGACGATGAGGATATTGAGCGGGAGCGCAGGGCTCTAGCGGTGAGAATTAATATGCTCAGACGCAGATTCGTACGATGCTCAAGAGAAGTGGAGGTTACGCTATTCAAAGCTTATTGCCAGTCCTTCTACTCGAGCGGCCTGTGGGTGAGATATACGCAGCGAGCCTACAGAGCCCTGCGCACTCAGTACAATAATGCGTTCAGGATGTTGTTTTATCTGCCGTGGCGGTGCAGCGCGTCTGGGATGTTTGCTGAAACGCGCACTGATGGTTTCCAGGCCATCATGCGCAAGGCTTCCCTGCTGGCCCGTATACGGGGTAGCAACAACGGCATTCTGAACACAATAGCTGTACGTTTTGACTGTCCCTTTCAGAATCAGTGTGTCATGTCTTGTGTGGGTGTGGCGAGAAATATGTACTAGGTAAAGGTTTCTATGGGTCTATACCACCCGAAATAAAGTTTTATATTATTATTATAGACATTTCTCGGGACCCCGGACCTTTGGAAGGCGTACGAGGGGCCAAAGCCAACTCGCAGATGCCCGTTAGACGTGTTTAATGAAACGAGGCACCAACTGACGATTATCCATGTACGCACTATGCTAGTGCACCCAAGAACAACCCCCGGTTGGTGCAGGACTATTGCAAGTTATGGAAACAAAGATATTGGATTATGGGTTTGGGTGGCTAAGTATAGTCTTTCCATAGTTCTAGAACTATGGAAAGACTATGGCCCCTGCCTGACCAATATCTTATATAAAATACACAGGTAAAATGGTAGGGGGTGACTTGCACACTCAATAATGGGCCCCCGAAAACGGTCGCTAGCACAAAGTGTCGTATTATTATTATAATGCTTTTGTTTTGTTTTACTGTTTTGCTGTCGTTGTTAAGTGCGTTGTTAGATAATTTCGTGGCCGCATTGCTAGGTGTGAAGGTTTTCGTTATCAAATGTTTTCGCTGTAAAGATATTCGTTGTTTCGTGCTATCGACGTTAGATTATTCGTTATCGCATACTTTCGGCGCTGCGTTATTCGGTGTAGCATATTTCGAGGTCACGTAGCGGACTCGTTTTAAACTGCACTTTTTTTTCTAGCTTAGGTATTGCTTATATAGTTCATTCTGCCTGCATCTAAAAATCTAGAGGTAGGTATTATATTATACATATAAAGGTATAATCTACCTGCATTAAAGACAATATTACTTTGCATGTAGGTCAACATTCAATCTGTGTCATGCAATAAAACAACAAAAGACATACAAATAAGACTGTTAAAGTTTCTGGTTAGTAAAAATGTTAAAAATAAGTGCAACAAAGAGTATGATAAGTTATTTCCCATCTGTAAAATTTTACCCATAGATAAAAAAATAGATTATTTGGTAGAGCTGGAATATTATTATAATGATGAGTATAAAGTTAATGTTAAAAATAAGTACAACACACGTAGGGTTAGAGAGAACAAGCTGGTTCAACCACAGATAACAAATTATTATGGGAAGAGAACATCTAAGTATTTGGTACCTAAAGTATTTAACAAAATAAATTTATTAAGAGAAAAAGTAAAAATTAGCAAAGGATCACTTAAGACAAAATTGAAAAACATTATACAGGATAGTAAACAGAACTAAATACATTGTATAAGAACCATAACAGTATAATATATAAGCAGTAGTTATGTAATAAGATGGTGCATTGTTATGTAAAAGAGCGCCTCTCGCCATCAAACGTAAAAGTTTGGCGAGTTTAGAATTAAGTAACTCCTCTGTATTACAATATAATTAAATAAACTAAAAAAAAAAAAAAAAAAACTTATAATATATACATTGATTACTTTATTAAAATGATGTTATAATTTAGTAACACGAGTAGGTAAAAATTTGCGTGTGCAAAAATAGAACTTATTAAACTGAAACCTACATTATTGTTTTTAATGACTGTTTATTGATTACCATACCAGTTGCAATATAGTACAAACAAATATTACAATAATACTGCTCTTGAATAAGAATGCAGAACTGGGTTCCGGACAGTCTCCTGCATGTGAGATTGTTTTGAAGTAAGTATCTGCGCGCGTAAACTCCTGTCTTTCTGCTACAAGGTTGTCAACAGCAGCGACGCCAGCTGCCGGCATTGTCCTTCCGCGACTCAACTGCCAGGCACCAACTGGATACAAAGACCATGTTTAATTTCCACAGATTTTATTTATCACAGATTATATCTAATATTGGTCCCCATTTATAGCACACTTTAAATAATATGGAACTGTGATCCCTTCCGCGACTTAAGAGCGTTTATCTTAAAAGTGGGCAACGTCGCAAATAGCTGTCAAATATTACGCTGTTTTGATTAATTTGGCAATATTACTGAATGGAAATATGAAATGTGACTAACTAGTGAACTAGAATAATATAAATGAATTGCAATTGTAATACTGAATTTAATGTTGTAACCGTTTTAGGTGTAAAAAAGGCATTTAGAAAGTTTCCAAAAACTTTTTTTACATCTTAAACTAAATATTCGGTGTTACAATATAAATTGTTGCATTTTATATTCAATATTTTAGTTTACTAATTAGCCATATTTCTTATTTCCATACAGTAATATTGCCAAATTAATCAAAACAGCGTAATATTTGACAGCTATTTGAGACGTTGCCCACTTTCTGTATAAACGCTCTTAATGAATGAAGGAAGGTAATATTATGTATTTAGGAGTAAGTATATAAGAAGAAGGTTTGAAAATGGCAGAAAAGTTGAAAGGGAATCGTTTTTCTTGGTATCGCACGTGATGAGGAGGGATGAAACGAATGGATGGAAAGGGAGAGGAAGACAGAACAGATGGATGGATTGTGTGATGAAAGATATGAAAGAGAAAGGAGTAAATGATAGCACGGAGATGAACAGGGGACAGTGGAAGAATAAAACTTGTGACACCGACGCCAAGTAATATGGGATTAGGGCAGGAAAATCGCGCATCGTGAGGAAACCGGTATGCCTGAGAGATATTTCTCGACAGCACGTGAAGCCAAGTCAGAGGCCCATGGGCTGCTTTAATACTCTGACACCAGATTAGTCATGGTGATTAACGTTACGTTTACGTTATGACATTCTTGCTAGTGCTGCAGGTGCCATTAACAGTAAAAAATCTATGTTTTAAATGTAAATAATATGAAGACAGATGAAATAATCAACTTACTTTGTCTATTGTTGGTGCCATTGTTTTTACAACTGTACGCTATCGCATATCCATGGTAGTCAGTCGCTAAAATGTAGATTTCCTCTTGCTCTAGAATAATAAAATGAAGAATTAGGATACTTTGATTTTAAATTGAATAGTCAAACAAAAAGCTAGCTTAGAGAGATAGATACCTTCAGAGTCAGCCATCTCAAGAGTAAATTTTCCACTGTCAGCTGTAGTTAATCGGGCTACTCCTACTGTTTGCTTTGCTTCTTCACCAATTACTTCGATGGAATTGATATTTATGTAACCTCCATCGTATGACAATAGGGAACCAATACATCTACTTTGTTCTCCGACTGCGTCGTATCTTTGGATCTGATACCAGGTACTGTTTGCGAACTGTAAAAATACACATTGACGAATGAGCATTAATAAGGTAAAGTCGACATTATACAACGAAAAATTGAGAATAAAAAGAGTTGATAGAGGATTATTAACCTACATAAGTGATCTTAAAAGTTTGTTGCCATGGATCGAATGAAAACCCCTTGTAAAAATACAAATAACGTGACATGTTAGGTTTAGGTTGATTTTGAATACACACCAACTTGAATTACAACGCACAGAATTTGTTGTATTTTACCATCATTTCTTAAATTTTAACAAAAATCTCACTGTCACACATTTAATGCTCAAGAAATGAATGACTTGTCAAGCGTCCACAGCAAGATAGGATAGCCTTTTCCCAAGTATGTTGGGGTTGGCTTCCAGTCTGACCGGATACAGCTGAATACAGTATTTTACATGGAGCGACTGCCTATCTGACCTCTAAAACCTGGGACCACGAACCGGTATTTATGGGTAATACGATACCTACCACTTGGTACCTAAGACTGGTTGTCCGAGTTTTGGGCTTCTGACTACCCGTAAGGACTGTCAAAGATCTACTAATGACAGTCGGGACCAACGGCTTAACGTGCTTTCTGAGGCACGGAGCGGTCTCGATATATGATCACCTATCCACGAACTGACCGCAGCAAACGTAGCTTAACCTTCGATCGACCCATGCGGCTGTTATTATTTAGCCATGAACCAGGAGAAAAAAGCACCTAACTACTTATTTTTATTTAAAATTTTAATTATTATTGCATATTTTTCCTTCCGGCGAAACGGCACTGAAACTAGAACCTTCGGTGAGAATCCGTCACAGACTTTGCCGGGTTTTTTTCTAGAGTCTCCAGCGCAACGACTTCGCTTGAAAATTGGAAGTCGTTGCATGCTATGCGTGCAATGTCACAAACATCTCGCTTTGTTGCAGACGAAGATGTCTCCGTTTTCACAATAAAGTGAGCGATACTTTCTGAATCCATCAAAGTGCGTAGATAGAAGGTGAGTGAGTATATAAAAAAAAAACTTACTACAGTCAGGTTTATGTTGGGCGTTCCAGTAATACTTGTGTCGCACTGGCCAGGGATTATGACTTTGTCCCCGGTTTGTGGTAAGTAATGCCAGCAAGCTTCTTCAGTCTGATATGTTTCCTGGTAATATTCTTCTCTGAGACCTTGAGTGGCAGTGACGACGTTGTTTATGATGTTGTTAGCTTCTACGCTCAGTGGATTTGTTGTTCTGCTCAGTTTCCAACTGCCAACTGTGAAGAGTTTGTCAAATTAACTACCTCAAAGTCACATTTCTATTGTTTGATACCAAGGTACCTACACAAAAGCGATTTTGTTTACCTTGTCGTCTGTTTCCCTCTATGTTAGTGCAGCTGTACACAAGAGCATAGTTGTCATAGTCGGTTGCGAGTACGTAGAGATACTGATTTCTGACCTCTGCAATTTAAGAATGTATTGGTATTATTGTATAAAAAAATAGTTTTGTTTTATTTCCGTTTCAGGTGATAAAATCAGTACTACTTAATAGTTTTTAAAGAACGTAATTTCTATTTTGGAACTCAGAAAATGTTCTGAGACAGACTACAGTAAGTAACAGTTAGTACATTGTTATAAAGATTAAAGAACTTACGGCCACCAACAGTAAACGTAACTTGTAATACTCCAGGTTGGTCAGTGAGTGTAGCTGTTCCTGACATCGTACCCAAAGCTTCATTAATAACTTGGCTGTTCAGAACAGTGACACTACCGGTAGTAGCATCGAGTGCGTACTGAGCACGGTCACACTGGCCAGGCTGTGTTGGTTGTGGGTATCTGGCGAGTTCGTACCATGTTCCAAGATACTGGCAACAGATAAAAAATATTAAAAGGACCATAAAGGTAATTTGAAAAAAAAAATACACCTACACACGGCGTGCTGTTCCACTGGGTCGCAACGACTTCCCTTCATTCTTTCTACTGGTTACAAATTCACGACTGATTGAGTTCAGTACTTAAATGAGTACCGCGAATATCAAAATTCATGAGCAATTTAAATGCTATATTTTTTAACCTATCTACAATTTATTCTAAAAGAAACAATTGAATCTACTTTTAATAAAAATCTTAAATTCATTCACAGACTACGCACAGCTTCCTCAAGAAACAGACATCTTTACACAAGTTCCTATGTAGTGAGGGTGAGTACTAAAGAAGGGTTTTTAAAAAATCCCCTAAATGGGTTAAATAGCTACCCATTTTGGGAAATCCCATCGCACACACGGCTTCTATGAAGTAAATAAAATATTAAAAGCATGCCACGCGAGTTTCTAATACTTTTAAACATTTTATGATTATATGTTTTGTCGTTTCGACTGTATTTTTCTCAGGAACAATCGTGCGATCTTAAGACGTTTGTCGGATTAAACTACATTAATGAGAACATACTCTCATAACATCGAAGTCAGCAACGCCGGTTATAGATGTATCGCAGGGTCCGGGCAACTCGATAGTGGCTGGGGGTTGTTCGAAAACTGGATAGTAGAAGCACGCTGCATCAGTCTGACTTGTTTCCTGGTAATAATCTTGTCTGAGACCTTGAGTACCAGTGATGACGTTATTGATGACGTTATTAGCTGCTACGCTCAGTGGATTGTTGTTTCTGCTCAGTTTCCAACTGCCAACTGTGAAGAGTTTGTCAAATTAACTACCTCAAAGTCACATTCGTATTGTTTGGTACCAAGGTACCTACACAAGCGATCTTGTTTACCTTGTCGTCTGTTTCCCTCTATGTTAGTGCAGCTGTACACAAGAGCATAGTTGTCATAGTCGGTTGCAAGTACGTAGAGATACTGATTTCTGACCTCTGCAATTTAAGAATGTATTGGTATTATTGTATAAAAAAATATTATTTATTATTGTAATGTAATAATAGTTTTGTTTTATTTCCATTTCAGGTGATAAAATCAATACTTCTTAATAGTTTTTAAAGAACGTAATTTCTATTTTGGAACTCAGAAATTGTTTTGAGACAGACTACAGTAAGTAACAGTTAGTACATTGTTATAAAGATTAAAGAACTTACGGCCACCAACAGTAAACGTAACTTGTAATACTCCAGGTCGGTCAGTGAGTGTAGCTGTTCCTGACATCGTACCCAAAGCTTCATTGATAACTTGGCTGTTCAGAACAGTGACACTACCGGTAGTAGCATCGAGTGCGTACTGAGCACGGTCACACTGGCCAGGCTGTGTTGGTTGTGGGTATCTGGCGAGTTCGTACCATGTTCCAAGATACTGGCAACAGATAAAAAATATTAAAAGGACCATAAAGGTAATTTGAAAAAAAAATACACCTACACACGGCGTGCTGTTCCACTGCGTCGCAACGACTTCCCTTCATTCTTTCTACTGGTTACAAATTCACGACTGATTGAGTTGAGTACTTATTTAATAAATTAAAAAAAATGAATTACGAAGAAATTAATTTTTTTCTAATGAGTACCGCGAATATCAAAATTCATGAGCAATTTAACTGCCATATTTTTTAACCTATCTACAATTTATTCTAAAAGAAACAATTGAATCTACTTTTAATAAAAATCTTAAATTCATTCACTGACTACGCACAGCTTCGTCAAGAACCATACAATATACACAAATTCCTATGTAGCGAGGGTGAGTACTAAAGATGGATTTTTGAAAATTCATCCCTTTAATGGATTAAATAGCTGTCCTTTTTGGATAATCACATCGCACACACGGCTTCTATGAAGTAAATAAAATATTAAAGGCATGCCAAGTGAGTTTCTAATACTTTTAAACATTTTATGATTATATGTATTGTCGTTTCGACTGTATTTTTCTCAGGAACAATCGTGCGATCTTAAGACGTTTGTCGGATTAAACTACATTAATGTGAACATACTCTCGCAACATCGAAGTCAGCAACGCCGGTTATAGATGTATCGCAGGGTCCGGGCAACTCGATAGTTGCTGGGGGTTGTTCGAAAACTGGATAGTAGAAGCACGCTGCATCAGTCTGACTTGTTTCCTGGTAATAATCTTGTCTGAGACCTTGAGTACCAGTGATGACGTTATTGATGACGTTATTAGCTTCTACGCTCAGTGGATTGTTGTTTCTGCTCAGTTTCCAACTGCCAACTGTGATAATAATTTGTCAAATTAGCTACTTCAAAGTCGTATTCGTATTTTTTGGTACTTGGTACCAACACAAAAGCGAACTTGTTTACCTTGTCGTCTGTTTCCGTCTATATTAGCGCAGCTGTACACAAGAGCATAGTTGTCATAGTCGGTTGCAAGTACGTAGAGGTTTGAATTTATGATCTCTGCAATTTAAAAACTTACTGGTATTATTGGATAAAACAATTCTATTTGTTCTTTTAACGTAATAATAATTTTGTTTTTATTCCAGTGTCAGGTTATAAAATCAGTACTTCTTAATAGTTTTTAAAGAACGTAATTTCTATTTTGGAACTCAGAAAATGTTCTGAGACAGACTACAGTAAGTAACAGTTAGTACATTGTTATAGAGATTAAACAACTTACGGCCACCAATAACAAACGTAACTTGTAATACTCCAGGTCGGTCAGTGAGTGTAGCTGTTCCTGATATCGTATCCAAAGCTTCATTGATAACTTGGCTGTTCAGAACAGTGACACTACCGGTAGTAGCATCGAGTGCGTACTGAGCACGGGCACACTGGCCAGTCTGTGTTGGTTGTGGGTATTTGGCGACTTCGTACCATGTTCCAAGATACTGGCAACAGATAAAAAATATTAAAAGGATCATAAAGGTAATTTGAAAAAAAAAATCACCTACACACGGCGTGCTGTTCCACTGGGTCGCAACGACTTCCCTTCATTCTTTCTTCTGGTTACAAATTCACGACTGATTGAGTTGAGTACTTATTTAATAACTTTAACACAATTAATTACGAAGAAATTCATTTTTTTCTAATGAGTACCGCGAATATCAAGACCCATGATCAATTTAAATGCCATATTTTTTTAACCTATCTACAATTTATTCTAAAAGAAACAATTAACCTACTACCTATATATATTATTAATATACTTTTAATAAAAATCTTAAATTCATTCACTGACTACGCACAGCTTCGTCAAGAACCACACAATATACACAAGTTCCTATGTAGCGAGGGTGAGTACTAAAGAAGGATTTTTGAAAATTCATCCCTTTAATGGATTAAATAGCTACCCTTTTTGGGTAATCACATCGCACACACGGTTTCTATGAAGTAAATAAAATATTAAAGGCATGCCAAGTGAGTTTCTAATACTTTTAAACATTTTATGATTATAATTATGTATTGTCGTTTCGACTGTATTTTTCTCAGGAACAATCGTGCGATCTTAAGACGTTTGTCGGATTAAACTACATTAATGAGAACATACTCTCGTAACATCGAAGTCAGCAACGCCGGTTATAGATGTATCGCAGGGTCCGGGCAACTCGATAGTGGCTGGGGGTTGTTCGAAAACTGGATAGTAGAAGCACGCTGCATCAGTCTGACTTGTTTCCTGGTAATAATCTTGTCTGAGACCTTGAGTACCAGTGATGACGTTATTGATGACGTTATTAGCTTCTACGCTCAGTGGATTGTTGTTTCTGCTCAGTTTCCAACTGCCAACTGTAATAATAATTTGTCAAATTAGCTACTTCAAAGTCGTATTCGTATTTTTTGGTACTTGGTACCAACACAAAAGCGAACTTGTTTACCTTGTCGTCTGTTTCCGTCTATATTAGCGCAGCTGTACACAAGAGCATAGTTGTCATAGTCGGTTGCAAGTACGTAGAGGTTTGAATTTATGATCTCTGCAATTTAAAAACTTACTGGTATTATTGGATAAAACAATTCTATTTGTTCTTTTAACGTAATAATAATTTTGTTTTTATTCCAGTGTCAGGTTATAAAATCAGTACTTCTTAATAGTTTTTAAAGAACGTAATTTCTATTTTGGAACTCAGAAAATGTTCTGAAACAGACTACAGTAAGTAACAGTTAGTACATTGTTATAGAGATTAAACAACTTACGGCCACCAATAACAAACGTAACTTGTAATACTCCAGGTCGGTCAGTGAGTGTAGCTGTTCCTGATATCGTATCCAAAGCTTCATTGATAACTTGGCTGTTCAGAACAGTGACACTACCGGTAGTAGCATCGAGTGCGTACTGAGCACGGGCACACTGGCCAGTCTGTGTTGGTTGTGGGTATTTGGCGACTTCGTACCATGTTCCAAGATACTGGCAACAGATAAAAAATATTAAAAGGATCATAAAGGTAATTTGAAAAAAAAAATCACCTACACACGGCGTGCTGTTCCACTGCGTCGCAACGACTTCCCTTCATTCTTTCTTCTGGTTACAAATTCACGACTGATTGAGTTGAGTGCTTATTTAATAACTTTAACACAATTAATTACGAAGAAATTCAATTTTTTCTAATGAGTACCGCGAATATCAAGACCCATGATCAATTTAAATGCCATAAGTATTTTTTTAACCTATCTACAATTTATTCTAAAAGAAACAATTAACCTACTACCTATATATATTATTAATCTACTTTTAATAAAAATCTTAAATTCATTCACTGACTACGCACAGCTTCGTCAAGAACCACACAATATACACAAGTTCCTATGTAGCGAGGGTGAGTACTAAAGAAGGATTTTTGAAAATTCATCCCTTTAATGGATTAAATAGCTACCCTTTTTGGATAATCACATCGCACACACGGCTTCTATGAAGTAAATAAAATATTAAAGGCATGCCAAGTGAGTTTCTAATACTTTTAAACATTTTATGATTATATGTATTGTCGTTTCGACTGTATTTTTCTCAGGAACAATCGTGCGATCTTAAGACGTTTGTCGGATTAAACTACATTAATGTGAACATACTCTCGTAACATCGAAGTCAGCAACGCCGGTTATAGATGTATCGCAGGGTCCGGGCAACTCGATAGTTGCTGGGGGTTGTTCGAAAACTGGATAGTAGAAGCACGCTGCATCAGTCTGACTTGTTTCCTGGTAATAAGCTGCGTGGAGATCAGGGGTAGCAGCGATGGCGGCATTTATGGTGTCAATAGCTGTTTGGTCCAGTTCATTTGTGTTTTTTCTCAGCTGCCAACTACCAACTGTGAAGATAGTGGTCACATTATTTTATCTCTAGGTCACTTTAGGAAACAACTTCTGTCCTACTTAAAAAAAGTCTTACTTCGTCGTTTGTTTTCTTCTATATTATCAGCGCAGCTGTATACAAGAGCATAGTTGTCATAGTCGGTTGCGAGTACGTAGAGATACTGATTTCTGACCTCTGCAATTTAAAAAGAAGTTTTTTTTATTCATTGGAACACGACTTAGGCCCAGTTGCACCACAAATCAGTAAACGAATTAAAAATATCGTTATTTTTCTGTCAATCATTTAAAGATGCTAGAGACACAATTATGTTTGAAATACGTTTAGTGTTAAATGCATTTAGTGATTTGTGGTGCGAGTGGGCCTAGTCTTACATTTTAAACGATGTCATTGATTTTTAAACGCATAGTGTTCATGACACAGACTATAATAATAGTTAGTACCTATATATTTATAGAGATTGGACAACTTACGGCCACCAACAGTAAACGTAACTTGTAATACTCCAGGTCGGTCAGTGAGTGTAGCAGTTCCTGATATCGTACCCAAAGCCTCATTGATAACTTGGCTGTTCAGAACAGTGACACTACCGGTGGTAGCATCGAGTGCGTACTGAGCACGGTCACACTGGCCAGGCTGTGTTGGTTGTGGGTATCTGGCGACTTCGTACCATGTTCCAAGATACTGGAATCAGATACATATTACATAGAAGAACCAAGTAATTTCAAATAATTTTTATAATAAAATTAATCTAATATTTAAAACGATAAAATTTCATTTATGTGAAATTACTCTGATCGCGTTGAAGTTAGCAACGCTGGTTATAACTCAAAAAACATTAATAGGTTCTATCAAATTCAACAGTTCCATTACAAATACCAAAGAAATGAACCATTTTATGTGATTATAAATTTTTACTTTACAATTTGTATTGAAACAGAGAAAAGAATCGTAACTTCCTAACTTATATATATAATATTATAATAATAAATAATTATATATATATAACATTATAAATGCGAAATTGAGTTTGTTTATTTGTTTGTTACGCTTTCACGCTAAAACGGCCATGTGCCAAATTTTATCCAAATCAGTTCAGTGATTTGGATTGAATTTGGCACGTTGTTAGACCATGGGACCACTAGGACATAGGATACTTTTTATCCTGATATTCCCACGGGATTGAGGCTTATGAGGGTGACTCCGCGAGGTGCAGCTAGTATAAAATAATTGTGATATTATTATTAGTTATGCCATGTGAGTCTATTCTTTATAACGATTAAATTACATTTATGTGAACTTACTCTGAGAACGTCGAAATCATTAACGCCGGTTACGGTTGTAGGACATGATCCTTCAAAATCAACAAAGTAGGAGCAAGCTTCTGCGCTGTGATCTCTCTGGATGAATTGAGTGGAAGCTTCGTTCAGCGTAGCCACGTTTGTAATAATATTATTAATAATGTTTGTTGCGGCAAGTGGTAGCGCACCCTTGTTTCTACCTAATTTCCAACTGTTCACTGCGAAAACGATAATCTAATTAGAATGCTACCAATTTAGAGGTATGTTTTTTTTTTTCTATTGAATGGCATCTCGCAGGTCAACCTAGGAGGTTGTCGGTTGCTTAACCGGACTTTCCTGTGCCTCAATAAATTAAGGTCTCCAGCCGGGTGCCCAACGATTGATGTCGGAAAGTTATATATGAATATATTGCTCGCGCAGTAAACTCTAATTGCGCGATGCTGGATTTATGTGACATCTGGATTTTGGGTGACGTCAGGTCTTTGATGCGTAGTTCGTATGTGGCGACGTAGATGCCACCACAGGTATCTACTCTTACAATCATTAAGTTTTATGAAAAGTTCGGATTTGTAGAGTGTCGTGTCTATCTCTCATACCACATTGTGTGACTGGTGATGGTGCTGTAAAAAATCCATGTGCGATCGAAAAGCTCACATCCATAGTTCCGCATTGAACGGATCGTACCCAACGGGTTAGTTTGTGGCAGTGCGTCCACTGTATCCGCAGCAAACGGCAGCCTAATTGCGTAATATACTTACAGTGGCAATGCCTTTCGTTTTGACAGTAAAGCAATATTTATTGAGTTATTTACGTTGCCGAGCAGACGAATTCTTCAAACATATGACGCAATGGATTATGAATTTCCTTCAAAATTCTTCGGACTATGATTGAAAATAACCCCTCAAATTAGCTAAGCCTACGTCTGAAGGATGAAAAATATTATATAAGTACCTTTTTTGATAAGAAATTATATTAAGTTTTGTGTGACTAATTAATATCAGTCACATAAAACTTAATTTAGTTTAGAAGTTAGTTTTCATTTGTAAAAGCACGATGGGATTGACATCGTATGTGTAAAAAAAATCTTTCAACTTACTCTCGCACTCGGAGATGTCATGTGAAAAACTATAACTGACAAGCATAGGTACATCCTGTTTAAGACCAAGGCTAAACCTGTACCTATATAATTATATTGTATACAGAAGCTGTAGGTAAACGTTTATTAATAAATAAACAAATGTTCTTAATAATGAAATGTTCTCAATCATATTTTCGACTGAGAGCGAACGTGCCATTTTAATGCTTGACGATTAAGTATACCTAATTATGTGACTCTGAGTGCGTCAGTATGGTTTTTAGTAATTGTTAAAAATAAGTATCTTACCTTGTTTTCTCCCACTATCTAAGTTGCGGCATGAATACGTCAGTGCAAATGTATCATAATCAGTGGCTAGAATCCAATATGGTTCTGTAACAGGAATTCATTTTGGTTATTACTATATCAATTATCTAATCTGCGTCGTTGGTCTATCTAAAGGTAGCAAATTCGACTGCTGAGTGTGTGGTGGGGTCCACCTGGGTTCGATCCCCGGGTCGTAAAAAAAAGGAGGAAGAGGTTTCTATAAAATTTATAAGTAGAAGCCCAGTCTGGTCTTTTGGTCGTTTCCTACCTGCAACATGAGACTTAAACATAATTTGCCAAATATTGGTGATAAAGAAAGATTTTTCACTCCATTATAATCTGACAAAATTGTATTCATCATCATCATGATTTCAGCCAAAAGACCACTGCTGGACACAGCGTTGGAAGAAATAATTTTACCTCAACTTAAAATAATGTATATACGAGTATTTACCAGCAGGCTCACTGCCGAATGTCACTTCAAATTTAGCATTTGCAGTAGGTACAGCTCTCCCAGTTACAAATTGTAGAATACCGTCTGCAGTGACTTGAGTATTTTGCACATTAAGTGATTCATCAGAGTTCGTAGAGTACGTAGCGGTGTTGCAGGTACCAATTTCGGAGATCGACGGTAAGGATTCAATGTCGTACCACACGCCTGCAAACTAAATAACAAAGAAATTGAAATTATTAAAACTGCGAAAGGTCAAATTTTACTTGGATCAAAATATAAAAAAATCTAAGAAAATAAAAGTAAAACAGATTTTGTCCATACCTAGTTCGCACCCATTTTAATTCAGGAATATTTTTTTTTCTAGTGTCACTAAGTGACAATCAGTAGCTCATACTTAGACTAGACAATGTATTTTTTGTTACTGGGACAGCAACTACTTAGGTAAGATTTTAAAAAAATACCCACGAATACGCGTCACGCGCCACAGACGGGAAAAATCACCCATTTTGTTGAAATTTCACGAGGGGTTGGTACTTAAATTATTCTATTTAGTACCTCCATTGAAAATAATTGCATCTCTTGAGTTTCGCAAAAAAAATAAAAACAAAAAAGCGATTTCAACAAAATCGGTGATTTTTGCCGTCTGTGGCAAAAATAGTCACTCCTAGTGCCCAAATGTTTTTTCTTCCAATACTTTGAAATGATCCTTCATGAAAACCAGTCGAATCGGAATAATATAAAATAATGACTTGTAAATTTTTATTTTTTTATGGACAAGTCGCACTTGACCAAAAAATTACAATGCCAAAATTTGTTCATGAAAAAAGATCTAATGTTTCCTAGGACAGTTTCCCCGTATCTTCTATGGATTCAGATTTCCCCAATCTGTCCCAGTTGAAAACTGGGACAGATTGGGGAAATCTGAAAACACTAAGTATATTTTTATATTAGTCTAAGACTTTCTTCGTGGCAAAAATATTTATCAATCGGCAAAGTAAGTAGGTACAGACGCCAGCAGGTCAACCTACCCGAAACTGTCAAATTTTCCGAAGCAACTTTGAACCTTAAGCTTTAGTGATAAAGTTGAAAATCTATTAAACAAATTTGACAAAATTTTGATACACTGATTGATTGATTTTTTTTTGATTTTTTTTTGATTTTGATGATTTTGATTTTTTTTTTTTTTGGTTTTTTGATTTTGATTTTGAAATTTGACAGATTGTAGTAGGTTGATGTGCTGGCGTCTGTACCTACGTAGTCACAAATTTGACTACGTACCTACCTACTTTGCTACGTATACTGGGCCAAACATTTAAAAAACATTTAGTGAAGGATAGTACTACACATTATGATATTTGTTATAATTATCTTTAACGATTAGTCAGATTCACACTATGCTGACGTGATGCATCAATAGGCCATCAGAAGCCTATAACAGTAATTTTAATTTGAACGCAGACGGTTTCTGTTGAACACACTGTCCTTATTTAAGTAAACCTACACCCAAAAAAAAAATGGGTAGATGGATACCTACTTAATTATTGGCACTGTGATTACCTACTCATGCATCATGGAAGGCATGACAAGACACGTAGGCCTACTGTGAATCCTGCTTTAAACAATGACGTGAAATTATTATCATCGATAGTCAAAAAATATCGTGCAAATATGTAGGTACTTACCGAGATAATCACCCTCAGTGATAAACTATTTGTATAGGAGTGTCAAGGCTTTCTTATCATAGTCAGTTTTATTAATCTAATTTATATTTAGATATGATGAAACTTGATATTTTTAAATGATTAGTAATTAGGATTGTCAAGGCTTTCTTATCATACTTAGTCAGTTTGATTAATCTTATTTATTTTTAGATATGATGAAATTTGATATTTTCTTATGATTTGCTGCAGGTTTATTTTTTTTTCTTCTAGAAAATTCGAATGTATCATTATTGCTAGGTAAACTTCTGTTTGGCTAATGTCAGATTACAATTACAATAGCATACAACGCTACAAAGTTGATTTGGCGCCTGCAAAATCGGAACTAACGCCGCCATCTTATTATGTCAATACAACTTATTAATGTTTACCAACAACACCCACTGTCAATGTCGGACTAAGGCCCTTTCCTCACTGCATGCTAATAACGCACGCTGACGCACGGTCGGTGCGTCAGCGGTGCGGTATTAGCATGCTCGGTATTACCTGATACTGAAAGCTCACTGAGCGCCTTTATAGTGTCCGGATTGACTCGGTATATGCGCGGGGGCGGGGCGGGGATCGTTTTGGTTTACCGCGTCTCGGTAGAAACATGTGCCCGCTCGGTGTTTTGAGACACGTCACGCGGTTTTATTGAAAATATATAATATTTTTTAAAATTTACGGATGTCGCCAATAGCGCTTTCGTTTTTTCCGCGAACGGAGATAAAAATACCACGCCACAACATCTTCATCACTGAAATACAACATTTTCTCGCGAGTAATTAAGCGGTACTACGCAAATTATACTGAAAATATAATCTCAGGTCCGTAAATGAAACGGCCTAACGCGGGAGGCGACAGGGGCGGTCCGCCCCGGGCCGCGGTCTTGGGAGGCCTTGGGAGGCCCCCAATCTAGGGAAATACTTTTTTAATTAAATCCAGAAAATATGTCCAGTAAGAAGCAGTTTGAAGTTGGGGGCATACGTATGCAAATATAAATGTAGGCTTAAAATTTACAAGCTGACTTCGCTCGCTGTTTTACATTCTCTTAGTCCTCAAGCTTTTTTGCATAAATACTCGTAAGTCTACAAAATCACTCATGTTTTTGCATGAATAGTCAAACAGAAGTTAACCTACACATGTCGGTATGTTAAAATTTTGGGCCTGTTTCGCTCGCTCTTACATCCTATATTTATCGAAATGAGAATTCCGAGAACGGGTGCAAAAATTTCTTGCCTGGTTCGCTCTTGCATCCTACATTCTTGCTTTTTGTGAATGAATTATAATTAAATTATGCAAAATAAGCACGTTAAGATAGGGGCGGGAGTCATTTTATTTTATCGCCCCAGGCCCCCGGCAGGCTTAGACCGCCACTGTTCAACGTCAATGTCATTCAGGCGCCAAAAGATCCTTTGTCCTGTATTTGAGCTGCTATGCTTTACACAATCATGTCAAGCGTGCACAGTCTGGACAGGTCTCAAATGTGGTTCTTTCCTCAAAAAACCTTACCTGCATGGTTCTCATACGATCTGACCATTATTATGTTTGGACTTGAGAAGTTTTATTCGGTGTTTCTTCTCAGGATAGTCAGATAGGAAACACTGACTTTAAAAATATTATTTTACGTGTTAAAGTGTTAATACATAAATAAATGGTAGGACTGTTAAGAAAATTATAATTAGAGTAAGTGACTTTTTCACAGAAAATGTTTTTTTTTTCTGGGTGGGAAATTATCAAATTACTTCTTTCGCTCTGGGCGGAGCGGGAGGGCGTGTCAGACTCTTACTAACTAAAACCCACCCGTGTTCCTTCAGTTGCCTGTATGTTGCCAAGGGCCACGGTATCCCTTTCGGACTTTCCCGCGACCCCGGCACAGGCGCGCGTGGAACACAACGCGCCGCCGACCCGGGCCTGGTCCTTATCGGGCGGCGTGCTACCCATTGCTCACAGTCCGCAGGCCCGCACCTACGGTGGCCGGGAATGGGCCTGGGATGCCGCCCAGGGCGTCTTCTGCTTCCTCAAAGAGGGGGACTTATCGCCGCAAGTGTGGCGTGCCCATTTTTTTAACTTAATGTGAGTTAATATTACAGTTTAAAAAAAATCTATTTATTGTATATTGATAAATACATATTAAAAAACGAGATGTATATGGATTGAGCTCCTTAAGTTCTGGGTTGAGCTCCACGATTACTGACAAATGCTTGCACTGACAGGACAGGTCCACTCAAATCTGTGTGGTTCTTTTCTCAAAAGACCATTTCAGACACTAATCTACATGGTCCTCATATGGCCTGACCAAGATTATGTCTGGACTTTAAAAGAGACTATGACCTCTGAGTTTGTTTCGGCCTTTCTTCTCAGAGTAGTCAGATAGGAAACGCCGAACTCATCTAGCTAATTTTTAATTATTTTTTTAAGATGACGTGTAAAAGTGATTCCAATATCCTATTTACAGAATAAACAATTTCATTTCATTTCATTTCATTTCATTTCATTTCATTTCATTTCATTTATTTGTGATCACTTGTTCGATTAGTTAAACTAGTAGATTCACAAAATATATGGAGCAGCTGTTGCAACGAAGTTTTTTAACGCGGCTTGCGGTAGGAGTTGAATTGTAGAATCGTCACGTAACGCATTAAAGCATTATGCCCGAAAAAGTCAGTTTCAAGTGTCAAAGGGCACTGATAGCCTAGTGGTGTGACTATCAGACTGCCAAGTCATAGGTCTCGAGTTCGAACCCAAGGCACGTATCTCTGACTTTTCGGATTCATGTGCGTATTGTAAAAGTATCACTTTTTTCAAAAACGGTGAAGGAAAACATCGTGAGGAAACCGGTATGCCTGAAAGCCAAGCTTGAAGCCAAGTCAGAAGCCCTTGGGTGGCTTTAAAACTCTGACAATGAAATGAAATGAAATTGTTTATTCTGTAAATAGGATATTTCAATCACTTTTACACGTCATATTAAAAAAATATTTAAAAAAAAACGAAGAAAATGCTAGATGAGTTCGGCGTTTCCTATCTGACTACTCTGAGAAGAAAGGCCGAAACAAACTCAGAACTCAGTCTCTTTTAAAGTCCAGACATAATCTTGGTCAGGCCATATGAGGACCATGTAGATTAGTGTCTGAAATGGTCTTTTGAGGAAAGAACCACACAGCTTTGAGTGGACCTGTCCAGTCAGTGCAAACATTTGTCAGTAATCGTAGAGCTCAACTCGGAACTTAAGGAGCTCAACTCGACGAACAATACCAAAGAAAGGACATTTGGGTAGATCGCATAAAGTACTCAAACTGCCAGACCATCATTTAAACTAACTGAGAAAGAAAAAAATAAAGAAAGAGCAAAAACAATAAAAATAAAATATCCACATAGTCCTAACATCCACAATAATTAAAACAATATAATACTTTACAAAGTAATCATGTTATTTTGTATATAATTTTCAACAATGTCAATATGTATATAAAAAACTGGTATTTTTAATGATTTACATAATAATCACGAACCACACGAAAAGAAGTGTGAAAAGTTTTTTTAATTTAATACACAGCCATGTATACGTTTTTAGCTTCTACAAAATAAAGCTAGTAAAAGTTGTTATAATGCGGAGAAGGTACAGTGACCCCTTGTCAGGTAGGTAAACAAAAAGTAGTCTACAACCTTTTTTTTTTTTGTGTGAGAAGAAGTACTGAATTATTTAATGAAAATGCATTTTAAATAGTAGGTTGGTACACACGACTACAAATCAAGCTATACATTTTTAGTATAAGCTTACCTCTCATTGTAAGAAAATCCCCTGAACAATGCGAGATCAGCTTAAACTGGAAATGTATAGTTTGATTTGATATGTAGCCGTGTGTAACTCAAAATAAAAATAAGTACTAAACGCATGTCGGACTAAACGCATAATCCTACTTTATGTAGGCGCCAATTTCCGTATCAATAAAACATCTGATTTAACTATTACTTTGCTTAGTAATTTGAAATGTTCAGTAATCGAACGCTGGTAGGTATGTATCTGAATACTAGCTACGGATGGAACCACCCAGACATTTTTCAAGAAATAACCAATAGGTATCTACCTAATGCATGTCAAACAGTTACGATTGTTACGTAAGTGAGTTCAATTTCGTTTGAAAAGTTTTTCAAGTTTGAGTCATCATCACCTGGCTAGCGTTTTTCCCAATTATGTATGTTGGGGTCAGCTTCCAGTCAAAGTCAAATCATTTATTTCAAATAGGCCCTTATAAGGCACTTATGAACGTTAAAATTTACAAAAAAAAATCTAGTCGCCCCTACCAAAAGGTAGTTGTCGCATGGAGAAGAATGGGCAAGAAACTCGAACCGGATGCAGCTAAATACTAGTATTTTACATGGAGCAACTATCTGTCTGATCTCTACAACCCAGTTACTGGGTAAGACTGGTTGTCCGACCTTTCGAGCTTCTGACTGGCGTAACGACTTTTAAAGTTTGATTAACCATATTTGACATTTGATTAACGGCCATTAATAAAATAATTAACAAAACTTACATTTGCCGCATTAAAATTTGTTACTACGGGCACATTTTCATCGCACTGTCCATTAAGTACGATTTGTCCCACACAAGCACTAATTAGACTAAGTAGACTAAAAACTACTACAATTAACTTCGACATCATGGGATCAGTATGCCCCGTCGTCGCAACAATCAAAATGCCGGTATTTCCATTAATTTATACGAAATCTTATCTAGCATTTTTTTATCTTTTCTTTAATCGCGAAAATCGTACTCCCCGGTCGATAGATTGTTCCGTATTAATGATATGATTATGAAAATAGTTATCTGTGGCATAGCTTTCCACCTTCCTTGAGTGCTTTCGTTGCTTTTTAATGTGTGCTTAAGTCATTCATATTTACCTGAGAAATTGATGCAAACCATTGTAGTCCCTGTTATTAAAAATAAAACGGGGGACCCTTCAGAGGTTTCTAACTATAGGCCAATCTCCCTTGCTACAATTTTTGCCAAGGTACTGGACAGTCTTATTAACCGACACTTGGGGGCACACTTGAAACTGAACGATGCTCAGTTTGGATTTAGACCCGGCCTCTCAACAGAAAGTGCTATTCTGTCGCTCAAACAGACGGTCCAGTATTATACAGCTAGGAAAACTCCAGTTTATGCCTGTTTTTTGGACTTATCTAAGGCCTTTGACCTAGTGTCTTACAGTAAGTTATGGGAAAAGCTTCAGGATACCAGTGTACCCAGGGAAATTGTGTCTGTACTGATGCATTGGTATAATAAGCAGAGGAATCATGTAAGATGGGCAGGCACGCTCTCGGATGAGTACAGGCTGGATTGCGGGGTGAGGCAAGGGGGGCTTTCTTCCCCGCATCTCTTTAATTTCTATATCAATGGGCTGATCGAGGAGCTCCGTAGCACTAGGATCGGTTGTCATGTAGGTCGTGTGTGTATTAATAATATAAGCTACGCTGATGATATGGTGCTGCTGAGCCCTTCGGTCTGTGCATTGAGAAAGCTTTTAAAAATCTGTGAATCATATGCGGAGGCCCATGGCCTTAGATACAACTCAGTGAAATCGGAACTAATGGTATTTAAGGCAGGGACTAAATGTTATGATAACGTACCTGAAGTTCGCTTGAGTGGTACCTCTTTAAAAAGAGTTACAAAATTTAAGTATTTGGGTCACTGGGTCACCGATGACCTAAAGGACAGTACTGACATTGAGAGAGAGCGAAGGTCATTGTCTGTACGATGTAATATGTTAGCTCGCAGGTTTGCACGGTGTACAAAGAAAGTTAAAGTAACGTTGTTTAAAGCATACTGTCAGTCCTTTTACATGTGCAGCCTGTGGGTTGACTATTTGCAGAGGGCGTACAGTGACCTTAGAGTGCAGTACAACAATGCATTCAGGATGGTGATGAGGCTGCCGAGATATTGCAGTGCCTCGGGCATGTTTGCGGAGGCCCAAGTGGACAGCTTCACTGCAGTCATGCGCAAGCGTTGCAATTCCGTCCTAACGCGCATGCGTGCTAGTACCAGCATTCTGAGTGTTTTGTCGGACCGATGGGATTCTCCGATGCTTGAGCGCTGGATACGACTGCACGCAGTCAAGTAAACACGCGCACGGGTATTGGAGTTTCCGATAGTGTTATGTTTGTATTTTGTATAAGTGTCTTGTCTTGTCATTACTAACATTAGTTTCTTATAAGCATTTCTGTGTTACTAACAACAATATGGATGTATTTGAAAATCCGAAATAAATGAATATAATAATAATAATAGCTTTATTACAAATATTGGTAGGGTAGGTTATTGGTTAGGCTTAGGTTTTCGATGGCAAGCTCTTCAAACAGCGAATTAGCAACGTAAAGTGCATTTTGGTGTGTATTTATGTATCGATTACAATCTCTAATTTTGTCACCTGGAAGCGTTAGCATTCATTTAACATATATTATACTTTTTAAGAAGGAATGCAACTTTATTAGGCCGTAACTCCTTAAAATGTATACTAGTCATACTAACAGAGATCGCGCGCGACTGATCATTCCGCTCGTCTTAAATATTTTGGCGTCATAGTTAGAGCCTTTTACTTTTATTTGCGACGTTGCCCACTTTCAGAATAAATTCTGAAAGTGGGCAACGTCGCAAATAAAAGTCAAATAAGGTAGGTCTGTCGAATTACGCCTAGGTACTTAAGGATGAACGTAAATTTCTCTAATATAGTAAATGAATATGCAGAACGGAATATGTTAATGAGATGTATGTTTATTATTGTATAAATAAAACACAAAATATTATTGGTCTGTTTATAAAAATAATGAAAAACGATCAGAATTCAAACACAATCGTTTTGGCGCAATTAAACCACTGAAGTTAAATTTCGCCTAAGACAGTTTTCTTAAAATTACTTTTTATTAAAGCATTATCAGTTTACTAGAATTATTAACATAGAAGTCTAAGCAGGACTATCTTAATCATCAGTTCTTTTAAGTTTTACAACATATTTTCACAGATATATAATCAGGTAAAAAAAAACTAAAATTACTGAGGTAATAACATAAATTAATTTTATTTTTCATTGGCATAGTTTAAACATAATCAAATAGTCTGTAAACAGATTATCAAACAAAAATAAAAAAAAATATGGGCGTGATTGTACCCAGTTCAGGTAGTAACGCCTATCTAAATCTACTTAGCTAGAATTAATCACAACTGTCAGGACATCTTAATTCTTCTATGTATTTTTTTATCAAACCGATTTTAATTGTTTGTTAAAATGGTTAGTAATGTTATATCTTATACATATGTCTCGCAAAACACAAATACTTGTTTGCGTATCGTCTTTCAACTAATTTAATAATCCTTTTCACAAAATTTTGTTCCTGTTCGCTAGTAAATATTGATCTTCCTTTATAACTGGATAACGCTTCTAAATCACTTGGCCATGAGGCACGCTTTTTCTTTGCAGTTGACATATTTTTTAACCTAAAACAATGGACTTATTACACATTTATTTATTTTACTTTTGCACAAAAAGTATATAAACTATATACTTGTAGTATATAGGAAACTTATTACTATATTTTAAACTTTATTAAACAATGAATATATATATATATATTTATAATACATTTCGCGGATCAATTAATTCATTTTCATAATGTGCAAATAAAATCCTTTCATGACAAGCTCATGAGATGGTTAAAAGCGCCTATGGTAGTATTTGGTATGGGGAATAACGCCTAGGCGTAATTACCGTCGAAGACACTCCTAATAAATAAATAGTAAATTTATTTCAGACCATAAGTTCATAAACAACACATTACAATTTTATACACAAAACATACATACACACATTAAAAAACATACATACACAAAAACAACTTATTTTAAATATTCGGATGACGCACGATGAGTGGTCATCCATTGCCACATCAATGGACTGTCTGTCCTGTCGGCTACTATAGCCACCAAGCTGTTGGAGCTGTCGCGCACTCGCCGCATCAGGGATGCTATCCGTGTCCGCATCAGTGCGTAAAAATCTGGCACGCCATTCTCCGCGAACATCCCCGATGCACTGCAAAAGCGCGGCAGCCCCAACATAACTCTGAAGGCGTTTTTGTATTAGATTCGCAGAGCATAAGTACGAGCTTTTTGTATAGCTGACCCATAGGGCACACGTGTACATAGATTGGCAATATGCTCTAAAGAGTGTAATTTTCACCTCCCTAGTACAACGTGCAGACCTACGAGCCAGCATGTTACATCGAACCGCCAATGCTCTGCGTTCCCTCTCCACGTCCACATCGTCGGACAGACTATCGGTGGCCCAATGCAAAATCTAATGAGTTTGAAAAATAACGGGAAATCGACTGCTCAATACTATAGAAAAACTGGTTACGAAAGGTAGAATAAACATACTAACAAATAAGCCTTATAGTTTAGACCATAGGTAGGAGGTGTACACCTCTGCCTACCTCTGTGAGGAATACAGACGTGATGTTAGATTTAATTTATAGGTAAGTATAGTAGGGTATTAAATTGCATACAAAGATATTAAAAATTCGCCTGCCACCCAGGTATTTATTTAAGATCTTTACAAACTTAGACTTAAGTAAGTCAAAGCTGTTTTGTTTATATTTTTTTTTAAATTTGAATTAATTAATAATTTAATTTTATATAATTTATGAAGGTTGCGTTGTTTTGTGTGAATGTCGTGTACATCTGTAATTTGTACCTAGATATTTACATACGAGCACATACCTGTTAATTTTTAATATTTAATATATAAATATTAAAATAAAAGATACCAGGTAAATAATAAAAAAAACAATAAAAAAAATGAATGTACAATATATAATTGTATATCGACGGCGAAGTGCCAATAACTCGTAACTGAATTTTTTCGAGAAATTCACTTTTTTATCGTTTTGAATTTAAAGGCGTTATTCGCAAGTTTTTGTGAAATCTACATGAAAATGTTTTACTTTGTCACTTAGGTGTTATTGGCACTTCACCGTCGATATGCGGTTGACGTACAATACGGCCGTTGTAACTCACACTCGCCTCATGTCACCATTTGGTTCCTAAAAAAAATTACTGCGTAGCCCTCTGCGCCAAGTTCGGAACTGCAAAGTTATAACGGCCGTATTGTACCTATTTTAAATAAATAAATACAACTTAAGAATAACAAAAATTGTATCTTCAGCCGCATCTCAAATTGAATGTTGACTTACAAAACTGACTTATTTTTTGTTGTTGAATTACAAACTGCATTCATACGTATTTTTAAACATTCGTCATACAAAGATAATAAGACAATCTAAAGGAAGTGAACTTATCATAAAGGAAAAAAAATATTTTTCACATTTCATTGAAAGATTAAATTCGTAATACTCAACGTTCTTTAAAAAAATGGTGTCTGCCTTGTTCAAAATCGTTATGAATATATAAAATAATTCTGTAACAATCTTGTAATTTTCATTTTCAGTTGTTTTATTATAATGTCACAGCATTAGTATTCAATGGTGGTCTAGTGCTGTGACTTACTGGCTACACATTGGTGATTTACGTTAGTAACACGTTACTTTTGACTAGCGACGCGGACGTCGTGCCCTAAGGCGCGAGCCACACTTTGACGTTCAAAAGTTCCTATTTGAAATAAATGACGTCCCTTCAAAGTCAAAATCTTTGACTTTGAAGAGACGTGAGACGAGGTCGGGACACAGACGCGGCACGGACTAGATGCAGACGCGACTTTTCAAATTATACAGAAGAGACGAGGTGAAGTCAGGGACGGGACGAAAACGCTTCATGTTTTGGAGTGCGGTTGTAAGTAGCCGATTTTTGATTTGGGTAAGTTTTAAATACTGCGTATTTTAAATATCTCGTGGTTTATTCAGACAGTTAGTTACAGTTCATTAGTCCTAATGTTGAATTAAGCATTGAAAAACAACTGGAAGCAGAAATAGAAGCTAAAACTCAAAGGAAAGTTAAGAGTAAGACCCAAGCTTCTTCCAGAACTGATATAGTCTATTGTAATAGTTGAAATGGGCATTTATGATAGTACCGGAGAGCTGATAGAGTGCGTCATGATGTAAAAAAATAAAACCGACTCTAGGAATTACCTATTCTTATTTATTATTTAAAACTAAATAAGCTAACGCCCCGTTACAGTACCCACTTACATTTAGTATTAAAGAAAGAAAGAATAATGTTTAGTTGGACACAGTTCGTAAAATACATAATAAAAAAGTGAAAATAATTATAATTATGACCACAAAAATTATTGTTAGAGATTTTCGGCTTTCTTTCTGTGTGATTAAAGGCTTCTATTTATTGAAATCGATATCACCTATCTATAAAATCATCAAGGTCAAAAAGTCTGCACAGCGGAAATCATTTTACGAAAACGGCTTATATGGATTCCTACCGACTTAGAAATATTCAACACAAAATGATTAAACACAAATAATCCAAATATCAAATGAATAGATTGTCATTTCTGTTTTCTGCAATGGTTTTATGTTAAATAACACTTGTTTTGCCTGCAATTTCTTTTGTGAAACTGAAGTATGTATGGGCTTGTACCACTGTCCTCAATACAAGTTATTTTATAACTTAGTAAGGGTGCTGGTTGCAACACCTAACTGTTTTGTTAACTAGGTAGCATAAGTCAAGTGTACCTACAGATGATACTATTTAATGTTAACACTGTTATTATTTGGTAATATCCAAGATTATTTTCGTAAATATTGAAGGTCTGGTAGTAAAACCACTAAAGGATAAAGTAGGTAAGTAGGTATCTACCGGTCGACTGCCCTAAAATCGCCTGGCGTCCTATGTTTGCCTATAGTGAAAAAGATGCAATATCTTTTTCATTTTACTTTTATGGCAATCGAAACTGAGTTTTCTTATAGACCTTTAAGTTTAAATTGCCATACTAGTAAAATTAAAAATATATTACATCTTTCTCTGAAAACATAGGACGCCAGGCGATGTTAAAGCAGTTAACGGTACCTATTTACCTACTTTATCCTTTAGTGGTTTTACTACCACACCTTCAATTTTTTGAGATGTTGAGGCAGAGCTTGACCTCCCCAACGTGTCTAGTAACTGAAAAGAAAAGAAAAACGAAAGAAAATATGTTTATTTGCGGTAAAAACATGACGCAAAGAAAAAACACAAACACAAAAAAAGAACAATTATGTTGTATTAAGAATTCCGAACGGTAATCCTAACCACACTGTGACATTTTAGTCGTTTTTTAAAAGCAGCCCACTTCATGTATCCAATGACTCCTAAAAATTCATAAAAATTAAATTGATGTATTGTAACCATATTTTTAATTGCTCGTAAAGGTATTTTTTGTAAGACGACTAAAATGTCACGGTGTTGTTAAAAATGGCACTGTGACTACTAACCACGTATGTCAGTCGACTACTAGCTCGAGGAGTGGGGAGCACCGCGGGCGCGACTCGGGGATGTTTCGGGATGTATGAACCTTGATGCGTGGATATTAAGTTTGATTTTATCTATTACGTAACCTGAGTTATTTATCATAGGCGTAATTAGCCTCTGGGCGTAATTCGGCAGACCTACCTTATTTCACTGATTTGATTAATTTGGCAATATTACTGTGTGTAAATAAAAAATGTGTGTGCGGCTAACTAGCAAACTAGAATATTAATAATGAATTGCAATTATACCATTGAATTTGATGTTGTAACCGTTTTAGGTGTAAAAAAGCAGTTGGAATGTTTCCAAATAGTTTTTTTTACATCTTAAACTAAATATTCGGTGTTACGATATTCATTATTGTATTTCAAAATCAATATTTTAATTCACTAGCTAGCCTCATTTCATGTTTCCATACAGTAATATTGCCAAATTAATCAAAACGGGTAAATATTTGACAGCTATTTGCGACGTTGCCAACTTTTAGGATATACGCTCTTTCTTAATCAGGTCCTTGACCTACAAGTAGGTAAGGCTGTTTCCAGTATCATATCGACGCATACACAAGCAGTTGACATCAGTGTGACCATCTTAAAATTACCGATTCTGCCATACTTTGGTTTGAAACCTGCCAAATGTTGCCAAAGCGCCTCGACTAAAAAATGCCAAAATATTGCCAACCTTATTTAGCGTAATAGTAGTAAAAAAATACACTTTTGTTTTACCTAGTATGTTTTTATTATTGATTACAAACTAAATTAAATTATTGAAAACACGTTAAGCCGTGGACCTTTGGCTGTCGTTATGGGTAGTCAGAAGCTAAAAAGTCTGTCAATTAGTCTTACCAAGGGATATCGTGTTACCCATTTATAGGGTTGTGAAGGACAGACAGGCAGTCATTGCATGTAAAACGGTGGTGTCATGATATTCAGCTGCATCTGGTAAGACTGAAAGCCGACCCCAGCATAGTTGGGAAAAGGCTAGGCAGATTGATTGATTGATAGTAATCAGTAATTCTTATTATTATTTACTAGCTGTGCCCCACGGTTTCACGCGCACAAGTCTCGATCTCGTGGGAATATCGCGATAAAAAGTATCCTATGTCGTAATCCAAGTCATGGTCTACCCATGTACCGAAATTCATCCAAATTTGTTTAGCTGTTTTTAGCGTGAAAGAGTTACAAACAAACAGACTCACTTTCGCATTTATAATATTAATTTTATAGTTCTTACAAAAGCAGCCCACTTCATGTTTCCAATGACTACAAAACATTCATTAAGAGGGAACAGGGCCTGCGAATCTCCATACAAATGTATTCCCCATTTTTCTTCCTGAATAATGTCTCTAGAGCATTAATTGTTTTTCCTAATATCAAGGTCTGCTGTAGACACGTCCCTGTTATTTCCTTTTTTTTCAGCAACTTATTAAAGGTAAAGTCAAAGTCAAAGTCAAATAATTTATTACAATTAGGCACAAAAAATGCACTTTTGAACGTCAACATTTAAATAATAATTGATTCTAGTTGCCCCTTCCAAAAGGTAGTTTTCGTAAGGAGAAGAATGGGCAAGAAACTCCACCGTTACTCTTTTAAAATGTTTTTACAATATCTTGTATACATCAATTATATGTGAAGACGATGCACCTAGAATAAGATTACTATACCACGTTAGGTAAAAATAATGAAAAATTAAGGAATGACAGATAAATTAATCATGTGATAGATGCATGGTGTTCACATATTTACAAACACTGTAAAATTACTATTAACCAATATAAAAAAATATATTATATTATACAATTGAATTAGCAACCAGATTTTGTCTAGATTCTAAATTGTCCTATGGAGCAGGACCAGCATGTTTCCAAGCATTTTTATCTTGGATATAATCCTCTAATTTGTAATATGCTTGTTTGCAAAGTGTATTTTTTATATGAGTTTTAAATTTTCTTTCATTTAATTCTAATATAATTCACAAGGTATTCTGTTGTAACATTTAACACAGTACCCCATAAAAGATGTATGTACTTTATATTATAGCCTTTATAGATAGTCTGAAAAATGGTTGATTTATTTTATCTTTATTTCTAGTATTAAAATTATGTCTATCACTTATTTTGTTTTGTTAAGAAAACATGATCCACCAAAAATTACGAAAAATGCCCCATTTTTACCGCCGTGATAAGACGACTGCCAGACAAATTCGAGAAGTTTTTAACATAAAGAAAATAATAGGAACCTAGACATACTCTTTCTTAAAAAAATTATGTAAAAAATAATTGAATCGGCTCTGTTTTCGAGGAAAAAAAAGGGGAATACGAAACGTCAATCTCGTCAATTTTTTTTGTGATATAATCGGTCTGAGCTGCAGCTGTCCCTATCGCACTCTATGGAGGCATCCATACAGGGACAGCTGCAGCTGACTTGAGGTAAGACGACGGCAATAGTTTGTTCAAATACCTATTTTTCAAGCACGGCCTCGCAGCCCCTGTTCCCTCTTAAAAAAAAATTATATACACCGTGACATTTTAGTCGTCTTACAAAAAATACCTTTACGAGCAATTAAAAATATGGTTACAATACATCAATTTTATTTTTATGAATGTTTAGGAGTCATTGGATACATGAAGTGGGCTGCTTTTGGAATCGGTAATTTTAAGATGGTCACACTGATGTCAACTGCTTGTGTATGCGTCGATATGATACTACAACCTGAGTCATTCTTCACAAAACTATTGTATGCCACAGAATTCCTACAAACAAATAATGTCTTCATTAACTAGGAAAGAATATGATCCTAATGCCATTGTTACTGTTCTTATAGGTAATAGTTTTAATGTTAAAAAAGATGATATTACTGATAGTGTCACCAATCTATTGAAGTTAAATTGTAAGAAAGTAATTTTGTGTGCTTTTCCATATTTTGAGCACTTATCAAACAGGCAAAACAACTACATTCACATGTTAAATAATTACATGCATTTCTTAGTTAGTCACCATAGTGATAAGTTTATATTTTTTGATACCAACATTTTTGTTGATAAGCTAAGGTCGACTAGGGATACTGTGTATCTGCCCATTAGTTTTAGACGTCAAATAGCTAGGCTATTAGCTTTTAATATTAACCCAGACATAATTAGTATGTCGAAGTCAACTATAATTAGCACCACAATTAGTAATACTACTAATGTTAAGGTGGTTAACTCAAATAGTTTAAACTAGTTTGTAAGACAACAGAAAGTACCAATAACAGTATAGTTACATTTAATAACAAAAAGGTATTTTCTAGCACTGTAGTTAACTGTACAAAAGGGGCTAAGCAGAAATCCTTGAAATTATTTCATCAAAACATTCAAGGTTTTTCTTCCAAACAATTGGAAATTGAATTGTTTTTAGAAAAAACAATGTTTGACATTATTTGTTTAACTGAGCATTGGTTAAAAGATTATCAAATGTTAATTAACTATGAGAATTATAGTGTGGTTAGTTGCTATAACCGAAAATCGATGCTGCATGGTGGTTCACTAATCTTAATTAAAACTTGTATTAAATCAAAAACCCGTAATGACATAGTTGAACTATCGGTTGAACATAGCATTGAACTGTCTTGTGTTGAGCTAGATAAGCATGTCATAGTGTGCGTTTACAAACCCCCTAATTATCAAAACTACTCTATATTTGAGTCAGTAATGGAAGATGTTTTGGCAAAACTTGCAACTGGTAATAAATCAGTAATTATCTGTGGTGACTTTAACATTAATATTTTAGAAAATAATTCAAATACCAGTAGATTTCTAAATCTGTTCAAATCATTCAATTTGTCAAATGTGTTTGAAGAACCAACCCGAATAACTACGACTACTGCTACATGTATTGATAATGTGTTTTGTTGCTGCGACTATTTAGATAAAGCAATAGTTAATTATCTCCCTTCCGATCACAGTGGTCAAACCATAACTTTTGAGTCCAACATTCCAATACAAAAAGTGCAGATACAATACAGACCAATAACATCTGTTAATTTAAATAAATATAATAGCACTTTAGTTTGTAAGTTAAGTAATCAGGACTTTACAATGAACAATGTTAATATTTTGTATAAAGAATTCTTTTCGTTAGTTCAAACCGAGTTCGATAATTCTTTTAAGAAGAACACTAAGACTATCAGCCCTAAGTTTTTATTTAGTGACTGGGCAACTAAAGGACTCAGGAAAAGTAGGGATAGACTTTTCGAGCTGTATGGCCTTAAGCCTTATATTAACACGGAAACTTTTAATAAATATGTTGCTTCTTACTCTAGAACTTTTAAGAACACTTGTAAGACAGCTAAAGCCTTATACATTAGCAACAAGGTTAAATCAGCAGACAATAAAATACAGACGGTTTGGAAAATTATCAATAATGAAACGAACAGGAACAAAAAGCATAATTCGGAGTACACCCTGAAGACGTCATGTGGTGGTCTCATTTGCGATAGCAAAGAAGTTGCTCAAGAATTTGTAAATTTCTTTACCAGTGTCCCACTTAAAACTACTGAAACCTTAAATTCCTCGCCCTCGCTCTCTTTTGATTTAGTAAGGGCGAATGTTTCAGCATGCCCGATTGAATTAAACTTTAAGCATATTAACCCCATAATAGTAATAAAAGCTTTTAAGCAAATCAAGATCAAATTGACCGAAGATCTTTGGGGAATGTCCATTAAAATCTGTACCTCCATAATTGAGACCATAGCGCCTTACTTAGCCTTAATATTTAATTTGTGTGTGGATCAAGGAGTCTTCCCGGATTTAATGAATACAGCAAAGTAATACCACTTTTCAAATCCGGGGACAGTAAAGACACCAATAATTATAGACCCGTATCCGTGTTGCCGGTTTTCAGCAAGGTGTTTGAAAAAGTAATGCTTCAAATGCTCAATCATTTCAACACAAATAAAATCCTCCACGATCAACAGTATGGTTTCACCAAAGGATGTTGTACGACCGACGCCGGTGTAACCTTATTAAGACACATTTTTAACGCGTGGGAAGAGGCCCAAGACGCAATAGGAATTTTTTGTGACCTCTCCAAGGCATTTGATTGCGTCGATCACGAAACCTTACTCTTGAAACTTGAACATTACGGACTTGGAAAACTTGCGCTCAATTTAGTAAAATCTTATTTAAATGATAGACAACAGCAAGTTCAAATAAACGGTATCAATTCACCAGGTTTAAAAGTAAAAATGGGTGTGCCACAAGGCTCGATTTTGGGTCCATTCCTCTTTTTAGTGTATATTAACGATCTACTCCATTTATTAAAAAATCAACCACAAATGGTGTTATTTGCTGACGATACTTCCTTAATTTTTAAGGTAGATAGACGTGCTACAAATTTTGACGACGTAAATAACGCCCTACTGCAGGTCCAAAATTGGTTCACTGCTAATAATTTAGTATTAAATGGAAAAAAAACTAAGTGCATAAAATTTTCTTTACCAAATGTTAAAAGTAGTAATTGTGAGATAGTATTGAATCAAGAGAAACTAGAATTTGTCGATAAAACTGTTTTCCTAGGGATCACGCTCGACTCAAGGCTACAATGGGGTCCTCATTTAACATCTCTTGCAGGACGGCTAAGTTCAGCAGCATATGCTGTCAGAAAAATCCGTCAATTAACTGATGTAGATACCGCGAGGCTAGTCTATTTCAGTTATTTTCATAGTATCATGTCTTATGGTATTCTGCTGTGGGGACGGGCTGCAGACATCGAGTCTATTTTTATTCTGCAGAAAAGAGCTATCAGAGCCATATATTATCTCCGTAGGCGCGATTCTCTAAGGGAACTGTTTAAGGACATTAACATCATGACGGTACCTTGTCAATATATCTATGAAAACATCATGTACGTAAGAAAAAATTTACATATTTTTAGTAAAAGAGGTGATAGACATAATTATTGTACAAGAAATAGGGATTTATTAGTTCAACCAGGTTTCAGACTGGCTAAAGTAGACTCATCTTTCATGGGGTACTGTTTAAAATGTTACAATAAAATTCCTCCCCATATACTTCAACTGAATGAGACGAAATTCAAATCTTGTATAAAACGCACACTATGTAGGCAGGCATATTATAAGTTGGGGGATTACATAATTGATAAAAATGCTTGGCTCATTGCTGGTCCTGCTCCACAAGCATAAACTAATTGATTAGCATTAATTTGAAAATACCGTTGGAGCTGCTGAAGATTTTAAAAACTATCTTTGCATTGTATAAATTCAATGTCTTAGCATTGTATAATTGCATAGCACATGTGTGAGTACTATGTACCGACTGTAAAGCTACCATTTAGGTACTGGGTATGTCTTTCATTGACTTGAATGTGCCCTGGCGGCTGAGATTATGTCATGCTCACTCTAATGTCTCGCTGGCGGTGGCGCGTGTGTTGGATCATTTAGCTCCCTTCAAAATGGTTGAGCTGAATGGTGCTAATCCATGCGTCATGTTCGTGAACGGGTGCCGTCAGTAGAGACTGGTCATCTCTTAGCTGCCACGGCTTATTTTAATTTTTGAATTGTTCTTTGTTTTTTATATTTTTATTACGGACGCTTTTAACGTGCACGTCTTTCTACATTGTTCTCACATGTATAATTTCAACGTTAATGATGTAAACAATATTTTGTAAAAAAAAATTTGATTTAAAAGAGTGTCCGTGGAGTTTCTTGCCCGTTCTTCTCCATAGGTACCTACTACGCTTTGGAATGGGCAACTAGCTTCATATTTCTGACTGACCGACTTCTTGACAATTCAAAAGTGCCTGTAAATGGTTTAATTGAAATAAATGCTTTGAGTTGAGTTGAGTTGACTGGAAACAGCCTTACCTACTTGTAGGTCAAGGACCTGATTAAGAAAGAGCGTATATCCTAAAAGTTGGCAACGTCGCAAATAGCTGTCAAATATTTACCCGTTTTGATTAATTTGGCAATATTACTGTATGGAAACATGAAATGTGTCTAGCTAGTGAATTAAAATATTGATTATGAAATACAATAATGAATATCGTAACACCGAATATTTAGTTTAAGATGTAAAAAAAACTATTTGGAAACATTCCAACTGCTTTTTTACACCTAAAACGGTTACAACATCAAATTCAATGGTATAATTGCAATTCATTATTAATATTCCAGTTTGCTAGTTAGCCGCACACACATTTTTTATTTACACACAGTAATATTGCCAAATTAATCAAATCAGCGAAATAAGGTAGGTCTGCCGAATTACGCCCAGAGGCTAATTACGCCTATGATAAATAACTCATGTTACGTAATAGATAAAATCAAACTTAATATCCACGCATCAAGGTTCATACATCCCGAAACATCCCCGAGTCGCGCCCGCGGTGCTCCCCACTCCTCGAGCTAGTAGTCGACTGACATACGTGGTTAGTAGTCACAGTGCCATTTTTAACAACACCGTGACATTTTAGTCGTCTTACAAAAAATACCTTTACGAGCAATTAAAAATATGGTTACAATACATCAATTTAATTTTTATGAATTTTTAGGAGTCATTGGATACATGAAGTGGGCTGCTTTTAGAAAACGACTAAAATGTCACAGTGTGGTTAGGATTACCGTTCGGAATTCTTAATACAACATAATTGTTCTTTTTTTGTGTTTGTGTTTTTTCTTTGCGTCATGTTTTTACCGCAAATAAACATAATATTTTCTTTCGTTTTTCTTTTCTTTTCAGTTACTAGACACGTTAGAGAGGTCAAGTTCTGCCTCAACATCTCAAAAAATTGAAGGTGTAGTAGTAAAACCACTAAAGGATAAAGTAGGTAAATAGGTACCGTTAACTGCTTTAACATCACCTGGCGTCCTATGTTTTCAGAGAAAAATGTAATATATTTTTCATTTTACTAGTATGGCAATTTAAACTTAAAGCTCTATAAGAAAACTCAGTTTCGATTGCCATAAAAGTAAAATGAAAAAGATATTGCATCTTTTTCACTATAGGCAAACATAGGACGCCAGGCGATTTTAGGGCAGTCGACCGGTAGATACCTACTTACCTACTTTATCCTTTGGTGGTTTTACTACCAGACCTTCAATATTTACGAAAATAATCTTGGATATTATCAAATATTGGATTTAATCAAATAATAACAGTGTTAACATTAAATAGTATCATCCGTAGGTACACTTGACTTATGCTAGTTAACAAAACAGTTAGGTGTTGCAACCAGCACCCTTACTAAGTTATAAAATAACTTGTATTAAGGACAGTGGTACAGTCACGAGCTTTAATTTGGGACCCATTTCCGTTAAATGTTGTTAGAACAATCATAATGCAATAAGGTCGAAACTTTGAAACTTTGCTTTAAGGTTGAAATGTTGAATGTCAAGTTAAGACATAAAATGTCTTATCTAATCGACCTATGAAATGATAACCTCGTTGCAAAAAGCTATCATTACGATTTTCTAATTACGAACATGTGTCGTGTCAGTGTCATTTAAGAAAATAGTTTAATGTGATATTTTCACAAAATATAATTTACCAATTAATAAAATGCTTGCGGCTAATCGTGACCAAATAAGGCTCCAAATTATTGATTTGCACGAACAAGGAGTAGGCATTCACGAGATATCGCGACGAATAAATGTGACAAGAAACACAGTTCGCCGCTGGGTTCGACGCCACGGGAACGAGGAAAATATTATTGACTTACGACGAAACAACCATCACCCGCAAGTTATAACACAAGAGCAGAGCCGCTTGATGCAAAGGCAATACCTGATGAATGGATTTACGCCAACGAGGAATTTTGCGGAAGCGTTTGAAGTCCACCCTCCAACAGTTAGAAGGCATCTTAAAGCTATGGGACTGCATCACAGGCGGCCTGCAAAAAAAATTGCGTTGACGGATGCCCATAAAGCTGCTCGACTTATTTTCGCACGTCAGTATCTAAATTTTGATTGGACGACGACGGCTTTCATCGATGAAAAGACTTTTCAATCTTCCCAAACGGGCAGACTACATTTGTGGCGAATTGACAGGACGCGATACACGGAAGACCACGTCATAGCTAACAACGCGTCTGGTCGCATTACAGTTAACATGTCTGGCTGGATTAGTTCAGCCAGACATGTGGCATTGGAGAACTAATAAATTTACCACCCAGGGCCACTGCTCAAGATTATGTCGATTTATTAGACGAGAGTGTCCTTCCAACATTGCAACTATATTATCCACAAGAAGATGTTGCTCCAATAAACTTTGTTCAAGATAACGCAACAATTCATATGGCAAGAATCGTTTGAACTTGGTTCGACAATAATAGAGCAAATTTAAATCGTATTCCGTGGCCTGCAAAGTGTGCCGATTTAAATCCTATAGAAAATTTATGGGGCTTAATGGTTCAAAAATGGTCAAATAGAAACGAAAGAACTAGAGAAGCACTTATGGATCACTGCCTCACAGTCTGGGAAAGTTTAAGGGGTACTGACATATGTGACAAATTGATTGGATCCATGCGTAACCGGCTCCAGGCTGTGATTGACAATGAAGGTGGATATACGCGGTTTTGAATATTTATGATAAAAAAATTACTGGAGAGATTTAAATTAATTTAGTCGTAGTCTTCGGTGATAAGTGTTTATTTTGTGCACCGCTAACCATGCTTTCTATATAATTGTGTTAAGATTGAGGTTTGTGTCATAAATGTCTTAATAAATATAAAGAATAAAAAACTTTGTTTTTCTAAAGATTTTATTAATCAATATTTTAGCTGAAATCTTCTAAGCCCCCATAATCATAAACGGCCTTTAAACCTATTTTATTTTAAATATGTTGTTTTGGTCCGTCACTTTGATATTTATGTTTGAGAAAGAGACAAAACTTTTTAACTAATATAGGTTTGAAGAATAAGCGGGTTAGTTGACTAGCTATCATATATTGACAATATAATTTTGTTCTTTTTTATTTGTTTCTTTTTTCTTATGGGACCACAGGACCAAAAAGTAATTATTACTCGGAAATCGGTAATGATCGTTTGCCCTCGCTCCAGTTGACGTTAGCCCCTAGAAACGTAAAGTTGTCGATGGTAAACATTATGACGTTTATTGTTTGTGCAGTGACAGCGTTAACATAATAGCTCTAAATGGCGAAAGTTTGCTACACGATATTCAACCTTAGGTGGGTCCCAAATTAAAGCTCGTGACTGTACAAGCCCATACATACTTCAGTTTCACAAAAGAAATTGCAGGCAGAACAAGTGTTATTTAACATAAAACCATTGCAGAAAACAGAAATGACAATCTATTCATTTGATATTTGGATTATTTGTGTTTCATAATTTTGTGTTGAATATTTCTATAATAAGTCGGTAGGAATCCATATAAGCCGTTTTCGTAAAATGATTTCCGCTGTGCAGACTTTTTGACCTTGATGATTTCATAGATAGGTGATATCGATTTCGATAAATAGAAGCCTTTAATCACACAGAAAGAAAGCCGAAAATCTCTAACAATAATTTTTGTGGTCATAATTATAATTATTTTCACTTTTTTATTATGTATTTTACGAACTGTGTCCAAATAAACATTATTCTTTCTTTCTTTAATACTAAATGTAAGTGGGTACTGTAACGGGGCGTTAGCTTATTTAGTTTTAAATAATAAATAAGAATAGGTAATTCCTAGAGTCGGTTTTACTTTTTTACATCATGACGCACTCTATCAGCTCTCCGGTACTATCATAAATGCCCATTTCAACTATTACAATAGACTATATCAGTTCTGGAAGGAGCTTGGGTCTTACTCTTAACTTTCCTTTGAGTTTTAGGTTCTATTTCTGCTTCCAGTTGTTTTTCAATGCTTAATTCAACATTAGGACTAATGAACTGTAACTAACTGTCTAAATAAACCACGAGATATTTAAAATACACAGTATTTAAAACTTACCCAAATAAAAAATCGGCTACTTACAACCGCACTCCAAGACAGTATAACATGAAGCGTTTTCGTCCCGTCCCTGACTTCACCTCGTCTCTTCTGTATAATTTGAAAAGTCGCATCTGCATCTAGTCCGTGCCGCGTCTGCGTCCCGACCTCGTCTCACGTCTCTTCAAAGTCAAAGATTTTGACTTTGAAGGGACGTCATTTATTTCAAATAGGAACTTTTGAACGTCAAAGTGTGGCCCGCGCCTTAGGGCACGACGTCCGCGTCGCTAGTCAAAAGTAACGTGTTACTAACGTAAATCACCAATGTGTAGCCAGTAAGTCACAGCACTAGACCACCATTGAATACTAATGCTGTGAAATTATAATAAAACAACTGAAAATGAAAATTACAAGATTGTTACAGAATTATTTTATTTAATTATAACGATTCTGAACAAGGCAGACACCATTTTTTTAAAGAACGTTGAGTATTAAGCGTCGTGCAGACTAGCGCGACGCGACAGCGGTTATTGTTATACCGTGAAGTTTTCTTAGAAATTGTATTGTTCGAGTCGCGTCGCGCCGTCGCGTTGCCCTGGTTTGCACGAGCCTTTACGAATTTAACCTTTGAATGAAATGTGAAAAATATTTTTTTTCCTTTATGATAAGTTCACTTCCTTTAGATTGTCTTATTATCTTTGTATGACGAATGTTTAAAAATACGTATGAATGCAGTTTGTAATTCAACAACAAAAAATAAGTCAGTTTTGTAAGTCAACATTCAATTTGAGATGCGGCTGAAGATACAATTTTTGTTATTCTTAAGTTGTATTTATTTATTTAAAATAGGTACAATACGGCCGTTATAACTTTTGCAGTTCCGAACTTGGCGCAGAGGGCTACGCAGTAATTTTTTTTAGGAACCAAATGGTGACATGAGGCGAGTGTGAGTGAGAGAGCATGCGCGAAAGTTCGTAGTGCCTATGTTCAGAACTGCCAAGTTACAACGGCCGTATTGTACGTCAACCGCATATACAATTATATATTGTACATTAATTTTTTTTTTATTGTTTTTTTATTATTTACCTGGTATCCTTTATTTTAATATTTATATATTAAATATTAAAAATTAACAGGTATGTGCTCTTATGTAAATATGTAGGTACCAATTACAGGTGTACACGACATTCACACAAAACAACGCAACCTTCGTAAATTATATAAAATAAAATTATTAATTAATTAAATTAAAAAAAAAATATATGAACAAAACAGCTTTGACTTACGTAAGTCTAAGTTTGTAAAGATCTTAAATAAATACCTGGGTGGCAGGCGAATTTTTAATATCTTTGTATGCAGTTGTAATTTAATACCCTACTATACTTACCTATAAATTAAATCTAAAATCACGTCTGTATTCCTTACAGAGGTAGGCAGAGGTGTACACCTCCTATCTATGGTCGCAGGCAACCTCTCCTATTGGAATATTATCTTGTTTCATGTTTTTTAGCTTAGTTGCTGAAACAAGCTGCTGTAACAGACAGACACACAAAGTCGCTCTATGGGTTCCTTTTTACCTGACTACGGCGAAACAAAAAGGAGGGTTATGTATGATTTTGAGTGGTAGATGTATGTATGTTCATCTGTTGCTTCATAATTTCTAAACTACTCATCATAATTTGACATATGAGGTATCGTTGGGAGCGTCTTGATTGTCCGCTGGTTGTAGGCTATGTAACGTCTTGAATATGGCGCTTTAGAGGTCATAAAGAAATGCCCAAAAAAAATAGATATTTGGATTATTAGATATACCATGATGATATTCTGTTGGGTATCAAATGAAAGGGCTAAATTAGCACATTTCAAAAATATATATAACTAGCTTCCGCCAGCGGCTTCGTCCGTGTGATCTCTTTATAAATTATAGCCTATGTTACTCAGTGATAATATAGCTATCTACGGGTGAAAGAATTTTTAAAATCGATCCAGTCGTTTTGAGTTTATTCATTATTAATAAAAAACAAACATACAAAAAATAAAAAAAATATATATTTTTAATATTAGTTAATGATAATGATTGATGAGATATAACCCCAACATAATAGAAATAAAAAAAAGTTAAAAAAAGAATTAAAAAAAACGGAATCACGTAATCTGTTCGATTTATGCCCTAACACTCGTGTGACTTCGGTTTTTTGATTTATCTGTCTGTGATGTCTTGTTTATACCTTTTTAGTTGACTTTTTTGTCGTAGTTGGGTTTTAGTTTTTTTACCACGTTGGTAAGAAACCCTAAAAACAAAATTAGGTACAGTCACGAGCTTTAATTTGGGACCCATTTCCGTTAAATGTTGTTAGAACAATCATAATGCAATAAGGTCGAAATTTTGAAACTTTGCTTTAAGGTTGAAATGTTGAATGTCAAGTTAAGACATAAAATGTCTTATCTAATCGACCTATGAAATGATAACCTCGTTGAAAAAAGCTATCATTACGATTTTCTAATTACGAACATGTGTCGTGTCAGTGTCATTTAAGAAAATAGTTTAATGTGATATTTTCACAAAATATAATTTACCAATTAATGAAATGCTTGCGGCTAATCGTGACCAAATAAGGCTCCAAATTATTGATTTGCACGAACAAGGAGTAGGCATTCACGAGATATCGCGACGAATAAATGTGACAAGAAACACAGTTCGCCGCTGGGTTCGACGCCACGGGAACGAGGAAAATATTATTGACTTACGACGAAACAACCATCACCCGCAAGTTATAACACAAGAGCAGAGCCGCTTGATGCAAAGGCAATACCTGATGAATGGATTTACGCCAACGAGGCATTTTGCGGAAGCGTTTGAAGTCCACCCTTCAACAGTTAGAAGGCATCTTAAAGCTATGGGACTGCATCACAGGCGGCCTGCAAAAAAAATTGCGTTGACGGATGCCCATAAAGCTGCTCGACTTATTTTCGCACGTCAGTATCTAAATTTTGATTGGACGACGACGGCTTTCATCGATGAAAAGACTTTTCAATCTTCCCAAACGGGCAGACTACATTTGTGGCGAATTGACAGGACGCGATACACGGAAGACCACGTCATAGCTAACAACGCGTCTGGTCGCATTACAGTTAACATGTCTGGCTGGATTAGTTCAGCCGGCATTGGAGAACTAATAAATTTACCACCCAGGGCCACTGCTAAAGATTATGTCCATTTATTAGACGAGAGTGTCCTTCCAACATTGCAACTATATTATCCACAAGAAGATGTTGCTCCAATAAACTTTGTTCAAGATAACGCAACAATTCATACGGCAAGAATCGTTAGAACTTGGTTCGACAATAATAGAGCAAATTTAAATCGTATTCCGTGGCCTGCAAAGTGTGCCGATTTAAATCCTATAGAAAATTTATGGGGCTTAATGGTTCAAAAATGGTCAAATAGAAACGAAAGAACTAGAGAAGCACTTATGGATCACTGCCTCACAGTCTGGGAAAGTTTAAGGGGTACTGACATATGTGACAAATTGATTGGATCCATGCGTAACCGGCTCCAGGCTGTGATTGACAATGAAGGTGGATATACGCGGTTTTGAATATTTATGATAAAAAAATTACTGGAGAGATTTAAATTAATTTAGTCGTAGCCTTCGGTGATAAGTGTTTATTTTGTGCACCGCTAACCATGCTTTCTATATAATTGTGTTAAGATTGAGGTTTGTGTCATAAATGTCTTAATAAATATAAAGAATAAAAAACTTTGTTTTTCTAAAGATTTTATTAATCAATATTTTAGCTGAAATCTTCTAAGCCCCCATAATCATAAACGGCCTTTAAACCTATTTTATTTTAAATATGTTGTTTTGGTCCGTCACTTTAATATTTATGTTTGAGAAAGAGACAAAACTTTTTAACTAATATAGGTTTGAAGAATAAGCGGGTTAGTTGACTAGCTATCATATATTGACAATATAATTTTGTTCTTTTTTATTTGTTTCTTTTTTCTTATGGGACCACAGGACCAAAAAGTAATTATTACTCGGAAATCGGTAATGATCGTTTGCCCTCGCTCCAGTTGACGTTAGCCCCTAGAAACGTAAAGTTGTCGATGGTAAACATTATGACGTTTATTGTTTGTGCAGTGACAGCGTTAACATAATAGCTCTAAATGGCGAAAGTTTGCTACACGATATTCAACCTTAGGTGGGTCCCAAATTAAAGCTCGTGACTGTACCTATGTGTGATTCATACTGATACGCTTAAATAAATACTTTGGTTAAGTATTTTTATTAGGCGCCCACTATTGGGGGGTACTTGAAGTAAAAAAGGGTGTCAGAACAATAGCTATAATGGTCCCACTGTTGTGCCACCAGGCCTCCTCTCAGTGGGAGTGGGCCGTAATCCACCACGCGAGCCCATTGCGGTTTGGAAACACACATGGTCTTAAAATTTTTGGTTCTAGGACATGCCGGTTTCCTCACGATGTTTTCCTTCACCGTTTTGAGAGCAGTGGTGATAAATAATTTACACAGAGTAAAGCGCCTGTCTAGCTTCAAACCTACGATCTACAACTCGTAAGTCGCGGCGTTATCACTGGGCCACCAGTTCTTTCGGCCACCACGGCTCTCGGTCAGAACAATATTAAAATTTTAAAATAATAATGAAAAAGTTCGTAAACTGTTTCGCTAATGTTATTCCTTGTGTGAATAACTGTAGTAAAACAGTCACGGATGTAATCGTTATCAATTTTTATCGTTAATTACATTAATCGTTTGTTATCTACAATCTAATAACGTGGGTACCGGTTTAGCCAACAACGGATTTAGTTAGTTTCCCTGTGTGTCATTACTCATGTTTTTAGTAAAAATGTACCTATATGACCTTGTGGAGAAGGATCTTGATCGTTCTGGGGTTTCGTATTCTTTCAGTTTTGTAGATCTTTGACAGTCCGAAGCCCGAAAGTCGGGCAACGAGTCTTATCAAATATTACCCAGTTACTTGGCTTAGGAGGTCTGATAGTCAGTCGCTCCATGTATTCTGCTGCATCTACTATTCAGGCTGATTTTGTACAAATACCCTCATTATCAGAAAATACTAACACTTAATAACAGTTCTATAAAGGAGACTAGACTGCTATCATGTCCGCTCTTGATGACTTTGACTGGGACGAGTTGGTGAGGGTTGAGCCACTAGAAAATGTAGTCTTTATAACAAGCTGTCAGAAATCAGCATATTCCAAAATGTTTGTTAAAAATTTAATACACTACTGGTACAGCTCTGCATTAAGATCAAAAAAGCTCTTAAAAGAGATCCTTAAAAGTTATGGAAATATATCAGATTACCAATCCTTTTTTTATTGCGTTACAAAGCTGCAGAAGTAGAGAAATCTTGTTACGCTACATTTAAGGATAAAATAGAGTCATCAATAATAAAAAAATCAAATTTTTTTTGGTCCTATTTTCAGAGCAAGATTCGTAATAGTAACTTCCCTAATATACTGAAATATTAAAATACAACCGCAGACACTGGAGAAGAAACATTACCCTGTTCGCTACATACTTTCAGTCAACATTTCAAGAGCCACACACAGACGACAGGAATCAGCGAGCATCAAACTCCATAGAGGTACGAAAAAGTACTAAAGTTACTTCAAATGTTCGACCTCTCTAAATTAGGTGGCGCGAACGGGTTCCCTCTATCTGGCAGAATTTTGATGCTCCGAAATTTATTTGGTATAACACACTTGGCATAATCTTCTTTAAACGAATATATATATGGCATAAAAATCATTTAATATAATTATTGTTTGGCCGAATGTTTATATGTCCGAATTTAAAAAGGCATACTTTTAAGATGGCAGAATTTTATTTGGCATAATTACTTTTGGCAAAGCTTAATTTCGCATAATTTCGTTTCACATAACGTTTATTTAGAGCGACGATTATTTGGAATAATTTCACTTGGCATATTAAGAAGATGGCAAAATTTCATTTGGAATAATTTTACTACGCATAATTATTGTCATTTCTATAAAATCTAATCATATTCTTAACCTTAAATTAAAATTAAAATATTGTCTTAAAAAGTCAATATGTTGTACTACAAAAGTTAGTGAAGTGACAGAACCGAATCGCTGCAAAACCGACTGCACGTAGTCTTGTCTGCCCTACCCCTAGAGTGTAATTTAAGCCCGCGTAGGCGCGGAGGGGCGAGGCGGCCCGTGAGCTGAGGAGCAGGTGGTTTTAACGCTCGCCGCCGCGGCTGAGCCAGCAAGCCGAAGCTGCTGTGGTGAGCGTTACAACCATCTGCGACGAGAAGCATGCGTGGGACCGCCGGAGCCGTGACAGAAACCATGCCTGCTGCATGTTGCATGCTTGCTTGCATGCTGCATGTTGCATGCTTGCTTGCATGCTGCATGCTTGCTTGCATGCTGCATGTTTGCCGCATGTGTGTGTGCTTTTTTGCATGTTTGCATTCTACATGCTTGATGCATACATGCATGGTGTGTGCTTTTTTGCGTATTTGCATGCTACATGCTTGATGCATGCATGGTGTAAGCTTGTTTGCATGTTTGCATGCTTCTCACAGGTAAATAAGAACCACATAAATACAAAATTATTCTAACTATGAATTTTCCGTAATGTGATAGATGAGTCTTTCAATTTTTATGGATATGAAAAGTATGCCAAAAGACGATTCTGACAGTGAACTTTCTGCAATATGATGGTTCTACTTTTTAATTATTATGGATATGAAATTTATGCCAAAAGACGATTCTGACAGTGAACTTTCTGCAATAAGATGGTTCTACTTTTTAATTATTATGGATATGAAATTTATGCCTAAAGATGATTCTGACTTACAAAATTATGCGTTTTTAATGTATGATAAATGAGTGTATGCCAAACGATTTTCTGCGAAATGAAGTTTATGCTATGCGCTGTTATGCAAAATAATATTATGACATAAAAAGTTCTGCTATAAAGGGTAGACCCGGCGCGAACTAAATACCACCTATATTTTTTAGTCAACTGTGCAAAAACCCTAGCCAAACCTATCTGTATTATTTTCAAGCGGTCTTTAACAGAAGGCATAATTCCGAAAATTTGGTCATTTGCATTCGTTATGCCAGTTTAAAAAACGGGCCAAGTGCGTGTCGGACCACGCACAATGTAGTTGGGTTGAATTTATCCCAAGAACAAACTTAACTTGGTAGTTGAGAAAAATGTTCTCCCATATATCGATATAAGTCACGGTCAATTGTCCAACTGCAGACGGAAGCACGTAATCGTAATAAATAAAAATGTGATCATCATCTGCCTAGCCTTTTCTCAACTATGTTGGGGTCGGCTTCCAGTCTAACCGGATGCAGCTGAATACCAGTATTTTACATGGAGCGACTGCCTATCTGACCACCACAACCCAGTTACTAGGTAACACGATACCCCTTGGTAAGTCCGGTTGTCAGACTTTTGGGCTTCTAACTACTCGTAACGACTGTCAAAGATCTACAAAAGACAGCCGGGACCAATGGGTTAACGTGCTTTCCGAGGCACGAAGGGTTTTTGGTATGGCCATCTTTGGCCACCACGGACCAACCGACATATTTCGAGTTTTATTAAACGCCAATCAAATAACTTCTTCTGCTCTGGGCGGAGGGCGTGTCAGAATCTTACTGACATTAAACAACCTAAGCGCGAGAATTCTACAATTTTGTAATTTTAATTGCCAGCTTTATAAAACGGCCCTGGAGTTTCTAAGGGATAAATTTTAAGACCTCGTCTATTTAATTTATAGCAGATATTGAGAAACGTTTTATTAACTCACGCATTCTATTGTACGCCGATGACTTGAAAATACGTAAGTAGTTCATAGAAACATCACTACTCCAAGAGGATCTCAATAGATTAATGTAGACGTAGACTAAACAAAAGTCAACTAAATATATCCAAATGCTTTTATATGACAAAATTTTTCATTACACACGTCAAAATAAGATAATTGGTGCAGGGTACGCTTGGAATAACCAAACAATCACTAAGGTGAACAGTATTAAGGACTTGGGCGTTATTCAAGATAATAAACTCGTCTTTGAAATGCATATTGATGAAAACCTTAAGAAAGCGTCCAAGTTATAGGGACTTCGTTTCACAATGAATCTCGACAAATGATGCAGTTCACGAATTAACTGATCACATTGTTAATAAACTTGACCATAAAAATAAAGTAATAACAATATTCCTGGACTTAGCAAAGGCTTTTGACACGGTCTCTGTTCCACTCCTGTTAGCTAAATTACATACCATGGGAATTCGCGATACGCAGCTCCAATTGTTTAGGGATTACCTTACTGATAGACATCAGAGAGTTAGAGTAGGTGAAGCCACCAGTGAGGACTTACCTATATCCTACGGTGTCCCTCAGGGCAGTGTTTTGGGTCCCACACTTTTCCTCATCTTCATTAATGATCTGTGTAATCTTCCTCTACAAAATGGCAAAATCGTGATGTTTGCGGATGACACAGCACTGATCTTCCATGGTGACACTTGGAATGATGTTTACGGCTTTGCTCAAACTGGATTCAACTCAGTAATACAATGGCTCAATGACAACGGCCTTACACTTAACGTTGACAAAACCAAATATATACCGTTTTTCATCAAAAATTCTACAACTCCAATTCACAAAAACTACTCCTTAAAAGCTCACTACTGCTCCTCCAACCATCTCTGTTCCTGTAGACATTTAGAAATAGCTTCTAGTATAAAGTATCTTTTAGTCATGATTGATAGTAATCTAAGCTTCAAACATCACCTTGACTTACTATCCTCTAGAACCAGGAAACTAATTTACTTCTTTAAAAGTCTGAGGCACATAGCTGACAAAGAAGTCATTAAAATGGTATATATGGCATTATGCCAATCCATCTTGAGCTACTGTGTTACTGTATGGGGTGGCTCCTGTAGGACACACATACTAAAACTGGAAAGAGCCCAAAGAGCGGTCTTAAAAGTAAGTTTGTCACTACCTTTTTTCTTTCCTACTAAGGATCTTTACTTGCTCTCTGATGTGTTGACAGTACGCCAACTGTTTATATTGTGCACAGTTCTAAAACAACACTCGCTAATAGGGTATGATCCTTTGTTGAACATTAACAAGAGAGTCAAACACAGGGTTTGCCAAACGCTTACCAAGCGAAACACTGCTTTCTCTCGCAAATTTTTTGAATTTTTAGGTGGATATCTTTACAATAAAATAAATAAGAAGCTTGCAATTTACCCACTTACACGAGTCAAATGTAAAAGGGCTTTAACCACTTGGTTAAAGTCCCTCAGTTACGATGAAACAGAAAATTTGCTTAAAGTCCCATCCTAGACTTACTACGTATGACTTGACAACACCCACACACTCATTCACTTCCACATACACTCATACACCCACACCCACACATACACCCACACCCACACATACACCCACATATACCCACCTCACACACACACTCATACACCCACACCCACACATACACCCACATATACCCACCCCACACACACACATATATACACCCACAAAACACACACACCCTCATATACACATTCACACACCCGATTCTCACACCCTCATTTACTTAATCCTCACAACAGTCAAACTTCACCCAGTTTTACGTATTTAAATATCACTTACCTGGAATGATGTACACCAAGAACCTGTTACCCACTTCCGGAGTCTGGAGAGGCTGGTAATCTGTCATACAGGTCTCCTAGTACAGAAACCAGTCTCCCACATAGATTATAATTCGCTTATGTACTCTTTGAATTATGTATATTATACCTTGAATATTTCTATGTGAGAGAGAAAATAAACTTTTTTGTATTGTATTGTATTTGTAATATAACGTGTATACGTCTATAATAGAAAATAGACGGAAAAAGTTTTTTAAGATATATGCAGATTATAAGACAAGACAATGCTTAACGGATGAGCCTCATCGTTGCAAAAGATACCATATCGCCAATAGCTCCGTCGATTGTTCCCAATGTCTTTCAAAAACATCGCTCCGAACCCTTCATGTAGCCTTATTAAGGAAGTGGCCACTTCTTCATGTTCCATTCGCATCCACAAACTACCGACGGAATGCCTACTTCCCACGTAGAGCAGCTAGCTTCAGTAATCTCCCCTCTCACTTAGATGATTCATAATTAAAGCAATATGCATGCAGCAGCATATGTTATTGCATTCAGTTGTTTTTTTTTAGGTTTTGTCTCAAAAAAGATTTTTTTTTGTATTTGTTTCTAGAATTTGTTTTGTTTTATTTGTTTAAGAAGATTCTATTTTTTATTTAATTGTTGGCAATAAGCTCACTCCCTATTACATTGGACTTAAACATAACTAACCACAAGAGCAGTGGTCACCCAGTGGTAACGGTCGCGACTTACGAGTTGTAGGTCGTGGGTTCGAAGTTCGAACCCAGGCGCTTTACTTTGTGTAAATAGTTTCATCACCACTACTCTCAAAACGGTGAAGGAAAACATCGTGATGAAACTAGAATGTCCTAGAACCAAAAGACATGTAACATCTACCAACCCGTACTGGGCCCGCGGGGTAGATTACAGCCCACTCCCTCTCGAAGGGAGGAGGCTTGTGTCCCAGCAGGTGTAGCATTATAGGCTGATTATGTTAAACATAACTGGCGAAACGCGGGTGTACTAAGGTAAACTTCTGCCTATCCCTACGGGGAATGCAGGCGTGATGTTATGTTATTCTATTGTATTATGTAACGGGTAATATATATATATATATATTATTTGCGCTATTATTCCGCGAACCGTGGCAAGGTTAGTGCGGAAGCGCCATTAACGACCTAAACCCATTATTATACTGAACACGTAGGACGTTGTACTCCCTCTGCGTATACTTTACCCACAAGCTACAAGTGAAGAAGGTTTGGCAGTAGGCCTTAAAAAGATACACCTTTACATCCCCACTACAACGTGCAAACCTGCGGGCTAACATATTGCACCGAACCGCCAATGCGCGCCTGCGCTCCCTATCCAAATCTGCATCATCAGATAAGTCCTCCGTAACCAGAGGTCCTAGGTATTTAACTTGAGTGACACGCTGCAATGGTGTTCCACTTACAGTTACTGGAGGAACTACCTAGCGATTCATGTTTGCACTTAAAAATTACCATCTGCGGTTTCTTGACGTTGTATGTAAGCCCATGCGTCGCCGCATAACACTCACATACTACAAGTAATTTCCGGAGTGTGGTGATTGATGGGCTCAGCAGCACCATATCGTCTGCATAACTCAGATTGTTAACCATTTCGCCATCTATTGAACAGCCGACATTAGTTCTGCTGAGTCCATCAATCAGATCATTCATAAACAGGTTAATCAGAGCAGGCGATGTCAACCCACCCTATCTAACACCACACTCCAACTACCAAAATGCCAAACAGCAGCAGTGCTATTCTGCAACCACCTCACCGTGAAAACTTAGGTGAAGTGAGCTCGGAGTGAGCTGTCAGTCTGGAATGACAGCTCACTTCACGCTCACTTCACCCAAGTTTTCACCGTGAGATTATTAGAGAATAGACCGGCTGTAATGCCAGACAGTTTAATGTATCCATTAATCTGGTACATAGGTACAATATTAATAAGGTCTGCATAAAGAAGTGGATCAAAATATGTTCAAGGTAAAACAAACCTATGTTTGCATAATAAATGATAACGAAGCTGGCGGTATCATCACAGCGTTAACGTTTTCCGTTGTTTGTCTTATTTGTTTTAGTATATTCGTGCATATATGTGTGGTTTTATTTATAGGTATATTATAAAATACAATAGACGTATATTTAGGGCAACAAGGACTGGGACTTTTCCGCAAAGTCACGCCTGAGTCAAACAACTAGGTATGTTATTTTATTTATAGTTTTTAAAGTGAATAGGTGGTGATTCAATCATCGGACAAGAATTGAGAGAGTTCCAAGGACGCGTCACGTTGGGCGTATTTCGTTACATGCAGGCCATTAAAAAAGGCAGTTTTAAACGTCAATTCACCCTTTTTCACCCCCATTTGTTTCGATTTTCGCAGAATCCTTTCTTACCCCCCACACCCCTTCGGTTTAAACTATAACTATACTGTTTAAAATTCAAGTTTCTATCTTTAGCTGTTTGGGCTGTGGGAGAGTCTTATGAACATACCCTGTTCTACAACTCCCCCTTCCCCCCCGGTCTATATAAATTACAGATTGTATTTGCTATAAAGATTTTTTTTTTTTTTTTTTATATTTTTTTTTTTAAACGTTGCCCCACACTAGGAATTTCTCCTGTGTCGTGGGTGCGTTTACAAACATTTAAACTCACATACACAAACAGCCAGACCCGGAACAACTAATTGTAGGTCATACAAATCTTTGTTCCGTGCGGGAATCGAACCCGCGACACGCAGCGCAGCAGTCAATCGCTTAACCACTGCGCCAACCGTGCCGATTGTGTAATGGTTATACCAACATACGAGTTATCAGACCTCCCCCATCCATTATCCTTTTTGAACAATGCACACCAACGACATATTTACTTTACCACCTCATAGAGCTTATGAGGTGGTAAAGTAAGTTTTGAAGGATCCTTGAAAAGGTACCCTTTCTGATATTTGTTTTATTTTAATTAGCAATTTAGTTAAGACACGAAGTAACAACGTCTCCCATAACTGCTTCAAAAATTTGGGGAAATATTTATGAGAAAACCTAAAAGCGTGACCCTTAAATGAATTAGCGGCTATTCGTATATTCATTAGCATCTCACTTCAAGTCATCCCTTATCCTATGCCTTTCATCAGAATCTATTCAGACGTCGTAAGTATGATTCAGTAACAAACATGTTTACATTCTTTCACTTAATATTGTAAGCACATGTATCTAAGATTATTAGAGTAGATAGAGTTGATATCACCTGTTGAAGTAATTTAGATAGATACCTGGTATCTGTACTTATAGATATCTTTATCTTTACATATAATGCCTCATGTGTACATGAGGCATTTCTGTACATTGAAAACATATCCAAAAAAAAATACATTTCTAACATGATTTTTTGTCTGTTTGGCTGTGCGGGATTAGTTGTACGAAACTAACTCGAATATTGTTTTTAATTCGGAGTATCATTTAGTTTTTTGTTTCATCGCAATCGCTTTACTCTATTAAAAGATATAATATGAATATAAAGTATTCAAGAAGAACTTTTCATGACTTAATGTACAAGCACAACCTCAACCAAATCAAATTTTTAAGAAAAACTGTACTTTCCTGTTCCGTAGCCCAATGGCACATAAAAACAAAACTTTAATCGTTTCGTCCTGTCCGTCTGTCCGTCCATAAGCCACACAGCCAATTTAATCGGAGGATTATTTTTTTATTGGAAGGGTTCTCTCCCGAGATAGTCCCATTTAATATGGTGAAGACCGGATGAAGATCTTCGTAATTATACAATGAAACTCTTCAATAACGTATTGTACACGAATTGTGATTTGGTTATTGTTATTAAAAGTGTGGGTATGCAGATGTACAAGGCTTTTTATACAATGTACAGAAGAGTGACTACATGGTCTTTAAGGCCGCCTGTAGATGTCCTGATCATTCTCACAATATTACCCAAAGCGGCTTGAGTGTAAATCGTGTCGCGAAATTTAACAACTAACATTGGTCATATCGTTTAAACGTCAACGTTTATTGATATGTCAGTCAACGCTTGGCCATATCATTACTGCAGGGTATCCATGGTGTAAGGTGTAGTAAAAATGGCCAAGTAACTGCGACCAACTTGGAAGTAGCGCTCGCCGGTCGCTGTCGCAGCACCGCTCGCTTCGCTCGCTAGGCTCACGTGCGGTTGGTCACAGTTCTAACCTAAGCGAACCCATTTGCTCGGGGTACTACATAAGCAGCGTCAATTTTTAATTTTTTTGAAATAATTTTAAGTGCTATGTTTCATTTCACGCCACGGTAGCGGCCGGCAAGCGCTACTTCCAAGTTGTTAGCTTTCCATAATATCATATTTGGAAACCCAATAAAAGTTCATCGACTTTTTTTGCGTGGTTACCCCACTTTGTTTGATTTGTTGCATGCTGCCGCCATGATGCACACCAAAAACAAAGCGACATCAATGCCTCTAACGGTCGATAATCTAACTATTTTACGATATGATCACTAATGTTTGGCCACATCAGGAAGTAGTCGTGCGTTTAACTGTTCATATCGATAAGCGTTGAGTATTCAATGATCTGGCCAGGCCACATCATGATGTGACCAGTGGTCGATGTTCATTTCATGACATGATTAATTTTAAGATCTGGCCACGACATAGACATTGAGAGGGAGCGTAGAGCTCTAGCGTTCAGAGGTAACATGCTGGCTCGCAGATTCTCCCGTTGCTCTGAACAAGTAAAGATTACGCTTTTTAAGGCATATTGTCAGAGCTTTAACTCTGGAAGTCAGTGGGTCTGTCACACCAAGAGATCACTGGATACCCTGCGCTCCCTCTCAATGACATTGTCATCGTCGTCCACCAGCCACCGGGCAAGGTCACTTGGCCTGGTCGGAAGATTCTTCCAATTCAATAGAGTAGGCACCTACACCTTCTCTAATAATTGTTTGCTGACATACACGCGAACGAAGTCACAGGCACCGCTAGTAGTAAATATATTTTTCCCTCTAAACATTATTAGTCTCCTTTTTACTCCATTCTATGGTTTTAAAAACCATAAAGAATTTTATTTTAAAGGAAATCGGATACTTTTTAACTGACTTCAAAAAGGAGGTTCTCAAATCGAATGTATTTTTTTTGTGTTTGTTACGCGATTATTTTTCCAATTATGAATTGATTTATTTTAAGGGTTCATTAAGTTCGAATGAAACAGGTTATAATAAAACTACAAATACAATTATTACTTAAACTATAATAATATATTTTCCTTAAAATACAAATAATGTAATACCACACGCAAAATAGTTTACATGGTCGTTAAAAATTGTACTTATTAAACCTAAACCTAGAGTTTTGTTCAGTGATTGTTTATGATTTACCATACTACTTGTAATACAGTACATACAAATATCAGAATAATACTGCTGTTGAATAAGAATGCTGAACTGGGCTCTAGACATTCTTCGTCTTGTGAGATTGGTTTGAAATATGGTTCATAAAGCTCGGGTCGTTCCTTTATCATGTCTGCGACGGTAGTGTTGCCAGCTTCCGTCATTGTCCTTCCACGACTCAACTGCCAGGCACCAACTGAGCAAATAGATGAAAACATTTTATTTCTATATATTTTATTACACTGTATAGGATGACTGGTAATTAAATCGCGAAAAAAAAGACAACTGTTCCCTACACTTATGTTCGCATAACTCGTCAAAATGTAGGAACAGCTGTTTTTTTTTCGCGATTTCTCGTTCGGTCCCATAGTAAAAGTTGTTCATAATGATGAGTAAAGTCACGTGTTTAAGTATCGGTAACTAATTACCAGGCACCCCATATATTTATATAATAAGCAGTGTGCCCGATGGGATTTGGCAAAAATTTCTGTCTTCCGTACAAACTTACATCCCCTACTTAATGGTACACTAGTCGACAGCTCGAACTCGTTGGTGTGCGTGACTAATATGCATGCATTGTGTTTTGTTTGTGCAGAATAAACGTATTTCTTTCTTTTTCTTTCTTTCATTAAATTATTTATTTATTTAGTTTTATTTATTTAGTATTTATTTATCTAGTTTTTATTTATTTATATTTTGTTTTGTTTTATATTTATTCATCTATTTAGTGAAATAGACGATGATTTATATCGAAAAAGAGCGCGTAAAATTTCATGAACAGACCTATCCTTTTCTATAATATCAAAAATTGGGCGTTGAAAAAATACTGGATGTATTTACTCAAAATAAAATTATTTGAACTATTGAATAAATTTTCATTTGCCATTTTTTTTTACTACGTATGTTTTTTATTTACGCCCAAAGACGAGTTAAAATTAGTGCTGAAATATGGAAGTTTCGACGCTCATAACTTCCAAACCAATATTTTTTTTCCAATTTAGCTTCCATACAGGGCTAGATAATGACAAGACAAATTGATATAATTTTTAGTTTTGAACGTACACTGTCAAACAGACGAGTGATCACCATACTACGTTTGTATGGAAGAATGTCGACCGACTAGCGTATCCTTAACCCATTTAGAGGATAACTAAAAAATTCTTCCTTATTGCTCACTTTCGTTGTATAAACTCAAGCTTTTAGACCCAGTGGTTGCGGCTGTGTGTTGTCTGCCAGTGAGTGAATTTAAGGCTAAGTAGATGATTCGTCGGCAAGTTCATTAATTTTAGGGCATAGTAATAACTAATAAATAAGTCAATAAGAACACCAACCCGCACTGGGCCCGCGTGGTAGATTACAGCCCACTTCCTCTCACTGAGTGGAGCCCTAGCGGTGGGAACATTATAGGCTTATTATGCTTATGCAACAAGAACTGCCATTAAACAAAAATAAGGAGGATGAACTAAATACCTTGTCTTTGATTGCTATTAATATTTTCGCAACTGTAGGCTAGTGCGTATCCATCGTAGTCAGTCGCCAAAATGTAGATCGTTGTCTCCGTCCTTTCCCCGTCTATAAAAAAATAAATAAAAAAACAATAAATAAATAAAAATCCAAAACCGATAATATCGATAATTAAAATCTATCTATAATAAATTGATATAAAATACGATTGTAAATAAAGACATTAAGGGACAATTTTCCAATCTTCAGATAGCTTTTATCTGAGATATAAAAATTGTAGTTTAACAAATCTTTTATACAGAAAATATGTCAAATAACCAACGGCATTTAGACATCGATCGACGGCGGACTAGCTTTTTTTTAAATATTTATTTACCTCCAGAATCACCCATTACTAAAGAAAATATTCCTCTTCCATCATTTGAATTGAGTTGGCCTGAACCTTCTGAAGTCAATAAATCTTCATCAACGACTTCGAAGGAAAGTACTTTAATGTCTCTCGTTTCTTCGTCGAATGACAATCTGGTACCGATGCAGGAACTGTCTCCAACTGCGTCGTATCTTCGAATCTGATACCAGGAACTGTTTGCGAACTGTAAAAAGAAATGTTGACGAGAATGAGCATTCGTCTTGTAAAGTTGTATTGTATGTTGTATAATGCGATAAATTGTACTGTTAATCATTTCTATGACCAATTTTTTAACAGTGCATTCTTGTCTTCGAATTTTATAACATGACATTTCATTTTAATCTTATTGTATGTAGTTTCCGTGGAGATTTAAGGCTCGTACAGACCAGCGCGACGCGACGGCGCGACGCGACTCGAACAATACAATTTCTAAAAAAACTTCACGGTATAACAATAACCGGTGTCGCGTCGCGCTGTCGCACGCTAGTCTGCACGAAGCTTTAGTTTATTGATTGACAAAAATGTCAGATAAGGAAAAATACGTTTAAGTTTTTTATAATTTGTATTTATTTTTATATGACTCATAGTATTTCATATTGCATAGTATATTGCCTGCTGATTACCGAATTTTATCTCACTATAACCTCGAACAATATAAAATAAAATATAAGAATCTGCGGTAAGTACCTAATAACGTCAATGTATTTTGACATCATTTATACTAACCCAGAGTTTGGCCACTTAACTCTCCCGCATAGCTGGGATAAATATTTAGAAGTTTAACCTTAGGTTTACCTCTAATTCTTGGCGGCGCAAGATGAATTACTTGATTAACTCTGAATTAGCTATTAACTCCGAGTTATTTAAGATAACCGTGGATAAGGTGGTCCTTGAGTTACCGGGAAAATCGCGTGATATTTGTTGCTAGGCTTTGCAAGACCTCGCTGAACATGTCTTTTCTAAGTTACTAAGTGTGCGATATTGCAGATGATTGCATGATGACAGATACCTACTTCATCGATGTTAGTTCATACAGAAAGTGAGTGAATAAAAATCCAAATATTATCTTACTCTAGCCACGTCGAAGGACTCCACTGCAGGAATATTGATGTCGCACTGTCCAGGGATTATGACTCTATCCCCAGTTTGTGTTGGGTAGTGGAAACAAGCTTGATCAGTCTGACTTGTGTCCTGATAATATTCTTGTCTGAGACCTTGTGTTTTACTGATGACGTCATTTATGACGCTATTAGCGTCCTCGCTCAGTTCTACGTTTCGACTTAGTTTCCAACTGCCAACTGTGAAGGTAGTTTGTCAAATTAGCTCTTTCAAAGACACATTGATTTGATGTTTACATAACTATTAAATTATAAAAAAAACTGTTTTACCTCGTCGTGTATTCAAAGTAGGTATGTCAAAGCAGGAGTATATAAGAGCGAAGCTGGTATAGTCGGTTGCAAGTACATGGTAATCAGTATAATATGAGGCTGCAATAAAAAAAAATCTTAGTTTACAAGTGTAGGAAGGTATTTATTTATTTATGTAGGTACTCAAAACACTATTACTATCTTGTTTTATGTAATAATTATTTAGGGTGGGGATACTTTTGTCCCTTTTTCTAAATATTATGTAGGTATAGTAAAATTAAAGATAAAGATAACCGTTGCGTTTTTCATAATACATTCCTAAATATTTTTGGACTATGCTACTTACGCGTCGACAACTCAACATTTAAGCGGAAAACTTTAAAAACATTCCTCTTCAGATCGTGGTACTTAACACAAAATGCGGACTACGACTTATAATACTCCAATGTTATAGTATTTTATAACTGAACAACTTACTGTGATCAATATAAGTAACTCGAAAGTTGCCAGAACCATCACTGCTTGTTACTTCAGCTTCTCCTCTTATCTCAGACAAAGATTCATTGAAAATTTGGCTGATCACAATAGAGAAGGAACCACTAGTAGCTCCATTGGTGAATTCAGCAAGGTTACACTGGCCCGTTTGTTCTGGCTGAGGGTATCTGGCGACTTCGAACCATTGTCCAATGAACTGGTATTAGAAAAAATAATTGTAATATTATGGCCGAATCTCTATTTTATTTTCAACATTTTAAATATCATGTAAACTTACATTTTCAACATTGAAGTCAGCAACGCCGGTTATGGATGTATTGCAGGGTCCGGGCAACTCGATATATGGTGGGGGTTGTTCGAACACTGGATAGTGGAAGCACGCTGCATCAGAGTGACTTGTGTCCTGGTAATATTCTTGTCTGAGACCTTGTGTTTTACTGATGACGGTATCTATGTCGGTATCAGCCAGCGGGCTTAGTTCTGTCGTTCTACTTAGTTTCCAACTGCCAACTATTAAAATTATTTGTCAAAATTTGCCCTCTCAAAGTAAAATAAAGACATTTTTGCTAGCTACTTAAAAAAAACAATGTTACCTCGTCGTCTTTCTCCACTCTCGATAGTAACGCAGCTGTATAAAATAGCATAACTGCTGTAGTCGGTTCCGAGTACGAAGTACTTTGTAGTTCTAATCTCTGCAATTAAACAAAATATTATTGTAATAAAAAATAAGTATCTTATTTATGTACAAATAATGACGGTTCCGTTCCGTTTCCGTTTTGGTACATAATTATTATTAGCTACCTATCCAAAATATTTTTGAACGGTTTATTGGTGATTCGCTCGAATTTACTCGCCCGAAACAGGCGAATCGACACTTTAATTATTTTTTTCGTGTATCGATTCGCTCGAACTTAATTTATTTGTACGTGAATCGACAACTCCAGAAATCGATTCGCCTACAAATTAATTATCGATTCACCCGTTTCGGGCGAGAAAATACGGGTGAACTTTTGAACTATGCCACTTGTCCAGTGATATGAGATTGAACAACTTACCGTCATCCACTCTGAACGTAACTTCTATTTGTCCGTCATTGCCCGTTACTGTTGCTTCTCCTGATATCTTAGCTAGAGTCTCGTCGGAAACTTGGCTGTTCACAGCAGTGAAGGTACCCCTATAAGCGTCCGTGAATTCAGCACGGTTACACTGGCCAGTCTGTGCTGTTTGTGGGTATCTAGCGACTTCGAACCATGTTCCAAGAAACTGTCATTAGATAAAAAAAAGGATATAGTAATTTAATTATAAAACTTCGTTCATACTTCGTCATAATTAACAAAAGCAATCGAAACTTCGTTTTATTGATGTTAGAGTGAAAACAGACGACATGGTGCGGCAATTATTTCAACTATGCTACGGTGTCGAAGTGTCAGCGCCTGGTTTGAATATAGTGTACAATTAGTGGCGTGCGGCGTATCAACGTCATGCGGAGCGGTATCGGCAGGCGTCACAGAGCATCGTATGGCATACCACTGTAATTTAAATAGCGACAACGCAATGTAGCAGCACCACTCAATAACCAAGCCGCCGCTGTCTCACAAAGACCAGAAAATTAATGGAAATGTGTAAAGAGTACACAATCACATTCATGTAGGTACAGGTACCTACAGGTCGTTTTTACAGCATTTAGCTTTATTTAGTTTTACTTGTTAGTAGGTTTTGTTTCTTTAGCCTATAAGTTTGGAACATTGTATACAGAGAGCTAAACATCATCAAACAAAGAGCAACTTACATCAAGCACGTTGAAGTTGGGCACTCCGGTAATAGATTCATCGCAGGGTCCAGGCAACTCGATACTTTGTGGGACTTGAGTAAACACTGGATAGTAGAAGCACGCTGCGTGGTCTTGTCCCGTTTTTCGATAGTACATCTCGTGGAGATCGATGTTATTGCTAACGAGTGCGTTTATAGCATTATTAGCTGCTTCGGACAGTCCAGCGCGCGACCTACTCAGTTTCCAGCTGTAGACTGCGCAAAAGAGGAGTTGTGTAAGATTGAATACAGAAGCGTTTTGATATAAAGGGAAAAAATATTAATAAAATAGGTTATAATTACGTTGCTTTCTATCGGTATCGAGATTTCGACAGCTGTACGCTAGCGCATACTCGGTGTAAACAGTGGCCAAAATGTAGACGTTGTCGAATGGAACTGCAACAAAAAAAGTCATAAGTTATGTTTATAATTGTTTAGAAGAATGAGCGGTGAATATATTTGTATCGATTTTGGTATAATTCATAAAATGATGTTTCATTAATTACAAATTAACAACTGTATATAAGTCGTTCGATTTCGCATAGTATCAGTATTGCGTACCTATACGATTGAGATCAGATAGGAGTCAGTCCATGTTGAGGTGCATCTGAACAGTAGGTTGTCTTTTTGTCCAAATGCTTAACGGAATATACGTGTTTATAACCTCAACCATGGCAAATCAATTTTCAAAAAAGTTTTCGAACAAAGTACCGGACCGGGGCAGTAACGATATTTAGCTATTTCTTTCTAATTATACGAGTCCAATTTCCACTTGTTCGCTTTTTTTTAAGCTGGCACTTACCTCCATCTACGTTGATACTGATGACGCCTCTACCGTCAGAAGCCACTGAAGCTTGTGTAACTGTACTCAACTTTTCTTCGTCAATCACACTTGTTTGGATGACTTCGAAGCTAGCACCATTTAGGGCATATTCGGTAGCCGTGCATTCACCATTCTGGAGCGCAGACGGGAATCGAGACACTTCGTGCCATATTCCAGAGAACTAAAAACATTTTTATTATTAATTAGGAATACACATTATGTAGTAACCGAACCTACATGATGAGTCTATTTTACTGTAAACAATGTAATAGCAATATGGGGATAAGCATCAACGTGTACTATACGAAGCTCTAAGTTCCTAAGCGGGGCAGTAGGTAGGTATATACAACTCTTTAATTTTGATAAGAATGAGCGCCGCAAAACGAAATTAATTCTACCAGCACCTAGGCTAAAGATGTATAAAAATAGCCCAGAATACCGAAGCATCCAAATATATTAATAAGTTACCTGAACATATAAGATCCAAAAAAACACTATGCATATTAAAATTTAGACTTAGTCATTAATTTTAGAAAAAAGTTATTATAGTATTAACGAGTTTATGGAAGATAAGAAGCTAAAATAAAGCACAAATGTTATAATTATATCCATTTATAAAATTATTTTACTAATGTTACTATATATTTCAAATGACTTTAATTAATATAAATTAAATTAAATATGTTACAAAGAGATTATAATATAGTAGTAATATTAATGTATGTGATATTGATGGTAGGTATGCAATACAATGTTAACTTCCAAATATTTAAACTGGATATAAGTTAAATGTAATAATATTTGCTGCGCTCTAAGAAGGTCATGCACTCATAAGTTTTAGCCTAGCTTGTAACTGAGTGTACATTATGCAAAATAAATAAATAATTAAGTAAATTCCGAAATAGAACCAGTATAAATATAACATTGGAACCAATGCCGATACCGTATGTATACGATCGCCGAGAGGCTCGATAAATTCTCCTGCGAAAAAGTAGGAGAAAAGAGGCTAAGATACGAGAGAACCTTTAAATGTTACTAGAGCTACCCCAAAACAAGATACTACACATAACATAACATCACGCCTGATATACCGCAAGATATACAAATTCATTATTATTGTCGATGGGATTATTGATGTTCAGATACATGGTTGGAATACTGACCGCGTTAGCATTAAAGTTGGGGACAACTGGCACTTGAGCGTCCGGAATACATTGGCCATTCATTATTACGTCTCCACCATTGTTATCGGGATAATAGAAGCAGGCATCATCAGTGTGGTCTCTCGGGACGAAGTACTGCTGATCTAGCACTTGCACGACGTCAATAACATTGTTGATAAAGGCCACAGCGGATTCTGGTATAGTAGGTGTCTTACCCAACTTCCAACTGTAAACTGTAAAAGAAATTAATTCATTAATAATTTGTTATTGTCCTATTTTACCACTTATTTTTAGTTTTCAGATTTCTTATCATATCATTATTTATTATTATAAACATAACATTAAGCTAGTTTAGCCGTATGCTGTTTAGCGATGAACAAAATTTTTATTGCAACTATCAATAATTTACCTTCTCTGTATTCGGAATTGATGTTTCGGCAAGAATACACAAATGAATATGTATCATAATCCGTAGCGAGGACCCAATACTTTGTTGTAACAGCTATAACAGAAAAAAAAAGATGTGTCTTGTTCTAGTTGAAACAATTTATTATGACGAATTTCAAATTGCGTTACACGTTCTCACATTCTCTCTACTCCAAACTAATTGATAAATAATTTATATTTACCAGTACCACTGCTGCCGGTTAGTGTCAACTCAAATTTAGCAGATCCATCAGTAGTGGTTGGAACTGCAGATCCCGTTACATTTTGTAGAAGTTGCTCCACTACTTGTGTATTTTTCACATCAAGTGTTCCATCGGAGTTGGCAGTATACGTAGCGGTGTTGCAAGTACCACTTTGGAGGTTTGTCGGATAGGATTCAACGTCAAACCATGTGCCCGCGTACTGAATAATAAAGATTAATTACTTATTTAATTTTCCATCGATAAAGTAATAAGTGAAAGCAAATAAATGATTTGGTTAATAAATGTGTCCGTATGGATTGAGGAGCCATGTCTCATATTTAAACGCTGGTATTACCCATATTTAGTAGTAAATTTGCCGATTTTGTAGGCCCGATCCTGGAATTTGTAGTAAAACCCTTAAAGAGTTACAGGACGTTTAAGTTGGCTCCTCAATCCTCCGTAGCAAGTTCCTACTTGCTACTTACAAGTATCATTTTAATGAAGAGTTTTTATAGAGGCTCTCTATGTATTCTCCTTTCGTAGGTAAGCTGGAAGAGATTTCTTAAGAAATACATAAGCATCAACTTTATACGTATTTTTCTGTTCCTTTTTCTTGTTGTCTGTTTAATAAAATGATAAACTTACCAAATCAGCTCGAAAATTTTGAACAACGGGGATACTCTCGTCACATTGACCGCGGAACCTAACGGGAGTGGATATTTCAGGCTCAGGAAAGTAGAAACAAGCCTCAGGGGATCGGTCCACTTGGTAGTAGTAAGGTTGGTGCAAGACTTCGATGTCATTTATGATTTGAATTATTCTGTTGGTTGCCTCTTGGCTCAAGGTATTAGTACGACTAAATTTCCAACTGGTTACTAAACAAAAAAACAACAAACAATTAACAACAGAGAAGAGCTCTTTAACCTAATAATGTGGAAGATGTAAAAAACTACTTTAGGGAAACAAATAGCAGTTCTTACAAAAGAATTATGCAGGTATAATTTTTGCTTAGTGGTATTTGAATAATTTTATTTACCTCTTCTTTGGTTATCTCCTGAGTTGGCACAGCCGTAGGCGAGTGCGAATGAGTCGTAATCAGTTTCGAGTACGTATATTACGTATTCCTGGTTATCTATAAAAATTGAAATGATTAAGTTTACACCATGAAAATTCAGTAGCGCAGGTCAACATCACAATCTCAAGTTTGAAGACTTGAATTTTATTAATATATAAATATAAAAAAAGGCACTGCAGGCCTTTTTTTATAGTAACTTTACAGTAGGCGATGAAATTGATATCGCATCTTTTAAATAAATATACTAACAAGCAACGGAATCGTGTAAAATCGGATGTTGACTACAAATAAACTTTAAAAGAGGAAATCACAAAATATTGTTGTCTTGTGTTACAAAATAAGCGTGTATATACACAATGAGATTGTATCCAAACGTATGAAACTCACTTATGTTTAAAGTAAGCTGTCCGCTTCCATCGTTGCTAGAAATAGTAGCAGTGCCAGAAATAGATGCCAGCTGTTCATTCACAACCTGAGAGTTGGTGATGCTGAGTATATTACTGGCTTGCTGGGTGTATCGAGCTACGTTGCATGTGCCACTTTGGTATTGGGAACCGTAACTCTCAATAAGACGCCACTCCCCAGCATACTAAATTCAAATTCAAAAATATTTTATTTCACATAAACCTACACGGGCACTTATGAAACGTCAGAAGCTAGGTGCACGGTTCCAATTGGTTGTTTCCTATGGAGAAGAACCGGCAAGAAACTCCACGGTTACTCTTTTAAAAATAATGGACTTTTACATTATTTTGAAATAACAGTGTTATTAGGTATGGGAGGACAGTGTAGGTCTTTCAACAAGTACCAGGTACTTAACAGAATAATGATGGTCAACAAATCTACAGTCCAGTAGGCCTACAGCGTTCTCACATTCACAAAATTTACAAGAATCTATATAAAGATAAATGAATTAATAAAAATAAAAACGTACTTTAAACGAAATAACGTGATTGATATTACAGTTGTATCAAATCTGAATAATTATCATGTCCACAAAAGCCACTAATAAAGAGTTAATTAAATTTTAGATATATAATGTCAAATAATAGGGTGATTATGTCAAGGAAGAATCTAAAAAAAAAAAAAAAATGGTAATTTGGGAGTAGTTAATAGATTCTTACATAATTTGCCGTTAATGAGGTACAAGGGAAGCCACATGTGCAGAAGGAATTCTTGCCAAACTTCCTTGTCTTCAACGTAGTCTTTAATTTTATAATATGCTTTCTTAATAAAGACGCGTTTGATGTGGGTTTTGAACTTCCCATCGCTAAGTTCATTAAAATGTCAACTTGTTCAAAAGTTAAAAGAGATGAATATAGTTTCGTTACGTATTAACTTTGAAATTTACTCTGAGGCAATTTACCAAGTCTGTAATTCACAAAGTCAAAGTCATAGTCAAATCATTTATTTCAAATAGGCCCTTATGAACGTCACAAAAACTAAAAGAACTACAAAAAAAAATAGAATTGATTCTAGTCGCCCCTTCCAAAAGGTAGTTTTTGTATGGGCAAGAAACTCCACTGTTACTATTTTAAAATGTTGTACAATATTTTGTATAGGTACATTAGTTATATAATTATACCTGAAGACGATGCACCTAGAATAAAATTACTATACCACAATTGGTAACAAGAATTTAAAATTAAGCACCGACAGATAAATTAATTATGTGATACATTATGGTGCTCACATATCTACAAACATTGTAATAGAAGACGATTTTCCTAAAATTTTACAGTTTATCAGTCAGTGTGTGAGGAAGTAATCACAGAATGTAAAATAACTTACATATAATTAAAAAAATATACAATGAAATTAGCAACCAGTTTGATTTAATTTTGATTCTAGATTATCCTATAGAGCAGGCTTCCAATCATTCTTATCTTGGATATAATCCTCTAATTTGTAATACGCTTGTTTACAAATTGTACTTTTAATATGAGATTTAAATTTCCTTTCATTTAATTGCATTATGTCACACACTCTTAACTATTTCGAAATGAATCTGTGGGTATATTAACGTTTAACTCCTGCTTGTATGTAATTCTAATATTTTACAAGTAATAAAATCTTAACTCTTACCCTCGAAATGTCAAAATTGAGCATTCCTCCAATGCTAGAGTCACATTGACCAGGAAGAACAACATTGTCACCGGGTGTAATGTCAGGTAAATGGAAGCAGGCAGCGTCCGTCTGTTGAATGTTCTCGTAGTAATCGTTGCTCAGAACATCTACTTTCGCAATGGCTTCATTGATGGCCGCGGTGCCCTCATCTGACAGTTGTCTGGTTCTGCTTAGTTTCCAACTCCACACTAGAACAGTTTGTTGCATTGGGTGGCGTTAATATTCAAAAAGATCTGCATCACAAAATGTAAAAGGAACGTTGATTTAAACTGACCTCCTCTATAATCTTTGTCGATGTTGACACAACTGTAAACCAACGCATAGTTTGTGTAATCCGTGCTCAGAATCCAGTAAGGTATTGATTGAGCTGGAAAATGATAAACGTGTTTGATTATTATAAAATTACTTCACATCATCCAAATATACCACAATATATTTGAATCCGTTTTTTTTGTTCATAAACTGTCGCTCACCTTCTCCGTTAACCCAAATGTTGATTTCCAATTTTCCACTAAGGTCATCATCGCTAGCGAATGTGACGTGACCCTCTGTTGTTGATTGAGTGAGGTCAAGTACACTGAATGAATCTAGGTGCATGCTGTTCGTAGCATTAACGGTGAACTCTTGGCTGATGCACTGCCCGTCTTGGTTAGCCTTAGGATATCCTGCAATTTCGTGCCATGTACCTTGGAACTGAAAGGCAAATGCATTTGTTTCATTAGCGGTCTTATAAATTGTTAGCAAAATTATTTTAATAGTAATGTGTTCAATTCAATTAATCTAACGTCATTCATGTTAAAGTTCGGCACTGCTGCAATATTCTCATCGCATTGTCCAGGAAACACTACTGGCACGCCGGGTTGGGGCTCAGGGAAGTAGAAACACCCTTCGGGTGTCTGATCACGTTCTACGAAATATCTCTGGTCCAAAACACGAATGTTGCTCATCACTCTGTCAATTTCGGTGTTAGCATATGGTGTTAACTCTTTCGTTTTACTCAATTTCCAAGTGGCGACTAAAAATAAACAGAAAATAACATTTTAAGGACTATTATGGCAATATTGTTAAGTGATTTGTTGATATTTACAATGTGGATGAAATCTTACCTCTCATGTAGTCATCATGATTTGTACAAGAATAAACAAATGCGTACGACGTGTAGTCGGTAGATAGCACCCAGTAATCAGAAGCAGCTGAAAAGTTATAAGAAGCAGATTAAATTGGTCTCCGCACATATATTTCCTTTACCGATTTTATTTAGTCTCAAATCCTTACCGTCGGGATTTTGTCCATCGAATGTAACTTTTAGCTTTGCACTTCCATCCGTTGATGCTACCGTAGCAAGACCGTTTATAACGCCTAGACTCTGGTCAATAACGTGGGTATTGTAAACAGAGACGGTGTTGCTGTCGAGTGCAGTGTAACGAGCGTTGGGACACTCGCCATCTTGGAAGGGCGTAGGATATGATTCGATGTCATGCCACAATCCCATGTACTGTTAACATAATTCAGTTCAAATAAATCATTTAATCCAACACGACAGTGGCCACAGGAATATAGACGCCGTGGATGGAGAAATATTACTTTTGTTTATAAATAAGCGAAACTGGGTTTACCGTGGTTACGCTCCAATGCTGAATCATAATAATATTCTGGTCTTTTTCCCTATGGTATAAGTTAATTATACGTGTATCATGTTGATTATACATAATGCCTGCTGCTAGATAGACGAGGTCAAATTTTACTGTAAGTTGCGGACTTACCCTTTCGACATCAAAATCGGGAACCACGGGGATACTCTCGTCACACTGACCGCGGAACCTAACGGGAGTGTATCTGTCAGGCTCGGGAAAGTAGAAACAACTGTCAGGGGAGCGGTCCACTTGATAGTAGTAAGGTTGGTGCAAGACCTCGATGTCATTTATGATTTGATTTATTCTGTTGCTTGCGTCTTGGCTTAAGGTATTAGAACGACTAAATTTCCAACTGGTTACTAAACAAAAAACAACAAACAATTAACAACATAGAAGAGGTCTTTGACCCAATAATGTGGGAGAACTAAAAACAATTTTAAGGGAAACAAATAGTAGTTTTTACAATAGAATTATGCAGGTGGAATTTTTGCTTAGTGGTACTTGAATAATTTTATTTACCTCTTCTTTGGTTATCTCCTGAGTTGGCACAGCCGTAGGCGAGTGCGAATGAGTCGTAATCAGTATCGAGTACGTATATTACGTATTCCTGGTTATCTATAAAAATTGAAATGATTAAGTTTAAGTCATGAAAATTCAGTAGCGCATGTCAACATCACAATCTCAATTTTGAAGACTTGAATTTTATTAATATATAAGTATAAAAAAAGGCACTGTAGGCCTTTTTTGTAATTTTACAGTAGGCGATGAAATTGATGTTGCATATTATAAATAAATATACTAACAAGCAACGAAATCGTGTAAAATCGGTAGTTGTCTTCAAATAAAGTTTAAAAGCGCTACAGAGGAAATCACAAAATATTGTTGTCTTGACAACAATATTTTACATCATTGAGATTGTATGTATGAAACTCACTTATATTGAAAGTAAGCTGTCCGCTTCCATCGCTGCTAGAAATAGTAGCAGTTCCAGAAATAGATTCCAGCTGTTCATTCACAACCTGAGAGTTGGTGATGCTGAGTGTATTACTGGCTTGCTGGGTGTATTGAGCTACGTTACATGTGCCACTTTGGTATTGGGATCCGTACGCTTCAATAAGACGCCACTCCCCAGCATACTGTTAAAGTCAAAGTCAAATAATTTATTTCAACTAGGAACAAAAAAGCCACTCTTGAACATCAAAATTTACAACAAAAAAAATGATTCTAGTAGCCCCTTCCAAAACGTAGTTTTCGTATGGAGAAGAATGGGCAAAAAACTCCACCGTTACTCTTTTAAAATGTTTTCACAATATCTTGTATACATTAATTATATAATTATATGCGTTAAAGAACATTAAAATGTCAACGTATTCAAAAGTTAAAAGAGATGAATATAGTTTCGTTACGTATTAACTTTGAAATTGAATCTGAGGCAATTTACCAAGTCTGTAATTCACAAAGTCAGAGTCATAGTCAAATAATTTATTTCAAATAGGCCCTTATGAACGTCACGAAAACGAAAAAAAAAAACCGAAACAATAGAATTGATTCTAGTCGCCCCTTCCAAAACGACTACCTTTTGGAAGGGGCGACTAGAATCAGTTCAATTTCCTATGGAGAAGAATAGGCAAGAAACTCCACCGTTACTCTTTTAGAATGTTTTACAATATTTTGTATAGGTACATTAGTTATATAATTATAGAATAAAAATACCACAATAGGTAACAAGAATTAAAAAATAAGCAACGACAGATAAATTAATTATGTGATACATACATAGTGCTCACATATTTACAAATATTGTAATAGAAGACGATTTTCCTAAAATTTTACAGTTTATCAGTAAGTGTGTGAGGAATTAATCACAGAATGTAAAATCAATGACATATAATAAAAAAATATACAATTAAATTAGCAACCAGTTTGATTTAATTTAGATTCTAGATTATCCTATGGAGCAGGACCAACATGTTTCCAAGCATTATTATCTTGGATATAATCCTCTAATTTGTAATACGCTTGCTTACAAAGTGTACTTTTAATATAAGTTTTAAATTTCCTTTCATTTAATTGCATTATATCACACACTCTTAACTCTGGCGAAATGAATCTGTGGGTTTTTTTAAATCTGTGGCTTTAACTCCTGCTTGTATGTAATTCTAATATTTTACAAGTAATAAAATCTTAACTCTTACCCTCGAAATGTCGAAATTGGGCATTCCTCCAATGCTAGAGTCACATTGACCAGGAAGAACAACATTGTCACCGGGTGTAATGTCAGGTAAATGGAAGCAGGCAGCGTCTGTCTGTTGAATGTTCTCGTAGTAATCGTTGCTCAGAACATCTACTCTCGCAATGGCTTCATTGATGGCCGCGGTGCCCTCATCTGACAGTTGTCTGGTTCTGCTTAGTTTCCAACTCCACACTAGAACAGTTTGTTGCATTGGGTGGTGTTAATATTCAAAAAGATCTGCATCACAAAATGTAAAAGGAACGTTGATTTAAACTGACCTCCTCTATAATCTTTGTCGATGTTGACACAACTGTAAACCAACGCATAGTTTGTGTAATCCGTGCTCAGAATCCAGTAAGGTATTGATTGAGCTGGAAAATGATAAACGTGTTTGATTATTATAAAATTACTTCACATCATCCAAATATACCACAATATATTTGAATCCGATTTTTTGTTTATGAAACTGTCGCTCACCTTCTCCGTTAACCCAAATGTTGATTTCCAATTTTCCACTAAGGTCATCATCGCTAGCGAATGTGACGTGACCCTCTGTTGTTGATTGAGTGAGGTCAAGTACACTGAATGAATCTAGGTGCATGCTATTCGTAGCATTAACGGTGAACTCTTGGCTGATGCACTGCCCATCTTGGTTAGCCTTAGGATATCCTGTAATTTCGTGCCATGTACCTTGGAACTGAAACGCAAATGTATTGTTTGAATAAGTGCTCTTATAAATAGTGTACAGAATGAATAAATAATAATGCGTTCAATTAAAATAATCTCACGTCATTCATGTTAAAGTTCAGCACTGCTGCAATATTCTCATCGCATTGTCCAGGAAACACTACTGGCACGCCGGGTTGGGGCTCAGGGAAGTAGAAACACCCTTCGGGGGAATGGTCACGTTCAACGAAGTATCTCTGATCCAAAACACGAATGTTGCTCATCGCTCTGTTGATTTCAGTGTTAGCATAAGGTGTTAACTCTCTCGTTTTACTCAGTTTCCAGCTTGTAACTGTGAAGTAATAGATTAATTGCTTACATATTGTTGTAATAAGATAAAACCATAATGTTTAACTGTTTTTCAGCACTTAAATTAACTACTTACCTTGCACGTACTCGTCATCAATAGGTTGACAGGAATACACAAGTGCATATGAATCATAATCTGTTGCCAATACCCAATAATTTGCGGTAACTGTAAAAAAATGTAGAAGTAAGTATACTGTGTAACAAATTATTTAACACGAGCGAGCGAATTGTACGTTCTGCATTCTTACCGGCAGTACCCCCTACATTGAATGTTACTGTGAGTTTTGCACTTCCGTCTGTACTGGGTTCCTGCACCGCAGTACCCCTTATAGAAAATAGAGCTTGATTGATGACTTGTGTGTTATACACATCGACATCGATACCCGACTCAGGGTGTTCACTGTAGGTGGCAGTGTTGCATTTACCATCTTGGAAGTCCCCAGGGTACGACTCGATGTCATACCATCTGCCCAAGTACTGTCAAAGAGATGTTAAGTTGAACGTTAGAATATTTTGACTGTAGAATGAAACTCTATACCCGAAGTTCAATTCAAAATAGTTTCTGCTTACCCTTGCAGGTTGGAAATTGGTCACTACTGGTATGTTTTGGTCGCATTGACCTCGGAATCTGACACTAGAACTCGGATCGGGTATAGGGAGGTAGAAACAACCAGTGTCGGTGCGGTTTATGGAGTAGTAGAAACGGTTGTTTAAAACCTGGATCTTGTCAATATTTTGATTTATGCTGTTGATCGCATTTTGGCTCAGGGTATTTTCACGGCTCATTTTCCAGCTGTAAACTAAATTTAAATAACACATGTATTAGAAATAAGACAGGTATTTAGGATGGAGTAGGGACCACCTGATTATCCTGGGGTCGCATTGTCTTTCATTCTTACAGTTCAGCATTTACGTTGTTGTGCAGACAAATTTTTCAAACCTATGAAGCAATGGATCAGGAATTTCCTTTAAAACCTTTGGATTGTTATAGAAAGTGTGTGACCAATTGGGGTGCTGGTGCTAGTTTCACGACTTCATGCAAGTTAACTACGGTCCACTATTTATGGCTAGGTAGAATCATGATTTAAAAACATAAATAGTGATATAATTTTAAGGAGGAGAGAGGAAACGCATGTGACTATAAGAGTGATGAATATAAATGTTGATGGATGGAGTGGGAGGGAAAGGCCAAATAAAAGATGGATTGGTTGTGTGAGGAATGATATGAAAGAGAAGGGAGTGAATGATAACGTGAAGGTTGACAGGGGAGAGTGGAAAAGAAAACGTGTTGCGTCGACCCCAACTAATATCGACAAGAGCAGGAAGACGATCAATAATAAAACTTTAAGAAGTTACGGAATTGATAATTGAACTCAACATGATCCTAAATAGCTAATAGTTCTGTAAGGTACGTAGGTATGCACATATGTTATTTTCCTTAGAGATGTCTTGTCAAATAAAAAAACGAATAAAAGTGAATAGGTTGCAAAATAATTTTATAAAGTACTTTGAACATCGTATGAATCTATAGTATGAATAAACATGTGCGAATGATGCATGATCATATATATATCTACCTCTCCTTTGATTATTCGGCAAGCTGACACAACTGTAGCTAAGTGAGTATGAGTCATAATCGGTGTCGAGTATTATTACATTCAATAATTCGCCTCCTGAAAAGAAATTGATAGTTACCTTAAATCTGTTTAAATATTCGATTACATACTTATGTTTTTAGTTATTAAAATGTGAAAATAGAATGTAATGTAGCTCCTAATACGACGATCGGTCAAACTGCATACAAAATAATTTAATAAACTTACCTAAATTGAAATTTAATTGTCCAGATCCGTCGGTGCTAGATACAGTAGCAGTTCCAGAAATAGATGCCAGTAACTCATTCACAACTTGGGAGTTGGTGACGCTGAGTGTGTTACTGGCTTGCTGGGTGTATCGAGCTACGTTACATGTGCCGTCTTGGAAATCAGACCCATAGCTTTCAATGAGACGCCAACGGCCAGTGTACTGTAAATAGATTTATTGATTAATTTGGAAAGAAATCAGGAAAAGCTTAAGGCGACCCCAGACCGCAAACCGTAGGGGCAAAGCCGCCAAATTGCAATGACGGACTGCAGATATACTACTGGTTTCTATGTTGTTGTATATATGTTGACGTTCAAAAGTGCCTAATTGAAATAAATTATTTGACTTTTTGACTTTGACTTTTATGTAACGCTATGAAAACGCTTCCGTGGATGGCGCATTGCATGTAACCAATGTGGTGTTTGAAGGGTGATTTTTCAAAGAATTGTTGCCTACAGACATTTACTAAACGAAGTGGAGCAACTAGTTATAATAATTCGGTTAATAAAACTTGATTCAGTGATCGTGCTGCATCGTAGTTGGGTGTTGCCCACGATTCGGTATTTCATGGTATATCATTGAACTAATCTATACTAGGAATACTAATATAATAAAGCTGAAGAGTTTGAATTTTTATTTGAACGTGGTTATCTCTGGAAACAGAATTTTTCAAATCCTGTTTGTAAAGATGGTAGCCCAATTATAATATACAATAATAGTCGAGCAAAAAGAAAACAAGCCAGAGTCAAGATCGCTAACCGAAAACGAAGTAATAACGCGTGTAGGTGATGCGGTACGACGCGATGCGGTTGGTCGAGGGCCGAGGCCGAGAACCGAGCATTACCGAGAAGAGCCGAACTGTGCATGCCTATGTCAACGAGGTACCATCCCGCGTGACTCGGACCAAAGGGTCTGATATAAGTAATAAAGATTATATCAGTATAGATAAGAAGATATTGTCTCGCGAACGAAATCGCAGGCAGAAGCTAGTTATTCATAACGGTGATTATTATTAAATTTTTACTTAATTATTTTTCAGTTAGTACTACTATTTGTGTTGACAACTTTTTCTTAACTAAAACTAGGAGACATCTTACCCTTTCAATGTTAAAATTTGGTATTCCTACAATATTAGAGTCGCATTGACCAGGAAGAATTACGGGTTCACCGGGTTCAAGTTCTGGTAAGTAGAAGCAAGCCTCATCTGAATGGTCAATCTTCTCGAAATAATTGTCTTGCAAAACAATGTTGTTTGCCATAGCATTGGTAATAGCCGTAATGGCTGCTGTAGACAACTCTCTTGTTTTACTGAGCTTCCAACTCCAAACTAAAATAAATATGTGTTATTTTATTTCTAGTCTTATAATATGGTAGGTATATACATTAAATAAAATTAACTAAAGTGTTGTTACCTGCTCTAAAATCAGAGTCGATGTTTTCGCAAGAGTATGCGAACGCAAAGTCGTTGTAGTTCGTGGCTAGGATCCAGAATGGTATATTTTTAGCTAAAACAATAAAATAAAAGCATTTTACTTAGTAGATATATCTTTTACGGGCTGCGTGAATTACGCAAGGCCTATGCAGATATACAAGTAAAAAAAAAATTAAAATCTTCGTACCTTGGCCATTCGCATCTGTAATGGCAAGTGTTAGTTTTCCACTATTATCAGTAGCGCTGCTCCGAGTAACAATTCCGTGCAGTTCTCCTCGGAACTGGTCCGTGATTGAAGAAGACACTAGATTGAGACGAGCGTTGTCCTCGAAAGTGAACTGGTGATCGACGCATTGCCCTGTCCGTTCCGCTTTAGGGTATGATTCGATCTCGTACCATGTACCTTCGAACTGTAACATGAACAAACAAGCCATTTGTGCCGACTTCTAAAACGCTAGACGTTTTAAATTTATCGCATTATATTAAGTCAGTTATATGTAATTTCAAATCTCTCTTCTCGGTTAATTTCACTGAGCACTCCTAGTTCAACTTTTATTTGAGCTTTTGAAAGACGACTTACATCTGCGAAGTTGAAATTCGGCACTACTCCGACAGTCTCTTCACATTGTCCAGGGAATACCACAGGTACATTATCTTGAGGTTCAGGGAAGTAGAAACAACCTGCTTCAGTCTGGTCTACCTTCTTGTAGTATCGGTCATCGAGGTACAGTATGGTACTCATTACCTCGTTGATAGCCAATTCAGAGTCTGGTAACAGCTGTTTTGTTTTGCTTAGTTTCCAACTACCCACTGCGGAAATCGAAATTAAATTAAGTATTGTTCAACGATATTAGACTATGGTTTTTTGAGTCAAATAATTTAAAGCATGAAGTTGGTAGGTACTTTTAAAATACTGTATTCTTAAATACCTTGCATTTCATTTTCATCTAAATTCTGGCATGTGTATACAAAAGCGTAATTTGTATAATCGGTGTCCAATACCCAGTAATCAGCTGATACCGTCTCTGAAAAAACAAAAAAAAAATGGTAAGAATTGTCAAAAATCACTGGAGCCTGAGCTTTATATTATCCTTCTAGAACATCATATGATTGCAAAACTTACGATCGGATCCAGGAACCGGGAAGGTGACAACTAGTTTAGCTGAACCATCGGATGCAGGAACTGCCACTGCCTTCACAGTTTCCAACCTCTGATCGTTCACTTGAGAGTTAACCACAGCGACATTGCCGTCGACTAATTCGTAAAACGCATTGCTGCAGGTCCCATCTTGGAACCGTGATGGGTACATTTCAATATTGTGCCATATGCCCATATACTAAAATAGTAAATTATATAATAGTTATTTTGGTATTTAAAAACAGTCATCGTTGTAAAGTGTTCGTGGCGAGCGTTCTTGTGCTCTTAAATTAATTGGTCATTAATTTCGGGCATTTTAATATAAGAAAAATTTGGATTGAGTTTGCTTGGAAAATAACAATTTGCGCATGTCGAGACTTTCGACATTGGGATTGCTGTACTCCGTGGTTGGTACGCAGATATTCAAAAGATGTGCAGCAGATTGCAGCAGTCAAATTCGGGATCAAGATTATTAATAATTCGGACGTTAGTGACAATAACTTACTCTGTCTGCTTCAAAGTTTGACATAGCCTGAACGTTAACGGATTCACATTGACCTCTAAAAACTACGGGCTGGTCTGTCGGTTCAGGATAGAAGAAGCAGCCTTCGTCGCTCTGATCAGTTGGTTGGTAATACACGGAGTTTAGATCTAAGTAGGACCTTATTGCGTCGTTGATTGCTGCTTCAGTGCTAGGCGATAATTGTCGTGTCCTGCTGAGAATCCAGCTATACACTGGAGATAAATATGAAGATTAGATGAGTGTTGCAGAGAACGAAATTAATTTATTCAGGATTAAAATATCAGAAGGTACTAATCATTTGTTTGGTAGCACCTACCTCGTCGTTGGGTAGCATCGATGTTGTCACATGTGTAAGCAATTGCGTAGTTGTCGTAGTCGCTCCTAAGAATCCATAATTCCCGTGGTGTAGAAGCTATAATTATATAATATAATCGTTATTTAAGTTTGGCAAGACTAGGTATTATTTAAAGAACTTCTTTTTTTAAGGACAGGAAAATATAATATAATAAATCTATAATTCACTTTTAGGCAGTCGAGATGTACCTATACTGAGATGGTTAAAAATATGATTTTTGGGCTATCCGTTTCTCTATTTGAGTTCAAAATTCCGAATTCAGCAGTACTATCAATATTATAACAATATTATACTTTTGCTCCTATTATTTTAAAACGGAAATATCGGCGGAAAACGATTATCATACAACATTTTCTTGTTCCTCCCGATAAAGAAGCAATATTTATATTATGGCTGCTTACAATATTGTACTTATTTCACATAATATCAACAATAAACCAGTAATAAAATTTTATAATATTACAAGAAATAAAGCCGGTATTCGAAAGAAAGAAACTCTTAATTATATTACAGACTAGCTGTGCCCGCAGTTTTATCAGCATACGTCTCGATCCCGTGGGAATTTCAGGATAAAAAAAATATTTTATGTCCTAACCTAGGTCATAGTCTACCCATGTGCCAATTTTCATCCAAATCTGTTCAGTAGTTTTAGCGTGAAAGTGAGTTTGTTTGTTTGATTGCTACGCACAATCGAACAAACAAACTCACTTTCGCATTTATAACATTAGTTAGGATAAGAATATAGACATTGGACACGTCAATAAAGATAAAATGTAGATCGTAACTCCATGAATAGCAGAAATAAGACTTCGTTCATACTAAACTTGGACGCCTATGAGAAACAATTTGATGCATGGAAACATAAATAAAATTAAGGTAAAAGGATACTCACGAGTTCCTGGAATGTTTAACACCACAGATAACTTCGCGTCAGTACTGCTGACTGTGGCATACCCATCGATCGTGAGTACCCTCTGATCAACCACTTGACTGTTAAGTACATTCACGACTCCATCACCTCGAGTGTACTCCGCCCTGACACAAGCGCCATTGCCATTGGGAGTTTCATAGCTTGAAATTTGGTGCCAGAGACCTAAAAACTAAATATAAGGACAAGTTAGTCAAGGATTGGATTACGACACTTGTCCTTTGTGTTTTTATGGGATACTCTAAGCTCGCCCCCTATTACATAGAACTTCAATAAAACTGATTAAACGAGGGTGATTTGTACCCCTACGAGGAATCCAGGCTGGTCTCTCTTTATGTATGTCTTTATTTGTGGTGGCAATGCCAATACTTACTCTATCTACTTCGAAGTTTTGAACAACGGCTAAGTTTTCGTCACATTGTCCTGGGAAAATAATAGGTTCCCCAGGTTCAATAACTGGTAGAACATAGCAGGTATCTTCGCTATGGTCTATGGATCTCAAGACAGAAAATTCAACGCCAAAGGTGTTAAGAATTGTTGTGCTTATGAATGCGAGGGCCATTGCAGAAAGGCCCTGTGGTTGTCTTGTAAGCACCCATATGTGAACTGTGAATAAAAAAATTAAATAAGATATAGGCGGTAAGAATGGCATAGCAAGCATATGTCTGAGTTTATGACACTATTACCGTTCGGCTGGTTTAGATCGAAAATAAATTGGAAAAAAAACTTGACGATGTTTTGTTGTAAACACACGGGTGTTGGTTGTTTATTTATACTAAAGACTACGTTGAAGACAAGGAAGTTTGGCAATAATTACTTCTGCACATGTGGCTTCCCTGGTACCTCATTAATGGCAAATTATGCAAGAGTCTATTAACTACTCTCAAATTACCATGTTTATATTTTTGACATTCTTTCTGGACATTATTACTCTATTATTTGACATTATATACCTACAATTTAATTTCAACTGTTTATTAGTGGCTTCTGTGGACATGATAATTATTCAGATTTGTTACAGTTGTAATAGCAAACATGTCATTTCGTTTAAAGTAGGTTTTAATTTTTTTAATCTTTATATAAATATTCTTTTCTATTTTGTGAATGTGAGTACGCTTACGTAGGCTTCGTGAGTTGTAGATTGGTTGAACATCAGCATTTCGTTAAGTACCTGGTACTTGTTGAAAGACCTACACTGTCCTCCCGTACCTAACAACACTTTTATTTGAAAATATTGTACCTAAACGCCAATTATTTTTTAAAAAGTAACCGTGGAGTTTCTTGCCGGCTCTTCTCCATAGGAAACGACCAATTGGAACCGTGCACCTAGCTTCTGACGTTTCATAAGTGCCCATGTAGGTTTATGTGAAATAAAATATACTCACGCTTCCTTTGAGCAGACGAAATATTTTCACACGAGAAAGTAATGGCATACGTCGTATGATCTGTATCTCGTACCCAAAAGTCAATGGCTGAAAAAAATAATTTAAAAAAATATTTCAGAAGACCTTATAAACATTGCTTGAACTTGCACAATTATCCAAAAGTTTTGACACAATTTAAAAAACTAGAACAAGAGTATTTTGAGATGACGAGTTAGGAGCCTTTATTCTGAAAGTGGGCAACGTCGTAAATAGATGTTAAATATTTCGCTGTATAATTTCGCTGTACAATATTACTGTATTACGGTGGAGCTCTGCCCGGCTTGGGCGGGGCACCACCGTGTCCTCGTGGAGGCGATCGGCGACGGTAATCTCTCTCGTCCGGCCTAGTCCAGGCCATGGTACGGCAGCGTGAGGGACAGTCAAACTTCGCGCCCTCACACCCCTAGTCGCCGTAGGAGACGCTCTGGGCGTCGGGAATCCGAGGCCGATTCCCGGCCACCGTAGGCGCGGGCTTGCGGATGGTGAGCGATAGGTAGCTCGCCGTCCAATAAGGACCTGGGCCCGGGTCAATGGCGCGTAGTCGTCCACGCGCGCCTCAAAGAGATGTCATAACAACTGACGGGGTCCGCTAGGGCCGATGACGCAGGAAAGTTCGAAAGGGTTACCTTGGCCCCTGACAACACACAGACAACAGAAGGAACACGGGTGGGTTTTAGTCAATAACAGTCCCACCCGCGCTCGGCCCTGAGTGGGAGAAGTTATTTGATAATTTCACCAACAAAAAACGAAAGATAAATATGACTGTATGGAAATATGAAATGTGGCTAACTAGCGACAAGTAAAAGATCAATATGTGCCCGACAGGGTCCATATTGATCTTTTACTTGTTTATACCATCTATGTAATACTATGGAATGCAATAAAGAATTGAGTATTGAGTATTGAGCGAACCAAATAATATTCATTAATAATAATTGCAATTATAACACTGAATTTGATGTTATATTCGTTTTACGTGAAAAATAGGCATTTGGAAAGTTTCTAAATACTTTTTTACATCTAAAACTAAATATTCGGTGTTACGATATTAATTATTGCATTTCATAATCAATATTTTAGTTCACTAGTCAGACACATTTCATATTTCCATACAGTATTATTGCCAAATTAATCAAAACAGGTAAATATTTGACAGCTATTTGCGACGTTGCCAAAAAGGATAAACCATCTTAATAAGGGCGTTCTGTAGTTTCTACCTACCCCTATGTGAAAAAGGCGTGAGTTTATGTAGGTATGTAAGTTACTCGTAATACTATAAGGTATGTATTACCTACTGATACTTACGATCTGGGAACGACGATATGGTGAGCTGAAGTCTAGCAGTATTGCCGTCTTGGGACACTGTACCCGTTGCTTCTTCAAAGAAATTATTATTAACGGAAGAGTGGTACACTTCAAATCCATTGTTATTGCTCAGTTCAAATGCGGAACATTCGCCTTGTTGGTTCGGGTTGTCTGTCCGGGCAAACTCATACCAACGACCTAAGAACTGAAAAGAGATAATAATAATATTTTATCGTATCGTCTGATGCTAATAATTATGCTTTCAATGTTTTATCTGAATCTGGGCTCTGTATCTAAATTTCTCATTCCATTTATGTAGTTTAACAATCTACATACATATAAATAAAATTTTAGTGTCTGTAGGTATTGTCAATATAACAGCTTTTTTACTAAATCTATGCATTTAGTAAAAAGCTGTTATTTTGTATAATGCTATTGTGTGTAAGTATAAGTCACACAATATATATATAAGGTCCCATTAAAATAGATGGACAAAATTTTAGAAATCATTCTGACCACCAAAATAAGGACAATGGTAAAAAAATAATAAGAAAAATGCATTAGATACTTACAAGAACAATAAATCAGCTAACGAAAATACACTAAAAATGTTGGTTACCCTAAGCCCCATTTTTTATTTTAGGTCAAAATATTTTAGGTATAAATAATTTTTTGCTTGGATATCTTTGATTAAACGTACTGAACGCTGTGTTAAAATTTGTACATCTATTTTAATGGGACCTTGTATATATAAGCTACCTACAACCAAAAAACAATTTTAAATATTTTATCTGTCTGTCTGTCTGTTTGTTCCGGCTAATCTCTGAAATGGTTGGACCGATTTTGACGGGACTTACAGATAGCTGATGTTATAATTATAAGGAGTAAATTAGGTGACTTTTATTTTAGAAACATAATTAGGGTCCACGCGGACGAAGCCGCGGGCGGCAGCTAGTACATAGAATTATAAAACAAAGTCCCTTTTCTTGACTGTCTGTGTGACCGCGTTGTTCTTCTAAACTACACCATGGATTTTGATAGGGTTTTCACCATCATTGAGAAAATTTAATACGGAAGATTAATGTGTGCTTTTAAGTTCTTTGCAAGCCGAAAGGTAAAATATGGTGATACCAAGACTGTGATATACAATTATTACATAAATGTAAAACATCTGCACATTTTTTACCCATATTTGCAAATAAATGTTTTGAATTTGAATACAAAACATTGATATTACATGGATATTTAATTAAAATAGATATCTACTTAATAACATTCTTAAATGCACTGACATACAACGCACAACCCAAGCCGCTGGATCTAGAAACATGAAATATTACACAAGTGTCCTTTATATTAATAAAACGTTAGTGAGCACTAACTAAGAATTTTTGATAATTTCTTCCCAAAAAGAGTTAAATAGGGGGTGAAAGTTCGTCATTTTTCCCGATGGGAAATTCCCTCGAGCGCAGAGCTTGTAGCACAGAAATCTCGATATTTTTACGAGACGCCGATATCAGTAAATTGCACCCGTGCGATGCAAAGGGCGGGTCGCCAGTTTACAGAACAGTCGCCTTGTTAACCGACTTCAAAAAAGGGGGAAGTTTTTAGTTCATCGGAATCTTTTCTGGGTTTCGTACCCGAACGGTGCCCAACGGAACCCACTAAGCCTCCGCTGTCCGTCTGTCCGTCTGTCAGCTGGCTGTATCTCATGAACCGTAATAGGTAGACAGTTGAAATGTTCACAGATTGTGTATTTTTAATATAAACAATGTAACGTAACGTAAGTAAGTAACTTTAATATAAATTTTATAAATAAAACTAAAACAAAGTTAAATATTAAAGTGGGTCCCCATAGAAGAAACGCGTTTTTTTGCTAAAAATATTGTACAATGGTACGGAACCCTTCATCTGCGAGCTTTTTTTTTTGCAGAAATAAATACTCGTATTACGTGACCTGTGCTGTATTTAAGACAAAGCGTTGCCATGGTAATGAAGCCCCTTTTGATTGTTTTATAATTTTAATCGAGATAAATAGAGCCCCGTACAGCATCACTAAAGCTTGATGGTGACTTATCACCAGTTCTAATATTGTATAGCGTGTTTTGTGTGTGTTTGAGTCTTAGTGTATTTGTTGACTTACACTTAACTGGCGATATGTAGGTGTACTAATGGGTAAGCTCTGACTAACCTTTAGGAGACTATAGGCGTGAATTGGGGTGCGTCTCATATCATATAAAGTTATTTGGTATATTTTCATTTCAATAACGTTATGTAATAAACGTGAGATATACCAACTGTTGACATAATTTCTTTACATATAAGATTTATATATTCTAAAACTAATTTCGTATAACGTTATTGGATATAACGTTTATTTGATAACTACAACAACAACCCACTGATATGTTATATCGAGAAACGAGAGTGCTTACGGTGCGCCAACTGTACATTTTATCAGTGCTACTTAAGTTTCATAAAACAGCAGCTGCCACAGAGGTAACGGACCAGCGCACACGTAGAAAACCTAAGTGGAACAGAGCTTTCTGCAAGCTTACATTTGGCAATAAAGCTTTCTCTCGTATTGGACCATACCTGTATGAGAAAATTAACAAAAAGCTTGATATCTACCCCTTGACAAAGTTTGGATGCAAAAAACAGGTTCAGGATTGGCTGCTTGGGTTTAATTATGCTGAAACGGAAAATCTTTTATCATTCAACTAATAAAGTATTCATCATCATATACACGCTAACACTCATCACGTTCACACTCACACTCATCACAAACATACACTCACACACACATACATTTGGTTACCTTTTAGTTCTAAGTTTATATTAATTAATTAATTATATCTAAGTACCTACTGAAACCGTTGCATTTGTTAAAATATTTTAAATAATTCATTATGTGTCGAAAGAGACTGGATCCTGCGACACAGGGTATCCTAGTGCGGGATCCAGTGTCACACCTAAATATTGTAACACTTGTTTATGAATCAATAAACTTATTATTTATTAAAGGCTAAGGCGGGAGCGGCGAAGCGCCAGGTCCCCTCTATTGTTGGTGAATGAATCATTTGGGTTAGGTTATGTTAGAACAATGACTATTAACGCGCGAAGGCGAGCGAGCGAACACAAAGTGACAACTAACAATGATATTTGTTAAGCTACCTACAAGCTACAACTTATCAATAATTAGACTAAGTTATAATGTGTATATATGCAATTATGCATTGTGTTTTTAACTAGGCGTTTTTATCATATTAGATTAAATAGGTTTTATGTTTTTTGAGTGGTATATCAAACGATTTTATATTCAGTGTACATATGTTATGCTTATAAAAATTATATCAATCGTTTATTATATTAACTGATCATTATATCAAATAAAATTATAGATTTAGTTGTTATATCTTGTAAATATTAGAGATTTTGTAATTATATCATAGATTACTTACCCCGTGAATTGATGTTATTTTATATTTAAGTTGCCCTGAATTCAGTTTTTATTCATTGATCCGTAATAAATCACAGTCTTCGATCCGAGAAAAGGATTGATTTCATTTAGACTATGTATATTCCTGTCTACTTAATCTATCTACCAATGTGTGTAGGTATAGAGAATTTTCCTCTCTGATTGAATAAGCTAACCCAAAGCTCTGCTAAGCCTTGTGATAAAACCTTAAAATGTTACTTTTTCATTATTATGTAAAATCATTCAAATACACCAGTTTTATAAATATACACATTGACATTGTGGAAAATTATAGTCTTAAATTGTAGTCCTTTATTTGGTATTGTTCGTCAAATGCTTGCACTGACTGGACAGGTCCACTTAAATCTTTCCTCAAAAGACTCTACATGGTCCTCATATGGCGTGAGCAAGATTATGTCTGGACTTTAAAAGGGACTGTGACCTCTGAGTTTGTTTCGGCTTTTCTTCTCAGAGTAGTCAGATAGGAAACGCCGAACTCATCTAGCAATTTTTTTTTTTTTTTTTAATATGACGTGTAAAAGTGATTGTAATATTCTATTTACAGAATAAACAATTTCATTTCATTTCAAAGAGTCCTAATTTTCATGAAATGCAGAAGAAAAGGGGTTTCACACGATATACAATGTATGGGTAAACCGCGTGAGTTTATCAGTTCATTTATAAAAAAAATAACAAAATGAAGGATTTATCTAGCATGAGATCTTTTATTATAATTTATTATCTATAAGATAATAAATTAATCAATGACGTAGAAACATTAGGTATCTTGAATAATATCTTAAATTCCTAACATGTACCTACTTGGCCCTCGAGTTAGAAATAAATACTTTGGTTTACAAAAAGAGGCGAGAGAGAGATTTTTAGGAGCCCAAAATGGCAATTATTAGAGGTTCAATTAAAAATATGCCATTTCAAAATCTGACGTCCAAGCCTTGTCAGTGGTCCACACACTAATTTTGACAGTCGATTTGTCGCTAGCGCTGTCCAAATATGTGTGATGTGAACGCTAGACTAGAGCGGCAACTCGCGGCAACTCGCGGCGTGTATACGATGTAGCATTAGACAGTGGTTTTCTTATCGTCATCAATTGTTTTAATCATTGATATTGCGCTGTCAGACCTGCATATCTTAGAATAGAAATAACTGTTATTGATACGTGCAAACGACATGGTATTAGGTATTGTTCTTCGACAAAATGCTACCTAATTTATTTATTTACACTACACAGAGTCTAGTTTTCTTTTTAGTAGCTACGCATGATGGCAATCATGGAGAGATCAATCTAAAGAAAGACATGAAGTCGGTTAAAACTGTTCCAGATCAATTGAATACAAAACTATTAACTATCAGAATCTCATAATTTTTATCACGTTTTATCATTGGAGGGAATTTTGACTAAATACTTAAAAATTTCAGAGTTACGATTGCTGATTTTCAGAGTACAGCTATCTGTTATTAGTTTTCGGCCAGAAAAATCAATAACTTACTGCTTCAATGTTAAAATCTTCCTCTATAGGAAGATTGGTACACTGTCCATCTTGTATCACTTGTCCCGCACATACACTAAATAGTCCAATGAGACTAAAAACTAATACGATTACTTTCGACATCATGAAATCATGGTTATGTACTGGCACATCACAATTGGCATACTAATCAAATAATGTTTTATCTGTTAATTTATATAAAATCTTATCTTAGTTATAATTATCGTTTCTTTAATCGCAAAAATCGTATTGTCCAATATTTTTATAAGTGCAAGTGAACAGATTGTTGTGAATAATCCCAACATAATTGTGAGTTTTTATTATCGATGTGGCAATAAATATTATATGCACAAAAAATCTGAAAAGACCGAATTAAAGGTTTAAATTAGATTTTTTATGCCATAATCGGCTACCTATCCATTAAAAATAATGTGTGTGTGTGTGTAGTTATGTGTGTGCTTTTTAAAAGGTATTAGCGATGTGAAGTGCATTTTTGTGTCTGATTGTTGATTACTATCCACTGTTTGTACGTACAGTCGCTTAAAAGTGTTTCTTTATGTAGCTAAATGCGAGTTGTGAAAGTATTTATTAAGGATAAACCTACCAATTTAGGTCAAGCAAAATTCCTTCAAGTTTCGGCCTTTCTTCTCAGAGTAGTCAGATAGGAAACGCCGAACTCATCTAGCTAATTTTTAATTACTTATTTTTTTAAGATGACGTGTAAAAGTGATTCCAATATCCTATTTACAGAATAAACAATTTCATTTCATTTAATTTCATTTCATTTCCATGAAGGCCGACGGGATAGGCAGAAATATGTCACTCGCACTTCGCCAGATGTGTAAAAAATATTCTATGAGTAGCCCAGCTGTGGTGGCCCAGTGGTAACGGCCGCGACTTACGAGTTGTAGGTCGCAGGCGCTTTACTTTGTGTAAATTATTTCATCACTTCTGTTCTCAAAACGGTGAAGAAAAACATCGTGAGGAAACCGGCATGTCCTGGAACCAAAAATTCTAAGACATGTGATATTTGCCTGTCCTTGATCTTTTGTCCAAGGATGGCAATGTATGGTTGCCTCTGGTTTTGCAGATGTCGATAGGCAGCAGTGAGTACTACAATTTAGATGAACCATTGGTCTGTTATCCATCCAAAAACATCAAAAACAGCACGTCAGTATTTCTCCGTGTCATTACAAAAATTATCTCAAGGAATACCTAGCCTCCACACTGATTAATTTTGACATGCCGTGCCTCACCGAGGCTATAGATGCCTGGAGACTCCCTTGTCCGAATTCAGATCCGCCCGACAATCCATTTTCCCAGAGACGGGTGGGATGAGTCGCTCTGCAGAGTAGTACAGAATAATTTATTTTAATAATTTCTACTGAAGTAATATGGAAATTCAATCGGAAAACTTTTAAATATAATGTTTTTATTGAAATACCTTTCTAAATTGTTTCCATAACATGCACACGATGCTATGATTGTGAGTGAATGAAGACTCTTCCAAAAGCAAATGATAAAAATGTAAACAAATGGATCAGAAAATGTACCACATCATCTTCATCTGCCTAGCCTTTTCCCAACTATGTTGGGGTCGGCTTCCAGTCTAACCAGATACAGCGGAATACCAGTAGTTTTACCTAAATACATATTGACAGTCGTTACAGGTAGTCAGAAGCCTAACACTGTTTGTCCACCGCACCGTGAACTGGATGTCAACGAGAACCGATGCGAACGTGATGTCCCGTTGACGGCGATGATTTGTCCACCGCGACCGAACTCGGTGGCTCAGTATGATTTCGCTGTCGTGCGGGGCAAGCGCGTTTTCGTAGAAATAAAATAAACTAGGAGGATACCTAGGTTGAATTGGCAACAAATTCTTCTGCTTTTGTACGTTCGAGGGCGTAAGCGTGCTATGCATTAGGTAAGGTTTGTCCAAACATTGAGCGGCAAGAGCGCGGCAGCAACCTGCGTTTGCAGGACACATTTCTTCCGCGCTCTAGTTAGGAAGTAACCGAGGAATGTTCGCGCGGCAGTCGTCCAATCACAGCGCGGCACGATTGCCGCTCAATTTTTGGACACATTTTAATGCTTTTCTACATTAGTCAAAAAGAAACTCCTTATTTTGTGGGAATGGTCAAAGAAAGTCTAATTAATCCGAGATGGTGCAAAAATGATTACATATCTCATCATAATCGTGCCGGCGGCTAGATGCCCGCGCCTGGCCAGTGTATCGATGGTCTAGATTTTAAATAATTGATATTTGAAATTTCATAACACTTCTTAATAATGCACTCTTTGAATGAAAACAATTATGGACCCCTATGGGGTCTAAACATAAACGGATAGAAGCATCATGTTTTTTTACAATAAAAATCCTATTTAGGTACCCATTCTGTAGCCTCCTCAACTTTGGATATATCACAAAGTAGTTCACATAGTTTCATTTAATAAAATGCAATATTTCTTAGGAAATTGACCAGTACCAGAAACAACATACCACATGTACTAAAGTAAATACATGTAAAAATGATCAATCAAATAAACAGATACTGAGGGATAAGTTATCCATTACTTATCCATTGATTACTTTTGAAACCAGTTATAGACTTTTTTTTCAACAATGCCTAATAAGAAACATGAGTCCTTCCCTAAAGTTGGCTGATATCCAGAATTAGTAACAATAAAATCCAATAAATAAACTTTTGACTTTAATTTTGTTTCCAATTTTCCAAAACAGTACCATAAGTTGTAATATTTTTTTCGTTTTATGCTTGTAATGTGACTTTTGATTTACTAAGTTTATTCCTTGAAATTTTATTTTTAATGTTCTCTAGCAACGAGATAGGTATTACGTAATTTTTGACATTTTTCATGATTTGGTTCTGCTCCCAACAGTAAGCATTATGTAATTGATCTACCGATTCACAAAAATGTTCCTCTTTGTCATTTTGCTCCTCGGATACGATTTGCACTTTTTTGGTGCCACACTTTTGCAAAGTGGTTATTTTTTCCACATTTTGTTCTCCTTTTTACCTGCACTTGCACAACCTAGGTCCAAGGGATTCCCTTCGAGAAAAAATCAGAGAAATAAACATCCTGACTGTAGCCTCACAATATATTTTTGAAAACCTATTACATGTAGGTACGCAAAAATATATCAAATTTTAAGAAAATGACCGATGTTCATAGTTTAAATACCAGGAATAAACACAACCTTGCTGTACATCGCACACGTCTCCACAGAGTAGGCAACTCGTTCATGGGTCAATGTATACGCTTTTACAACAAACTTCCCATTGATATTCGAAACTTACCCATTAAACGATTTGAAAGCTGTATTAAAACCAAACTTTGTAAAAAAGGGTACTATACAATTTCAGATTATTGAGAAGATAAAAAAGCGTGGGATTGAGCTGCTCGCTCTGCTAAGCTTTGTGATAAAACCATAAAATTTGACATTTTAATTATTATGTAAATCATTAAAAATACCAGTTTTTTATATACATATTGACATTGTTGAAAATTATATACAAAATAACATGATTACTTTGTAAAGTATTATATTGTTTTAATTATTGTGAATGTGAGGACTATGTGGATATTTTATTTTTATTGTTTTTCCTCTTTCTTTAATTTTTTCTTTCTCAGTTAGTTTAAATGATGGTCTGGCAGTTTGAGTACTTTATGCGACCTACCCAAATGTCCTTTCTTTGGTACTGTTCGTCGAGTTGAGCTCCTTAAGTTCTGAGTTGAGCTCTACGATTACTGACAAATGCTTGCACTGACTGGACAGGTCCACTCAAATCTGTGTGGTTCTTTCCTCAAAAGACCATTTCAGACACTTATAATAATAATAATAATAATACCATTTATTTCAGGCGACAGTAGCCCATAGAAAAATACCTTAACCTAAACATACATATTTTAATATAAAAACTTGTGTTAATAAATAGACTTATACTATGTTAGTAGCACTTCATTTTGCACTAGCTTGTCTTTGTGCTGTCCTGTGGAACTTGTCCGCGGAAGCGACGGAACACCACATCCTGCGGCCAAAAGTCCTCTTCCATGACGAGGGGCAGATAACAGTTCGGTACTCGCACGACGAACGCCTTGAAGTTGACGTTCCGGTGCGATTCTAGTAACTGCACCCTCGGCATGTACCTCGTCTTTTGGCGCACGTACTCCACGATGTCCTCCGCCTTAGTGGTGTAGTGCAGGCGCAGGCTTATCTACATGGTCCTCATATGGCCTGACCAAGATTATGTCTGGACTTTAAAAGAGACTGTGACCTCTGAGTTTGTTTCGGTCTTTCTTCTCAGAGTAGTCAGATAGGAAACGCCGAACTCATCTATCATTTTCTTCTTTTTTTTTTTTTTTTTTTTTAATATGACGTGTAAAAGTGATTGCAATATCCTATTTACAGAATAAACAATTTCATTTCATTTCACTTTGTGAACGTCCCCAACTTCTGCTGAGTCATATTGCACTTCTTTGATTTGTAATTTTGTCACCTCTGAGAGACGTAGCCTCTTAACGGTTTTTATTAAGTCCACATCTGCCATGATCAGCAAATTCTTCTGTTCGGATTTATTAGTAGTTCCAAAAATAACTCTATCGCGGATGGCTTTATTTTCATTTGTGAACTCACAATTTCTAGCTAGAATTTTCAAGTCCGTCAAATGGCTCACCCGGTCACTGAAAGCGCTTGTAAAATAAAAATCTTGAAAACAGTAGGTACATTCTCCTTGGGTTCACAATATTCATCGAACGACTTCGATAAGCTTAGCGAAACCAACATTATTAAATTATCCTCGCCAATGACACAATATTAATATGGACAGTATGGAAACTAGTCCTATTTGTAGAAATAATTACCTACTCTCTATTTTTAAAAAGATCACAGCGACCACTCATCTCGACATGGCAACAACTGACAGCACCGCGACAATCACTTGGGGTGTCGTCAATGAGCGCGTCTGTGTGAATGTGCCGTTTCGAACGTTTACTATGTAGTTTCTGTACTGCCTTATTTATACTGTGTGCCATTTCGAAAAGAAAATACTTCACAGTGCAAAAGACATATATATATAAGTAAGATTTTTGTATTCCTATGGCAAAAGACCTTTAGTTTCAGAAGTCTGTGTCAGTATTGTTTAATTTCTTGCCAACGACTTCCCAAACTAAAATTATTTTGCACTTTGTAGTGTTTTTCATGGAACCCGGTTATATTTTTTTTGTCATAAGAATTTTTTTAACACGCTTGCTCGTAAAGTGGCTCTTATTGACCTGCTATAGATTCATAATGCAGTATATTAAACACGCGTGATTATTACTTTATATTACCGCATTAGTGCTATAATGTCCGCCACAGATAACTTTTTACTAGTCGGAGTAATGACATGGCAGCATTGAATTTGTATTTAATAGAAAATCACTTAAGTGAAAATTTTTACCAAAGGGCTTGCCTTTGGTAAGCTAAAAGCAATCTTATGTAAAAAAAAAATACCATAGGCAAACCAGGGGCGTTTAGTTATGGTAAAAAAAACCCATGGGCAGGTCAGTGGGTACTAGCAATACCATAACAGAAACTGTAAAAATGACAACAAAAACTGTTCGGTATCATTTTGAGAATAATTTGTAATTATTTCAATAATTAAAAGTTAATAATAATACAAGTTTGTGTTTTCCCTCGCAAGTGTGTTGAAAAACGTCGTATGAAACGCGTGTGCATTGATCATTACACACTCGGCTCCCTTGTATCATAATGTGTACATCATACTATACGACCAACAAAGCACAGTTGTATCATAATGTACTATTATCATAATATGAATATTATAATTAATTCTAAAGCTGAGATGTGATTATGTGGGAGACCACCCCAGGTTTGGGGGAGTAAAACGAGGTCTCAAAAACCGAAAATAAGGAAAACAAAAAATAAACAAATAAAGAAAATCAAAATCCAAAATGGCGGCCCTATCTAGAGGTGGACCTCAGTAAATTGGTGGTTTGTCACACGGCCAACTTTCTGTAGAAACTCTATCGAGGGACATGCAACCTCACTAAAATCGTTTATAGAGAAGCATTTTCTTAATTAAAACAAGTTTTTAAGATATTGATCATTTGATAGTTTTTTTACCTGTTGTCTCGGAAAACTTACAACACTGCTTAAGATAACTTCCCTCTTATCTTCATTTGGCCTTAGTATTCTGCCTCTTTCTGCTACTCATCATTTTCCTAACTGCACCCCTTCTCTTTTAGACCTGATGATTGTCTCTAACTCTAATAATGTATCTGTCCACGGACAGCTTACTGCCTGTTTTTCTTACCACGACTTCATCTTTATGTCGTACAGGATTCGCCCTCCCAAGCGTAAGCCTCTATATATTCTCCTTAGGAACTACAAAGGCATAGACCTGGAGGCATTGCTTCGTGATGCTGGTAGCATTGACTGGACGGACGTCTTGGAGAGCTCTTGTATTAACGATATGGTTCACATTTTCAACAGCACAATACTCAGCTTATACGATCGTCATGCCCCTATTCGACGAGTCAAAGTCAAGTATGCTCCGGCTCCCTGGCTTACTCCTGCCATTAAGGATATGATGGCAAGTAGGGACAGAGCCAAAAGGAGGTTAAAACGCTGTCCTTCCGAGCGTAACCTGAATGCGTTTAAGGTGCTGCGTAATCGCTGTAGTCGTATGTGCAGAGATGCAAAGAGACGCTACTTCCATAATTCTCTCGACAACCGTAACTCCTCAGAAGTCTGGAAGTTTCTAAAAACAGTCGGCATTGGTAAGTCTCCGGTTGTTTCCAGTAATGACACTGACGTGTGTGCTCTTAACAAGCATTTCTCACATCCCCCTGTTACGTTGGATCCGCACGTCAAATCTGCTTCTTTAAATAAACTTTCCTGTTTGCCTGTGCCTCAATGTCCTTCTTTCGAGCTAAGTCCTGTATGTGAAAGTGAGGTCAAAAAATCTATCTGTGCTATCTCCTCATCTGCTGTTGGTAATGACAATCTTTGCTCAAGAATGATTTTTCCTATCCTCCCCACATTACTTCCTATCTTGACTCACATTTTTAACTTCTCTATGTTTTCTAGTACTGTTCCCGAGGCTTGGAAACAAGCCCATATTATCCCTTTACCCAAAATTCCTAACCCGGTCTCTCCGTCCGATTTCCGACCCATTTCTATCCTCCCATATCTCTCTAAAGTTCTTGAGCACATTGTTCATCAGCAACTTTCTGTCTTTCTATCTTCAAATGACCTTCTTAGTCCTTTTCAATCTGGTTTTCGACCTGGTAATAGCACAGTAACGGCCCTTTTGAAGGTTACTGATGAAATCCGCTGGGCTATGGACCACAAATCTCTCAACTTGCTTGTACTGCTGGACTTTAGCAGTGCCTTTAACTCTGTCGATTTCGACATCCTTCTAGGAATTCTTAAATCTTTCCATTTCTCTTCTTCTACTGTTGGTTGGTTTGACTCCTATCTTAAAGGGCGCTCCCAGCGGGTTCGTCTTGAAGAGTCTTCTTCTGACTGGTGTTCTCTTACCGCGGGTGTGCCTCAGGGTGGCGTCCTCTCTCCTCTTCTCTTTTCTATTTTCATTAACTCTGTCACCAGAATCATCTCTTCCCACTTCCATCTCTATGCCGACGATCTGCAGCTTTACACTCACTTTTTAAGGCAAGATGCGGAAGCAGCGGTGTCAGCTATGAACAGTGACCTGGATTTGATTAGCGAGTGGTCGTGGTCGCGGTCCTTTGGACTGCAAATCAACCCTAAGAAATCCCAGGCCATAATTATCGGCGGAAGATATATGCGGAATAGGCTCGACGTTGCGTCGCTGTCTCCACTCTGTCTGAATGGAGTTCAGATTGAATACGCTAATACCGTAAAAAACCTGGGGGTGACCATGGACTCTTACCTGTCGTAGACTGCCCATGTTGGTCAGGTCAGTCGTAAAGTGCACTACACGTTCCATTCGCTGAAATGCCTCCAGAGCTTCTTGCCCTTGTGTACCAAAATCTCCCTTGCTCAAACACTCATACAGCCCATCATAGACTACGCTGATGCCTGTTATTTGGATGCCACCGAGGAGCTTTTAAATAAACTTGAACGGTTGCAAAACATCTGCATTCGTTTTGTTTTTAATCTTAAAAAGTATGACCACGTTTCTAACTTTCGCAAAATACTCAAGTGGCTCCCAATTCGACTTCGCAGGAACTCTCGGATATTATGTCTGCTATTTAACATCCTTCACAACCCTAAAACGCCATCCTATCTGCGGGAACGCTTTTCCTACGCCCGTCCTTCTGATGCTCCTTGCAGGTCACATCTTAGAAATCTCCTTAAATCCCCTCCCCACTCAACCGACTTCTACTCCTACTCCTTTAGTGTGCATGCAGTACGGTTGTGGAATTCACTACCGCCTAACATTAGGGACTGCCAAACTGTTGCAGTTTTTAAAAGAAGCGTGAAAGAACACTATCTTTCCATTTCGTCATAGTTGCATATTTTGTATTTATTATTATATTATATACCTACAAAATTATATTTATTAGTATATATTTTTAAGAGATATTTATTTTGAAAGTATGTATGTAAGTATATTCTCATATTGAAGGTCATATTTTATATTGGTGAATGGTTAAATGTTTTTATTTTATGTATTTTATTTTCTCTTCTACTCTTACACACGTTGTCTACATCTCTTTTTATCCACTCTCCTATCGCAGGTATGCTGGAAGAGATTTCTTTAGAAATAAGCATCACCTTTGTACGTATTTTTCTGTTCCTTTTTCTTGTCTCTTTATATGTGTGTACATAAACTGTTAAATAAAATAAATAAATAACATTTAAGCATACTCTGCCAGACAGACAATGAGCTGCAATGAGCCCCGACCAGGTGCCTTAATCTTTATTTATTCTCAAAAATCAAAGCGACATTTCATCGCATTGACGTTATGAACCCTGAAGACGCAGTGACTGTATTCGAAAGGTCACAACCCTTTCACTCACACTCACTTTTCGTTTTGTCACTGAGTCTAGTCCTAGCGTCGTAGCGCTTCCCACCAGGCAAGATCACTTGGCCTAGTCCAATTCAATAGAGGAGTGGCTTTCTCCAAACGACACGTTATTGTTTTCTGACATGCACGCGAACGAATTCGCGGGCACCGCTAGTAGTAAATATATTTTCCCCTCTAAACATTATTAGCCTCATTTTTAATCCATCCTGTGGTTTTAAAAAGTAGTTCCTGTGATATGAATGAAATAGGGAAAAAATTAATAAAACTACAAGTGCAATTAATATTTAAACTATATTAATTATATATATTTTATATATTCTAATATTTAAAAATATCATTGATGATAATATTAATGAAATAAAGGAATAATAATATAATTTCATAAAAAATATAAATAATATTTAATAATACACGCACAAAAAAGTTTACGTGGTCGGTAAAAATAGTACTTATTGAAACTCAACCTGGAGTTTTCTTCAGTGAACGTTTTTGATTTACCATACTACTTGTAATAAAGTACATACAAATATCAAAATAATACTGCTCTTGAATAAGAATGCTGAACTGGGCTCTAGACATTCTTCGGCTTGTGAGATTGGTTTGAAATATGGTTCATAAAGCTCGGGTCGTTCCTCTATCATGTCTGCGACGGTAGTGTTGCCAGCTTCCGTCATTGTCCTTCCACGACTTAACTGCCACGCACCAACTGAGCAAACAGATGAAAACGTTTTATTTCCATAGATTTTGTTACACTATATAATAAGCAGTGTGCCCAATGGGATTTGGCAAAAAATTCGGTCTTCCATACAAACTTACATCCACTACTTAACCCCTTTAGAGGATACCTAAAAAAATCTTCCTTAGTGCTCACTTTCATTGAATAAACTCAAGCTTCTAGACCCAATGGTTTAGGCTGTGTGTTGTCTTCCAGTGAGTGTATTTAAGATTACGTAGATGATTCGTCGGCAAGTTCATTAATTTTAGGGCATAGTAATAAGTAATTAGTCAGTAAGAAAACCAACCCACACTGGGCCCGCGTGGTAGATTACAGCCCAGTCCCTCTCACTTCTTCTTTTCGTGTGGCTATTAGTGACTAACCTGTAGTGCTATTCTGTAACCATCTCACCGTGAAAACTTAGGTGAAGTGAGCTCGGAGTGAGCTGTCAGTCCCTAGCAGCACGTGGAATGACAGCTCACTTCACGTTCACTTCACCTATGTTTTCACGGTGAGATTTTTACAGAATAGCACTGCTGGTGTCAGAGTTTTAAAGCCGACTTGACTTCGCATGCCGTCGATAAATATCTCTCAGGCACCTCACGATGTTTTCCTTCACCGTTTTAGAAGCAAGTGATAATTATACAATACGCACATGAATATTACATTCATTATATTATACTCCCTCTCCCCGAGAGGAGGACTCCCAGGAGTGGGAACATTATAGGCTGATTATGATTATGCAACAAGAACTTCCATTAAACAAAAATAAGGGGGGTGAACTAAATAGGTACCTTGTCTTTGATTGCTACTAATATTTTCGCAACTGTAGGCTAGTGCGTATCCATCGTAGTCAGTCGCCAAAATGTAGATCGTGGTCCTTTCTCCGTCTATAATAAAAACAATATAATAATAATAGAACATTAATAGAACTCAAAGTACCTAATAGTTTTAAGTAGTAAATATTTATTATTATTTAAAGACAGTTTAATTATAAGAGGCCGCGCTATCACATTAGATAAATCTGTAATGAGAGTAATAAGGGAGAGAACATATGATTGATAAAGACATTATGGGACGAATTTTCAATCTGCAGATAACTCCTATCTGAGTAATAAAAATTGCGGTTTAACACGTTCAGTGCCGGGAGCCCTTCTGGAGCCATCGCATAATTATGCGACTAGGTGGCGATGGCTTGAGGGCTCATTTTAAATCTAGGTTTTTTTTTTGCGAAAACAGCATTATTAACCGCGAAAATATAATTTGATGTATTTTTTAACAAGATTTATTAGTATAGGCGTTAGTTTTAAAATACACGCTATTTAAAGAAAAAAATATTTTCGTTTACAAATGTTCACAAAAAAAATAAAAGTTTGGGAACTACGTATAGCGACAAAACCCCCTGAAAACACTATTTTACTTCGTTTTACAGTGTTTTATAACACGGTTTTAAACCTAATGCCGTTGACCGTTCGTGTTGGTTAACTTTAGCGCAAACGTAATGCCGGCAACCCTCCCGGAGGGTTCACATCCAATATGTATGGCGGCATGGCAGTTCTATGAAAAGTCGGTGGAGTCAAAAGTGGTAACATCTTTTATATAGAAAGTTTGTCAAATAATTAACGGCACTTTTTTATCCGCGACGGCTTTGCTCTTGGCCCGCATCGCACCTCATGGTAAGTGATGATCAGGCTGAAGGTGGAAGCGAGCTTCACCCGGAATCCTCAACCACAGAAGAATTGGCTATCTTATCTCTAACTGCCGAAACAGAACAATGCTGTTAATATTGTTGCTATAGCGACAGACTTAGATAAGATGGTGGTAGCTAGCCAGGCGGACTTAGAACAAGCCCTACCACCAACCTCCCACATGGAAAATGAAAAATGGAAAATTTAGCTCCCACTGGGAATCGAACCCTGTGTCTGAGACAGGTGGTCTAACCACTAGACCACAGAGGCGGTTTAGACATTTCTATCGATAAACGTTACAAAGACATTTTTAAATTTGTTATTTACCCCCTGAATCACCCATTACTAAAGAAAATATTCCTCTTCCATCATCTGAATTGAGTTGGCCTGAACCTTCTGTAGTCAATAAATCTTCACCAACCACTTCGAAGGAAAGTACTTCAAAGTCTCTCGTTTGTTCATTGAATGACAATCTGGTACCAATGCAAGAACTGCCCCCAACTGCGTCGTATCTTTTAATCTGATACCAGGAACTGTTTGCGAACTGTAAAAAGAAACGTTGACGAGAATGAGCGACTGAGCGTTAGTGTTGTTGGGGGACCTCAAAACTGTTCCACACAACAACACAACGGTCCCCCAACAACAATGACAATTTTATTTATCTTTTTAGTCAGTGAATAAATAAGTGACCTTTCTCGCTTTGTATATAAATATTAACTAATACAACTTGTTTTTTACTTTTAAGCTTGTTTTTTGGCATTCCCTGCACAAATCGAACTAAAAAGTGAAAATAAATAATTATTGGTTGTGTTTTTTTTATTTATTTTTTAGAATAACTCATGAACATTCAAGTAGAACTCGAGTCACCGGGTAATTCGAGTGATGTGTGTCGCTAAGCTTTGCAACACCTCGCGCGCTCAACATGTAATTTCTAAGTTACTATGTAAGTGTGCGATATTGCAGACGATGGCTTGATGACAGATACCTACTTCATCGATGTTAGTGCAGAAAGAGAGTGAAAAGAAATCCAAATATTATCTTACTCTAGCCACGTCGAAGGACTCCACTGCAGGAATATTGACGTCGCACTGCCCAGGGATTATGACTCTGTCCCCAGGTTGGTTTGGGTAGTGGAAACAAGCTTGGTCAGTCTGATTGGTGTCCTGGTAATATTCTTCGCTGAGAACTTGTATTGTACTGATGACGTCATTTATGACGCTATTAGCGTCCTCGCTCAGTTCTACGTTACGACTTAGTTTCCAACTGCTAACTGTTAAAATAGTTTGTCAAAATTAGCTCTCTCAAAGTGTGAGAATGGCGTTAATATTCAAAAAGATCTGCGACACACAATGCAAAAGGAAGCTGGATTTAAACTGACCTGTTTTATATTCTTCGTCAATGTTGACGCAGCTGTAAACCAACGCATAGTCAGTGTAGTCAGTGCTCAGAATCCAGTAAGGTATTGATTGAGCTGGAAAATGATAAACCTGTTTGATTAGTGTACATTACTTAACAATATTTAAAAATATTGTTTTCTCGACGAAAATGACGCTCACCTTCTCCGTTAACCCAGATGTTGATTTCCAATTTCCCACTAAGATCATCATCGCTAGCGAATGTGACGTGACCCTCTGTTGTTGATTGAGTGAGGTCAAGTACACTGAATGAATCTAAGCGCATGCTGTTCGTAGCATTAACGGTGAACTCGTGGCTGATGCACTGCCCATCTTGGTTAGTCTCAGGATATCCTGCGATTTCGTGCCATGTACCTTGGAACTGAAACGCAAATGTATTGTTTCAACAAGTGCTCTTATAAATAGTGTACAGAATGAATAATGCGTTCAAGTTAAATATTCTCACGTCATTCATGTTAAAGTTCGGCACTGCTGCAATATTCTCATCGCATTGTCCACGAAACACTAGTGGCTCGCCGAGTTGGAGCTCAGGGAAGTAGAAACAACCATCAGAGGAGCGGTCCACTTGATAGTAGTAAGGTTGGTGCAATAATTCGATGTCATTTATGATCTGATTTATTCTGTTGGTTGCGTCTTGGCTCAAGGTATTAGAACGACTAAGTTTCCAACTGGTTACTAAACAAAAAACAACAAACAATTAACAATATAGAAGAAAGAGCTCTTTAACCTAATACTGTTGGAGAAGTAAAAACAATTTTATGGAAACAAAATAGAAGTAGTTGTTGAAATAGAATTATGCATGTGGGATTTTTGCTAAGTGGTACTTGAATAATTTTACTTACTTCTTCTTTGGTTATCTCCTGAGTTGGCACAGCCGTAGGCTATTGCGAATGAGTCGTAATCAGTATCGAGTATGTACTGTACGTATTCCCGGTTTCCTATAAAAAAATTGTAATATTTAAGTTTATCGTACTTCAGGATAAAAATTCAGTAGCGCATGTCAACGTCACAATCTCAAGAAACGAAATCGGGTTAAATCGGTAGTTGACCACAAATCAAGTTTTAAAAGAGCTGCAGAGGAAATCATAAAATATTGTTGTTTTGTGTTACAAAATATTAAACGTGTTTACTTTACACACAGTGATATCGTATGAAACTCACTAATATTGAAAGTAAGCTGCCCGCTTCCATCTGTGCTAGAAAGAGTAGCAGTTCCAGTAATAGATGCCAGCTGTTGATTCACAACCTGAGAGTTGGTGATGCCGAGTGTGTCACTGGCTTGCAGGATGTATCGAGCTACATTGCATGCGCCACTGTAGTATCGGGATCCGTAAGCTTCAATAAGACGCCACTCCCCAGCATACTGTTAAAGAACATTAAAATGTCAACTTATTCAAAAATATAGGAGATGAATATAGTTTCGGTACGTGTTAGCTTTGAAATGGACTCTGAGGCACTTTACCAATTCACACAAATCAAATCAAATCAAATCAAATATTTATTTGTTAACATAGGTAAAGAAATACAGATCTTATGTTTGGTGTACAGAGCGCTATGTTATGCCAGGAGGCGTACAAATGTGTTGAGCAGATCTTGCTGAGGATTACAAATTAAAATTTATTAAAATACTTGAAATCATGCATAAATGTTATAACTTAAATTAGAAAATAAATTAAACAATTATATATTAAATACTCTCATTATGTCAAACCTAAATGAGGAATTATTAAAACTATATCAAAGTAATTAAAATGTAAAAATTATTTAATGTCAATGTTAAATAATTGTAATTCTAAATTAATTCGTCTAAACACATAATAAACACTCAACCATGTTAAAATGTATCGTGACTTTCATTTATTTTATTATTTATGTACACACAGTAAAATACATATAGATGCGACATAATTATAATTTGAGTTTTAATTGAATATTAATAATACCTTTGGGTACCTATATTAACTGTTAACTTTTTTTGTATGTAATGTAATTAACGTACTATTTTAATATTTTAAAGTAAAAAAATCTTAACCCTTACCCTCGAAATGTTGAAATTGGGCATTCCTCCCATGCTAGAGTCACATTGACCAGGAAGGACAACATTGTCACCGGGTGTTATGTCTGGTAAATGGAAACAGGCAGCGTCCGTCTGTTGAATGTTCTCGTAGTAATCGTTCCTCAAAACATCTACTTCCGCAATGGCATCGTCGATGGCGGCGGTGCCCTCATCTGACAGTTGTCTGGTTCTGCTTAGTTTCCAACTCCACACTAGAACAGTTTGTTGCATTGAGTGGCGTTAATATAGGTACGAAATAAGATCTGCGACACACAATTTAAAAGGAAGGTGGATTTAAAATTACCTGTTTTATAGTCTCCGTCAATGTTAACACAACTGTAAACCAACGCATAGTCAGTGTAGTCAGTGCTCAGAATCCAGTACGGTATTAATTGAGCTGGAAAATGATAAACGTGTTTGATTAGTGTAAATTACTTAATAATATTTAAAAAGATTGTTTTATCGACTAAAATGACGCTCACCTTCTCCGTTAACCCAAAAATTGATTTTCAATTTTCCACTAAGGTCATCATCGCTAGCGAATGTGACGTGACCCTCTGTTGTTGATTGAGTGAGGTCAAGTACACTGAATGAATCTAGGCGCATGCTGTTCGTAGCATTAACAGTGAACTCTTGACTGATGCACTGCCCATCTTGGTTAGCCTCAGGATATCCTGCAATTTCGTGCCATGTACCTTGGAACTGAAAGGCAAATGTATTTTTTGAACAAGTGCTCTTATAAATAGTGTACAGAATGAATAAATCATAATGCGTTCAAGTTAAATATTCTCACGTCATTCATGTTAAAGTTCGGCACTGCTGCAATATTCTCATCGCATTGTCCACGAAACACTACTGGCTCGCCGGGTTGGACCACAGGGAAGTAGAAACAACCATCAGAGGAGCGGTCGACTTGATAGTAGTAAGGTTGGTGCAAGAATTCGATGTCATTTATGACCTGATTTATTCTGTTGGTTGCGTCTTGGCTCAAGGTATTAGAACGACTAAGTTTCCAACTGGTTACTAAACAAAAAACAACAAACAATTAACAATATAAGAGAAAGAGCTCTTTAAACTAATACTATGGGAAAAGTCAAAACAATTTTATGGAAACAAAATAGAAGTAGTTGTTGAAATAGAATTATGCATGTGGCATTTTTGCCAAGTGGTACTAGAATAATTTTACTTACTTCTTCTTTGGTTATCTCCTGAGTTGGCACAGCCGTAGGCTATTGCGAATGAGTCGTAATCAGTATCGAGTATGTACTGTACGTATTCCCGGTTTACTATAAAAAAAGTAATATTTAAGTTTATCGTACTTGAGGATAAAAATTCAGTAGCGCATGTCAACGTCACAATCTCAAGAAACGAAATCGTGTTAAATCGGTAGTTGACCACAAATCAAGTTTTAAAACAGCTATAGAGGAAATCATAAAATATTGTTGTTTTGTGTTACAAAATAATAAACGTGTTTACTTTACACACAGTGATATCGTATGAAACTCACTAATATTGAAAGTAAGCTGCCCGCTTCCATCTGTGCTAGAAAGAGTAGCAGTTCCAGTAATAGATGCCAGCTGTTGATTCACAACCTGAGAGTTGGTGATGCCGAGTGTGTCACTGGCTTGCAGGATGTATCGAGCTACATTGCATGCGCCACTGTAGTATCGGGATCCGTAAGCTTCAATAAGACGCCACTCCCCAGCATACTGTTAAAGAACATTAAAATGTCAACTTATTCAAAAATATAGGAGATGAATATAGTTTCGTTACGTTTTAGGCACTTTGCTAAGTCAGTAATTCACACACACTCAGCCATGTTAAAATGTATCGTGGCTTTTATTTATTTTATTATTTATGTACGCAAAGTAAAATACATATAGATACGACATAATTACAATTTGAGTTTTAATTGAATAATATTAATATCTGTGGGTATGTTAACTTTTAGCTTCTGTTTGTATGTAATATAATTAACATACTTTTTTAATATTTTACAAGTAATAAAATTTTAACTCTTACCCTCGAAATGTCGAAATTGGGCATTCCTCCAATGCTAGAGTCACATTGACCAGGAAGAACGACATTGTCACCGGGTGTTATGTCAGGTAAATGGAAGCAGGCAGCGTCCGTCTGTTGAATGTTCTCGTAGTAATCGTTGCTCAGAACATCTACTTTCGCAATGGCTTCATTGATGGCCGCGGTGCCCTCATCTGACAGTTGTCTGGTTCTGCTTAGCTTCCAACTCCACACTAGAACAGTTTGTTGCATTGAGTGGCGTTAATATTCGAAATAAGATCAAACTCAAAACTCAAACTCAAAGCATTTATTTCAATTAAACCATTTACAGGCACTTTTGAATTGTCAAGGGGTCAGTCAGTCAGAAATATGAAGCTAGTTGCCCATTCCAAAGCGTAGGTTCCTATGGAGAAGAACGGGCAAGAAACTCCACGGACACTCTTTTAAATCATAATATTGTTATAAAATATTGGTTACATCATTCATGTTGAAACTATACATGTGAGACCAATGTAGAAAGACGTGCACGTAAAAAGCGTCCGTTATAAAAAATAAAAACAATTCAAAAATTAAAATAAGCCGTGGCAGATAAGAGATGACCAGTCCTTACTGACGGCACCCGTTCACGAAAATGACGCATGGATCAGCACCGTTTAGCTCAACCATTTTGAAGGGAACTCAACGATCCAACACACATGCCGCCACCAGCGAGACATTAGAGTGAGCATGACATACTCTCAGCCGCCAGGGCACATTCAAGTGAATGAAAGACGTACCCAGTAAATGGTAGCTTCATAGAAGGTACTTGGTCACAGTGCTCACACATGTGCTATGCTATGCTAGATCGCATAGATCTGCGACATACAATTTAAAAAGAAGGTGGATTTAAACTGACCTCCTCTATATTGTCCATCGATGTTGACACAACTGTAAACCAACGCATAGTCAGTGTAGTCAGTGCTCAGAATCCAGTAAGGTATTGATTGAGCTGGAAAATGATAAACGTGTTTGATTATTGTAAATTAAATTGCTTCACAATATCTAAAAAGATTTCTCGGCTAAAATGACGCTCACCTTCTCCGTTAACCCAAAAATTTATTTTCAATTTTCCACTAAGGTCATCATCGCTAGCGAATGTGACGTGACCCTCGGTTGTTGATTGAGTGAGGTCAAGTACACTGAATGAATCTAGGCGCATGCTGTTCGTAGCATTAACAGTGAACTCTTGACTGATGCACTGCCCATCTTGGTTAGTCTCAGGATATCCTGCAATTTCGTGCCATGTACCTTGGAACTGAAACAAATGTATCGGTTGAACAAGTGCTCTTATAAATAGTGTCCAGAATGAATAAATAATAATGCGTTCAATTAAATTAATCTCACGTCATTCATGTTAAAGTTCGGCATTGCTGCAATATTCTCATCGCATTGTCCAGAAAACACTACTGGCACGCCGGGTTGAGGCTCAGGGAAAATCACTTGTCCCACGCACACACTAATTAGCCCAACGAGACTAAAAACGAATACAATTCCTTTCGACATTATGAGATCATAGTTATGTATCGGCACATCACAATTGGCATACTAATCAAATAATGGTTCATCTGTTAATTTATATAAAATCATATCTTAGTTATAATTTATCGTTTCTTTAATCGTAAAAATTGTATTGTGCAATTGCAATTTTTATGAGTGGAAGTATAAAGATTGTTGTGAATAATCCCAATTTGTGAGTTTTCATTATCATTGTGGCAATAAATATTACGCATTTATGAGCGTGAATTCGTGAAGCTGGCAACGTTGCAGATAGCTGTAAAATATTTACCTGTTTTTATTAATTTGTTAATATTACTTTATGGAAATCTGAAATATCATTAACTAAGTGACCTAAAATATTAATAATGAATTACATTTAAAACACTGAATTTGATGTTGCTGCCGTTTTAGGTGTAAAAAGGCATTTTGAAAGTTTCCAAATCCTTTTTTTACATCTAAAACGAAATATTCGGTGTTACGATACTAATTATTGCATTTCATAATTAATATTTTAATTCACTAGTTTGCGATATCTCATATTTCAATACAGTAATATTGCCAAATTAATCAAAACAGCGAAATATTTGACAGCTATTTCCAACGTTGCCCACTTTGAGAATGCACGCTCCTGAAAATAACGAATTAAAGGTTTTCATGAGATTTTTGTGTGTGCGTGTACAGTTATGTGTGCTTTTTAAAAGGTTTTAGCGATGTGAAGTGCATTTTTGTGTGTTATTGTTGATTACTATCTATTTGTTTGTACGTAAGTACAGTCGCCTAAAAGCGCTGGCAACCGTTTTTTAAATGTAGCTAAATACTAGTTGCGAGAAGTATTTCCTTAGGATTTACCTACCAATTAGGACAAACAATATTCCCTGAAATCCGAAAGGATAGGCAGAAATATGTCACACGCACTTCGCTAGCTGTGTAAAAATTATTGTATGAGTAGAAGGAGCAACAGCAGTAGTGGCCAAGTGGTAACGACCGCGCCTTACGAGTTAGGTTAGGTTCGAACCCTGACAGATGCTTTACTTTGTGTAAATTATTTAATAGCCAATGCTCTCAAAACGGTGAAGGAAAACATCGTGAGATAACCAGTATTTCTTAGAATCAAACATTCGTAGACATGTGACATCCGCCAAGCTGCACTGGGCCCGCGTGGTGGATTAATGCCCACAATCTCTCACCGAGGGGAGGCCTGTTTGCCAGTGGGAATATTATAGGCTGATAATGATGAAGTAGCTCGTCCGGGGCAATAGTTATTATTATTAAAAGAAACCACTACCACTACACCTTTTTCTGCCAAATTAGCGTTGCCGTGTCCTGGTTGCCAGTTTGACAAAGCTCTAGTTTTGTTTCTAGGAAGGCAATGTTTTTGTGATGCCTCTGGTTTTGCAGATGTCCATCCATAGGCGGCAGTGAGTAGGTACTTACGAGTGCATTTAGGTGGACCGTTGGTTCAAATTAACTCAAGGAACAAATATATTTTTAGGTAAGGTAAGTATCTATAAAGGATATAAGAGGCATAAAGTCAAAAATTCTAAACAGGAAATGGATTATAATTACGAAAATTATTATCAGTTTAAAGCAACTGGTAATGGGGTACCTATTCCTCGAAGCGCACTAACTTTGAAGCGCACTAAATGAAGCGCACCAAAAGTATTCCTCGAAACGCACCATTCAGGATCAACAAAATCAAATTACAAATATTATAATTTTATTCCTCGAAATGCACCAAAGATAAAACATAGAGAAGAGCATGAAGGATTAGTAATGAATTATATCGATGATGATGACGTTTTAAAATTCAACTGTCCATCTCAAATTCAATTGTTATCACAACTAGGTATCATATTCTTCTGAATTTAACAGGCACTTTGTAGGCAGATATTAATAACGCAAGGCATGTCCAATATTATTGCATTCTTAGAGGTGACACATCTTTTTGAAGCCGATGCAGTATTCTATATTTTGTCTCGTCAGATAGTTTTGGTGTTCCTTCGATGTCATATATTTGTGTTGCCACTTGTATATAATATGCTTTCCACAAATGACACAGATATTAATCGATGCAACATGAAATCAGATATTATTTTCCAGCTGAAATGTCCATAGTAATATATTTATGCTCATGACTGTACAAACATACAATTATGTACTTAAAATTGTTACTTGCACAATAATGTAGTTCTCCAATGCGTTTAACGGGCAGACAAATTGATGAAGTGGTTCGTCCTACACCGCAAACATAGGAAAAGTACAGTTTCTTTATTTCCTGCGGCTGCGCACGCGTGGGCCCTAATCCTTTTTCTAAAATTAATGTAGAGTCACGAGCACTAATATGTATACACTTAGCAACTTTTAAAAGTGATCTGCTCCTATTGTGTTGACTGTAATTTTATGTTGTTACGATCATGGTATTTTGGAACCCACACTAATATGAAATAAGGTCATATCTCAAAGTTGTAGTCGTTATTCCATGAGAAAATCGCTTTTGAAATTTGCTAAGTGGATACATATTAGCGTGACTGTACTCCGTATAACATCAGCTATCTGCCAGTGAAAGTCGCGTCAAAATTGGTCCAGCTGTTTCAGAGATTAGCAGGAACAAACAGATAGACACACAGACAAAAATTTAAAAACTGGTTTTTGTTATACGTACCATATATACTTTCATATGCATATTTTAGTAAATAGCTGTTATTTTGACATTACAAATAGATACTTCAATTTTAATTATTTGTATGTATGTACCTATGTATTGTATGTATGTATAGTATATGTATAGATAGATGAAACAAAAAGGTTATTAACTATTATCAACAGAAAAAACGTACCGGTTTAACATACCAAGACGCCTTTTCTGATTCATGAGCGTATTGTATCATTTGCTTCAAAACCGGTGAAGGAAAACATCGCGAGGAAACCCCTACCTGCCTGTGTGCTTGAGAGATATTACATGTGAAGCCAAGTCAGAGGCCCATGGGCGGCTTTAAAACTCTGACACCAGGTAAGTCACTAACCACACGAAAAGAAGAACACCGATAACAATTTGTGATTCACACATTTTTTTTCTCTTGTTACTTCATCGTATTTACCGAGTTACTGAAGAAGTGTTTCAATGTCATTGAACTTGTTTGAGATAATATTCGAGAAAAAAAAACATGGACGGGTTGCTAACCAAACGTTCTGGTTACTGCGAGGCGCTTTTCATAGATAGTTAAGTGTAAAGTTAAACAGTAAATAAATACAAAGTACGATGATCCTCTATTAAAATAAATCTATGGACACAGATAAATAAACAAGCCTATTTCTAACTATAAAATGTGAGAATCATGGCCCTTTTTTACCCGACTACGGCGAAGCAAAAAGGAGGGTTATGATTTTGACCGGTATGTATGTAACTATGTTCATCTGTTACCTCATAACTTCTAAACTGCTGATCATAATTTGACAAATGTGGTATCGTTGGAAGCGTCTTGATCGTCTCACATAAAATTCAGTATGGCGCCCTCTAGAGGATATAAAGTCATAAACTAAAAAATAAAAAACATTGTGCCATGTTCTTTAATTATCAAGTTTCAAATACTTACATATATTTATAACCCCAATTTTTTTTAAATAAAAATAAACGTTATAAAACTAAAACCCAACTACGACAAAAAAGTCGTCTAAAAAGGTATAAGCAAGACATCACAGACAGATAAATTAAAAATCCGGAGTCACACATAATCTGTTCGATTTATGCCCTAACACGTGTGACTGTCCAATGAAAAACCACATAAATAAAACAAGCCTAAATTGATTGATTAATCAAAACCATTTCCCAATTACCACGTAGTACGTAGCTCAACCATAATACAGTACAAAAAAGTCGTAAACATAATCGTGTTACACAACGGAATGGTCCTCTAAATCCGTCTAGAAACATCGCGGGGTGCTGCTGGAAATGTTCAATTGGACTCGTCCAAATTGTAACCACTCTCATCCTTTAAACTTTCCACGATGTCGAGTGCACACGAATTGGTACGTGATGTGCCCATCAACCGCCATTCTTACGAAAATTATGTAATTTGGTTGTTGTGATGGAAAATATCATTCATTTGTGTTGTTAACTACTTACTGTAGCTTTTGAGGTCAGTTTGGCATTGTTGATTCCAGGTTTATTTAGCATTTTTGTATGGATTTGATCGGTTTTTACTTTAGACGTGTGAATATATTCAATTTGTTTGCTAGGGCACAGTATAATAAACTTATATATAAATGATTGGCCCAATAACACAGATTAATACAGATGGTTCACTCCGCAAAATTATTTAAATAAAGCGACTCCTGCTACGACACAATAAAGTGCAATTCGGGTCGCAAAGCGCTAATTACCTCCTCTACTACTATCCTAATATTCACCTAGAAGTTGCTTCTCTTTCTTAGATCTTCTGACTAAGTTACAGTCACTGAATTGGCCCAACAAGCCGCATACTTGTAGCTTCATACCTAAAATGTGGAGTGAACCAACTGCATTCATCTGTGCCAACAAAAAACTTTATTATACTGTGGCTAGAGAAAGATGTTAGCCTAACAATAGACGTCTTTCGCCTAAGTAATGCTGATGACCATGATTCAAAATTCAAAATTCAAAAAATTCAAAATTCAAAAGTCATTTATTCAAACTAGGCTGAGAATCAGCACTTTTCGAACGTCAAAATTACATAAGACAGTCCCCCAAAACGCCCACCCTTCACCACTTCCTAGTGCTTTAGCTGGGAAGAAGAAGTGGCGCAACAAACTCCCCAGCAGCACAGCTGTCTGTTCAGTTAGAAAAAAAAATGATTCTATATAATAGTAGATTTAACTACCTAATACGATTATTACTAGCCTGTATTGTCCCACTGCAGGGAAAAGGCCTTCTGTATTCTCTTTCCACTTTTCTCCATCAAAGACTTCTCTACTCTGGACTTGTATAAGAGGAGTCCAAGTCACTCCGCCACCGCCGTCTAGATTTGCCACGATTTCGCTTTTAAATTAGAGAGACCCGTTGGGTCTTGAGTTAAACCATAATTGAGCACTTATTGACTTGGCTGCAAAATCGCTTTATTAGGCTATAGTCATACTAAACTGACTGTGACTGTGCTATGTGTTGCAAAATACATAAGCAATAATAAGATTGTTGATATTATCAATTACCGTGGTTTCCATAATCACTGATGTGCCTCGTTCAAGCCTGACCTATGTCAATATACTTAAATCTATCATTTTATATTAGCAGTGCAAATATTTTTATTTTTTAGGCAGACCTACAAAATAAGAATAGTTTTATCAGGGGTCTGCAAAATGATAATTTAAATTTAGTGAAACAATATTAACTTAATTCTATAGCAGCATCCACTCAGTCGATGTAATGTAGATAAAGCTTTATCAAGGAAAAAAGCCGTAATAAACACTTAACCTAAATCAACAAGTGTTAATTGATAGACCAATTCTCGGAAAGTTAATTTCATTCTAAGTAAAAAGGGAAAAACAGTCCATTTTGCTTCGAAAACCAATGATTTTGAACAGTTTAATCATTATTTAACACAACGGCTCTGCGTATAAAAGTCACCTTGTTGTGACTTTTAGTCACAAGAGCACAGCCGGAGGCAAAATAAATTAACATTATGAAATATTCACATTTTCTAATGTGATCGCAAATGTGTTGACTAATTAGCATTAATCATACAATTTCACCACATTTTTTTTTACAACATTGTTATCACACTGGAATGCCAAAGCATTCTACCCAAAGGTAGAACACAATAGGTATCAATATCTCACCGTATCTTATCAAAGTCTAATTCTACACCTATACTTAGAAAACTACAATTCTTGACGGACCTGCTTGCAGCTGTATGTCCGTTGCGATTTCGTCTATTCAGGAACGGTTAACTTTTAAAATCGCTAAAATGAAAAGGATTTGCATCAAATTTTTATAAGAATAATGGTACCTATAACTTTCTGAAAATACTGAATTATAAAAGACAGACCTAAAAAATAAACAAAATATACTGTAAGGCTCGTTGTACACAGAGGCAGACGGGACGTAGACGGGCGCATATGCAATTGCGCCATTTATTAACAAAGCAAGATTCCGTGCATCGTTCATGTCCATTGCTTACGTCCTGTCCTCGCCGTGTGTACGCGCCTTAAACTGACTAGTAACAAGTACATTCAAGACTTGTTTTTGATACATAAAGTAACTATGAGCATTACTTATGAGGGATAGAATTTAAATAAAGTATCATTATCTAATATTTTTATTTAAGTCTGACACTAGAGATACAGAAAGAACATTGACGTAGAAGATAATAGATATAAGTCATACAAAATCCAATTATCTACTCATACCAACGTGATTTGTTATGATTTGCAGCCATCGATAAGAGCAAGTTATTGGAATAACGGTTTTGACTTGTTTGTGTTGATTTCACTTTTTATTTTGTATCCTCAAAATGCACCTTTGTGTTGGCACTACAATAGGGCATGGAGGTTGCAATTAGTGTTGCCTTTATGGTCACTTTCCGCTCTATTTACCATGAACATCATAATTGGTTATGGATGATTTGCGGCCCTTTGTCATGTCAAGTTTTTGTGGGAAAACTCGGTGTTTCAACGCCATAATCCCTAGGTATTTGAAATCTTCATAGATAAAGTCATAGAAAAACTCTAAGTAAAACAAAATGTTTCCATGGTTTTTCCAAAGACATCGATGAATGGATCGATCATGATGATCGTTAAAGACAAACATGCTCTAAACAACTGAATATGAACTCAGTAGTTCTGGAGATTTATCATATTTGTTTTTTTTTCATTTGATTCTTTTAATGACCAATCTTATGCGATTCAACAGGTTAAATGGCGCGATCACGAAATCTTATGTCGACGAATTCTTTCCGATGTCTTGAAAACGGCAGTGGACTGATCCTTTGAGATATGTGTGTAATTACAGCCAAAATCCGTTGAACGGACTGTAAAAAAGGTTTATTTAAATATCTAATCTTATTTCAAAGAGTATACATGTATTAAAATCGTAACGAAATCAAAACTGTACATTGAATAGTTTGACAAAAAAGTCATTGCTACGAGGTGTGAGAACGAGTCTTATGCCGAAAATAAAGTTTTTAATTTTCTTGTCCTGTTGGTCTATTGGTCTGGATGTATGTTCCGGATTGGCGCAAAAATGGGTGAACGGATTTGGATGTAATTTGGCACACAGATCGTTTAAAACCTGGATAACACAAATGGTACTTTTAATCCCGGTAGTACGTTCCCGTGAGATGTTTTCCGAAATCCACTCCGTCTTCATAATATAATATGTGTACACCCGTAAAATATTTTTGGCAAACTCTGGTTTACCGTAAGCATCACTGCCGTTTTAGATAATATCTATTCCTTCTATCACCAAGATAATTTATTGATAACTGCAACAAACTTCAAAAAAGATATCTACACTTGTAGAGCACTGTTATTTGTAAGTGATGCAATACTTTTTTAACAACATTTGCCCAAAATGACTCACTCATCATACACTTGCCTGTCACATTATCTACTCAGAATCTCGAATTCCTTTATTGATAACAATTGACAATTGGATGATATAGTTAAGAGGTCGATAGGTACAAGATTGTGATAACAAGATTTCGATGGAATTAACTCTAATGCCTGTAGAGATGATGTAGTTTTTGTCACCGTCTCAAATTTTTATATTACAAAAAAAGTTGTTCGTCTGTATTCCAGCTCAGGATTCTGCCTCACGGACTTTGGAAGTGCCATTCTAAAGTTCAAAGATTATAGAGAAAATGTTGATATTCAGTATATATATAATCTGAAAATTCTTAACACAACTGATGGTTCTTTTTAAAGATGTTCTACTTAATTTGATTACTACTGAATAGGTTTCGATTTTTATTGGATTGTAACCATTCCTTTTTTTGTGCAAATCTGACGATTTGTTCGGGATCTTATCATTGATCAGCAAACTACGATGTTTGAACTTCCTCTTACCTGTGTCATTTGAAATAAGCATTAACACCGACAAAAGTTAAAATTGCATAGGAGAAGATCTCAGCAAATCTAAAATTAACCCTAAAGCGAGACAGTCACGAAGCTTCCATGATGCAATTACAACGGACAAGGAAAGCACATTCAAACGCATAGCGCCCGATGTCTCTAGAACTTTGATCGCTTCATCCTCTTCATTCGCAATTCTGTCAATTAAATAATCCTGAGATACAAATTGTGTCTGTCCATGACCTCTGTAGCTCTGGGTATATAAGGATGTGTCTGTACCCACAGCCGCCAGTTTATCTCTGACAACCGTCCAAGCACGAGAGGCGTAAACGACTTAATTTTTATACCAAAAATATTTTTGTAATATCCAAGATGTTTAGATTTTTGTTTATCACTTTTGTTGCGGTGGCGATGGCCGATTCTCATGATGGTGCCTGTCCAGAAGTCAAGCCGGTTGAAAACTTCAATCTGACAGCTGTGAGTATAGGTTTTTTATCTATTTTGTTCAGGTTCAGTACGTAATAATATCTGAAAGTGTATCTGAAAGATTTATTATTTCGTTGATTTGATTTTAGAAAGAAGAATCATTCAGTAGTTTTTCTAACTGATTTCATAAATCTACATGGATAGGGTTCGTTTTTTAAACCAGTTCCAGTGTTTTTTTTTCTTGAAAGTGTTCGTATTTCAGCTTAGTGTCTTCACATAAAGAACCATCGTACTCGTAAATTCATAATTCAATGCGCAGTCGACATACATTTTTTAAAATGAATCAGGGATGGGATTTCCAGAAATAATTTATCATTTTCAGTTTCGATCAGTTAAATCTCACTATTTTCTCTACTTCTTTAAGCTAACTTTACCCTATGTCAAGAATATTGTTTTACACAATCACATTTTTTACACAAAAAAAATAGGTCTTTTGCAAAGCGATCCGATTTTCTTCAGGATTCGCTGAATAGGCATAATCTGCTTCATTCAATTTTGTATGATCGTGAAGGGCAATCCCCGTGTTTGTTTTTTTATCTCCCATAATAATATAAATTTTATCGTATTTTACAATATAATTTATACACCAATATTCCCTTAAAATGAGGAAATTGAATTTGCAAAGTTCCTTTGACTTCCAATTTGACTTTGCTTTTGAAATTAGAGACACTCCTTTAACGTCTCTGTTACCCTACCTCGTTATCGTCATATGCAATCAACCTGTAACCGCTATCGTTATGATGTGTTGCTAAAAGGATTGTCCAAGTTCAAATTAGAGGCGTGGTTCACATCAATATCTAGTTTTTAACATGACTGTACAATATTTATTTAAAACTAGTATGTATTGCGAGGCTGTTGACATGTGGGAAGTGGACTCAGCGATCATTGTACCGATAGTCGTGACAGCCAATGACTCAATAGCCAAGAGCCTCGACCAACATCTAAGGAGGTTCTCGTTCGGCAGCTAGACCAAGGGCTTGATTCAGAAAGCGGTACTTCTGGACACGTCTCGCATTGTTAGGAGGTTCCTCTCTTTAGAGCCCTGACCGTCGGCCGGTAGCTTGGACTTTGTTCCCGAAACCGGTGGGCTACTATTTTTGATATTTTTTAATGATTTTTATAAAAATATTTAAAAAATTATTCATAAATTAATAAACGAAATAGTAATATAATAATATATTGTTAAGCTGATAAAAGGACATGGCCATGACCTTTTATCAGTCATTTTGCATCTTAACTGTTTAATTTATCAGTAAAAGCTTATTTATGTTCTTTTTTCCTACATTGGGTAATGCGTTATTGTTTGAGTTGATCGATCTAATCTTTATAATTTTTAATGAGTCTGTGAGTAGGTATATTGTACATTTCTTCCTGAGCAAATCATTCTACTTTGGGAAATGGCATAAGCTCGGTTATATCGCTATTTAAAAATTAGGGACATTTGTGCATGACTTCGGTCCCAGTTATGCCATCTTCATTTTTATATGGTACGAAAACCACACACGTTTCCGTTAAACGACTTTATTCTTTCATCTTTATATTGTCCAAAATGTCCCCGTTCCAATAAAAAAAATCTTTTTAACCAATACTTTAAGAGGAGCATTTTGGTCACTGTCCACAGTTTACATATAAAGTTTTTACCGAAAAGTGTGATAAAACTGATAAGGAATACGTAAGCTGGAATAATTCTCGTAGGTACAAATACAGATACGTTTTCTTTTCTAAAGAAAATAGGTCTGGTCGGCAGGTTAATGATATAGATATAATAATCGATACGCAAATAGAGTAGTGTCTGTATACGGAAACATGATCATTTCAGCCGAAAGACGTCCACTGCTGGACATAGGCTTCCCCTAAGCACCACCACTTCGACCGATTCTGTGCCTCCCGCATCCAGCGGATTCCTGCGGTCTTTACAAGGTTATCGGTCCATCTTCCAACGCTACGTCTTCCGGTACGCGGTCGCCACTCCAGAACCTTTCGGTCCCATCGGCCAGCTGTACTGCGAGCAATGTGCCCTGCTCATTGCCACGGAAACATCACATAGGGACAATTGTGTAGGGTAAACAGTACCTACATTACACGACCGTTCCGCCTAACTCTCGGAGCAATCGGAGTTTTATAAAGAAACTATATGGTATTGTCTCTCCTCCCTTTAAATCCATCTAAAGGTTGTCTTTAAAAGATCGCTTTTAGCGATAAGACTAGGGGGGTATTTATCGTAACAGATAAATACGCCGAAATAACAGATATTTCAAAATAACAGATAACAATTGTTCCTAACAATATAACTTATCTTTTACTTAAAATAACAGACCCTCAAAGATCACGTTACTGATAATTCATTATAACAATGCCACACAGACTGTTACCACGGCTGTTACTTACATACACACTCACACAAAGGAAGGACTATAGCAAGGTTATCAATTTCTCTCTCTTCCTCATTGAATAATGACACTTGCTAAAAAGAGAAACATCTATTATTTACTTCTAAATATGTACTGAAGCAGTTAAATACGATTTTAGACTTTAAACTAAAAGAAATAAAGAAGATATTCAATAAAATTGAGATTTAAATACGTATTTATCGCCCGTAAAAAATAACAGGCTGTTATTTAATAACAGATATTTGGATCTGTTATTTTGCGTAACAGTAACATTGATAACAGATATCGTGTTTAACCTGATACAACCCAACCCATCTCTAGATAAGACCGCCCATTGTATAATTTCTATATTTATAGGTATCTGTAATTCGTATGGTGTACTTATTAAAGAGTATTCTACATATTAACAGTGACGACACTGAATATAATATAGGGACATCTTTTAACTTCATATTCCATGTTAACGACCACGTATCCTTGTAGAATTTTGTAGCTTTGGCACACGATTTTCATGCCGTGAAAAACTACGGTTTATTCGCCGTGTGTAGGAATGGTCGTCAGTGTTGTATGGATTACTATGGCAGCTTGTTGACAGACCCGTTTTTTCTACGGCACTGTTTGTACGCCGTACCGTAAAGAAACCGTGCCGTGTACAAAGGCTGTTTCTTTTTTCATCCAATTTAGGCAGTCACCGAGAATTGGTATTGGCGTCAGCTACCAAACGAACAAGTAGCTTTCTTTGTTTTTAAGGTCACGTTATTTCAAAGAAAGAGGTTTTTAAAGCGAAGACAAATATAATATGTACATAAGATATGTATGTATAAACGTTGTAGGCGGGGCTGTTCAACAAACAAGCGCAAAAGGTTGTTTTTGTAAACCTATTGAGTCATTTCAATTATCATTAAACGAATTGGGTTTAGAATTCGATTTGATGTAAGTGAAGTAAACAAAAGAACCTTTCAAATCACCAGAGGGTGAACAGCGGAATAACAAACACGTCACAGACTAGATACAAGATCAAGGCCGTATCAATCTGACCTTAATCCATTAAACTATTAAACCTTGCTGATTCATACACAATAAACTAATTTGCCGATAAACGGTGATCAATTAGGTAGTTAGATACGGTGCGTCTGCGCGACCACGGAATTGAATGATTCTAGTTGACGAGGCGATACAAAGTTGGCAAACGAACCGTGAAGGACGAATGAAGTTTGCTTGCATGTCATAGTTTTTAGTATTTTAAACTTGCATTTTAAAATAGCTGTGTCTAAACTTCCATGCTAATGAGTAAGGTCGTTAGTGTTCTCAGTATATACCTTACGTATTGTCTTCTATCACAGATATTAGAATTTTGTTTGTCCGAGACTGACTGTCGTAACCTTCGAATGTTCGCATTTTCTAGTAACTACCTAATTAAGTTTCAGAGGTCAATTGACACTCACTCCATGCTAAAAAGTCTGACTACACTTAGGTCGGAAATTTGATATTTTATATTGTACTACAGTAGGACAAATACATCTTTTTATACAGAAACGAGCATTGATCACTACGCTTGCATAATACGGGTGTATATCTATCTAAATGAAATTCTTCTTTTCAGTACCAAGGCGTCTGGTACGAAATCTCCAAGCTGCCCATCGCTTCCGAAGGCAAGGGCGCATGCGGCCAGGCTGAATACACTTTGAACGGTGACGTGGTCACGGTTAAGAACTCCCATGTCATCGAAGGGGAGAAGAAGTTCATCGAGGGTACTGCCAAGTTCGCTGCTGATGCCAACGCAGCCGCCAAGTTTGTCGTCTCATTCAAGTTCGGAGGTGAGTTCAAGTTACTGTACTGACTTTACATATATACCATAAGTTTTTAAATTTAGCTCCTTTTATTATAAGGGCACTTTCTTTTTTGGAAATTTTTTGGCTGGTCCTGACTCCAGTTCCACGGAACGATAAGATGGGCTTCCGGCTTTCGCATATAATAGGGGAAGTCCCTTATTTAAGTTTTAATCACATTTAATTAATCTTTTTAAACGTAACCTACCAACATTTAAAAAAAAAACGTATTTGTTGAGATAATGAATGTAGGTACTTTGATTTTCAATTATCTACTTGGATAATAATTATAATTGATTTTTTATATTCAGTTCGTATATTTTCTTTCTTTTCATTAGTTGTGATTTGTAAATGGTCTTCAAATACCATGATTTAAATCAAACCACGACCTACCTAAAGAGTATCTTTTAAAAGCGATTCCGATACTATTCACTTTATGTTTCTTATAGATTTCGTTTCCGAGTCACCCCTGCTAATCCTCGCGACTGACTTCAACACCTACTCTGTTGCCTACAACTGCAAATACAACGAGAAGACCAAGACCCACAATGGTAAGTACAAATTTAAAGACCATCTCTTTCTTTCCCTTTATTTTAGAAAGAAATGCGGCTATTATAGTTACTCATTGGATATCCTTGAGGATACCAATGAGGTTGAAGTCTTTTTTCAATCGTGTGTCATCATGTCTGAATGGCTCGGCTGTGAAACCTTGAAATTAGTCGTCATTATGTAGATTTTTAAGGATTTTTATCAGCAGCAAAATTTACCTATATGTATAGATAGTCTTTCGTTTTCTTTAGCTTGTAACTATTTAGGGGCTAATATAATAACTGGTTTATGTTTAGATGGTGTTGCACTATAACTGGTTTTTTTCTGCCTTCATATTTCCATCAGCATCGTATAGCAGCCCACTGCTGGACGTACCCCTCGAGTAGTCTCTATATTTGTCATAGTCAATGTAAAATTGCTGTATTATAGTGCTGGATCAATTTGTTTTAAAGATTTGAAAAAGGACATTTTTATCTCGTATTTTGCCATCCAACGTTTAGAAGAACGTTTAAAATATTTATAGCTCTGTGTGAAACCCGCACTTAAGTCACGCTTCTCCGTGATTTGAGTAGTTCATTTTTACACCGTGCGAAAATTAATCAACTAATTTCGAAAATTCATAATAAAAAGAGAAGAAGCTTTTAAATTTTCTTGGACAGTTAAAATTTTACAACACATAAACTGTTTCATGCCGTAGAAAAAGTGACAACGCAATTCGGTCTGAAATTACGTTGTCCGCATTGTACTTCTAGATTTGGTTTTCAGTTAGTAACTGTTGTTTGTGGATTACCATATTATTTCAGTGGTAGCACTGTGATTTTAATATAAAGCACTGAGAAAGTGAATTAAGTGAAGATGAGAGAGGTGACATTGTCCCAGAAGCAATTAGAGAAATGGCAAAAAATTAACATTGGATTTGTTGTCTAATAAATCTAAAAGATTGCATACATCAGCATATAACGCATTTAAGAAATGGCGTAAAGAGAATAAGTCAAATTCTTTTTGATTGTGTTACTGGCGTACTTTGGCCAACTCTCAAAAAAGTACGCACCATCAACTTTATGGGCTACCTACTCAATGTTCAAATGCACAATCAATACGTTATGACTATATTGATATTAGTGTGCGGCGTGTATTGAGATTAGTATTGTGTGTGATTGCGATATAATAAAAACACAACTGTATCTTTCGGGGGGCTCTGCTCTCGGACCCCGCAAACCCAGGTTTGAATAGTATACGTGTTGACCGCGTACTTGTTACGTGGTTTGAAATGTTCTACTTCCCCCCTCCAGCTCCTTAATATACTATTTTAATTAAATATTTTCAATAAATTAAAAAGATGGCGGGTTTATGTCACACGAGCTATAAAATAGTATACTATAGTCGTGACAGACTATACGATACGTGTGACTTAAGTAGTCTATTAATGCACGGCGTTGAGAAAATTTTATACCGTGCAATAATGGACTATTTAAGTCACACGTATCGTAATATACTATTGTATGACACGATATCTACCAATAATCTATTTATCTTGTTGCTTATCAAAGTTATCTTGGAGAAGATAAAGAAATACTGATTTTTTTTCATCGCACGTTGCCTTATATGCTGAAAATAGGCTGATAATAAAATCAATCGTGCATAAATAATAAATATTCTGACGTTTCTAGATTGCGTTTTTCAGACCACGATGCTTTTATATCTGTGTAGAGGCCAGAAAGTCAATTAATGATATTTATATTAATTCATTTAATACTGAACACTGAATTATCTTAATAAATAAAGCGACGGAAATGCTTGACATAACATAAAAAAATTTGTTACACCTTCAAAGAGCAAATGAACAAGTGTCGCTAAATATTTACATAGTTTAATAATTGAATTAACTACAAAACACATTAGTAAATCAAAAACTAGTAGCACACCAGCATGGGCAGCTGGTCCCAAGCAAGAAAGCAGAAGCTAGCTAAAAGCATTCTAGAGAATATCCTAGTCTATCTAGGAGTCCTTGCGGGATCACGTATTTGATCCAACTGCCTAACAAGATTACGCTGTTCCTGTCGCTTTTGTAAGACAGCATTTGTTGCTTTTCAGCACGCGTGGAAACGGGTTTTGTCGACGGAAGAATAGACAAAATGATAGATTTTGTTTGTTTATCTGTCATTTTGTCTATGTTTCTGTCGACAAAACTCCTTTCTACGGTGGTATTGCTTCGCGTGGTGGTGGTTTCCATCTCCAGTATAGATTTTGTCCAGCCATCAATTGTCTAACGAGACTACGTGAAGTCAAAGTTAACTGAAGTTACTAAGTGCAGTTACTGCCATCCCTTTCATAGGACGTTACAGAGGACAAATCAAATTTATTGAGGCCTCGTAGTATTTATCAGCAATTGACGCCTGATATAGTATCTGTTGGTTTACAATGTCACGTATTATGAGTAGCGATGTAAGCCCAGCTATTAGGTTATTAATCATTATGAGCCTATAAAACTCCCTCGACTACTCAGAACTTTTCATTAACTACAATATTTGTGCGGCTGAATGAAAACTTGGCTCTAATATAACCAAGACACTTTGGATGGATTAGTGATTACATCAATTCGCCATCTCAACATAATTATAATAATATTATAAATGCGAAAGTGTGTTTGTTTATTGGTTTGTTTGTTTGTTACGCTTAACGCTGAAATGGCTGAACAGATTTCGATAAAATTTGGCACATGGGTAGACCATGACCTGAAATAGGACATACAATACTTTTTTATCCCGATATTCCCACGGGATCGAGACTTATGTCGAGTGAAACCGTGTTGCGCAGCTAGTTCGCTTATAATAAAACTAGCTGCGCCAAAAAAACAAATAAACAAACTCACTTTCGCATTTATAATATTAGTTAGGATGCCAAGATAATGAAGAAAAACATCGTATACAACTGGTATAAATGTGTCCTAGAAACAAAAATCTTTAACGTGTACCAAACCACCTGTAAGACCGCGTGACGGATTACGTTGCACCCTCTCACAGAGAGAAGTCCAGTGATTAGAATATAATAATACCATTAATTTTAGGCGACACAGGCCCATAGAATAATAAAAAATAAAAAAAATATAAACAATACTTGTGTTAATAAAATAAGGCTTAAAACTATGTTAGTAGCACTTCTCTTTGCACTAGCTTAACTTTGTGCTGTCCTGTGGAACTTGTCCGCGGAAGCGACGGGACACCACGTCCTGCGGCCAAAAGTCTTCTTCCATGACTAGGGGCAGATAACAGTTCGGTACTCGCACGACGAACGCCTTGAAGTTGACGTTCCGGAGCGATTCTAGTAACTGCACCCTCGGCGTGTGTATTATAGAACGATTATGTTATGTCAAAGAATGCTGTCCGTCCCCATAATTGTAAATCTAGAAGTTCCACAGAGATTTATGATCTCCCCGAGTTATTGTAGCTATTTTCTTCCGGGCTCTGGTTTTGTTTGATGTGGTATTTTTATTCATTTCATACTTAATACACACATTTAAACCAGCTCTTAATTTCTTAAGATTGACCTATAGCGGCTTTTCAAAGTAGGTATCCGTTTATTTAACATAGATTAACAATCAACTGACAAGTTTTACACTTGCACATAAAATACTATCAAATGGTTTATAATGTCACGTAAAGAGAGAAATGACGCCATAATCCGACTAATTAGGCTATTTATTATATTACTATTTATAATGATATCTACATGATAGAAAACCAGTTATAAATATATAATAATGTGTTACTTAGCACGTAATGTATTTAAAATGTATGAAAAGTATAATTATAGGCGCACTTAATGATAGGCATAATCTGCTAGTCACTCAAGCGATGAATAGATAAAGTATTAGAAGCATACCTTTTGAAATTACAATCATTTGTGAATTTTGTGGTGATTGAAGGATATTCAAAAGGTGAACTTGACTGAACTGAACTATTGAAAGAGTATCTTAACCAAAGCTATAGACTCATAAGATGATTCGTATAGTAGACAAACTACAGTTTCAAACGCGCTAGATAAAGCATTTTTTTTAACCACGACTGTTTGGCTTTGTCCTGTTTCTCACCTTATGGTAAGTGATGATCAGGCTGAAGGTGGAAGAGAGTATAACCCGGAATCCTAAACCACAGAGGAACTGACTATCTTACCTTTAACTGCCGAAACACTATAACTAGATGTTGTGGCGACAGACTTAGATAAGATGGTGGTAGCTAGCCAGGTGGGCTTGAAACAAGCCCTACCACCAAACAAATCGAGCAGAAAAAATTTCCCCCACTGGGAATCGAACCGGGACCTCTGTGTCTGAGACAGGTTGGCTAACCACTAGACCAAAGAGGCGGTTAAATTCGTGGCGGCCAACTATTATAATTATCCTTGCGTTCATGAAGCGATTGATACGTCTAGTTTCGTTTATCGAAGCATTGTTTCTATTTCATTTTCTTGCCTTTAGCTTTCAGCGTTCTTAGGACCTAGGCAAAGTGACAATTTGAAATAACAATGATGGAAAAGTCAAAAAATTATTGGATTGAAGCTACTGAGAATCTCACGTCAATCCTGTTGAAAGTTGCTGTAGAAATATGTCACGCTTTCAAAGCAGTTGCTACTAGTAAAGGCTCTCTTGTTCTTTATCAGTGAAGACTTTCTAAAATGAAGAATCATGTCAAACATTTAGTGTCGGATTTGGTTGATGTTCAGAAAAAATATCATTGAACATAATAGACATACATACACATATACTGACTTAGATTAATGTTAGTATGGCATGACAAGCCACGTGCAATATATATACATACGTAACCCACTTGGATACATTTTTATTTATTATCACAACGTACGATCGATAAGCACTAATCCAAAAGCATTGTAATACAATCGTAGATGATATGATAGATAGTTTACGGATATTTTCTGAATACTTCAGAGCATTATCTATGAGGAAATGACAGACGGTCTGCAGTTATTACTGATTAGTCAGACGATTAGAGTCTCATTAATTCAATTCTTTCTGGAGCCGTTTTTACCTCCTTCTTGTCCTTTTAACTTATTTTTTAATATATATTTAAACAATATATTGACGTGTAAAAGTGTTTGTACAAACTTACTTACAGAAATAAAATCATTTATCACTTTTGCTAGCGATCCATCGCTCTGTTGCAAAACAGGATGTTGATCATCAGAAGGTGATCAACTTTGGATACAAATCCAAAGTTAACAATTGTAAAAATGTTTGAGTATTAATACATGAAAATGATGGCAGCGGAGTTTTGACTTTACGGTGTCAAAAAAGGTTTACTAATGATAAGCATAAAACATATTGTCATTCAGCATAATGACCATTACGCATAATATTATTAGGCATAAATGTTTTGCCGTAATGGTTATTGCCATAAATCGGCACTCGAGAAGCTCGTGGCTAAGTAATAACTGCCGCACGAGTCGATCCATCAGGTTATGCTACGCTTGCCGGGGTTAGTCTGTGGATGTGTGACCATCTTTACATACTGAGACTCCTCCATGCCTCGTAAAGCACGAATTTACGATGTGTATTTTACATTTGTGTACTTCACAAATGTGAAAGTCGCAATTACTAAAAAATCCATTTTCAAAAATGAGAGCTTCTTCCCAAGATGTCATAACTTATGCGCCACCTAGTATATCAACGTTGCACTGTATGCAAGAACTGCAGTGTTAGGAATAAAAGTTGAGAATTATGTTCTTCCCCGTGTCCTTGATATAGAAATGACTTATCTTCCTTACTACTTTATCGTAGTTCTTATGTTATTTTTTAAGGCTATTCTTTTTTTACTGTTTATTAAAAAAAAACTCTATTCGAGAACAACAGCTTAATATGCCAACGGTCAACCTTAGAATTTGTGAATACAACTGCTTTGGAATTCCAGATAACTAGAAAATAACATACAATCTAACAATCTATTTCTCATTACAGAGCAAGCCTGGATCCTGTCTCGCAGCAAGACTTTGGAGGGTGAAGCCAAGACCTTTATCGACAACTTCTTGAAGGAGAACTCCAAAATCATCGACTCCACCAAGCTGGTCCAGACTGACTTCTCCGAGGAAGCCTGCAAGTTCACCAGCTCCAGTGTCATGACTGAACAGACTGCCAAGCCCTAAATATTGGACCCTAGAAGAATAAATTAGCCACATAAGACTTTCGTGATATTCTGACCTTATTTTTGATACCTCTGTTATTGGTGTAGCATTTGGAACTCTATTTTGTATGTAGTAGATCGTAATATGTATTGTAGTTTCATCTTATGTATATGTTGGAGTTTTTTGTATAGATATATGTTATTTAGCATTGGTGTCAAAAATGAGGATACTTTTACATTACAACTAATTTCTTAATGTCCCTCGGCGAACTTCGTGTTTCATCAGTCTAGCAGCTTTCGTCCCATTTTTTAAATAAATTACATTAAGTTAAAAGAATATTAACAACTCTACACTTCCAAGTCAATTGAGATCGTGCGGTCTGCATCAAGTGCAATAGAAATCCAACGACTGATGAAACACGAAGTTTGCCGAGGGACATTAAGAAAAACGTTGTACTGTACATAGTTTTGTTGATGTTAAATTGTAGAGAACTTGAAAAAGTGACGAAATTTCCTCGAATTTTATTTTTAACAACAATTGACATAAGTTGATCAAACTTGGTTTTTTACAATCTGACATCAACTTTAGTCTCAGTTTTAACAGTATTATAAAAACCATGTAATGTTTTAAGTTATTTTTTCACATTTTCTAACTTTTTCGTTCATAGTGATGTATATAGAAAAGCTGTCTAATATATTTTATAACATTAAGTCCATGAATATTTGGCGTAAGACTAGTGTGTATCTAGACAAAACATAATTAGTGAAATATTAATGAAGACCAAAAAACTTCGAAATCAATTTGTCGACCAAACTCAAAATGCTCCTAATATAAACCACTTTTTAAGGGTGTGTTAGCGAACTATAATAAAATTATAATTTTATCACAACTAAAAAATGATATCCAACCTTTATTTTTTAAATAACCTTACTTACATTATAATACTGATTGTAATCGGACTAACGTTTGTGATAAAATTGTTAAGCACTACTGTGTTTAGTCTAGGATTATTTATTGGATAATAAACTTTTCTATATAAAAAAATTGTAAGTTGTTTCATAAATATTATCTCTTTATCAGTATCATCTCCAAAAGAAGTCTACTGCTGGACATAGACCTCCCCTATACATCGACAAATATTATTTCCCCACCCTTAAAATATTTGAATATATCTTATAGTGGAATCTTAGGGCACGGAGCTCGTTTCGAATTTCTACAACCACTTTAAACATTACTGATATAAGATTTCCGGTAGCATAAGTATATTAAAAAATTGGTCCTGATCCACAAGAATTTGTTGATCTTGTGTGTAAGTACTTTGTTGACGTTGCCAAAACCTTCACGTCTAAAATCACTTCGCCTCTGTCGATGTCCTCTATTTCATGCGCACAGCCTCCCAAAAATAATATAATAACAAGTGAGTTCAGGGGGACCACTGAACTCACTTGTTCTTTTTGACTTTGACCCAACGGAAGTTAACAGCGCTATTTTAAACCTACGTCAAAATTCTGATACTGCATGGGATGGCATCTTAAAAAAATTACTAAAAATCTGTCGCCATGTTCTCATCACCCCCAATCATGCATATTTTCAATCGATCTATAGCCACTGGCATTTTTCCGGAGGTATTTGAAAAGGCTGTCGTGCATCCGATCTATAAGAGTGGGAACAGTGACTGTATGGACAAATATAGACCTATTTCAGTCAAGTCTCTAAAAAAAAAAGTTAATAAGCTTCAGATTTACTCAGTTCCTTAATAAAAATAACATAATTGCACAAAATTATTATGGTTTCAAAAAAGGAGTTTTGATTGAAGATGCAGTGCTTGACCTAAGTGAATTCGTTGCAAGAAAGCTTGATGTAAAACAGAAATGCATGAGCCTATTCCTAGAACTAAAAAAGGCGTTTGATACAGTCTCCGTTCCCACCCTCTTTCTCGTTCTCTGTTCTTTTGAAACTGAAGGACGTCGGTATACGCAGACTAGCTCACGATTTTTTCTAAAGTTATGTCACTAATTGTAGATTGTGTGTTAGAGATGGTTCTCACATTAGTGGTGAAGAAACTACCACCTTCGGAGTCCCTTAAGGTAGTGTGCTGGAGTCGACCTTATTCCAGGTTTACACTAACGAGCTATGCTGTATATACCTGTCTTGAACTCTAAAATATTCACCTATGTTGACGATACAGCAATTATAGTCTTTGGGGCTGATTGGAAACATGTTAGAGCTACTACTGAATCGTCACTTGAAACCGTTATTAGTTGGTTGCGGCAAAATCTCCTTACTCTGAATCTGGATAAGACTTACTACATCCCTTTCAAGCTACATCCAAGTGCAAAACCACCTATTAACTTTACCATTAACGCTCTCACTTGTAAGGGCCAGACGAACTGCTCTTGTTTATCCCATCGTGAGGTAAATAATCTCAAGTACTTGCACTTGGATATGATAAGCACCAGAGTTAGAAAAATGTTGTACACAACGTGGACCAAAAAGAGACGTCATAAAAAAAAAAAGATTCTTCATGTCCAGGGATATTCGAAAATAACCCATGTATGATGCGCGATTTTTTAAGTTTTCTGCCGGTGGAGCTTCAAAAACTCATATCTTTTTTTTTAAGTTAGTGCTTTTCAGTTTTTTTGTAGTAGCACAACGTTTAGTAGTTGTACAGTGTAGCACAGTGTTGTAGTTTCACAACGTTTTCTTTTTCTTTTCACTCGTACATAACCTTATCTTTGACAATATCTTATTCTAAATTTACTTGTATGCTCACAATAATCGATCGACCTTAATGTAATGCGAAGACACTGCCGCTACAGGATTCTACTAGTTTGGGGGGCAGGGTACCTACTCTTATAGGACTTGACCTCATTACCTACCTTTTGTATATACCATTCTGTATAATTTTTTATTGACAAAGTTTATCATCATCATCATCATCATCATTTCAGCCGAAAGACGTCCACTGCTGGACATAAGCCTCCTCCAAGCACCGCCACTTCGACCGATTCTGCGCCTCCTGCATCCAGCGGATTCCTGCGGCCTTTGCAAGATCATCGGTCCATCTTGTGGGAGGCCTTCCAACGCTACGTCTTCCGGTACGCGGTCGCCACTCCAGAACCTTTCGGCCCCATCGGTCATCTGTTCTGCGAGCAATGTGCCGTGCCCATTGCTACTTAAGTTTGGCAATTTTTCGGGCTATGTCGTCGGCTACCTTGGTTCTCCTGCGGATCTCTTAATTTCTGATTCGATCACTTAGGGAAACTCCAAGCATAGCCTTCTCCATTGCCCTTTGGGTGACTTTTAGCCTTCTGATAAGGCTCCCTGTGAGCGACCACGTTTGACCACTGGTCAAAGACTTTCGTCTTGAGACACTGTGGTAAGTCGGACGAGAAGAAATTCCGTAGTTTCCCGAACGCTGCCCAGCCGAGTCGGATTCGACGATTGACCTCTTTCTCGAAGTTGGACCTACCTACAAAGTTTATGTATTTTGTGAATAAAAAATAAAAAAAAGTATTTATTATATGTAATGGATGGTCACCCATCCACGAATCGACCGCAGCAATTGTAGCTTAACCTTCGATCAACCCGTGCGGTTGTTATTATTAAGCCACATGCCCCCATGATTGCTACCATGTCCCGTTCATTTAAAGTTCAATCACACTCTTGTGTCATGATTTCATGAATCAGAGCCAAAGAATTTAATCTGTTGGATATTTTAAATGTGGTATCTAGGTAGGTAATCCTTGTGTTACGTCGTTCAGGATATTAATTCTTTGTTTTAACGTGATGTATAACAACTTTTATCTCCGTAATCCTAATTTTAATATAAATGCGAGTGAGTTTGTTTGTTTGCGTGTTTGTTATGCTTTCACGCTAAAACGGCTGAACGGATTTGGATGAAATTTGGAAAAATCCTGCGGGATCGAGACTAATGCGGGTGAAATCGCGGGACGCAGCTAGTTATTTTATAACTTACTGGGGTAACTTCTAACTCTGTTAAGCAGTTAAATGTATGAGATATAATAAAAATATCTTTATTCGAGACAGTTAATCAGGGGTTTCTGAGAGGAGTCTACATCATGAACAACGATTCGACATCAATATTTAGTGACAATTTTTTCTAATGAAATTGAACGCGATCAGCACATCTAATAATTGTTGTGGAATATTGACACTGACAGCTCTTAAACACGGATTAGATGTGCTGTTCGTGTTCAGTTTCATTGTTGAAATCCGCTCTTAGAATTTGATCATCTTTGAGAGTCCTGGGTTCGCTCGATCTAAGTGTTATTGGGATTTCTCAGTAGAAATTACTCAATTGCTGGCGAGTTTTAAGCCTGGTTTACCCCTTTTACGTCAAATCAGTTTACCTCTGCAGGAAATTTTTAGACGTGATGTTTAGGTTTTCTTCAGGATACAGAAAGAAATATATTCCAATGCTATTTCAAACAGTTTTTATTAATGACAGTCTAATACAATATTATGTCAGTTTTCACCAGAAATTGTTGGCAAAGAAGTCAATTTCTTGCTTGTGTGTGTAGGCACAGCTGGCGTCTGAGAAATCCTTGAAAACAAATGACTGTCTGTGTTCAGCCAAGTCAGTGTATTTGGACAATTTGTCTTCAACTTTCTTCAGTAGATCTCCTTGCAGCTTTTCCTTGCTACGAGTTAGCACCCATGTGAATACTGAAAATGTAGATTAGTAAACATTATTCACTTCATTTCTTTGATGAACAAAATATTAAATCTGACGGACATGACAAATGTTAATCGCTTTCGAAGCCTTTGGTATTTCTACAGCACTTTCAACGGGATTAACATTTTAGTTTTTCTGTAGCTTATGTGAGACCCGTAGTTTTTTTTACATTTTCGTCATCGTTATCTCTGATACGATGTCACTTTGTCTAGGCCCTCTGCTGGACTTCTGTTAAGTAGGAATAAATCTTTATGAAAGCAATGATGAAACGCACATTCACAACAAGGCTCATAGTCAAGCGGGCAGATAAAACTTTTTTCACTCTTGTTTTCGCAATAGGCGTCGTTAACGAATTTGCGATTGTGCAGTTGTTATGGCCGAGTCCTTTGCCTTGCAGTAAGACAACAGGCAGGTAAGTAAGTATTATAGATATTATTATAAGATCAACAAGAAAAGTGCCTGCCGTGACATACCGTAGTGCATCCTAATCTTCTCCTTGAGCCACCTGCAAGTGTAAGCGATAGCATAGCCGTCGTAGTCAGTCGACAGGATGAAAAATGGGAACTGGATTACATTATCTGAAAAAAATATTTAACATTCACATGTATGTACTGCAGGTAATAGTTTTATCTTTTTGGCAACTGAGCTGATGTAAACTATTCTGCCAGTATCAATTACCCATCCATCAGTAGGCGGGAATTAATTTCCCAGAAAATGCAGGTAGGCAAAATTTCAAACGGTTTTTGTGTAGTAGTCTACAGAAAAACAAATTAAAACGTAAGTAAAAAAGTTTAAAGAATTTGCAATACTTGAAAATCTTCTTCTTCCTCGTATCGAAGATCCCCTTTTGGTAATTTTAAATAAGGTTCAACCAGAATTCGGCCACCTCGACAGCGTTGGCGCTGGCCACACTAAGGTCATCCATAGTGCAGGTGTTTTTGCAAAGAGAGCACGACAAGAGGTGAGACATAGTTTGTGATGTGGGTCCACAGTTGGACTGTGGCTCATCGGAGTACAGAGGTTTAAGTTGTACCTACAGCGACCCACCTGACTTCTTTGAGAGATTACAGGTCTCCTCCAATGGTAGTTGGTGGTCCGCTGGAGGCTTTCAAATTAGGTTTATAAACACTACGTAGGTTTCTGGTTGCGCTTTCAACCCTGTGGCTGTGACTTTTCAATTATTAGATGATTAAGCATGGATATTATAAGTAAGTCCAAGACATTGTGTCCTTTGTGATGTACACTAAAGAAAAAAAACAATGGCTATGATTTTGTCTAAACCTGTGTGTCAGAACAAGATGGCTTGATGTGGTAATCTAATCTCGTTGTTACTGTGCACGAGAAAAAGCCATTTTCTTGCAGTGATATGTAGGTACTGTGCAATAATAAAATATAGGTATATAAAAGGTAGTAAATAATAAATATCACCAGAATTTGCTACTCAATCAATCTGCCTACCCTTTCCCCAACTACGTTGGGGTCAGCTTCCATTTTAACCGGATGCAACTGAATACAAGTATTTTACATAGAGCGACAGCCTATCTGACCTCCATAATCCGGTTACTGGGTAACACGATACCCCTTGGTAAGACTGGCTGTCAGACTTTTAAGACTTCTGACTACCCTTAACGACTGTCAAAGAACTACGAATGACAGCCGGGACGAGCGGTTTAACGTGCTTTCCGAGGCACGGATGATGTTTTCGATATCTAATGGATGGTCACCCATCCACAAACCAGTCGCGGCAAGTGTAGCTTAACCTTCGTTCGATCCGTGCGGCTGTTATTATTTAGCCACGAGCCCCTCATGATTTGCTACCATGACCCATTAATTTGAATTTTATCATGACTCTTGTGTCACGATTTCATAAATCAGAGCCGAAGAATGTAATCTGTTGGATTGTGATATCTAAGTAGGTAATACTTGTGTTATGTCGTTTAGGATATGATTTTTTTGTTTTTTAACGTGATGGATTATGAATAACAACTTTTATCTCCGTAATTATTTTATAACTCTGATGCAGTTTAATGTTTGAGATATAATAAAAACAACATTTGAAGCCTCTTGTCCCGGAAATAAGGCTATTTATTCAAAAAAATAAAACATATATTATTTTTTTGAGACATTAATGCGAAATTCACCGATCTTAATATACTGTCTGCCTCATTGTTCTAGTGGGCGCAAACGCTACTGCTGAACATGAGGTCCTGGGTTCGATTCCCGGATCAGGCACAGTGTTATTGGGTTTTCCATTCAGAATGTCTCAGTAGCAGCCCGGAGTCTGGATTTGTGCCCGGTTGGTGACAATAGGTTCGCCCCTTATTACATGGGACTTAAATAGAACTGGCGAAATGTAGGTAAATTATAGGTATACCTCTGCCTAACCCTTAGAGGAATACAGACGTGATGTTATGTTAATTTACCTACTCAGAAATAAATTATATTCTATTCTATTCGAATGAAACTGAACACGACCAGAACATTTAAATCATTGTTGTGAAATCCTGCCTGTTCTCAGTAAGGTGTTATAGTCTTATGAACAACAGTACGGTTTCACCAAAGGGCTTTGTATGTACCACTGACGCCGGTGCCACCCTAATAAAGAAAAATTTTAACGCCTAGGAAGAAGCACAAGATGCTATTGGAATCTTTTGCGATCTCTCGAAGGCGTTCGATTGCGTAGACCATGAGACACTTCTGCTGAAACTAGATTACTATGGGATTAGGAATACAGCTCTTGATTTACTAAGATCATACCTGTAAGATAGAAAGCTTAAAGTTCAAGTAAACGTTATAAACTCAATAGGGTCTGAAATGGCAATGGGCGTTCCTCAAGGTTTGATAAAGGGTATTTCAACAAGAACTTTGTTTTTCAATTGGGGCAACACCAAGAACGTGATAGTTTTGACCTGTAGTTTTTGGCGGTATTCGTAGTAGGTGCTTTGGCAATTGTTACAATGAATTCAATTTCGCTCGAAATTCGCATTAAAATAATTCAAATCCACTATGAAAATGGTCGTTCTGTTAAAGTTACATTTCGTAAAATTCGTGATATTTTCGGACAACATAATCGTCCTTCTGAGACCAAAAATTTGGCCTATTATTGATGACATGGATATCACTGAAAAGTGGTTTCAACAGGACGGTGCCACGTGTCACACAGCCAATGAAACGATCAATTTATTGCAAACCAAATTTCCCGATCGCATAATTTCGCGAAATTCAGCTGTTAAGTGGCCAGCCAGATCGTGTGATTTAACACCACTGGATTATTTTTTGTGGGGCTATGTTAAGGATAGAGTCTATACGGAGCCAATCGAATCGATTGCAGCTTTAAAACTCAAAATCCGTGATGTCATTGACGAAATAGACCCTCCATATTGCCAAAAAGTGATTAAAAATTTTGATGAAAGAATCAACATCTGTCAGCGTGGTCGTGGTGGACATTTGCCAGATATCATTTTTCATTCATAATTGCCAAACTTTTCTCTTTGTAATACAATAAAAAAAATATTCATTTTCCTCCAAATTCTTTGTTTTATTTTGTTTTAGAAAACAAAGTTCTTGTTGAAAAACCCTTTATTAGGCCCATTCCTCTTTTTAGTTTACAATAATGATTTACCCCAATTACTTCCAAATCAACCGAAGATGTTGTTATTTAGAGAGTGCACATCATTGATCTTTAAAATTAACCGACGGTCACAAAATGTTGACGACGTGAATAGCTCTATTCTTCAAGTCCAAGATTAGTTTACGGTAAATATTTAGGTACTAAATTAAAAAAAAACAAATGCATTAGATTTAAATAACCTAATGTTAGAAGTAGCGAATGTGACATCATATTGAATGGAGAAAAACTGGAATTTATTCATCAAATGATTTTCCTAGGAATCACACTAGGCGAGAAATTGCAATAGGGACCTCATATAACATTTCTTGCAAAGCGGCTGTGCTCGGCTTCTTATGCTGTTAGAAAGATAAATCAACCATTTTTCAGATTATCTAAAATACATACATCTTTTATGGGGTACTGTGTTAAATGTTACAACAAAATACCTTGTGATTTATTACAATTAATAATGAAAGAAAATTTAAAACACAAATAAAAATAGGAAACATTGTAAACAAGCATATTAGAGGATTATATCCCAGATAAGAATGCTTGAAAACATGCTGGTCCTGCTCCATAGGACAATTTAGTGTAGATAAAATCAAACTGGTTGCTAACTTAATTGTATATTTATTTTTTATTATATGACATTGATTGTGCATTTTGTGATTACTTCCTCATACACTGACTTATTAATTGTAAAACTTTAGGAAAATTACAATGTTTATTACATCTATGACATAATTAGTTTATCTGTCATTGCTTTATTTTTAATTATTGTGGTATAAGTAGTCATTTTATTCTCGGTGCATCGTCTTCACATATAATTATATAATTAAATGTATGCAAAATATTGTAAAACATTTTAAAAGAGTAACGATAGAGCTTCTTGCCCATTCTTTTCCATACGAAAACTACCTTTTGGAAGGGACGACTAAAATCAATTCTATTTTTTTGTACATTTTGACGTTCAAAAGTGCCTAATTGAAATCAATAATTTGACTTTGACTTTGACTTTGAATATTGACACTGACAGCGCTTAAGCACGGATTAGATGTTATGATCGCGTTCAATTTCATTGGTGAAATCCACCCTTAGAATTTGGTCATACTAACTCCTCGAGAGTTGATCTAAGTGTTACCGGGAGTAGAAATTCCTCAGCTGCAGCCGAGTTTTGAGCCTGGTTAACCCCTTATACGTCAAATCAGTTTACCTCTCCAGGAAATTAAGAAAGAAATAAATTCCAATGCTATTCCAAACAGCTTTTATTAATCACAGTCTAATACAATATCATGTTTCACCAGAAATTGCTGGTAAAGAAGTCCGTTTCTAGTTTGTGTGTGTAAGCACAGCTGGTGTCTGAGAAATCCTTGAAAACAAATGACTGTCTGTGTTGAGCCAAATCAGTGTATTTGGACAATTTGTCTTCAACTTTCTTCAGTAGATCTCCTTGCAGCTTTTCTTTGCTACGAGTTAGCACCCATGTGAATACTGAAAATGTAGATTAGTAAACATTATTTATTCACTTCATTTCTTTGATGAGCAAAATATTAAACCTGACGACCTGGACAAGTGGCAATTGCTTTCAAAGAGTTTGGTATTTTTACAGCACTTTTCAACGGGATTGACATTATTTTTTCGGTAGCTTATGGCAGTACCATATTTTTTTTTACATTTTTGTCATCGTTATCTCTGATACGATGTCACTTTGTCTAGGCCCTCTGCTGGACTTCTGTTAAGTAGGAATAAATCTTTATGAAAGCAATGATGAAACGCACATTCACAACAAGGCTCATAGTCAAGCGGGCAGATAAAACTTTTTTCACTCTTGTTTTCGCAATAGGCGTCGTTAACGAATTTGTGATTGTGCAGTTGTTATGGCTGAGTCCTTTGCCTTGCAGTGGGACAACAGGCAGGTAAGTAAGTGTTATAGATATTATAATAAGATAAACAAGACAATTGCCTTCCTTAACATACCGTAGTGCATCCTAATTTTCTCCTTGAGCCACTTGCAAGTGTAAGCGATGGCATAGCCGTCGTAGTCAGTCGACAGGATGAAAAATGGGAACTGGAGTACCTTATCTGAAATCATTATTCATGGTATAATTCGGGATGGCGATTACAAATATTCCACCACTCAAAAAAACACAATCACATGTTACGATTAAAAGTAGTAATAGTCTCAATGCCTCATGGTCTTAAATATTTATTTATGCTACTAGTGCGCAAAGTAGGTGATCTCTGACGAGTGGCAGTTTTTATTCACGAGCGAGGAAACTAGCGAGTGTATAAGTCGACACTAGTCGAAATTATCTTACTCACGTGTATCTTACAACGTTTTACTATGCATTGAGCGAAAAAAAGTAAAAAGCACTAGTGAAAAAAGTGACACTTTCTGCACAATTTGGCTGCTTAGAAAACGCTCTTTTTGAGCACATGCATTGTAAAGTAATTTTTGATTCAATTGTTGTAATTTACATATTCAAAATATACACAATCATTTATTTGTCTTGTATTTCAGCTGCACTCGTGCTAGCTGTCATGTTGTATATTATAATTCCGTTTTAATAAGCAACGAATACAAAACTACACTCACGAAAATACGCTAAAAAAAACTTGTATGCATGGTAATTCTCATATTTAATTTAATAAATTTTGGACCCACACTCACCAAACATGTAGGTACAATTCTCAATAACAACTGCCTCATCTGCACTTATGTACATAATATTATAACACCATTATAATCACTGATTACCGATTCACTGTGATCTGTTGTGTGTACGTACAATGTTTATTTTGTGCATTTCATATCCCTTATAATTGGTCTTGAATCTAAGCACCACAGTCCCGATTCCTTAGTGGTGGCCAATTCTATGACATGCGAGTTTGAAGATATAAAATACATTATACCAACACTAAACATTAAACTAAATATTCTGACTCAAAACATAAGCATAAAATGTAACTAACATGCCTAGTTTTAATACATTATTGACTCGCTCGGACGTTGACTGGGATATACTTCAAGTGCTGGCTCAAGTCTACCCAATAAATACCTGAGCTGGATGGTATTATATCTATACCTCTACGACTTCTCATAACACTTAAAATGAACGTGTCGTATCTATCACAAAAACAATTATAACATTTTTGCTGAGGAACCTCCCACCATCGATGCTAAAACTGATCTTTAATACATGCATTATCGGTATTTGCCGTCCTCCAGGTCAACGTAACACAAATGGTTTCTGTACCTCATTGGATGAGCTGCTAAGAAAATTATCGAACTACAAAATCATAATCATTTGTGGAGATATTAATATTGACATAGGTCCTAACACTAATGAGAAGCGTTCGTTCGAATACCTCAACGTTTGGCTATTTATTGTGTACTTACCGATTATGCTATACCCACTCATAGCTTCTCGTGTCTGGATTATATTATGATTAAATCTAAACTGGAAGCCACCTGCTTTACTCCTGAATCTTCAGTCACTGATCATGAAAGTGTTAGAATTGCCCTACTTACAAAACTCTACGCCCTCACCCCTTAGCGTGTAATCGCTTCGTTTAAAAGTTTTATGCCCTAATTGGAGGCCTTATTTTATCAAGGCACCACAGGATAACCTGGTTAAGCAGCCTCTTAGGTAGACTTGCGAGGTGCCATACTGAAAAGAAAAGTATTAAAGTTACCCACCACCGGCCTCATGGCTCATAATAAACACGGCGTTCTTCCCAGCATCGAAGGTGGGGTCTACCCTAGCCTGGTACATCTTCTGGGTTCTGTTGCCCTGGTCCACTTGCACATAGGTTTCTTTGTACATATAGCCCATGTTGTCTTCTTGGAATTCAATAGTGGAGCAGTCGTAGATTTCCCGGCCGTCGCTGGCGTAGCTGGCTACGTTGTACCATAAACCTGAAAACTAAAAAGCATATCTATTGCAGAAACGGAGAAAATGACAAAAGAAATGAGAAAATGCTAAAGAAAAATACAATAGTTAGTGCAAAAGTAGAGCATAGGTGGTTTGCTAAGTTTTTGTAAAAAAGAAGATAATATTATTTATTTATTTATACTTCACAGAAATGTACTGAGGCGGACTTAATGCCATAGGCATTTTCTACTCGTCAACCTTCGGGTGATGCAGAGACAAACAGTGGTAGGTGCAATTACGAGAAATTTAGTTTTTTTTTTTTAAGTAAATATAAAGATACACATATTACAAACTATAAATATAATATATATGCCTAATTATATATAAATGTAAGCACAAATAAATATACATAAATACACGAGTACGACTAGGACAAATAAGACAAACACTGGGAAAACATTAACGTTGTGTTGATACTGCCAGCTTCGTCATGGTTGCATAATATTTTGTATTTATTATTTTATACTAAATTATACTTAAGTTTATATATTTTAGTGATATTTATTTTAGAAGTATGTACGTATATTCTCATATTGTATGTTTATGTTTAAATTGAGTGACTGGATAAGTGTTTTATTTTATGTATTTTATTTTCTCTTCTACTCTTACACACGTAACACACATCTCATTAACTACTTTCCTGTCGCAGGTATGCTGGAAGAGATTTCTTTACAAATAAGAATCACGTTTGTAGGTACGTATTTTTCTGTTCCTTTATTCTTGTCTGTTTATATGTGTGTACATAAACTGTTAAATAAATAAACATCACGCCGTTGACCATGACGTCACTCCCCGGTAGATTTTATACTGACCTGTGACATAGCGAGCCCCCACTCCCCAACTTTAATGCGTTTTATCTAAAACATTTTTTATTAATATGATAAAGCAAAAAATATGTGTCTAATATTTTTTTATTATCTAACTGACGGACTAAATAGTCGTTTTTTTTGCCCCAGTCAACATCACTATTTTACCTATTTTCAGTACCTAGGTAATTCTTTTCTACAACTCCTACGCTGACTGCCTACTGTTAGAGCTACTGTTGAGCATTAGGTCCTGAGTTTAATTCCCGGGTCGGGCAACGTGTAACTGGGAGTTCCATCTGGAATTTCTCAGTAGCAGCCCGGAGTCTAGATTTGTGCTCGGTCCATGGTAATCGCCTCGCCTCCAATTACATGGGACCCAAACATAACTGGCGAAATATAGGTGTAGTATAGCACCTCTGCCTAACCCTTTGGGAATACAGGCGTGATGTCATGTTATGTTATCCTTATCCTTACATATTATAAAACAAAGTCCCCCGCCGCGTCTATCGATCTGTCTATCTGAACGCGATAAACTCAAAAACTACCGAACGGATTTTCAAACGGTTTTCACCAATGGACGGAGTGATTCATGAGAAATGTTTTAGTGTATAATTCATTAAGGTTTTGTGTAAATTGGCTGAAATATGACGATAATTGTTGAAGATTTTGAAAAAAATCATGCTGGCTGTGAGCTTTACAGGCGTGCGCCACGTAAACCAATCAATTTGCCTAGCCTTTTCCCAACTATGTTGGGGTCGGCTTCCAGTCTAACCGGGTGCAGCTGAATACCAGTATTTTACACGGAGCGACTGATTATCTGACCTCCACAACCTAGTAACTGGGTAATACGATACCGCTTAGTAAGACTGGTTGTCAGACTTTCGGGCTTCTGACTACCCGTAACGACTGCCAAAGATCCAAGTATGACAGCCGGGACCAACGGCTTAACGTGCTTTCCGAAGCACGGAGGAATCTCGATAATATGTAAAGATGATCATCCATCCACGGACCAACTCCGGCAAGCGAAGCTTAACCTGATGGATCGACCCGAGCGGCTGTTATGACTTAGCCTCGAGCTCCTCGTAAGCCGTGAGAGATAAATAAAATGTATGTTTTACTGCATTGTATATCTTAAAACGTTCAACAAAAAAGTCCGTAATGGCATATGTCTATATTCTAATGATGACCCACCATAACCATTTTTATGTTTCAGAATTTCATAAAAATGTCATTGTTGTTTCCGAAGCTATTTTGACCGGTATTATATTAATCCTTATCCTATAAAATATGTTATTTAAATTGGACATTTAATTTAGATTAAAATATGCCTTGACATCATATTATTTTTATGAACAGTATAAAAGATATCACAGATTCAAAATTACGCGTAACAAAGTTATTATGGTTGACGACAAGGCGGGCGCAGCGGTACAGGTAATATGTTCAAGTGGGATATTTTTCGACATCCACGCGGCCGAAGCCGCGGGGGAAAGCTAGTGTTATTACAATTACAATAATTTTAAATATAATGTAGATTGATTTACTCCCCAAATTCTGCATTGACTTGCTACATGAAATATAAACAAAAAAAAAACTGAATCTTTGCATCGGACCCCAAACTTACCTTAGTAGGATCCAAATTTTCTTGCAGCTTAACATTAGGGCATTCTCCAGGCAATGTATAATCAGCTCCAAAAACTCCTGTCAAACACAGGGAGAGAATTAAAAGTAACATTTTGAAACAACTAGATCGTCCGAGAATAAGACAACGAATGAGCGCTCCCGTCCTACGTGGTAATTATCCAATGTGCCGACCCCAGACATAAAGACGTTTTATACTGAAATAGACGTAAATTGGCCACGTTTTGCGACCTGATGTGGACTTCCTTTCGTTTGATTTATGTTTCGTGTTCTTTACGTGAGTTTTTGCGTTGCAGGATAGGATGTGGTAATGTACGCTTGTTGTACGTAATTGGGTCAGAACCAGGTTGTGTAAAGTAGGTTTATACTTGCTGAAGCTGTGAAATAAATTACTTTCCGTATTTTTTTTTATCACCTGGTATAACTTCAAATTTACTTTTTTACTGTTTGCAACTTGTAACCATCGTCAGCAGATATAGTAGGTAATAACTTATAACACAGTTCCTACTTCAATATTCAGTCAATCAGCTGGTAAGACCCTTGGAATAGGGCTGCTGACTGGGGAAAAAAAAACAAACTATTTAGTCCGTCAGTCAGATAACAGAAAATATTATCTGAGAAATTCCAGATGGAACACCTAGTTACACGTTGCCCGGCCCGGGAATCAAACTCAGGACTTCATGCTCAACAGTAGGCATTCAGCGTAGGAGTTGTAGAAAAGAATTACCTAGGTACTGAAAATAGGGATATTAACTGGGGAAAAAAGATGACTATTTAGTCCGTCAGTCAGATAACAAAAAATATTAGACACGTATTTTTTGCTTTATCATATTAATAAAAAACGGTTTAGATAAAACGCATTAAAGTTGGGGAGTGGGGGCTCGCTGTCACAAGTCAGTATATACAATCTACCGGGGAGTGACGTCATGCCACATTTTAACTCAATGTATTGCCGTAATCTTTTGATTACGTAAAAAAAGAAAAATATACGTGTCCAATATTTTTTAATAATCTACCTGATGGACAAAAAAATATTTTTAGTCAACATTCACTCAATGATTACCTATAGGAATCTGATAAAAAAATCCAGTCTATATCATAAAGTATAATATATACATCTGTACGAGTGTCGAGTCCTAACTTGTTCCTTCTCTTCTCGCCAGTCCTCTTTTATTATGATGAAACCTTTGACTAGTCAGCAAGATTGGTAGCAAAGAATCACTCATCATTGGGCATAAAAATAAAACTATTTCTCAAATTCTTACAATATCATGCACACCCCTTTACAATAACAGGGTCAAACCCACATTAACACTTTTAATTCAACAGATTACAACTTCGCAGAACAGAGAGCCAATAAACAAAACAAATTTTAGTGTTACTAAGAAATGTTTTTCAAAACTAGTTGTGATAAGTGCGAATAGCACTTAGTAGAACCATTGGAGGAAAATAGGATGCTGCAAGTATTTGAAACAAGGATAATTCAAGAGGTAGTATTCCAATTGAATGATTGGTAATGGTATTTTGTAATTAGTAGTCGTATATTTCAATCCTTCGGTTGGCACGAAATCGGGAACGATGTAGCGGGACACATTTTGTTGATAAGTACCGGATTTTAAAGTTCCATGTAAAGAAGACATTACTCTCGAGAGATTAGGCCTTTTTAAAAAATAATAGTATGTTATGTAATTAGTGAATAAATTCGGATTTAAAGCGAGGGCCATATATGAATCACGAGCAAGTGAAGGATTCTAACAACTGGAGAGTTATTTGCACAAGGAGTTTGTATGTCGAGTATTCTTTGCACAAGGAGTTTGTATCGAGTATTTTTTCGCAAGGAGGTTGTATAGCATTGATATGTAGGTCGAATATATTTGTGTGTTCTAAATTCAAACACCAAAGTAGTGATTCAAAGTGATTTTTAGTCACTGTTTTTAGTGAATAAAATAAGCTTTTTAGAGGGGGAATGGTATAAAACAATATTCCGGCTTGATTGCCTTTCAAACATCTTTTTCTAATTAAAAAATATTAAAAACAATTTTGTAACATTTCTCTATACTTATAATTTACTTTTCATAAAATTATTATTTAGTTTATATAGATTTGAGCTAAATATTAACCATCATCAATGATAATACTGGCAGGTAGACTTGCCACAGAAAAATAAATATAAAAAAGGCGGGAAAGCGGCAGTTAGATCTTCAGTTGTTTTGTCGAGTGCTATATACAGATATTTGTGTAAAATGAGTTCATCAGATTCAGATATGGATTTGTTTCACAAATTAGATTTTTATTTATTTTCCTCATATTCGAAATGAAAAGCAGATTACCTCGGGTGAAAGACCTATTTAGACACTCCCATCTCGTGCCTAAATAGATCCCTTTCATCCCTTGTATAATAACCTACTATTCAATCACCTATAATTATTTTAATCTTTGGATAGTTATTATTATACCTTTTTTTGGCCTTCAGTGTTTTTTTATATTTCCAATTTTTTTCTCAATAAAAAGTCATTTACGTACATACCATATCAGTTTAATAAGAGTCTCTTATTTCTTCTAAGAAATTAAATGTTTACACTGCCTGAACTGTTTGATAACCCCAATTGATTTAATAAAACAAAAACATTAATATACAAATCATTACTGTTGGTATCTCCACGCAGATTAAACGACAGTAAAGTAATAATGTTAAAGTTACTAATAATTTCGTTGTTTATTAGTGTTTGTAGTGTTTATGGGTATTTCACTTTGCCGGGAAAATGCCCTGAGACTGTGCAGCTTCAGGAAGAGTTTCGTCTAGCCGATGTAAGTAATTTCTTAAAAAAAAAAAAAAACTGAAATATTTTTACTGTACTTCTTTATCAAAGGTCATGAATACTAGAGTACAAATAAGTTAAATGTTATTTTGTACTAATGCCCACTGACCCACCCTATACTATGTTAACTTCTTTATTTCATTCTGAGTGCGGATATCACAAATGAAACTAAACACGATCAGCACTTCTTCAAGAGCTGTCAGTGTCAATAGTCCAAAATAATTTTGACACTGACAGCTCTTGAACGCGGTTAATTAAAATGAATGCGTTCAACTCATCTAGAGTCGAACGCATTCAGTTTAATTTATGAAATTCGCCCTGAGTACGGTATTTAAAAACACGTACCCAAACAAAGCAAACCAACAATGTTGCTGAAACCAATGTTTATATTACCCTTTGTTATCCATACAGTCAGTGCTTGCTAACTGGCAACTTGACAATAAAGTAAGCTCTCGTACGTATGTGCGATTTTTTATCGAGCATTGGTTCTTCAACGCACTGTTTACCGCCGAGAGTTGAAAATCAGTGCACATTTTTCACGCGCTGGGATACGCTCTGTTTAATTCTCAATCCTCGGCTCAATACCGAGAGTTGAAAATACAGAGCGAGGCGAGATATAAGTTAAAAATCGCCTGTGCCAACGAGACCTAACAGTAACATCGCAACACGTTGTCTTGCCAGCGAAATGTTTCCAGCAACACAGAAACATGTTGCTGGTAAAGTTGAAAAATTTCGATGAACAATCATCATAATATTATATTGCCAATTTGCCGGCAGTTCTTCAACAAATGGTACCAAGCCTACCACTACTCCAGCGATGGGCAGCAGCAGAACAACTGCTCGGTCATAGAGCTGCAAACCAGGCCCACTGGCATCTACCTGAACCAGTCCAGGGTAGATCGGGGGCTGTTCCACCGCTACAGCATAGGGAAGCTGGGCATACCGATCAGGATTGAGGAAGGCGCGAAACTTGAAGTTACGTTTAGGTTTGATGATGCACCTAGGAGATGTAAGTACGAGTATAGCTTGTCCTTTATTTATTTGTAGTAAAAAAATATATCTCAGTGATCTATGTAATATAAGAAAATTATACGTAGAAACTACACAGCTAATGTCTATTTACATCCTTATTTTCAATTGATGTCATTTCCACAAACATCAACTTTAATAAAACTACCTACTACTAACTACTAACTATAATAATAAAGTTGGTTTTAGACTGACTAGTACTGTTAAAAAAATCATAAAAAATATGAAGTTGTAGCGCAAACTGACCCATATATCTACACATTACAGTTGTTTTTCCTAAAACTCGTGTTTGTTTACATGATTGGCAAATAAATTGCGAACGCAGTTTAAGTGTGACTGGTATAGTACTTAGTGCTACACGCTGTGCCAGGTGACATGCGCCTAGCGAACCAACGCATTGTTTTAGTATTGCAATGGCGACACTGAAGCTTGGTACCACACTGTATGACAAAATTTGTAATTAGTTACTTGTTCGAGCTAGACTGTAGACACCAAACGGCCACAAAGCGAAGCTAATAGCTAACAGCTATTAGAGGCACAAGTTCTTATTGGCATGCAGTATTACTTTTAATGTTCATAAGCCCCACTCATGTTCATTTTCTCTTTACCTGTTTAAGAACTTGTTACACTTGAGGCGTACTGCGTCCTGCGGTCCGGTCAACTCAAACGCTGCCCGCACCCTATGTGAACTTAGTCATGGTCAGAAATTCCGAAAGGGATACCGTGGCCCCTGGCAACGTACAGGCAACTGAAGGCACATGGGTGGGTTTTAGTCAGTAAGAGTCTGACACGCCCTCCCGCTCCGCCCAAAGCGGGAGAAGTTATTTGATAATTTCCCACCCAAAAACAAAAGAAAAAAAATGGCAACCGGACCGAGCCTCCAGTGTGACAAGTCCTTTACTGTCTATTAAAATAAATAATGTATTATATTATTTTATTTGGTTTTTAATTGAATCATTTGATTTTCAGTGATGAAGAGGAAATATCCATTCCACGTGCTAGCCACCAACTACAACTATTACGCTACTGTTTACACTTGCGAGTATAGTGATCTTATCGACAAACATTTCAGTAAGTTACCAGTCGATATGATATTCAAATGATAAATATGATTAGGGGCCCTGAAAAGTCGTAATTAGGTTCAATCAAAATTCCTCCAAATGTAAAAGTACAAGTAGTACAAAACGAAAATAGAAATGTACAGATGCAGAAAACAGTTGAACCAACTGAGTCTACTTAATAAAAATCTTTAATTAATTAATTCAGGGGCAGACAACGCACAGCCGTTACCGCTGGGTGTAAAAGCATGATTTTTGCATAACAGTTCCATAAACAAGGAAAGAGGGAACTAAAAAAAATATAGATGGATTTAAAAACAAAATATCCCTTGACGTGGTTATACAGTGGATGAAGGTTTGGTACTTATAAGTTCATCACATTTGGCGATGGGGAATCCCATCGAGCACATGACTTGTATCGTAATATTTGTCCTGTTGCTTGCAATACAGAAATAAAAACTACGTTATGCAGAAGATCTAAACGACTCATAAGAAAAAAACGGCCAAGTGCGTGTTGGACCACACACAATGAAGGATTCCGTAGTTGGGATGAATTTATCCCAAGCAAAAACTTAACACTGTAGTTGGAAAACATGTTCTCCCATACATTCCAACGGCAAATGTAAGTTTGTACACTCAACATTGGGAGATTTACCATGTTATTTTTAAGACCATAGAGTTCCTATAGGTTTTCCTGTAATCTATATGTATAGAACAATTAACTCCATTTTTTTCAAAATTTTAAGCTCAGTAGTTTCGGAGTTAAACGGGACATGGGCAATTTTCATCTATTTTCTTAAATATCTTTAAAGTTATTTATTTTAAAATTATAAAAAACATATATTTGAGATCCATACAACAAGCCCTTTCATTTGATATGTCACACAGCACAATTAGCAAAACTGTTTTTTTATTATTTTTAAATTTGCCCCCAAAAAGTTGATGCGTGTAAATTTATATGTGTACCAAATTTAAACTTAATCGGTCCATTATATACGGAGCAAATTGGCTGTGATAAACGGACAGACAGACAGACAGATAGAGAAACGAGTGATCCTATAAGGGTTCCGTTTTTTTCCTTTTGAGGTACGGAACCCTAAAAATATGATTATCTATCTTTTAGATCAATTTTATGCATTATATTTTGATCCAAATCAAACAACGTCAAAACAATAAACTTATCTATATAACATCTTGCATTTTCAGTTTACGTATGGATCTTATCGAGAAACCAAATCCTGAACGACGTTTCCAAAGAACTGGCCGTTAGATCGCTGTCCCGAATCGGAGTAGATCCCAAGAAGTTGGTCAAAAATGACTGGTCCAGGTGTTCTCCTAAGTACTTCGAAGATAAGCAGGCTGAACCACTGACATTTAGGTACCCTGTTATTATACATTAGGGTGTAAATGAGCTTATTAAATGAAATAATTTTTACTTTGTGTGCTTTCTTATTTTATCATCTACTTAATAAACAGTCAACGCACAGTCTAAACCGCAGGGTAGTCTCAGTAATCGCCCGGAAGACACGGTGGAGCATACTGTGGAGTTCTGCTCGGCTTGGGCAGAGCATCGCCGTGTCCTCGGTGAGTCGATCAGTGGCGGTGATCTCTCGCATCCGGCCCTGCCAGGCCATGGTACGGAGCAGAGAGGCCGTCACCTCTTTCTGCGAAGCAGTAATGCTTGCAATGGAGGAGGCGGGACGCGTGAGGGAGTGGCAAATTTCGCGCCCTCACACCCCTAGCCGCCGCAGTAGACGCTCTGGGCGTCGGGAATCGCAGGCCGATTCCAGGCCACTGTAGGCGCGGGCTTTGCGGACGGTGAGCAGTGGGTAGATCGCCGTGCGATAAGGACTAGGCCCGGGTCGACGGCGCGTTGTATTCCACGCGCGCCTCGAAAGAGATGTCAGCACAACTGGCGGGATCCGCTAGGACCGATGCCTGTCGGGGTGTCGGAGGGGGGGGGGGGGGGGGTATTTTGCACAAGAGTTCCTTATTTATCGACTTTTCTACTACTACTACGACTATTGTGGGAATTTAGAAAACTCATCTAAAAGGGGTTAACTAGGAGATGAAAGTTTGTTGTGCGTCCTAAGCTAAAAAGTGTGTTCCTAAGCTAAAAATCATTGGTTTTAAGGAATCCCCTTTACCCACTGCGAGGCCACAACCCACGTCAAATAAAAACTTAAATTAGAATTGTACTAGGAATTGTGATTAGCAGCCTCGATTAAAAAAGATAATATAAACAAAGATTAATTATCGTGTACGTATATTCGCACAGTGAAATGATTTCATCGTACTTAGCTTGACTAGAAAGTCTACGTTTCCATGATTAGATTGATCTAATGATAGACTTATCGGCTTTTTTTGTCAGTATTACTAAAATTATCTATAGAAATCTTAAAACCAATTTTATCTATTTAAATGTTATCATTAAAATTTTATCATTCTTAACAGAATCTATTTTAGATAATGGAAGAATCCTATTAGAAAAAATCTGCAATAGGCATAAACATTACGGATTATATTACTTTCCTGTAGCCCTCTTCATCTCTTCTTGTTGTGCCCGATAGGAACAGTAACCAAAATTTTTATCATAAACCTAACTTATAAACACCATAATAAGCGACGAAAGATTTCAACGCAGCGTTCAGAATCATGTACTGAAACCATGGTAACGGTTTTCTCGTGGATGTCCCTGCCACCCTGTATAACACAAACTATTGAGAATAGAGTAAAGTTTTCTAGCCTGCAGGACTAGAGACTGCGACACAACCATGGTGCAAAATTCAATCCACAATATCAACCACTGTGCGTTCGGTTCCTTGTAACTGTAACTATTTTGACACTAATAATAAACTTGTCTTTCATTCCAACATTTATTCCTGCTCATTATCATTATAGGTAACAGTTTGAACATGCGCCGTCCAGTGCGCCTGGCATCTGACAGGACTTTGATCCACCTTCTCCAAATATATGGCGCTCACTGCTGGTAAGGAGTTTATCTCGTAGTATGCTCTGTTCAGGAACTCGTCAGGTAGGGTCGGCTGTCGAGATAATATCCAGGCTGAAACTGAAAAAGACAAACATTATACCATTTGTGGATTAGAAGTATATCGAGTCAGAGAATTACAAGCTACAACTTTCTGATGCGTTGACAACGCATAAATATTGCAAACGGCTGTAAAAAAAATATCAGTTGACCCGTAACCCGTAAAACCAATAGTACTGGGTAGAGTTTTAACAGTCCAGGCTGTTACTTGTAATGTATAATTAAAGAAAGAATCATATTTATTTGGACACAGTTCGTGAAACCGAGTTCTTATGGACAAGTGACGGGGAGTACCAACAGCTTCAACATACCTAATACATAATACATAATTCTTGTTTTCAATTTATGGTGACAAATATAGAATAATTTTACGTCTGGTGAGTTTATTGCAAATTTTATTGGTCAAAGTGCGTGAGTAATGGCCTCTGTGTAAGTTATACTTACGCATTAATTCATCAAGATCATTTAGTTTATAATTAGTGACCCTAATCTTCCTTTGTTTTCCAGACAAAGTAACTTTAGAATAATAGTCTTTGGATGTTTTTCCATTGGCTATTTCTCTCCTTATTTTGAGGACCTACTAACTTATAAGTTCACCACAATCTCATTAGGTAGTAGTAATATCAGTTTGTAGGTTAACATTGATTTGTTGATAACAGTGATTATAAAGTAGTTACTCACTATATTTCAATCCTAACGCATCGCTAGTTTTACAGCCATACACGATTGCGTAGTTCCTGTAATCAGTTGATATCACTGTCAGCGGGATACCGACTGGATCTGTAAAACACGATTTTAAGCATTATAATTAAATCGCTCTTGGCAAAAATCTCAGTAATAAAAATTGTTCTATACCTACTTAATTTAAAACAGTGACAGATTGACAATTAACAACTTGACTTGATACTGGAAATTAATTAATAATAATTAACTTCTCTGACAGTAAGAGTGTAGAATAATAATAATAAAAATAATCCTTATAGAATAATTGAAGAATTATTTTGAATGTCAGGACTGCAGTTGCGCGCGGGCGCTTGTCTTCGTTAGACGCGCATACTGTGTTATTTCTAACCGGTTTTAACTAGCTTCGTTCGACGCGCGTTATGATTCATTGTGTTAAAATGTTTATCACTAATGGATAGCAGCGAGCTCGAACACGGCCAATCAATTGAGCTAGACAATGTAAATAATGATACAGAATATTGTAGTGAGATGATTAGTAACAGTAATAGTGAGAATATGGAGTTGACAGTAGAATGTACAGGAAATGACGAGACAGTAAGATCTAGTAAACGGAATAGACAGTTAGACCATGATGAAGTGTGGATAAACATTACGAGACGGGGTAAACGATTTGCCCGAGCTAGTCAGGTGGATGGCGAGATAAGAATTCCTGATGACAAAATTGAAATTAGCATAACGTCCGTCGTAGAAAAGTTGCCAAAACAGTTTGGATTAGCAAAATTATTAAAATCGGAGAACATTAGCGGTATTACAAATGTAAAATACATTAATGCATTTAAAGTTCTAGTCCAGTTTAGTAACGAAGAGAATGCGGAGAAATTAATCGAGTCAAAATGTTTGAAAGATAAAGGGTTTAGATGTCAAAAAACACTGGAGGTGAGAGAAACTTACGGCGTTATTAAAGAAATAGACCTAGAATCTTCTGATGAGGAAATACGTGAGGGTTTGAGCTGTGAAACAGAGATTTTAGGTATTAAACGATTGAAACGTCGCAACACAAAAAGTGGACAATGGGAACCTGGGGAATCAGTTAGAGTGACCTTTAAAGGATCTTCCTTACCTGCCTATGTATATATATATGAGACCAGGGTTAAAGTGAATCCATACCAATACCCCGTCACGCAATGTTCACGTTGCTGGAGATTTGGACATACAGTAAAAGTTTGTTCATCAATCAAAGAGATATGTCCAAAATGTAGTCAATCTCATCCTAATTGTGACACTGTGGAGTATAAATGTAATAACTGTTCCGGAAAACATATGGCGTTATCTCGTTCATGCCCAATGTATCTTAAAGAAAAACGGCTAAGAGAATTGATGGCAGAGTTTAACTGCACTTACAAGAGAGCCTTAACAACGTATGTTCCACCTGAAGTAAATTATGAGGAGGTTTCCGTAGAAAAAGAACAGGAAACGGAAAAAGAACAGCGCCAAGTTTTAAGTCAAGAATCTAATATGAGTGTTCCTATAACACAATCTCCAAGTTCACAGATTAGCGAAGACACATTCGTAAAAGCAATTAGTTCAACCTCAAAAGCGAAGAATAAGACTAAAGCTACCCAAAAAGTCGGTGATAAAAAGGACAGGGTTAATCCAAAAAATAAACAGACATTGGGTACCGTCATCGATTGGGCAGCATTATCAGACAGTGACCCTGAAATACAACAAGTAGAAACAGAAAAAACGGATAAAATAAATAAAGAGAAGAAAAAGACATTTAAATTTTTATGGAATAAATTAAAGGAAAAATTGTGGGAAAGCGGGACTAGTCTGGAAAATAAAATTTTAGGTTGCGTAAAAGTTATAACTGACTGGTTTACATCTTTCTTGATGCATTACGCTACGAAATTGCCTTTCTTATCTGACATTATAAAATGGCTAACGATAGACACAGACATCTAAAAATCAACGTCTTACAATGGAATGCACAGAGTTTACGACCGAAGATTACAGAATTTGAGGCTTTACTAAATCAGGAGAAAATTCACGTAGCTATCATCAGCGAAACTTGGTTTGACCCAGACAGCACATTCAGACTCAGCGGATACAACATATTCAGAGCAGATCGCGACGATGGTTATGGAGGTACAGCAGTTTTTACTCACCGCTCTATCAAGGCCATACAAAGTAATGTAAACATTTCGAACTCACAAATTCAATTCCTGCACATAAAATTGCTCAACTGCAATCAACTAGAAAATATAATTTCCATCTATTGCCCCTCGTCAGTACATACACGCAGAAGCGATTGGGATGAAATCTTCTCAATTACACAACTCAAAACCCTCATTGCTGGTGATTTGAATGGCCATCACTCAAACTGGTCTTCCAGAACTGATGCGAGGGGTAATCAGATTTTCGATTCTGTTATGGACAACAGCTTGTTCACACTAAACGACAACACACATACACGCTTAAAATTGGTCAATGGAGCTATACAAAAATCTTCCCCAGATATGACTATTGCTTCAACGGATTTGGCGTTGGAATTGAAATGGAGGGTCATGAATGAAAACCTGGGAAGTGACCATATGATGATTAAAATATCTTTAGAAACTAATAATTCACATAATTTTAAAAAACGTAGAAACTTTAAAAAATCTGATTGGCAAGCATACACTCAATATATAGAGTCGGAATTAACTGATTTGGTGTTACCTTTAGATCACCAATCCGCTTATAATACATTTTTAGATATTGTTAACTCTGCAGCTGATCAATACATACCTTTGACTAAAGTGAGCGAGAATCCTCTTCAGTCAAACAAATTCATACCGAAACCATATTGGAGTCAAGGGTTGTCACAGATTGTTGCACAGAGACGTCTTGCACTAGCCATTTTTAGAGGTAACCCCAACCCACAAAATCTTGAAGTGCTACAAAGAAAAGTGACTGAAGCGCAAAGGCTAGTACGTCAAGCCAGGAATAAATCTTTTCAGGAATTTTGCAATGGTATAGATGGTGTGACTTCTTCAGCAGAAATGTGGAGGCGAATGAGATGGGTCAAAGGATACAAATCACCTGCATCATCAGTTGATCAAGATAAAGCCGAAATACTATTGCGAAGTCTGGCCCCAGATCAAGTAACGCCACAACCTCCTATATTTACTTCTTGCAACTCGCGATTATCCGGCCCGGTTTCGGTACAGGAAGTAAATAATTCAATTAAAAATAAAGACTCGGCTCCAGGTCACGATAATATATCATATTCTATGATAAAACATTTACCCTACAAAGCTAAAATTATGCTAACTTCCATATACAATAAGTTTATGTCATCCGGATTTGTACCTTACCAATGGAAAAAAGTTAAAATTATTCCTATACCGAAGCCGGGAGGGGATCCAGGTTCATGTGTGGGTGTTAGACCTATTGCACTAATATCTTGTTTGTGTAAGATATTTCATACTATCATATCACGCAGGCTTGAATGGTTTCTAGAGAAAAACAGTATATTATCCAATGACACTACAGGCTTCCGAAGATCTAAGTCATGTTATGATGGTCTCTCTAGGTTAGTTGCACGGGCTGAAACGGGTTTTTCTAAAAATTGTCCAACTGTTGGCTGTTTCATAGACATTGAGAGTGCCTACAATAATTTAAATTTGACATCACTCCTACGCATTTTGGATAACTTGGGAGTGGGCTCTGTTTTGTGTAATTATCTTTGGCAGTATCTTCATCAGAGACATCTATTCATTGAGCTACAGGATAATAGCCTATTATCACGAGTCACAGGTGTAGGCATAGCTCAAGGAGACCCTTTATCCCCTCTACTATTTAATGCGGCAACAGTTTATGTCTGTAGGAGGATTAATAATGTTTGCATTGCGCAATACGCCGATGATTTTGTATTATATGACATACAGAAGAGGTTATCCGATTCTGTATCCCATATACAAAACGCGTTGCTTGTGTTTGAAGGTTTGATGACAGAATTGGGTCTCAGCATCTCTCATAGAAAAACAAAAGTATGCCTTTTCAGTAGGGGAAGAAGAAGAAATATAATCCATCTTTCTGTTAATAACAGTCTTATTGAGCAAGTCGATTGTGTTAAATACCTTGGAATGTGGTTGGACAGATCCTTAAGGTGGTGTAAACATATAAATGAGATCCGGGAAAAAGTTTGCAGATTTTTAAATATTTTTAAAGTATTAGCTGGTACTAAATGGGGTGTACATCCCTTACATCTTAGAAGGCTATACATAGCCATAATGCGCAGTAGAATAGATTATGGTTGCTTTTTGTACGGAAACTGTGCAAACAGTCATCTTCAGAAGCTTGACAGAGTACAGAATCAGGCAATGAGGATAATAGGAGGATTTATTAGAACCACGCCTATCCATGTTATGGAAAGTGAGCTATGTCTTCAACCATTATTTATCCGAAGATTTTTTCTATCTTGTAAATTTTATTTAAAAACTAAATCGATTAATAATAATATCCATATTAGTATCTTGGAGGAGCTGTCCAACCGATGCCAAGGACTTTATTGGAGAAACAAGAAAGTTTCTCTTTTAGTGGAGGCACACAGAGTTTACTCAGAATTTCCATTGTACTCGAGCCCAATGTTAGATATTTATTCCTTGGATACCTGGGTTACCAATATAGATTTATCTAGTGTAATTAATGATAAAATTGAAGGCGTAAAATCAGCAAAAAGACTAGTTAATGTAACTGATCTTAATAGCACATGTGTGAAAATGATAGATGATAAGTTCAGTCGACACTATAAAATATTTACGGACGGGTCCAAGGGTGGTTTAGATTTGGGGGCTGCGTTCTTTGATCCACAACTTAATATTAAAGCAAAATTCAAAATTAATGCCAAGATTTCTATTATGTATTGTGAACTCATAGCTATTTCTGAAGCACTGTTATATTTATTGAGCATAAATCACGACAAATTCGTTATATTTTCGGACTCAAAAAGCAGCCTCCAACATTTGGCTCGGGTACCCTCGAGTCTTCGAGGATTCCCGATAGCCATAATTATTTTAGATTTAATCTGTAAGATGCAATCTTTGAATAAAACCGTCACCATTCAATGGATACCTTCACACATTGGAATCATGGGTAACGAAGAGGCAGACTTAGCAGCTCGACAAGCATCGAGCGAGGGTATTGACTATGCTTGTGTACCATTATACTCTGATTGGCTTGGTCATGTCAAAGATTTATGTAGACAAAGATGGCACGAACACTTTGATGAGCGCTCAAAGGAAAAAGGAATCTGGTATAAAACCATTCAGTCTGAACCGCTTCGTTACCGATGGTTTGAAGGAGGGAAGACAGACAGGAAATATGTAGTGGCTATGTTGAGGATGCGTTCTGGCCACATCCCATCGAACCAGTTTAAATATTTAATGGGACAATGTTCTTCACCAAGCTGTACAGTTTGTGGGGTAGTTGAAGACATTTATCACGTATTGATGGAATGTGACCGGAACATACACGAAAGACAATGTCTATTTGGTGTTGGATTTGAGGTGGGGGCATGTAACAGTATCTTAACGTCCCCGAGGTCGGAGGAGGCTAGGATGTTGTGTAGCCTATTATCGGTTATCTACCGGAATGTATAGGCCATCATGTCATTATATTGATGATTTAAAATTTATGATAGTAACTGTGAAACCCATTGTGTTAGATTTAAGTTATTGATTGTTTTCCTTAACGGGGGTGACATTATCACTAAGTGACAAAACCCCTTTAAATAAATAAAGATAAAAAAAAAAAAAAAAAAAAAAAATGTCAGGACTGTGGGTATTTTTTTTTCTCATTTTATTTTATGATAATCTGGCAGTTTCAGTATTTAATGCGGCCTACCCAAATGTCCTCTCTTCCCCGACCCTTACTCGATGAAGCGCCAGCCCGTGCCAAAGCTGAGCCTGTAGCTTTAAATTCCCCAGTTAATAATAATTAGCCAGTTATGATCCAGCCTGTCCCATCTTGCTGTCCACCCCCCAGCGACGCCCTAAGCCGAGGTTCGTACCCCACAGCGGGCCCTTAGCGAGCAGTTGCTTAAGTTAGCAAAATATATTTAAAAAATCCATTCTTTGTTATTAGAATTCTTCGTCGAGTCGAGTTGAGTTCTTTTAGTTCTGAGTTGAGTTACACGATTACTGATAAATGCGTGCACTGACTGGATAGGTCCACTCAAATCTGTATGGTTCTTTCGTCAAGGGACTATCTCAGACATTGATCCGCATGGTTCTCATATGGCCTGACCAAGATTATGTCTGGACTTTAAAATATACTGTGACCTTTGAGTTTGTTTCGGTCTTTCGTCTTAGAGTAAACAGTTACAGAAATACCGAACTCATTTAGTTTTAAAATAATAATTAATTTTGACGTGTAAAAGTGTTCTTTTGAATTAATTACATACAGAAATAAATATCGTTTGTCATAATTTTTAGATTGGATTTGATTTGGAGTAGTGGTGGCCCAATAGTAACAGCCCTGACAACTTGTAGGTCGTGGGTTCGAACCCAGGCAGGTGCTTTACTTTGTGTAAATAATTTCATCATCACTGCTCTCAAAACGGTGAAGGAAATCATCGCGAGAAAACCAGCGTGTCTTAGTACCAAAAACCCGCACTGGGCCCATAGATGTCACCCCACTCCATTTCGAAGAGAAGAGGCCTGTGTCCTAGCATAAGCTATCATAATTTATCATCAAGACCTAAGTAAGTTTTTCCCAAAATCCCAAGGGGCTCTAATTATCACTCCACTGAACGGTTTAATGTATGAATAATACTTAAATACTGATAAAAAAGTAATCATTCATCCATTAATCTATATATTTGCATTAAGTGATTTCAGATTTCGATAAACATTCAGTCTTTTTGATTTGTAACGATAAGTACTGATAATCTTTATTATTGTTTGGTTTTAACACACGTAAGTAGCTAATATATTTATTACCAGTGAATTTATAATAATTGCACTACTTGATTATTACTGGGTGTATCAAAATAGCGTCCACTAGTGGGCGATACTGAAATGTAGGATGTTGCGGCATCCAGTCGGAGTTGCGGCGAATGCACAAGTATTTCCCGGGCCTCCGACTCATGGTAGTAGTAGGAACGGTAGGGTTTTAGTCGGTAGGAGACCGACATAACCCTCCTTTCTCCCAAGTCGGAGGGTATCCATGAGGAATACACCACGGAAAAATCTCACTCTGTAAAAAAGCCAAGTCTGTCACTAACCACACGAAAAGAAGAAGATATCTCACTCTGTATTTTCAACTCTCGGTATTGAGCCGAGCGTTAAGGAATATACAGAGCGCATTCCAGCGCGTGAAACAGCGCGCTGTTAGATTTCAACTTTCAGTACTAGGCGGAGCGTTGAAAATCCAACAGCACGCTGTTATTTAGACAATGTTAGTGAAAACGGGCATCAGTTACGCAACATGGGAGATGCCTATGTCCTATGTCCAGCAGCAGTGTGGATTGGTAAGCTAAATTGATTGATTGACTTAATAGCTTGCTGAATCAATTACCGTGCGTTATTTACGCAAAATCTCGAAAATAGCTCGAACAATTTGGTATTTTTTTGTGCGCCGTAACGTGATACGAAGTTCATCGGGTCATCTGTCTTTAAATAAAAAAATATTTAATCAGAACTCACCAATATTACTCTCCTGTATAACAAACACAGCCTCATCCCCCGGCACATAAGTGGTATTCAGATGCAGTACGAACTGTATGCCATCCCTCACGTATACATGTTCGATCTCCACGCGTCGCCCGCAGTACTGGATACGTTTGTACGCACAGTCTCCAGCCTGCTCGTACCAGATTGGAAAGCGTTCGATTTCATACCACTGGCCTAGGAACTGGAACAAGAAGAACGCTTTGTTAAGTAACCGGTAGAACTAGCTAGATGGATTAGGCAGGGTGAACTCCGAAGTGGAACATAAGGATTTTTGGGATAATTAACACGTTTAATTTTACCGGGAGCCCTCCTGAAAATAGAAAATAGAAATAGAAAATAGTTTATTGTCCAGGTAATACAGTAAGCAGGTTTACAAGTTAACACCAAATTGAGACGACATGAATAGCTTAAAATATTACCTATAGCTATGTTACAAATTATCATTTGCCAGTGAACCCCAAACTAGACAGTTAGTCTGTATCTTGGGGCTTGGGGTACGAATTCCAGAGTGGAGGCTTGAGAGGTGATTTCAGGTGTTATATTGTATATCTGGTGTGTTTGTGTACATGTGATGTGAGTGTGGTGTGTGTGTTTGTGTGTGTGTGTGTGTGTGTGCGCGCGTATTTGTTCCCATTGTGTATCGTTTGATTTAGTGTCAGGTCAGGGTATCTAGATGAATTGTTCCGAGTCGTCATAACTAGAGTTTTGCAACATTTCCTTTATTATTTTTTTACAACTGAATGAGGTAGTATTTTTGATTTCACAGAGTTTGCAGACTTTATTATATGTATTAATGAGAGAGTAAGCTGGGGAGCGTCTAGCTAGCAGTGAGGTGTAGTCAGGTGTTGGGATTCTATAGTTTCTTTTGCTTATGATTGATGCGTAATCTGGTCTGTTTTTAATAGTTCTATGAGTTTTGGTGCAGGCAGAAAGAATGAAAAGCTGGCGGACTCTGAGAACTCTTGTTTCACGATAGAGTAAGTCAGTAGAGAACCGATAGGGCTTCTTAAAAGTTACTTTAAGAAGCGCTCTCTGTGCTCGTTCTACTTCAATCAAGTAGGTCTTTCCAGCACTACCCCACACGCTGATGCAATACTGAATTATGGATTGACATAGAGCTAGGTAAACTTGTTGTAGTGTGTTTGTGGGTAGACAGTCTGAAGGGTTCACTTGCAATATATATGGCGGCATGGCCTATGAACTCTATAAAACGTGAGTGTAGTCGAAAGTGTTAAGGGTCAGACCTATTTTGGGAGGGTGAGCTGTACTACCATTGCAGGTATCAAATAGGGAAGAATGTGAGAAGAGTAGGTTATTTGACAGTAGGACGCTTTTGATAAAAAAAACTACTTAAGTGTCAGAACAGACAGTTGCCTCACCTGATGTTATGTAGTACCCTACTGAGGATGTCTGTTCTATGTCATTACTCTCTTAGCATAGAATCATCATCTGCGTAGCCTTTTCCCAACTATATTGGGGTCGGATTCCAGTCTAACCGGATGCAGCTGAATACCAGTATTTTACACGTAGCGACTGCTTATCGGACCTTCACAACCTAGTTACGTTACCCAGAGTAAACTTGCCAAAAAATATCTGCACCATTAAATTTCTAAAAGAAACTTGGTTGGTAATGCTGTTTGGCTGTAGGCTCCATATGGAAGAGAAAACAACGAATTGTGCAGCCTGTTCTCCTCGGTTATGTTTATTTTAAGGTCATGGTTAAGGGTTGTCTTTTATTTATTTATTAATTATAAGGTAGCTTTACAGCTGACAATAAGTATAACAATTATTCTAAATATTACGTCAATTACGAAGTACACAAATTACGTTCGGCTTCAATCGGGGATGCAAAGGAAACCGAGATATAATTTACTTATACAATTTAATCAAGATAAAATTACAATTAAATCGGTAAAACTAAGGTGCGCGACAATTGTCCGATGTCAGAAACAAGAGTGATTCACCAATACACGAAATCAATATTCACTGCTATAGCACTAAGCCTTCGGATTGCTGAGAAGGCGATTCTCACGGTACGAGAGCAGGGTGGTCTTAGTCATTGTCATAGGAATTTAGGGTTCCACAAGTAGCGACATAACACACAGACAAATATGAAATGCAGAGTGTGACATAATTACTAATATTTGTAGTGTGTGCGGGCGTACATCTGTGCAATATAGTGTAGGTGTTGTAATTCTGTGTGAATATGTGTGTATGTCTACGTACATATGACTAAACTGACACTACTGATTTCGCTGGCTATCCGGCGTTTGATAGAAGAAATGGATAATCTCATTTTTACGTTTGTTCCGTGTGGTATTGAAGGGGTCCAATATTGGGAATTTATCATTATATAATCTAGGTAAACGCAAGAATAGTGGCATCTTTAGATAATTAGTGGAGGCCGATGGTACTGATAACAAAGTGGTATGTCTGGTACGTCTGAGTGGGACGTGTATGTTTATTCTGCTGAGCAGTTGTGGACAGTCAAATAAACCCTGGAACTCGAGAGACAGAAATAAAACATATGGTATCTACCTACACACTAACACCGAGAACAGACCAATAGCCTCACCTCTTCCAAATCAAAAAACTGCATAGTCTGTACATCACCACAGGTCCCAAACTGCAGCACCTGTCCGCCACACAGCACCCCACACGTCACCACTAAGATATTAACCAAAACCAATTGCCTACACATATTTACTATTTACTTAGTCGGATCTTAGTGAGAAGTCTTGCGATCTGAACTCACTCGGTCAGATTAGATTACCGCGTATCTTTATCTCGCAGGGACGCTGATATCGGAAATGGTGGCGGGTAAGTTATCTTTTTTAATAACATGGTTTTTTACTGGTTCGTCTGGAGTTCTGTTTGATTGTAATGTGGAATAAAGAATTGTCATACATATCGAGTGGTAACAGCTCCGAATTGCGAGAGCGCAATGGTCAAACTCAAACTCATTTATTTCAATTAATCCATTTACAGGCACTTTTGAACTGTCAAGGAGTCGGTCAGTGAGAAATATGAAGCTAGTTGACTATTCCAAATCGTAGTAGGTACCTACGGAGAAGAACGGGCCAGAAACACCACAGACACGCTTTTAAATAAAAATTAAAATGGAAATATTTGTTACATCATTCATGTTGAAATTATACATGAGGACAAAAAAAAAAATGTTAACATTTTAACTTATTAATATAAAATTGTAGTAATACAATTAGAGGGGATCGGCCCTGTTACCCCTTAATACAGGCTATTTCATAGCCTAGCAAGGAGATCAGCACGTCACCCACTTGATTGCCAGAGATTTTATACTACCCACATTGTGAAAACTGTTACATGTACTACAATCTGTATTATATAAAAATAAAGATTAAAGATTATATTATATTATAATGTAGAAATACGTGCAAGTTAAAAGCGCCCGTAATAAAAATAAAAAAACAAAGAACAATTTAAAAGTTCAACCACGGCAGCTAAGGAATGACCAGTCCCAACTGACGGCGCCCGTTCACGAACATGACGCATGGATCAAATGTAACGACCCCAACTTGTAGGTCGTGGGTTCGAACCCAGATAGGCACTTTACTTTGTGTAAATAATTTAATCACCACTGCTCACCTGGTACTTGTTGATAGGCCTACACTGTCCTCTCATACCTATTAACTCTGTAATTTGAAAAAATTGTAAATACCATATACTTTTAAAAGAGTAAACATGGAGTTTCTTGCCGGCTCTTCTCCATAGGAAACGACCAATTGGAACCGTGCACCTAGCTTCTGACGTTTCATAAGTGCCTTTGTAGGTTTATGTGAAATAAAATATTTTGAATTTTGAATTTTGCTCTCAAAATCGGTGAAGGAAAACATCGTGAGGAAATTGGCATGTCCTAGAACCAAAAACTTTAAGACATGTGACATCTACCAACTCGTATTGGCCCCGTGTGGTAGATTGCAGCCCACTCCCTCTCGAAGAGAAAAGGGCTGCGGCCCAGCAGTGGGAAAATTATAGGCTGATTATGATGGATCATGTTGAGTAGTTACGGTCAGCATAGAAGTAAAGTCGGTTAACGAGTTTTTAACTGAACAAGAAATAAGGAATCTTGAACAGATGCAACATTAAGACTCCTCCAATATACGTTGGTATAGGTTTGTACGTACGTACCTACCAAGTGCTAACTTTCATTTATGTCCGTGACTACCAACTCTACGTTATGATAAGTGTATACAGATTAGTGCAGTTGCTTGCTGCAGCAGCTGTCTGTTACTGTTGCAATTATACTGTTACTGTTTCAGTTGCTGTTGTTCTTTCTCATTTATCCTTTCGCAGGTCTGCTGGAAGAAATTTCTTAAGACAGTACCTTTGTACTCATAATTATGATTAAGTCGTATCTGTATCTATTTTACTGTGTATACATAAATAATAAAATAAATAAGAATTATACTGTTATCGCAATAGGTGCAAGAAATATCTCCTAATAATAAAGAAAAAAGTTTAAATAATGTAACAAACAACCTAAATATAGAAAAATACGCAACAAAAGAAGACCTTAATAGATTTTTTTAAATAGTTTAATAGCACTTGATAACAAAAACTGATCCATTCAAATAAGAGGAAGTAAACTTCCTATTTCACTTATAATAATAGACACCATTACAAACAAATTGTTACCTTTTTTAGATCAGAATAAACAATGCCTTCAGAGGTTTAGGCGGGAACTGAAACAGATCATTCTGGTTTGTATATATTTTTTTTTTTTTTTTTTTTTAATCAAGGTTCAACTTATTGTTGTTCACTCATCAACATAATCAGCCTATAATGTTTCCATTGTATGGACACAGGCCTCCACCACGCGGGTCCAGTGCGGCTTGGCAGATGTCACAAGTCTTCGAATTTTTAAAATTCTTGCGTCTAATTCTTTAAATCCTCATGATGTATTCCTTCACCATTTTGAGAGCAGTGGTGATGAAATTATTTACACAAAGTAAAGCGCCTGCCTGGGTTCGAACACTCGACCCACAACTCGTAAGTCAAGGCCGTTAAGCCCAGTAAGCCACCACTACTCACTCATTGTTGTTCACCGCTGGGCAAGAGTCTATCCCAAACAGAAAGTAGGTTACCTATGTACTATCGATAGTACATAGCTAACCTACTTACTAAGCAGTTTTAAAACAAAATCCCGTGAACACGATGACCACATCTGTTACCGCCTTGGTTCTATAGGGGCCGAGCTCTGCAAGCAGAAATAGTCCTTACGGTGTATAGATATGAACTACTTCGATGGTACCTATTGCTTGTTTTAACCGGTGGTTAGAGTGAGATATTAAAACAACAGAAATTTTCCCGCCATATTGGTAATTTGTCTGGGCCTTGAAAATCGGTCAATGAAAGCATAGCGTGGAAATGAGATTGGCGTTCCGTAGGTAGTTTGTAAATGTAGCCTTATATTTGTTATTGGAGGTGATTCTAAGATCTTTAGTAAATAAATCTTTGTTGAGTTCTTGAATACAAAGTCTGTGTCTGATCATTCTTCGTATGGGCCTGTATAACGCCTTAAAGTAGCGAATAAAGAATCTACTCTGCTGAGTTAAATTCCGTACCTAATTGTATTCAGCTGATGATTTTTAGGGTTCCGTACCTCAAAAGGAAACACGGAACCCTTATAGGATCACTCGTGTGGCTGTCTGTCTGTTTGTCCGTCTGCCACAGCCAATTTGCTCCGAATCTAATGAATCGATTAAGTTGAAATTAGGTATACGTATAACTATGTATTTCCCAAAACACGGGCGTGTTACGTAAATAAATGAATTTTGTATATGGGGGTCACTTCTGGGGGCATATAAGAAAAATTTAAATAAAAGTTTTAAAGTGTTGTTCATATTAAATGCGAGACTTGTTGCGAGGATAACAAATATTTTTTTAAATAATTTTAAAATAAATACATTTACTTAGACATATTTATGAAAATTGACCATTTCCCCCCTTATCTCCGAAACTAGTGAGCCTAACATTTTGAAAAAATACAGAGAATGGTTCTTTACTCATAGATTACAAGAAAACCTATAAGAAGTCTATGGTCTTAAAATAACATGAATCAATCTCACAATATTGTGCGTAAAAACTTACATTTGCAGTTGGAATGTATGGGAGAACATGTTTTTCAACTACAATGTTAAGTTTGTATTTGGGATAAATTCAAACCAGCTACGGAACCCTTCATTGTGCGTGGTCCGACACGCTCTTGGCCGGTTTTAGAAAAAGGTACACTTTTGAATCATCGGAAAGGTATACTAATCTTATGGTGATGATAAATCAAACACCTATAACTAAAACCCCCAAGTCTACACAACAAACCTCCCCGGAACTCTAAACTGAAGCCAACAAAAACTATTCTCTTTATAAGACGTAACTTTTTACGTCAGGTTTCAGTTGCATGCCAGCATCGGCAGCCTATGTTTGTTACAATGTTGGTCCAATGTTTTGTGTTGGCTGTCCTGGCTTTAAATGTGGAAGGTGCTATGATGAATATGAGTTGTCCTGTGGTGACTCCAAGAGAACTGGACTGGAAAGCGGTAAGTCAAGTGAAGTTTTGCAGTACATTGGATAGTGGTCCTAGTTCCTCATTGGTTGGTGTTGTCAGTCTATTTCCGGTATTTGTTCTAGGTTAAAGTACCGTTAGATCGTCAACAACTGTAATAGCCCAAATAAGGCCACTATTTTCTCTAACGATTGTACTCAACTGTTATGAAGTTGATCGAAAACAGTACGCTAATTTTAAAACAATAAATTATAAGATGTATGTGGTTTGATGTGATAAAGCTAAAAATTTTAAAAAAAAACCTGCGTATTCTAGAAAGAAAAATTAATAAACACGTCAATTCTACCACATGGTGCCCATAACAGCCCACTCCCCCTTACAACTTCAACCAACAGTGGACACATTTAAGGATGCGTTCTCAGCCTTACGGCAAAGAAACACCTTACTAACATTATCTGCAAAGTTATTTTAGCAAAATAGCCATGCGAACCGTGATATTCTAGAAATTGTTTTATCTTTATCACCAAAGTCCAAGTTTTAAGTTAAAGTTCCGTTCAATTACTTTGTCATGAAATCGTGACAATTGAGAACAAATCTATCTTAAAGTGATGTATTAATGATTCTATTGATTATAATTCTGTAAATACATATCTGTTAAGGTCGCGAATCATTTTTTAATCAAGATACAACCTGACGCTGACCTGCAAATTGCAAAAAACGTAGGAAAATTTAAATTAAGCGGGCTATCTTTGCGGATCCACGTTATGGCCTGTTTCACGATATTCAAATAGCCACTATTCACCGAATTAATAAAAAAATGGAACAGCAGTGTGAAGTGAGCTTGAAGTGCGCTGTCATAGTATCAATCCCTAGCACCAGGTGGAACGGCAGCTCACTTCAAGCTCAACTCACCTATGTTCTCACGGTAAGATTTTTACAGAATAGACTGGCAGAATATGTATGAAATAATCTGCAACGAGCACTTAATCGTAGGTGGTGAAACAGGCCCTAAATTTCCGCAAAGGTAGCTCGTGAAATTAAAATTTTCTTACGTTTTTTTGCAATTTACAGGTCAGTGTCAGGTTGTACCTTGATCAAAATATAATTCGCGACTATAACAGATATTTAATTACAGTTATAAGTACTCATATAAACATAAGAATCATTAATTCATGTCTCCAAGTTAGATTTGTTCTCAAATGTCATGATTTTATGAACAAGTCTTTCAATGGAATAAATCTAACTAACCTGCAAATTGCAAAAAAACGTAAGAAATTTTGAATTTCGCGGGCTACCTTTGCCTCTCGGCCCACCTTTAATGAGCGTAATACTCACAGCATCTTTTCAACCCCACAGCTCGACGGAGTCTGGTACCTAACAGCAGTAGCGACAGAAGACATGGTGGTACAAGGTGACTGTGCCACCGTCAACTTTGACCACCAAAACACAACCGATGTATCCATCAGCTGGATCACTAACAATACTGTGATGTTTTACAACGGATCCGTTGCTCTGATCCCGGATCCGAATAGCAACAGTTCTGGGGATCTGTTGCTGGTTACATATGATGGTAAGGTATTAAATCATTTCAAGGCAACTGAAGGAACACGGGTGCGTTTTAGTCAGTAAGAGTCTGACATGCCCTCCCGCTCCGCCCAGAGCGGGAAAAGTTATTTGATAATTCCCCATCCAAAAAAAAGGCATTGTATTCTTCCCTCCAGAATATAATCCAACCACACTTTTAGTAAGTATGTAGTTTTGGTGATGGTCGGACGAGGCACCACATGTGAATGAACTAGAGAGATTTATAATATTAAGTACCTATGAGACACTTCATATTTTACGTTTCTCTGATATGCATACATCTGCCTTCATTACCGTATTTTTATTCTTATTCATCATTCTCTTGCCTTCTTCTCCTTCTTCCTGCCCCTCCTCTTGCCTTCTTCTACCTCTTCCTGCTTCATCTCTTACCCGAATTATTTGGGGTTGGCGCAATATGTTTTCTTCTCCCATATTTCTCAATTAGTCTTCATCTCGGTAGTCACCGACCATCTTTCTAGCCATATCATCTTTCAAACATCGTTTTTTTGGTCTTCCCCTACTCTTATAGCGATCCACTGGAAACTTTTATATATTATCTTAAAATCTTATAACAATATAATAACAAAGAAAACATTTGTAAACATTATTTCTAGTAAACACACTCCAACTTACGAACAACTACGATCTCTATTTACACTTCATCGCTAATTCCTACTACCTACTTACTACTAATTGAATTAACAGCTATACCTACAGCATTAACGCCAATCAATAACTTGGACACCTTATGAGCACCTTAGTAAATTATAATCTTTAATTTCTCATAGTCATATAGTTTCCGAAAAAGTTGTGTCTATTCTACTCTATAGTTACGCCCGTGAAAGTCTGATTTAGTTGTTGGATCCCATTTTAGTAATTTATCATTAACTAGATGACCTGATGAACTTCGTACCACATGACACAATCGATTTTTCAGCTATTCCTATGAGTTTTTCCTAATTTTCTTTTTTTCTAAATCACCCAAGAAACGGGGCGAACAAAAAAAAAACAGTTGGTCGAGCCTATTGCACGACAATTGATTTTTATATAAATATATATAGATAGATAATTATTTAATTGCTTTACTCAATAAAAAGCTATAAATCTCGGTAAATATTAACAATTTTAGAATTTTTAAAAATTATACCGAGATTTACGTGGGTGGGAATTGCTAATTAATAGGATGAACAGTAATAGGATCTATCAAATTGGATTAATTCATTCACACGGCGGAATCAACCTTGATTTTGGCAACGTCAACTAGGCCTATTGAAATAGATTCGAAGACATGTGACATCTACAAACCCGCACTAGACCCGCGGGGTGGGTTGCAGCCCACTCCCTCCACCGAGAGGAGGCCTGTTGTCCAGCAGTGGCAACATTATAGGCTGATTATTATGTAACTATTTCCTTATTTTAGCTGATTGTATCAACACTTATCCTTTCAATAATTAAATGGTGATAGAGGCTCGTACTTTATGGTTTCATTGAAACCTGAGAAACAAACTGATTATGAGTTATAGTTGTGTGTTTAAAACATAACAGCACGCCTGTTATTCTTTCTTAACACTGGCAGAGGTGTACCCATGGTACAACCTCATTTTGCCTGTAATAGTTATGTCCTATGTAATAGCGGGCGAGCATTGTACCATCAACCGGGCATGCAGAGAAACCGCTCTTAGAGAAATGATGGACACAAGAACCCATGTCTCATAATCAGAAACATTTGATACAGTGGCTAAGGCACCTGTCCCACTTCCAGCGATAGCGAATAGCAAGTATGGAGCTAGCAACCAGAAACGAGTTGGCGAGCAGCGAGTGTTTAGTTTAGATAGAATGACTGCCCAGGCACTTGTACAGTAGGCATGCCAAGGGAGAGTCTCTCAGCGAGTGTTCTGCCCGCCAAGCGAGCGTCGCTGAGCGACTATTTTCTATGATAGATCTTATCGCTGTGGCAAATTAGTGGTGAGAGAATTCACGCCGGACAGTGTGAACAGTCAGCGATCAACACTATTAATATAAATATGTATATATGTATATTTTTACTGACACGGGACCTACATCTATTGTACGTGTCTTGAGTGAAAAAATACTCGATAGCTAGTCGCTTCTTTGTCGCCGTGGCGGTGGGACAAGTGCGTAATGTCTTGTGGTAACCCATAATTAGTATGTAAACTTTCCGATTTTCTTTTACAGATGAAAAGACTGAAACTTACTCATTCCTAGACGTGAACTACGAACACTACGCCGTTATCTTTGCTTGCTACAATAATGATGATGGAAACAGCAGTACTTGTGAGTACCCAGTTTTAATTTTTAGCCGACTTCAAGAGGTTCTCAATTCAATAATTTGGGAATTAATTTCGATGATTCTTTTTTGTTTGGTAGGTCATACTTCAGAGGTGGTCTCATATTTCTATTAACTTTGCTTGGGTAGTTTTTGAGTTAGCTTCAATAGTACGTGTTTTGCCCACTTAGTCTATGTGGATGATGTTATAATAAGTTCCTGTCACTGTTATTTACATAGCAGGTAGTGGTATTCGAATTTGTGTGGGTAGGTACCACAACAAAAGAGTGAAAAAAAAAATCTTAAAAAAAGAACGACCGACTTCCAAAAAAAACCAATACAAAGTGAAAAAAATTGGGAAGTCGGTGTTTCTGGTTTTGAATTTTTGTTTTTTTTACTGACTGCGCTATAGATTCTAAGTCTAAAAAACTTTTAATATTCGGTATAGAGAGGTACACAAGTAAATATGCTACAAGTTATGCAAGCAGTGCCCTTGACCGACGCTCCATAGAGAAATCCAAGGCTTGTACGGATTCCGTCATTTATTACTTAGTTACTTCCTTTATTGCGGTATTTATATATGGGACTCAATGAATGCATGATGTTCTCGTCTTCTTCAGCACTTGAACAGCAGGTCTCTAGCACTTCCATTGGAACTTACAAGTGCACTTACACGTGCAATCCTATCAGGAACCCTCGTCATATGTCTAACCCTGTCGACCAAAAGATGATGTGATTACTTATCATAAATAATGTATTAACATGGATGATTTTTATGGAAGTAGTCTGCGAGATTCAAATTAACATTGAATTTTTCATCACGACATGTACAGGTACAAGCTACAGAAAGCGTGAAAACTGTTTGGGCCTTATGACCGCCACAGGGTTCAAGAACGCGTCACAAAAAATAGCAGCTATTGAATCTAGAGACAATACGCCTGTCTCGATACAGTCTACCACGACTTGTCGTATCGAGACGCGTGACATAATTGGATTACACACATGGATTGCACGCTGTTTGTTGGCACGCATAAATTACACGTGATTCTATTTAACACTGTTTCAAGTTGATGAAGTTAAGTTCATCAATCGTACTTTTAAGGTCAAACAACAATGAAAATGGGGAAAACCGCAGGTTATCCAGTCGCAGTCAAAAGTGAAAAATGTCAATTACTTTAATTTTTTGTGGCAAACGGTAGTGGCGGTAATTTGCCGGTCAACTGGAGGCCGCGCGCGGTCGCACGGAAACTGAATGATTGGAATACCTTTCAATTACTTGCTCATTTACGAGAATGGTGACAAAGGTTCCGTAGACGGTAGAAGTATTTTACAGAGCGATAAATTCTAGGAGTCTGTTCCTGATTGGTTTTGGAAAGAGATTTTCTTTTTAATATTTTTTTTTTCAGTTTGATTTGTGTATTTTTTTTTTGCAGAAAAGAATTATTACCCAGTAACTGGGTTATGGAGGTCAGATACCTAGGCAGTCGCTCCATGTAAAATACTGGTATTCAGCTGCATCTGGTTAGACTAGAAGCCGAACTAGTTGGGAAAAGGTTAGGCGTATAATGAGCCGAAAGAATTTACATGTTACATAATGCATGGTTCTATAATGACTGTCGACTAAGTTCTAGAAAATGTAAGGAAATCTGGCCTACAGTCTTCTTTTATCTAGTGCGGATCTTATTGGCCACTAACTCGATAAAACCTTTTATGCAGAACTTAGTACACCAAGTGAAAGCAATCACTTAGCTTTATAGCGATTCTGATCAGCCTCGATAATATTATCGACTTTTCACCGGTGCTACACTTCATTTTAGGTACTTACTGTTGCACCTTGTCGTGAAATAGGTTTAATTATTAGTTCCATATTGCACTTTTTGTCATTATATATTTTGTTTTCTTTGTTTTTTTATAATCTTTCTTTTTTATAGAAGAATGGTCTTATCCCGCGTATTCACGTATTCTGCGTATTCATAATTTCGCTTTTTGTTTGAAAGCGGAAAACGCCCTCTTTCGACGCGACCACGCGTTCAAGTTCACCTAACAAAAAGTGACATAATCGCGACGAACGTGTATTCGCGCGACGATTGCTTTTAAATAGAACGCGGCCTTATAGTTACCGTCTCTTTAAGTCTCGGTCACACACAGCGAAAACTCGCTGCGAGTGAATTCGCAGCGAGTATTCGCTACCTGCCTGTCACACAGCGATTTCTACACGCGAATTTCAACAGAGCGGCGCGCTGAGTGGAATGGCTACGGCAGCGAGTACCTTGTCACACATAGCAAATGGTCGCGGCAACATGCTCAATTCTAATCTTGGCGAATTTAATTCAGCCTGTCACACACAGCGAGTTCCTAATCGCAGCAAGTACCTATTTGCTGCATGTGACCGAGGTTTAAAGATCCACTGAACCCTCCAAAGACACGTGCCTGGCAACCAATTTAAACTTTTTTGCGCATCCAAATTCCAATAGACTTCAAACCTCTTTATCTGAATAATTACTTTTATTTGTACGACTGATTATTTTAATTAAACGTGTGGCTGCCGTAGCTTTGATTAGCTTCCGACATTAGTAGTTAATTTCATAGAATCAGATGGTCTATATAGATTTTTTTGATTATCAAGAAATACTTAACTGCGCGATCTTATCGTTCATCGACTACCTACTTATGCCGCCGCCGCCGTGTGTATCGAATTTGGTAGCTATTAGTTAAATCGCAGTTCAGTATCTAAAATATGTCCAAAGATAATTTTCATAACTAGTAACACAATGATTATGAAAGATAATGTGTGTAAAATGAGGTTGCAAACGCATCTCAGTTATTTGCATATTGTTATTTTAGGTGGTACCGTCTTATAGGTACGTCACCAATTACACAGGACTTTGCACTAGTTTTTATTAGGTGGGTCACAAGACAGTAAGTTAATTTATAGGCAGCCTTCTATTGTAGAAGCCTTTTCTGTGTACTGTAATCATTTCTATATGCATAGCGTGGAGGAGTCGTCGGAGACCGTCCATGGAGTTTCTTGCCGGCTCTTCTCCATAGGAAACGACCAATTGGAACCGTGCATCTAGCTTCTGACGTTTCATAAGTGCCCATGTAGGTTTATGTGAAATAAAATATTTCGAATTTTGAATTTTTTTTTTTTGAGTAGCATATTTAGCATAATTTCTAAATGCTATAGCATATAAAAATGATTACAGTCCTTTCACAGTTATTTTACCTATATTGCATCACTATCAAATCACATTGGTATTTATTATTGTTATGGACTGCAGTAGAAAGGCAGTAGAAAATACCACAGGTAAAAAATACGTATCGTGCAGCAGTGCTCTACAAAACTTTCCATAAACGTATTCACTTTTTTTCAGATGAAATATGGAAGTTAACCCGTACACCGCATCTAAAAGACACAGACGCTGTCAAACTAGACCAGGCCATTGCCAACTACAGTCTTCAGAATACCCAGTTCTTTACTTTCAACAACACCGAAGACACATGCAGGGTTAACAGTGGCCATCAGCTAGACACTTCCACTCTTGTTATGACGTCGGCGGCTGCGCTTGCGCTGTTCAGGCGGTTTTATTGATATATGATATGACGTTTTGATTTTAGAATGTTCCGATAAAACATGTGATTTTTTTGTGATAACAGATTAATTGATTTTAAAATCATGTCGAATCGAATTTTATTATATTTATTTACAAATCATGTCCGTGTAGGTAGATACTGAAATTTGCTCCGTGATCGCACTGTCTGCTTTGCGGGACTTTTTATTTCCTGGTCTTTGTTTGTGCCTGCTTGTAAATAATTTGATCTGAAAACCTGAAAAAGTAAACAAGTTTTTGAATCTCATGACTTCATTTGGTCAATTGATTTATATAATGATAAACCTCATTTTTCCAAGGATTTTGTCAACAATTCCCTTAGTAACTGCATTCAATCGCCGATATTAACCTGTGTTTATGATGTTTACTGAAATAGTGATTGTCAATCTAAGTACTTAATTAAACTGTTGAGGTATTAATTTATTTTAAGTGTAAGAATTAAACAATTTTGTTTGAAGAATGTATTTTAATTACCTATTAGGTATCTTACAGCTGCAGTGATTCTGAAATTCACCCACTATCTATAATGTTATTATAATGTTATGTTACTATAATATTAGGTCTTTACCTATGAAATTGCCGTTCTGCAGTACTGGCCATTTGAAATCAAAATAATTTTTGTTTGGCTAAGAATTCTAATTTCAAATTAATTTTATTTTAAAAACATGGATTTTTTTTTCCAAAAGTAGTCATTTGTTTATTGATTAGTGTTATATTTTCATCGCATTTCAATCTTTTTCGTCATCATGGATACGTTAAAAATGCATTGATTGCATGGGTGATTACTTCGATTAATACAAATAAAAAATACATGAAAAAAATTCATTTAAATTTTTTCATACAAAACGGCAATTTCAAAGGTAAAGAGACCTATTATTATTAGTTATTTAATGTAACACATTGGTACTATGATCATTATCAACCTTCTACGTCACAGACATAATTATTTTGATCGCGATTAGTATTTTGGTCTTCGCGCCAAAAGTCTAGTTTGCTTTGAAATAATATAATATAATTTAATGTAAATTATCCTTCCTTCGCAAGCACAGCGACTTAAGATTTACATAAATATTTGTTTTATACCCAGAAAAATTCGTAGCTTTAGTAAGATTGTTCGTCTAGTAGAAAGTAAATAAAAAAACTTGAATCTAAATATTATAGGTACCTGTAGTAGGTCCTGCCATCTATCGGAAGATCCTAGCATTAGAATATAGATGACTTTGCAATTTACTGTGAGCGTAGGTAACTTTTGTACTTTGTCGGTATTTTTTATACGAAATGTACTTTTACTGCCATCTGTCGGAAGGTCTTCGCATTACAATGAACGTGACTTTGAAATTTACTATCAGCTATCAGTACCTACAACCAGCGTTTATCTTTTGTACTTTGTCGGACTATTCGTTCTAGTATAACTTCGTAGATGACGCTGTAATAAAAAGAAAATTGGTCCTAGAAAATTCTTTAATTATATAGTTTCCATAGTAATTACAAAATGAACAATAGGTACCTATTGATGTTTCTATTTTTTTTAATGCGTTGTGGTTTTTCAGGTTTTCCTCCCACGGGTTTTCCGATGATCGCTATGATGCATCAGATAAGTACATGATATTATAATGGTGATTATGGGTTCCCAAAACCTAGCAAAATGGATATTAGTAATTACTCAGTTTTTTAAATACATTATCAGTCAAGAGAAATCTACTGCCATATCTTGACGTAATCCCTAAGTCGATTTATACTTATTGAAAAAGTGTCAGGGAAAATAATTGTTAATCAAATGACAACCTACGTCAATTTGCCGTGTTATAGCCAATTTACTTAACAATTAATTTCCCGTGCAGTGGCCAATGGTGTAACTTTTCAAATGAAATGAAATTATTTATTCTGATAATAGGATATCGGATTCACTTTTAGATGTCCTATTAATAAAATATTTAAAAATAAGCTAGATGAGTTCGGCGTTTTGTATCTCTCTTAGAAGAAAGGCCGAAGCAAACTCAGAGGTCGCAGTCTCTTTTAAGGTCCAGACATAATCTTGGTCAGGTCATATGAGAACAATGTAGATTGTGTATTATTTCCTGAAAGTTCATACACTCAAGCCTTATGCAGATAATAAAAATGTAAGCTAAACTTGGAACCACCCCAAATAACTACAGCTCCAAACTCATTTTTCCCAAACACAATCTTTCGATTAAAAAGCTTCATACTAACATAATCTAAGTAAATTCTTGGCTTCAAACGGTTTTGCTTGAACTTTATTACTCTCAAAGTTAAGGAGTTAGAGGCTCATTCAGTTTTATAGCAGTTTTTACACGACCGCTGAAACGATTGGTAAGGCAGCCTGCAGATACGACTCGGTTTTGTCGATATGTAAATTTCTTATCTTTAAAACTCTTTGGTGTGGTTCTGTGGGCATTATCGTGGAGCTGGTGGATAATACAGTCAATAGTAAAAGTGGATGATTCCTTTGAAAATTTTTATGTAAATAAACGGAATGGTTGTTATTGTATTGTGATAAAAATGCATAGAAGTTCAATAAATGGTTCTTAAGGCTTGTTTACTATTGTATCAAAGATCGTAAGATTAAATAAAATGCAAACAATATCCGATTATAAATTACGATATCCAAGTTTTCCAGGACTGCGATAAGTTGTAAGATTGTAATTTGGGCACTAGTTTCAAAATATTTTATAACAGAGCCATTACTTAAATTATCGTCATGGTTGTCTCGAAGTACTACCGGGAAATTACATGATTCCTTCTTACAAATCGAACCGTTTCCTAATAACATGAGTATGTACACACCTTTACAAATTGGCAACAAACTTACATTTTGTAGCTCTGAAACCCAAACACGCTTACCCACATCCTTATCACAACGCCCTAAGGTTTGCTTCAGGAGGAATTCAGTTTTCCAGCTGTATTGTATCGTGTTCAGGGGTTGATTAACGTAATGCCTGAAGGTAAGACGATGAAACGTTAAGGATTGGTATTCTTACTTCCTTCAGTGAACTTGTAGGTACAGACGCCAGCAGGTCCTACCCAAAACTGTAAAATGTTCCCAATCAACTGTGAACCTTACGCCTTAGTGATAAAGTTGAAAATCTATTAAAGAAATTTGACAGATTGTAGTAGGTTGATGTGCTGGCGTCTGTGGCGGTGAACTTAAGTGAGTGTCAGTTTAGTGCAGTTTTGTGCGATTATAAAGCTTTTTTATCCTTTAAGTTGAAGGAAAATGATTCTAGTGAAGAGAATGATATAATGATTTAAGAGAAAATAATATTTTGTCCGATTTTCTAGACCGGATTTTTGTTGTAACGGTTGCAGAAGTTTCTTTCTTAAAAAGCGAAATAAAAAGGGGCTATGGTTTTTGAGAACTGTTATAAGCTAATAATAATAGAAAAATAATTTAAAAAGTGAAACATTCCATATAAAGGCTCGTACAGACCAGCGCGACGCGACGGCGCGACGCGACGGCGCGACGCGACTCGAACAATAATAATTTCTAAAAAAACTTCACGGTATAACAATAACCGGTGTTGCGTCGCGCTAGTCTGCACGAAGCTTTAAACACGTCGATGCTGCCACCCATGCGCGCCGCCGGCTCTTCAAACAATACACGGGGTAGGGCAAACAAGTATATCTACGTGGAGTAACGACTGTCAAATAAGATTTTAGCTGTGTCAAAATGATTTTTAATTTTAGAGATTTTTTTTGAATAGCTTTAAGATTCTCATAGCCAAAAGTAAGGAATTTTAGTGATAGTTTAGGTAGTTCAGTTAGGCGTACAAGAGATTCGGCAACTGTATCTTGGTTTTTTAATATACCTGTAAAAGTGATAAACCATTTCATTTCAAAAATGCGATTTGAGTTGGTTTAGAAGTAGGTAACCAACTTTAACTGAATATACAATATCATAGGCAAGGTAGTGTTCAATGGTTTTATCGCCTAAGCCCACGTTCGCAAGCTCGTAAAAATATCGCGCACTGGATTTTTTCAACTATGAATCCAAGATAGTGTATCCTAGGGCATTGAAAAAACACATAGTTGGATTTTTCAACTCACGAAAGTCCAGTGCATAAAAAAAAAAAACACCGGAGTGAATCTGGGCGTAAAGCACAAAATGGCATAAATTTTATATTATATACCTAAAGCTAAAAATCCAACTCCATAAAATGATAAAAAAATCGAATGCAAAACAAGATCCATCAAAAATTCAGACATGGCGTGTGTCTGTGTATACCGCCATTGTGTTTTTATTAAATTTTCGTGGTATACTCTCGATGGTACCTAGTGACGTGAATGACGGAAACGACTGGAGTTTGTGTACACTCAACAAAAGACATTATGTTTCCAGGCTAGGAATGAAAAACTTTGCCTTAAGTAAGCTCATCAACAGCCTGGCTATAGCATCCTTAAAACACCATTTTAGACACCAATTCACACGGTCTTTACATGATCTGACCAAGATTATGTCTGAACTTTAAAAGAGACTTTGGCCTCCGAGTTTGATTTAGCCTTTCTTTTTAGAGTAGTCCAATAGGAATCATCAAGTTTTTAAAATATGATTCACGTGTAAAAGTGTTTGTTCAAACCTACTTACTGAAATAAAATCATTTATCATTTAGTCATTCCCGTCCGAGCTGTTGGTCTCGGCTATCATGCGTGGATCCTTGACAGTCGTTACGGGTCGTCAGAAACCCGAAAGTCTGACAACCAGTCTTACTAAGGGGTATCGTATTACTTGGGCGTGGAGGTCAGACAGGCAGTCGCTCCATGTAAAATAGCGGTATTCAGCTGCATCCGGTTAGACCGGAATACCGCTGCCGCCTACAACAACATAGTTGGGAAAAGGCTAGGCAGATTGATTTTTGATTTAGTCATCCAGTGGCTACCAGCGATCTTGCGAGGATCGTCGGTTCAGCTTGCCTCACCCTTGATTTTTTTTAAACATCATTCTGTTCCTGTCAACTTCAAACAATGACGTGACTAGGTGGCAGCACTGAGACGTCAGGTTCGGACACCTGTCAAAGTGTCGACGCGCCTATATTTTTAAAAGTCTTGAGTGAATGATATATTAATGATGAACGACATCTTATATTTTACATATATTTAATGTCAAAATGCAAGAACTTTTGACAAAGTGGCGCCAACTGATGGCGTGAATTTTTATGAAAACACAAATTAAAATAAATATAATAATGCGATAATTTCAGTTCGTTTAGCGCAAAACGTGTTAGTGATTTGTGGTGCAATGCAAGTGACATTATTTGTATTGTTTCACTTACTCAGGTAAACAATGCCAAACATTTGCCTTTCTGAAAATGAAGTGTATTAGTTGCCTGGTCACCTATCGCTTTTGTTCACTATACCTAGTGAAGGCCTATGCTACATGTCCATGTCAGGTATAGCTCGGATTTATTAAAGGTGTGACTCTGAAACGGAAGCTGGTATAGGTGTGGGTTTTTCGGGAGTGTCGTTTTATTCATATTTTTATCAAATAAAGTGAAAAAAACCGAGGCTATTGCTGACTATTTTAGATTGTGAGATTTATTTCTCTGAATTTTTCTCGAAGGGAATCTCTTGAACCTAGGTTATAAATGGCTCGAACAGGCCTTTTTTGTAGAACAAAAATAGTATTTACTGTCCGCACAGGCTCCCCAGAGAAGAATTCCATAAGACTATAAAAGTAACATAAATAATTCTGGCTGTATCCACGTCAGTTATATGTCTAATTTTTTTAACAGCATAGGCGGCCGAACCAGCCTTCCTGGCAATTTTTCTGTGTGTGGACCCCACTGTCAATAGTTATTCCAAGAAAAACTGTTAACTCAACAGGGTCCGACTCTATTCCATTAACTTAAACATTGTTAGTTAGGTGCCTAACATTTGGCTATGAAAATTTTATTGAGTTTAGTCTTTTTTTTGTAAATATAATTACTATAGGTAACAACATTTTTATCAAAACTTATTAGGTATTTTCCATCTGGAATTTCTCAATAGCAGCCCGGAGTCTTGATTTGTGCCCGGTTGATGGTAGTAGGCTCACCCTTATTACATGGGACTTAAACATAACTGGCGAAATTAGGATATACTTAAGGTAAACCTTTGCCCAACTCTTCGGGAAAGCTGCCGCGCTTGTGATAACTGCAATAAGTATAATTTTTGTCCAAATTGAGTTAATCATAGATTCAGAATCAGCGCAATGAGCTGTACAATTTGATCTGCCTGCCATTTTAATATCTTGACGGGAACCTTTAGATTCCAATAAGGATAACAGCAGTAAGTCCATTTTATGATAAGTTTTCCGTAGCATAACAGCAGTAAGTAACGGCGATTGTTTCAAGTGCGGCATCATCATTCATGTTTTACTTCTGCTAATGATATGAGCAGTAACTACACATTGCGGTTATAATAAGCAATTGATGCCAAAGTTATTAAACTCATACTAGATATAAAATAGTTTTTGTCATTTAAAAGTATTTTAATATAAATAAATATTTAATGATTACACAATGAATGAATACTATTCTTAGGCTACACATTTCAAATATCAGAATTTAAATAAGTTAATAAAACAAATCAGAAAAGGTAAAAATGTGACGAAAAACTTTGAGCGTCAATAACTCGAAACGATGCAAAACGTACTTACTGCACTTATCGTTAGCGCGGCAGAATACGTGATATTATGTTATGCTATCATCCAATAATCCACATCCAGCACTTTATATTCGTAAAACTCCATACATTTAAATTAAAAACTTGCCAGTGCAGTATCCGGATAATGAACAATGTCAAAGTCCGGGATGCAAACGGATAAATATTCAGTGTTTAGTTAGTGTCAAACGAATTGGTAGAATGTCATGCTATGCGATGGCAGGATGTCATGCTAGATTTGCATGATGCTGACACGAAGGCATGATATTGCTTGTATCATTTGTGCTTGGCCAAATGTTTACTGGTTTCGGCGTTGACAGAATAATTTTACGGGTACTGAGACAGGGATATCAATGTGTGATCAGCGACAAAAGTCGGATCACACATCGGGTTTTTTTTTATTTAAAAAAAACTTAATTATTAAGCTTAGAGCTTCTGCATGGTTTCTACATATTATTTCTATTTATTATCCAACTAATATTAAAAATGTGAAAATTTATGTGTTTATTGGATGATTAAATATCTGGATGTTTGTTACTCAATCACGCAAAATCGGCTAAACGGAATTGGATGAAATTTGGTCCACAGATAGTTTCTTACCTGTGTTAACACATAGGATTTTTATCCCAGTAGTATCTTCTCGTGGGATAATTTCCGATCTCCACGTGCAAAAAAAGGTTTGTTTTTTGTTACGCTTTTACGCTAAAACGGCTGAACAAATTTGGATGAAATTAAGCACATGTGTAGGACATGACCTGAATTAGGACATAGGATACTTTTCATCCCGACATTCCCAAGAGATCGAGACTTATGTGAGTGAAACTGCGAGGCGTAGCTAGTATTATATAATAGTTGGGATGGGATATACTGTGCCACACTTATCGTAATCTTAACTAAGTACAACATCTTTCCACAAGAATATCACAGAACATTGTTTGCCAGGCGTCAATATTACATCACCAATACAAAATTATATAACACTTTAAACAAAGTATTAAAATTATCCACAAAATCAAAATGTCAATGAAATCACACGTTACATAATTACTTATTAACATTGCCTCATCAACACACAGAGGATCTTCTTTTAGGCAACCTTTAAAGTTAAAAATACACAACACCATGATACACACATCAATCACACATTAACGGCATACCTTCACTTCTTTTGATTTGTACAAGTATAACCTTCATTTTTATTTTTGCGATGTGTAGTAGCTGTCCTAGAGCTGTAAAAATTTCTGGCTTTGATCTTCTAAGATACAGGTACTTACCTAGTTTAGAGGTCAGGGTTTCAATGTATTACTACTTACTTAGCATAAGCCTCTCAATCCATATATTTCTACTACTTACTACCATTGTAATAGTTTTTTTAGGCTTTAGTTCAATAAAGATTTATTTATTTAGTATGTTTGTATCGCGTAATTCGTCTATCACGACGTGTTGCTATAAAAGTAGTGCCTTAAAAGTAGTTGGTTGTTGTCTAGAAATCTTTAAAGAGTGGCTTTAGTCACACATTCTTATTGTTTTATTTGATTGATGACATAAAACATACGGATTCTTTTATGGCACCAATCAATTAATATAACGATCCATGTTATGGATTTAAAAAGTATGCGTGCCGATAAAATAACTAGAGTAATCAAGGTGACGTGACAATAAGCACATCACGAAAGCATTACAGCAATTTCGGCACCTCATCGTTATCCTGCCCATAAATCCATACTATAATTATAATAATACTAGCTTTTGCTCGCGGTTTCACCCGCGTGAAGGTCGGAAATTATCCCATGGAAACGCCCTAGCGGGATTGAAGTATCCTACTCTGTGTTAATTCAGGTTATATTATCTGTGTGCCAAATGTCATTCAAATCCGTTCAGCCGTTTTTCTCTCGTAGGAAAAGGTCATTGACTCCTGTGTTAGCGCCACGCCGTCAACCATAATTATTTTGCTACGCGTAATTTTGAATCTGTGATGTCTTTTAAGTATTCAATTAAATTCTATGGTGTCAAAGCATATTTAAATCTAATTTAAATGCCAAATTTAAATAACATATTTCATTGGATAAGGATTAATAAAATACCGGTCAAAATAGCTTCGGGAATATTTTTTTTTTTTTAATCAAATTCTGACTGATAGAATTGTATACTGTGGGTCATCCTCGGTCTTTTTGTTGAACTTTTTAGAGGTACAATTCTGTAGAATATAAATTTTATGTATCTCTTGCTTTTTACGCGGCGCAAAGCTCACAGTCGGCATGATTTTTTCCGGCATCTTCAACAATTATCGTCATATTTCAACCAATGTACACAAAATCTTAATGAATATACACCTAAACCTTCCTCATAAATAACTCCGTTCATTGGTGAAAATCGTATGAAAATCCGTTCGGTAGTTTTTGAGTTTATCACGTTCACACAGACATACAGACAAACAGACGCGGCGGGGGGACTTTGTTTTATAATATTTCAGGATAAGAATAGAATATCAATCATATTATAATAATTGTAGTGATAGTGATAATAAAACTGAAGAGTTTGCTTGTTTTTATTTTGAACGAGCATATCTCTGGAATTATTCGTCGGATTTGGAAAAATCTTTTTGCACTTGATAGATCAATTCTTGAGAAATATAGGCTATTCAACAACACAACTAACAAAATCACTCTACAACCCTAAGGAGTCGAACAAAAATAAACAAAATCAGAAAGATCGCTAAGCGAAAACGAAGTAACAGCGCGTGCGGGCGATGTGATGCAACGCGGTGGGTCGGGGGCTGAATTCGCGGCAGAAGCTAGTGTAAAGGTATAATTTGTGGTCGTCGCTGCATGTTTTGTTCCTTCATATATCTCTATTAGCCCTTATCTCAGTAGACCCTCGCAAGCAATTTTTCACGCAGATTGTGTGCATCCGTCGTTTCTTTGGCCTTACCCTACTCTTACAGCTCACATTCAAACTAAGGTAATCCCGCGCGGGATGCGGGACGAAATTCGATTGTTTCAACCTGTTTTGGCGGTGTTCAAACTGGCATGAATAGTCGCTCGACCTCTTAATGATTAAAATAATCGACGCGCGCAGTCGCATCCCGCATCCCGCGCAGATTTCGTCTCAGTGTGGCCAGAGCTTCATACTCAAAGCTTTCCTGATATGGTTTTCATCGCCACCTCGAAGAAAAACATACAAAACTAACGGCTAAACTTTTTTCAAAGTCAGTAAAAGAATATAATAACCGAAAGTCACATGGGTACCTTTTTCTTTGTATAAAACTCCTATTTCACGGCATCAGTAGTAGGAACGAGTACGTTAGCTACAAATCATAATAAAAGAGCAAGGAACCCATAACTCGGGCATCGATTGCGATGAGCATGTTCCGGGGTCCAAATCGGCCCCATAGGACCTCCTATCGGCGGAACGTGCTGTGTTGCTGAAATTAAATTCGCCAATCGATAACCCTGGTGTAGTAGGTAAGTGTGCTTGTACTCTTAATTTTAGGAAATAACTGGAATCTTGTTGGCTTATGTGAATAATAGCAGTGCCAAGTTACGTGCACAAGAGATTTCTAATAGTTATGAGTTTCTATTTATGTGGCGAAAACCATTATTGATTACACCACCATTGCATTGCAACTGGAATAGTATTGGTTATAGGTAGTCATTATTCGCGTTAGATTACAAAAAGGTAATACACCAGATTGGTACAGTCCAGCCGTTTGAGTCTCATTAAGAGCGTGCATTCTGAAAGTGGGCAACGTCGCAAATAGATGTCAAATATTTCACTGTTTTGATTAATTTGCCAATATTACTGTATGGAAATATGAAATATGGCTAACTAATGAATTAAAATATTGATTATGAAATGCAATAATTAACACCGAATATTTAGTTTTAGATGTAAAAAAGGTTTAGGAAACTTTCTAAATGCCTTTTTTACACCTAAAACGGTTACAACATAAAATTCAATGTTATAATTGCAATTCATTATTAATATAAATGTTCACTAGTTAGCGATATTTCTTATTTCCATACAATAATATTGCCAAATTATATATATATATATATTTATATATATATTGCTGAGATAGGGGCCTTTTTGGCCTCGCACAGGTCGTTATTTTTTTTTTTATACTTAAGCTCCCTTTTTATTTTAATTTTTATATAATTTTGTTTTTATTTTTTTTACTGTTTGTATTTCCTGTGCGTGTCCCAAATAAATGATTTTTCTTTCTTTTTCTTTCAAATTTATGAAAACAGGTAAATATTTGATAACTATTTGTGACGATGCCAACTTTTAGAATGAACGCACTTAGCTGTTATCTCATGAAATGTATAGGTAGAGAAGCTACTTAATTAGATTCACGTATAAGTACTAAAAATTCGAGGTGCGTTCAAGGTACGTTTTGTTTCAAATTTATTTTTGGAGACACTAACAGATAGACAAGTAATTATACCATTGTGTCTTTAACAAATTACATTTTCCCAATAAAATAATTCCTTCTAAAGAACTAAATAACATAATTTCCTCCCTCAAATGAGTGAGGCCGATAATTCTATTATACTGACTCATTGTCGAGATTTTTCTTTGTCTCTAAAGAAAAATGGTGACCATTGTGATGTAATGGAGGCCTAGCGAGGCCAAAAAGGGCATTTAAGCTATTGTATTACAGAATTCTTTAGGAGACATCATTCCAAGTTATTTAGAGCGTGCCTAGGTTATTCGTCGTATCGTTTGAAAGGAATATTTTTTGGTCCTTATTTTAAAGTCAAAGAGGTCTTTTGAGTCGCGTTGAAAAAAATTGTTTATTAAAAAATATATTTCTTTTACTTGCAGCTAACATTTTTTTTATTTCTCTTGACAAATAAATCGTTCAGCTTTTGCTAATAACGTAGATTTATTTAATTCAATTAACGAAATGTGCTACTGTCGTGCTAGTAAATTGGCTAGCAATCATTCAATAGAGTGATGGAGGTCCCTACGTTCTGGGCATCAATCAAACTGTTGCTCAACCAATATCGATTTGACTTTTAGCTCTTTAATGTAGAGGATAAACGTAATATTTATATCAATATTAATAGGAAAACTCTTTTTCTTGTTGTGGTGTGAAAATATTAACTAGTAAGTTAGTGGCCAGGACCGTCACCTGGGCAGGCCTAAAAAACGCTGGAGTGACGATTTAAACTCGTTCCTGACCGATAGGCCGGAGAAGGCACAACATAACAAAAATTGGAAAAATATGGCGAGACCTTTGCCCAGCAGTGGGACACCATAGATTAGCTAAAAAAAAGTTTGCGGTGGGGCTGACCGCCCAAAGGTGTGATGGACCAACCAATTATTTGTTTGTGCCCCTAAATTTATTGAACATTATGTCATTTAAAATTCCAGTTAGCTTCTCAGATTATTGCCAAACTTTTTCTTAATCCTTTTCATACCAATAAAGGACCTTGGACATCTTACATTTGCAACTTACAAGAACATTTAGAAATCGGCTCCAAGCTTCACACTATTGTCCAGTAGCATTCTGTTCTACATAAGTACAGTCTGCTTTATCCTATTCAGTTACATTATCCGTTGTTCTAGCATTAAGTATCTAATATATAAACGCTTCTCTTGGTTCCTATGTAATTTGCATTCTCCTATATACGAGTACAATGTGTTAGGTGAATTGTTTGGCTGTTTGCATTCAAGTTTCATTGCCATCTTGGCCCGGGATTATACCCGATTTCTCAGTCACTCCGTGCATATTTCCCCCATGGTTTTCGGAACGAAGTTTCTTAACGCGGCTTGCGGTAGGAGTAATCTAGCAGAAATCGTCACATAACGAAAGAGCTCCATGGGAACATAGATCTACGTGATATTTATTTATTTATTATTTATTTTTCTTTAACTCAGGTATAACCCATACATTTGTTAGTATTTCTTAACCTATGTTAGTATACTAGACTAAAAATACTTAATTAACAATAAACACACAAACTAATAATACTCAATTACGCCACCTCACGGAGACCCCTGGCAACAGTACATGCACTGCGCACAGGCATGCGGCGCGCCCCATAAGGCGGCCTTCAGTCTTACTAGCAACAACGTTCAGAAGACTGTTGCCGCTGCCCCGCATCCGACGCAGTCGTGAAGCGGATCTTTTACGAATGATCGCAAAGAAGTCGTCTGTACGCGCTGCTGCGAACATGCCTGACGCGCTACAGAATCGAGGCAGCGACAGCAGTATCCTAAAAGCATTGTTGTATTGCACACGCAGGGCATTAAACGTTTTCTGCGTGTATCTGGTCCACAGACTGCAGGTATGAAAGGTCTGGCAATAAGCCCTAAACAGAGTTAATGTGATATTAATTTCAACTTGACACCTCCACGCGTTCCTGAGAAAATGGGTCTTGACATACTGACGGACGAGCTACGAAGTGATCATATAAGGGCTCCGTTTTTTTCCTTTTGAGGTACAGAACACTAAAAACAAAAAAAATTGAGACTTGAAACTTGAGACCATACTAATTGACTCTGTATTAATACATAATATACATTGAAAGGGACTTCGTTTCAACCGGGTGTCCCACAACACCACCCGACTTATTTTTTGTTTTTAATTTTTGCTCGTCACACGTGTCAAATCTTAGGTACAAATAAACATATTATTATTGTCTTTCTTTTTGATGTGTAACATCTTTTTTCTCACTTTTCTACTATCTGTGGGATTGATTTCGTGAAAAGGGACGGAAGTGTGTAACAGGAAGCCGGAGAAGCGCGCGCTATTTGGTTTGACCAATGAGCGCGCGCGGTGCTAGAGTTGGCTGTCAGATGGTACCAAGTACCAACCCATTTTCCGAGAGGTTGGTACAAGCTAAGCCAAGATGTTAGATGTTACACATCATTTATGCGACTATTGTAAGACTCGCTCGATTTTTTTAAAGTTTTTCTCTGGTCAGTTCTACTATTAGCTATTGTGATTGTTCGTGTAACTAATGATTTGTCAATTATGTCCCTTAACATAATTTTAGATGCCAAATAAAGTTGAAAACGATCTTAAAATTATGGGTTAATCAAATCTATGCGCGTGCTAAAATGCCCCATTGTTGTGCGACTATCCGAGGCATTCTTTGGCACAACTGTATAAGGATCTTTTGGCGCGCGGCAAAAATCGGAATTAATGCCGCCATCTTGTTTTTTCAATCAATTCTCACAAAACAATTGAACAAATGTTTACCAACTATGTCCAACCTGTCAATGTCATTCAAGCGGCAAATGATCCATGCAGCCTTTCTTGTAGCACTATACTTCTAGAACTGTCAGCACGGTCACATTCTGTGTCAAAAGCAAAAGCAATCAATACCAAAGGTTATTCCCATCACTACAATCTCTTCACGTTCAAACTTTGAACCATCAAGCGCAGTATTAATGAAAACAGGTAAGAGCCTTTGTACTTTTTTATTTTATTCGTCGGCATGTCCCAGCTCTCAGTGCAAACACTAGGTTCACTGAAAAAGGATTAAATCGATCCAATTCTGCCTGATACTTTGTTTGCTGCGGATTTTTCGACTGTCAATGTCCGTTATGGTGAATTTTGGACGGAATCAGGCGGCTGTTTTCGCAATTTGCTTTGTAATTTTTGATTTTAATGTGATTGGTCGTTTTTGCGGTCATCAAGAGTGGTAAGCTGTGGTCAAAATTGAGAATATGAGGCATTTCAGCTTTGTTTCTAAAATACATTGGTAAACTTCTGTATTTTTCAAATGATTATATTTATGTGTAGGCTGTGTTAACTTTCGAATTGGTTAGCTATCGGACGGTCTGATTGTCAATGTATGTAGATTATCGAAACGAGATAACAGATAGGGTGTTAAATTCAGACACAAAGTTGAAAGTGTGACTGTAATTTTGCTGGCAGCAATTTATAATAGTTTTGGAACAAAAACATGAGTCAAAGAAAACAATACTCTTGGTTACAGAACAAAACAACACTGCTCGGTTGCTCAAACTATGTGTGGTAGGTAGTATCTTCGAGAAATCTTCTTCTGACTTTATTCACAAGAAGTAACAGGTAGGTACTAGAAAATCATTTCTACATTCTCTACAAAACCTCCATCTCATCTCAATAGAACACGATGCACTCGTACGCTTCGAGTCACAGGTTTTTCAAACAAACACGATTGAATACTACGCCATTATTTTCCTCGCTCCTACTACTTCGTCCTTTGTCCACGAAAACGCGTGACTGATTCCATACTGATTCTGTGCACGCTCTGAAACGAAGTGCACCGAACCAGTGGTCACCCAGAAACTATGGGGAAAAAAATGACCCATATTTTTTTGTGAAAATCCTTTTGTTTGAAGACCCGCTTTTTTGGCGGCGCGATGTGAACAAGTCCGGATTGGTACGGAACTACGACACTACGGAATTCGATATCTGAAATAGATATCGATTTATGGTTTATTAGTATAGGGATGTGTAAAATTTACTCTCATATTATAAGTGTGATAGTGAGTCTGTCTGTGTTAAACGTTTTACGTTTATATTTCTGAATGGATTTGACATGATATTCTTTGAACGTAGCTAAAAGAAACACAAAATATGGTCGAAACAACTCAACTGATTATTAATAAAATAATAAAAGACAGAGAGAGACTTTAACGACGTCATGTTTTATGATGATGTCTTTATATAGATATTGAATTGTTTGAACGATTATCGACATGATATAATAAGGGGTTTTCTGAAATGACGTTCACTAGATGGCAGCACTGAGACGTCAGGTCCAAGCATCTGCCAAAAGTGTCAAAGCTCCTATATTTTCTTTAGTCGTGACTTATTATTGAAACAAAAGACGAACGTCATCATATATTTTATAAATTATTGTCGAAATGGAAGACCCCTTGTCAAAGTGGCGCCAGCTGGTGGCGTGAATTATCATGAAGACCCTCATTATCTATTATTAAAAAAACAGAAATGACCATCATCATGTTTCACGGACCACAAATATTATATTAAAGAGCTAACCATACCCACCGGTTCTCGACATAAACATGAAAAAATCCCTGATAAAAGAACAAAACTTACAGTATGTTTCAAACGCGATGCTCTTGTTGTTTTGCTATCGACCAGTTTTCGTGTTATACAACAAAATATCGCACTATATTTCCAATACACTAGGTTTTTCCGGGACAAGTTATTAAAAGTTGTATTCCCCACGCGTCGCTCCGGGCCGAGGTAATGACAAGTTTCCCGTGATAAACCGGGTAAACCGGGACCGGGTAAAGCTACTTTACCGCGTAAACTTGCTTTATAAAGTAGAACGATAACTGTTTATAAAATAAATATTAGTTGCGATCGGGCTGTTCTGCTTATTCCATGAAAAACATAAAATGGACAGTAATGTAAGCCATAGACGCTACGATCTACCGGAGAGGTCACATGTCGTACGTTCCAAGAACTACACAGGACGGTCTATTCCCATACACGCTCCGGTCGACCTGAACAAGCACATCTGCACAGGTAGACCTCTGCAGTAGACCGTAGCGTGGATAGCCGCCTTAAGTCAATGGTGAAGTGAGGAAACAGACTACAAAGATCATTCAAAAGTCGTCATTACAAATATGCGCCAAAGCACATTAGGAGCCGCGGCGGTCCGCATCGCAACGCAATTTTTTTTTTTTTTATTGAATGTCGAACTGTGTTCAGTCCAGTGCAATGACTCTGCGCATATATATATATACACTCGGCGTCACAAAAATCGCACCTCCTTAAGAATCGCCTTCAAATATTATTCTATATTGAATTGTATGCGGGTTGCACCGAAACACATCGCATTACAAAAATCCTACTTCATAATTTTCGCAAATTTTATATTAACCATTGCACACAACAGGCGGGCCGCTTCGCGTCGCATAACAGTGGCAACAAAAATACGCATGCCAACCGATCTGCCAGTGCGTTGCGCTGCGGCCCGTAGCGGCCCGCCTATGGTGTGCGATGGTTCTAGCCTATGCAGTGAGCTACCGTGGTGATCGATGCTCGGTTGTTTTTGTACACCAACTTCGAGAGGGAATTGAACTATTTTTTTTTAAACGCATTTTCATTGTTTAGGAGCTAAAAATCCTTTGATTATAAAACATCGTTTTCGTGATGTGATGATGTCAATATTATTTAGTGTCACGTCGACGCCACGTCGACGACACGCCGACGACATCTTTTGTTTTCTTGGATTTACCGAAAGGGTAAAAGAAAAAGGTATAGAAAGAAAAGAAGAAAAAAGATAATAGATTTATTTGACCCAGGTTATGTACGGCACACAATAGCAAAACAACTCAAATACAACTCATTTGACTAATTATTAGAGCCATTTATTAGAGCCTATTTCCAGTAGTCGGCTACAAATCCCACTGGCAGCTCATTATCGTCTCGTTTGCTCGTTTTCGCGCAGAAGTTCCCCATGACGTACATGTTACAATTTCATGCCAAACACTAATAGTTATGTAGCGGTTAGCACCGCTGGTTAGATAAATAGGTACTGAACTATTTTATAACTAATTGTAAACACTGCACAAGCACATTTCATAACCTATATAAATTAGTTACATCATAATTTCTCGTTTGACATCCCAATCTGTCACATACACATTCCGTTCACCATAGACACCAAACGAGAAGTATATCATTATCTATTGCTTAACACGACTAACAAAATATATTAACAACTACTACTTATTTACTATATTTACAACACACATTATATCTATAAACATATTAAATAATTCTAACAATTATTGACACTCCACACAAACCATAAAATGTACACATGTTTGTAGTAACGGAGCGTGCGTTCCTAATGTGAAATGGAACACTCATGACCTGCAGAAAATGATTCGCAGAGTTCAGCGACCTCAGTGTGATTTCTTAGCTTAAGACGATCGCACGCTCTTTCTGCTCCAAGATCTAGACTTCCTCTAAGCCCTAGATCTCTCTAGCCCATTGCTGTAATTCGTGTGATATCTGTTTCGTTTTGTACAACTTGTCCTTTGTCCCTTTCACTGTGTTGTACCGTTGTATATGTATTGAGGAAGTGTGGCAGTAAAAGAAATCGGTTAATTTAAACATCGTTTAATTGATCTGTTCCCTTAACACTTCATTGGTGACCCCGATAAAGAGCATAGAAGACGGAGCCATCATGCCGACTGGAGCAGGAGTCACGGCAGAGAAGCAGGATGTCTGCAGAGTCAGCGTGAAGCTGCCGCCATTTTGGCCAGAGGAGCCAACACTTTGGTTCGGCCAGGTTGAAGGTCAGTTCACGATCGCCGGTATTACCGCCGACAGTACCAAATTTTATACCGTCGTGGGCCAGCTTGATCACCGTTATATGGTCGAGGCTAGGGATATAATAGAGAACCCGCCGGCCCAAGACAAGTACGCAAAGCTGAAGGCCGAGCTTATACGTAGGCTCTCTGATTCGCGCGAAAAAAGGGTGCAGCAAATCCTCACCCACGAGGAGCTAGGCGACCGGAAACCCTCGCAATTTTTGCGCCACCTTCAAACCCTGGCCGGACCAAATATGCCAGAAGCATTTCTGTCCACGTTGTGGGCAAGCAGACTGCCAACCAACATCCAGACGGTCATTGCGTCACAGCCTAATCTCGCTCTCCAGTCTATCGCAGATTTAGCCGACCGCGTGCACGAGATTGCGCCAACGCCCGCACCGGCGCTCACATCACCTCCCGCCGTGGCAAGCACGAGCACCAGCAGCGAAATCAGCGAGCTGAAACAATGCATAGCAGAGTTAGCAAAGCAAGTGGCGGCCCTTTCAACACGTGGTCAGGTACATCACCGATCGCGATCATCCGACAGGTTTAGGCGTGGTAGCAGAGACACGACCCCAGGCCGCCGCAGCCGCAGCCGCTCGCTCTCCAGATCCTCGTGGAACGATGAGCACTGCTGGTACCACAATAATTTCGGTGACAGGGCCAAGCGGTGCGACCAGCCATGCACGTTCGCGGGAAATGCCGCCGGCAGCCGGAAGTAGCGGCAAATGGCTGCCCTAACAAACCACGCCGCCTATTCGTTACGGATCGGGCCACTAAAACCACGTTTCTAGTGGACACGGGGTCCGATCTTTGCGTGTATCCACGGTCATTGTTACAGCAGCGGCACAGCAAGACGGCATACCAGCTTTTCGCGGCCAACGGAACCGCCATCGACACATACGGTTGGGTCGAGTTACACTTAAACCTAGGGCTCCGCCGTGTCTATTCATGGAAGTTCGTGGTCGCGGACGTCACAAAACCCATCATAGGCGCTGACTTCCTGGCGGATTACAACCTGCTCATCGATTTAAAAAATTACCGCCTCATAGACGGGCTAACACAGCTGTCCTCCACGGCGTCATCAGCAGCCGGTTCAGCAGCTGACATTGCCTCCGTCAAGTCCATTGGTGGTAGCACGGAATATCATGAGCTCCTTCGGCAGTACCCGGAGATCACACGCCCTGCGGGAAAACAAAGACAGGTTTGTCACACCACTGTGCATCATATCCGTACCACCCCGGGCCCTCCTATTTTCAGCCGACCACGCCGTCTCGCACCAGACAAGCTCAAGGTGGCTCAGAAGGAGTTTGAAGCGATGCTAGCGAACGGCACAGCACGTCCCTCGGAGAGCTCATGGTCGTCCCCTCTTCACCTCGCTCCCAAGAAGGACAACAGCTGGCGGCCATGTGGTGACTACAGGGCACTTAATGCCCGCACCGTCCCGGACAGATATCCCATCCCGCACATACAGGACTTCTCTCATCAGCTGGCTGGCAGCAGAATTTACAGCAAAATTGACCTCATAAAAGCGTATAACCAGATACCTGTTCAGTCAGCTGACATCCACAAGACTGCGATCACCACTCCGTTCGGATTGTATGAATTCCCATACATGACGTTTGGTCTTAGGAATGCAGCGCAGACGTTCCAGCGGTTTATGGACGAGGTGCTCCGTGGGCTGTCATTCTGCTACTGCTATTTAGACGACATTCTCCTGTTCTCAGAGACGGCAGCCCAGCACACTGAACATCTACACCAACTCCTGAAGAGGCTGTCAGACTATGGCATCCTGATCAACTCCGCAAAGTGTGAGTTCGGCCGGACCTCCATCACCTTTCTAGGGCACGAGCTGTCCGCAGAAGGTGTTCGTCCCCTACCGGAGAAGGTGCAGGCGATCCAGGACTACCCGGCTCCAAAGACCGTCAAGGAGATGCGTCGATTCCTGGGTATGTTCAATTTCTACCGCCGCTTTGTCCCAGAAGCCGCTCGCTTGCAGTCACCGCTTAATGTCGTCCTCACAGGCCCTAAAACCACAGGAAATACGCCAATTAACATGATACAAGAAATGCTACACGCTTTTACTGCTTGCAAACATGGTCTGTCCCAGGCTGCCTTGCTAGCACACCCAAACCCCAATGCTGAGCTTGCCTTATTCACAGATGCATCGGACACCTCAATAGGCGCAGTGCTGCAGCAGAAGACAGGAGACGCATGGCAACCAACAGCATTTTTCTCCAGGCGTTTGTCCGCTTCACAGAAGAAGTACAGCCCGTATGACAGGGAGCTCTTAGCCATCTACGACGCAGTCCGATACTTCCGGCACATGATTGAAGGTAGGCACTTCACCATCTACACGGATCACAAACCCCTGTCATACGCGTATGCGCGCAGCCGGGAAAATTGCTCACCAAGGCAGTTCCGCTACCTGGACTACATAGCACAATTCACGACGGACATCCAGTTTGTTGCAGGCAAAGACAATGTCGTGGCGGACGCGCTGTCGCGTGTGGAAGAGATGACATTGCCTACACTCAACTACACAGCCCTTGCACATTCCCAGCAGAGTGATCCTGAACTGCAAAGCCTCCTGACAAACAACAGCACGTCACTTAAACTAGGGAGAGTGCGTTACACAAAGTCAGATGCCGAGCTAATCTGTGATGTCTCCACTGGTAATACCCGCCCTTATGTTACAGAACCCTTCAGAAGGCAGGTGTTCCAGAAACTCCATCAGCTGAGCCACCCTGGCAGACAGGCCACGGTCAAACTGATTTCCGCACGCTTCATTTGGCCTGGCCTGAAGAAGGACTGCAGGGCCTGGACCAGAGAGTGTATAGAGTGCCAGAGAAACAAAGTCTCACGGCACACATCCTCTCCAACCTCTCCGTTTTCTGTTCCTTCCCAACGTTTTTCACATGTCCACATGGACATAGTAGGGCCGCTAAATATTAGTAATGGTTACAGATATTGCTTCACCGTCATCGACCGCTTCACTCGCTGGCCTGAGGCATATCCCATCGCCGACATCACGGCTGAGACATGCGCCCGCACCTTCATTGCTGGCTGGGTATCTCGCTTCGGTTGCCCCCATCGCATCACTACTGACAGGGGCAAGCAGTTCGAGAGCAAGCTGTTTCACGCCATCGCAGCGCTCCTCGGTAGCCAGCATCGGCCAACCACGGCGTACCACCCAGCCTGCAACGGCATGGTCGAACGCCTGCACCGCCAGCTGAAGGCGGCCATCCGATGCCACACGGACACCAACTGGTCCGAGGCTCTTCCTCTGGTGCTTCTGGGCATCCGCAGCGCCTGGAAAGAGGACATAAGGGGGTCAGCAGCCGAGTTAGTCTACGGAGAGCCCCTAAGACTCCCAGGGGAGTTCATAAACCCAACACTCACCGGCACCGTAGACTACACCGACTTCGCGGCGAGACTTCGACACCAGATGGCGAAGCTGTCACCAGAACCGGCGAGTCGACACGGTGAGAAGCCGTTCTACGTGCCCAGCGGTTTGGCGTCGGCAACACACGTCTTCCTGCGTCATGACGCCGTGCGCCGACCACTCGACCCACCATACACCGGGCCGTTCAAAGTACTGCAAAGGGGAGAGAAAACATTTAAAATAGAGGTCAAGAGCAAGGAAACCACAGTCTCAATAGATAGGTTGAAGCCCGCTTACCTCAACAACGAGAACGGCTGCATTCCTAGCACGACGACAACACCAACGGTCACACACGCGACCCCGCCGACAAACACCGCCGGCGAGAGAAAAACCCGCTCCGGCAGAACTGTACACTTCCCGGATTACTATCGCCCGTAATTTACCAACCACGGTCTCAGGGGGGGAGTAGTGTAGCGGTTAGCACCGCTGGTTAGATAAATAGGTACTGAACTATTTTATAACTAATTGTAAACACTGCACAAGCACATTTCATAACCTATATTAGTTACATCATAATTTCTCGTTTGACATCCCAATCTGTCACATACACATTCCGTTCACCATAGACACCAAACGAGAAGTATATCATTATCTATTGCTTAACACGACTAACAAAATATATTAACAACTACTACTTATTTACTATATTTACAACACACATTATATCTATAAACATAATTAAATAATTCTAACAATTATTGACACTCCACACAAACCATAAAATGTACACATGTTTGTAGTAACGGAGCGTGCGTTCCTAATGTGAAATGGAACACTCATGACCTGCAGAAAATGATTCGCAGAGTTCAGCGACCTCAGTGTGATTTCTTAGCTTAAGACGATCGCACGCTCTTTCAACTCCAAGATCTAGACTTCCTCTAAGCCCTAGATCTCTCTAGCCCATTGCTGTAATTCGTGTGATATCTGTTTCGTTTTGTACAACTTGTCCTTTGTCCCTTTCATTGTGTTGTACCGTTGTATATGTATTGAGGAAGTGTGGCAGTAAAAGAAATCGGTTAATTTAAACATCGTTTAATTGATCTGTTCCCTTAACACTTCAGTTAATAATATCTGATAATAAATTTATGTCAATAAATTAAGACAGTATATAAACAAATTGGCATGGCTATAGAAATATCCTCATACATGGTCTCCACCTCATCGTCGGGGTGTGACGAGGTTGGGGCGTAAACCTGTACGACCTTCAGCGAATATCTTGTGGATATTCAGAGTATTTAAGCATTGCCCTATCCGATGATGTCCAAACATACCCTACGCTCGACAGTTGCACTTGCGACCAACTAGGTTGTCCTTGATTGGGTGCTTAAAACAATAATCTAGATGTGCACTGGAGATAGTTGTAATCAAATAGCACAAACACTAATTCGCAGACAAAGAGCTGCCTATTTCGAAAATTAAACAAGTAGGTAGGTACAGTACAACTAATGTCCCTCGAGAATTACATTTCCGAATACAAACAGGTTTCCTCCCATTTTTAAAATACATGAAGTTAAAAGAGTATTAAGAACTCTATATCCCACCAAAAACATTTTCATGTAAAATATTAAGACGAGACCATATGGCTCGCACTGTCAAAAAGTTATCAGATCTCATGTGCTCTACATGAGACAAGCAAGCTTCTAACTCTACACGCCCTAACTCTACAAGCCCTAACTTCACACATTCTACACCTTAGTCAAAATATGTGCTATAGCTTTTTGACAGTGCAAGCCATATGGTCTCGTCTTGGCAACGTTTTACATGAATATGTAAGTTGCTTATATTTTTACCCATAAAAACTGCCATCCCCTAATTTAAAGGGTGGGGGGTGATTTACAAAAAATCCTGAAATATGTATTTTATTATTTATAACTAGGAGTCCCTGTGTCAATTTTCAGACCTCTAGCATCAAAATTTGCGGAAGTCTTATACAGACTTGCATCCCCTAGTCTAAGGGGTTGTGGGGTTAAAAGTTCCAAGTTTTTGTTTTTTATGTTTTGTTTGTTTACTTATAGTAGCTTACATACCAAATTTCAGCTTTCTAGGACTTCAGAAAGCATCGGTAAGATCATCAGTGATTGAATCAGTTGACGAAATCGGGGTTTTTTAGATAGATATCAATAAAATCTAAAGTATAAGAGCTATGCAATTGAAACTTTAAATATTGAATAAGTCTACTATTGACATCATATCCCGAGAATTTTGTTTATCTGGTATAATCCGTATATCCGCATTGGCAAAATTCGTAAACCCGATCACCTTCTGAACTGAGTGGCGCGTTCAAAATTATCAATATTTATATTTACTGCTTTAGGTGAAAATGATCTTTACGCAAACGCACTAACTTGTGAAGACATAATCCAATACATTCGTAAAATTGAAATAAATGAATGCAAATTTTCAAATTTATGCTACATGTAAGTTGTGTCGTACTGTAGTGCCCTTGCGCTTCGCTTGGCTCGTCTTGGCGGGGGCACTACCGTGCCCCCAGATACTTCCATTTGCGCGGATTGAACCCGAAAACCGCCGATTTCTCAACAAGCTGAAGAATTTTACGAAAAGTGACACACTGGCTTTTCGTAAGGAAAACTTTTTTTTTGTGTTTAGTTTTTGAACATATGATTGTCGTGATGCGCGGAATATCCAGTAGGTGTCGTCGTCGTCGTAAGAATGCGTTTTTACCGACTTGAAAAAAGGAGGAGGTTATAATTCATTATCATACAGGTCCTGAACCCAGTATAGACTCCAGCTCTCACAAAGGATAAACTTTAAAATGTAATTGGATGCTATGAACCAAATTATACCTTTTTGAGAGAAATAAATTACTATTACTAATATAAAAAAAATGTGTTCGTCTGTAGGTATGTTTTTATTTATTTTTATTTAGCACTTCTTCGACAAATACTTACAGGCAGGTTATGGTATGTGCCAACGTGAAATAAATGAATACTAAAATGAGTACTTTAAAGAAAGGGAGTCAATTTTTGCGTAAGGTTTAGCTTTTCAAATAGCTAAAACAATATAACTCAAAAATTGACTCCCTATTGATTTCAGGAATCTATTAGGGCTCTAATCAATTCCTGAAGATGCCAGAAATTCATAATCCATACCTTTTTTGTATTTATTGCTCCTTGTGTTTTTATGTCATGCGATTGCTATCGTGGCTGAGTGATTGGTTTATTACTCTTTACAGACCGATTTAGGGGAATAAACGTTTGTATGGCCTACAGATTGTAGTTCCGGGTCTGAGTTTTGCACGTGAGTTATTCACTGGACGAACCCTTCCCTGGGACAATAATTCATAGTTTTAGCTATTTTGTCATCACAATATCACAAAAGCTTCACAAATTCCTCAGCTATATGTCATAAATAAGGTAAAAAGTAAAACAAACATGCTCAGACGCCACGAGCGTCAGTAATGGTTCACTAGCGATTCAATTTCAGACTCAATAGAGATTTCTGAACTAGTTTCATATTTCTATTTCACGCTTAGTTCTCAATACTTTTACGTAGATGACTTTAGTTGTGTTTATAGGAACACTGAACACAATAACTGTTTTGTTTTTGAAACGAAACATGCTTTTGCTTTTTAGTTTTTCTTTCAATCCTGGTCAGCTTGGCCTTATGATATACGGGCCTGTGATTGGCTCTTCTAGAAGCAACCCACAAAGATGCACGCTTTCACACTATGTTGGTGATCCAGAGAGATAAGCCCAGAGGCCTATTTAATAAAACCGACAGGTGACAGGCAAATAATCCGCGAATTCGTCAATTTTACAAGTTTCGTTCATACTTTTTCAGCTCTAATTTCGAGCCAGAAAGTAATGTGCATCTTCACGTTTCATTCTAAAGGATATATATCTATAGCACACATATGAACTCGGAAAAGGATCGTAACCGTATCGCCTTTCGCCTTGACGTCAAACAGCACGTAAACAAAGCGGATCGGCAACTCCGATACGTCGACTCGGCTACGGATAGGCGACGCGGCAACGCCGCGCTTACGGCTCGCAGTAAGCGCGCGCGGCCGTAGTGTGCTGCAGGCAGGCCGCGGGAGGGGTGAGAGGGCGAGAGTGGACGAAGAGACGTAAGCTCGGCTACGGAGAAACGTAAGCGCGGGGACGACGAGCCGTAAGCGCGGGAACTGCAAGCTGACCACGCACCCATCGATTACGTTACAATTCCGATTAGTGTGCGTTGCAGTAGGGAGTTTCATATAAAGAATACTGAATGGTTCGAGTTGATACGATGACGATCCCTTTCCGAGTTGATATGTGTGCTGTGTCTTTTAGGCATCATACGTACCTACATTATGAAATTGAAAAAGTTACATTCGATTCGAATCTATAACCTCGTTCTCGAGAAGCGGATCCCTAAACCTCCACGCCATCGCAACGTGAAGACCATGTTCAAATTCGTGATCTTAGTTACTGACTTCACATACAAACAGTATAGTACAACGGTAGTAATAAGTGGCACAGTAATTTTATTCTAGGTGCATTGTCTTTACATACATATAATAATTAATGTATACAAAATATTGTAAAACATTTTAAAAGAGTAACGGTGGAATTTCTTGCCCATTCTTGTCCTTAAGGAAACTACCTTTGGGAAGGGGCGACTTTTTTTTTGTAATTTTTGACGTTCGAAAGCGCTTTTTATGTGCCTTTTTGAAATAAATTATTTTACTATGACTTTGACAACACCACGACTACGACTACGTTAGTACGACAAAACAATACCGAAAATACTTGTGTTTGAAATTTAACAAATTCCGAAGACATGTTTTCAATTTTCTCCATTTCGCGCTGCACTTGAAGCCAAGTCCTCATAAGTTTACCGGGTATGTCTGAAACATGGAGACAATGGTGCCGATTGTCTTGTACAACGAACTAACCTATCAATAAAATTAATTACTTTTGGCTATAAGAATCTTAAAGCTATTCTTCAAAAATAAATCTCTAAATTTAAAGATTATTTTGACACAACTAAAATCGAATTTGACAATTGCGACTCCACTTGGTACTTGTTTGCCCTAACTCGTGATTTTTTTTAAAGCCAGAGGTGCGCAGCGCAGCCTCGACGTGTTTTATATGGAATTTTTTACTTTTTGTATGGAAAATATGAAAAATTATTACCTACATGTGGAGTTTTAGGGAATTATGAATTTGTAAAGGGGGTCGAAATTTTCATTATTTTTTCATTATTTTGTACACCATTTTCGAGATATAAGCAAAAGAAAAGAAAAAAATATACAGTACCGTTTTTGCACCTGAAGTCGAGGTGATGGTGTGATTTTTAGTTCATGACAACTTTATTTATACCACATCTTCTAAACCAAGATATAAATATTCACTTTTAGTTTGACAATCAAAATTCTAGGTGAAAAACGTCAAATTCAGAATAGTAAAATTGCCATTTTCACTAAATTAATAACTCAGTGCCAATTTAGTGCTGTCAAACTAAAATATAGTAAAGTTGTGTCACTTTAGTCTCAGAATGTAAAATCGTCGTTTGACAGGAATAAACTAAATTTTGGTGATTATTAGTCTAGTTTAGGGGCATTTGTGACAAGAGAATCGGCACCATTATTTGGTGATAGCTATTTTCACGAACAATTAAAAGTAATTAGAGTGTAATATAGTACAGTTTAGCGGGTGTCGGCTGCAGACGTGTTTGAGCTTCTTAGATTAAATTTGGAGAGTTTTACTTTAATAGAGTGGAGTATGATTTAAGGGAGTATGTGTGATGTGTTGAGTAAAAGTATAAATACAGGTATAAAAAATATATCCGTGTTTGCTTAGGTATTTTTAGCTTTTATTCCGTTTCTTCGTCTGTGTGGTTCAAAACTTCAACATATTTGGTGAAAATCCAATATGGCTGCTACATACATAATTGAAATGTTTTCAAATTACAGAAATTAGTAAATAATTCATAACATTTATCCCTTCATTTGTCTTTTAAACGTGTAATGTGTCCTGTCCCGTTTACCAACTCATAACGCAAACAATTTTACAACCCGCAAAGGGAAAACATGTGTAAAAAATTTAAAAAAAACATTACCATTTTCCACCCGTTTATAAATTTTGTTATTCAACGCGAAAAATTGCCGCTAATTGCACAATAATCTGAGTTAAACACGTGTCATGTAATCTCCATTTTTATTCAGCGCATAAACCATTTTAGCGAGCGCTGTGCAAACACGTACAGGGCCTCCCATTGGACAATTTACTGCTTAGCACCCGGACTTACCCACGTACGATACCCTCGTATCGGGATGTATGGGTCACTTTGCTTTTTTTATTTCATGAAAAAAATCGCACGAATTTACATTCCGTCCCGAAAGTTTCGGTTGTACGTAAAAGTTGCGATAGAGTGTTTATTTTGTGTTCGATTGTTTGTGTACAAAGTGAATATAGGTGTATTCCGTTTTGTTAGATTTTGTCTATGTTATGATTACAGGGAACCATTTCACTGACGTTTTTTACCTATAGTTTGGTTATGACTAGCCATTTGTGTGTGTCATTATTGAATAGCAGGAAGGAGCTGAATTTATTTGTGGATTCATAACATTCTCTAGAAATTACGAAATAATTCCAAAACAAAATTAGTAATCTCTTTCCTGTAAAGAACGGTCCTTCCCCGTGGTCAAACTATTTTGTCCAACTGATTTGACCACAAGGAAATTTGACCATGGATCTTTCCCCGTGGTCAAATTACTCAAATGATTCTCCCTGTATATACAGTTATGATTAAAATTAAAACCGTAATATAATTTGTTCGAAGTTATTTAATAATTTTCCAAATTATTAAATCACAATTACCAGAATGGTTCCCTAAGATACATTAATTCCAGAAACTAAGTTGGTTTTTATGATCGGTTTCTATCATTTCACAAATTCTCAAGGGAAAAAGGCCAAACTCAATGGTAAATCTCAGTAGAACAACAACGGAGGCACCGTTGCGCTTCTATTACTGCACCTCTCGCAAAAATACACAAAGAAAAAAGAGAAACGCTTGAAGGGCACTTTGTACTTCTCGGCCACTTCTTCCCAAAACATTAATAAAAGGTTGGGAATACATTAACAGAAAGTACTAAAACACAAAAAAATACCAATATCATAAGCCATTTTGCTCTTTAGCGACTTTACTCAGGAACAATCGTAAATAATAAATACACTTATAACAAAAAAAAAAAAAAAAAACCACTGACCTCATCGTTCGTACTTATTTAGTTATCAAAACCAATATTCCATAAAATTACATGTTTCGCTTCCGATGTGGAAAATGGTCATCCTAGTATAATGGCATTCAATATAATCGTATTGAAGAAATTATTTAATTAAACTCCTCAAAAATAGTATTTTCACAGAAAAGCAAAACTGCAGCAGTACAATCATGTATTTATGAGTCCCATCAGAGGTATCGGTAGAGTAGCGTCTATAGTAAACAGACCACACGCTGCCATCTTACTGAAGGTCCGGCAAACTTGTAGCATGTTTGACACAAAATAAGGGAAATGTGGCTGCAGCTGCGAGCTATGTTATAAATTATCAACAATATGTAAGCACATACACAGCGATAAACAACCAGAAAACGGTTAGTGAGATAGTGTTTTTTCGCAGATTCGCAGTGCGCCCGCGTCCCTTCGCTTGTCACCATAGATAATAGTCTATACCGTGGACAAAATGATGTTGGAACGTCGGGCGTGATTGGATTCATAGATTATTATTTTATTGTACATAGTTTCGGTTTTTATTTATATTTTTTCATTTTTTATTATTATTTTTATTGTTTTATTATTATTATTATTATTTTGTTGTAATCCCCTAGTGGGATTTATCCAAGTCCGTAGGTGTGTCCGTGGCATCACAGTGGGCCCTATCAGAATACCATCGCGGTGATATTTTTTTTTTAAATATCGCCGTATTATGCTGAGATAGGGGCCTTTTGGCCTCGCACAGGTCGTTACTATTTAGTCAGTTTTTATATGCTCCTTTTTTATTTTATTTTCATATAATTTTTATTTTTTTTATTTTACTGTTGTATTTCCTGTGCGTGTCCCAAATCAAATATTTTTCTTTCTTTCTTTATTTTTACTGCATTCCGCAAAATCGCAATTGACAAAAATTGAGAAATGAAACAGTCAAGTACAGCAATATGGGATATGACATTTTACACTGAGTGATATAAATATCTCTTATTTTGAAGACAAGACTGCAGTGAACATTATGTTGAAAGGTTGAATTATTCTTCGGACTACTTTGTCCAGTCTGTTATTGAGCAACAATTCAACCGGACAATTTGAGTTGTTTCACATGGTTACTAATTTATTTCGTTGCTCAGCGTCTATTGAACAATTTCCTGTTATTTTTATGATGAGCAATTCAGAAATGTCTGTTTAATTAGGTAGGTATCTATGTTGAACATTAATCGTCTACTTATTTGTTGTTAAATAATATAAAAAGCTAAGGTACTGGAAGGATTATTTTTCATTGCAATCGAACATTTATTTATTTAAAAAATTAACTTAACAGGTCAACCCAATGCGTGTACAAACAAGTTACATTTACAATAACATACGAGTATATTGAAGAATTAGGTAAGTAATTTCAGAGGAAAGCAAACTGCAACAGTACAATAATGTAATTAGTTAAGAGTCCTGTCAGAGGCATAGGTAGAGTGGCGTCTATTGTGAACAAGCCACACGCTGTCATCTTACTGAAGGTCCGGTTAACTTGTAGCACGCGCTTGCACAGATTTCTGACATTTTCTGTAAAAAAATAAGCATAAATTGTGTTGGATAAATTACAAAATAATAAAAATATGGATTTAAATTCTCTAGAATTCAATATTGAAAAACCCATCTTTCGTCGATATTTTTATAAAGAGAATTTAGATATTCGTAGTCAAAACCTTTGCTCTTACTTGGACAGTTAGTATCCATCACACGCTGTATACACGCTGACTCAGCTTCTTCCACACATATATAGAACTTCTCACATTGCCAACAAGTAATCGTAGCAAGTGATAAAAATTTTACAATCCATAGGATTAAAAAGACGTTTAGAAATGGAGGCCACTGAAAGCAGCAATTAAAAAATAATATTAAGAGCCAGCTGTGTTCTGAAATGGTACCGTTACGTCACCGTGTAAACTTAATTTTATTCAATAGAATTAGATAAGTACCCAAAATTGATTAACATAACCTACACAGGAACTAAACGGAAACAAAAAAACGTGAATAATATTTCAATATAATTAGTGAAATGAAATGAAATGAAATTGTTTATTCTGTAAATAGGATATTGCAATCACTTTCACACGTCATATTAAAAAAAAAAAAAAAAAAAAGAAGAAAATGCTAGGTGAGTTCGGCGTTTCCTATCTGACTACTCTGAGAAGAAAGACCGAAACAAACTCAGAGGTCAGAGTCTCTTTTAAAGTCCAGACATAATCTTGGTCAGGCCATATGAGGACCATGTAGATTAGTGTCTGAAATGGTCTTTTGAGGAAAGAACCACACAGATTTGAGTGGACCTGTCCAGTCAGTGCAAGCATTTGTCAGTAATCGTAGAGCTCAACTCAGAACTTAAGGAGCTCAGTGAAGGAAATAAAAGCTGAGAAGTACAAACGCAGCATTTAGTCCCAAAAATATATATCATTCAATATAAACATAATGGGATCTTGCTAAAGGAGTGACTAAATATAAAATGGAAATAAAAAAAGAAAAGATGATTTCATTGTACTAAAAATAAATCACATTAATAGGAACAACAAAGATACTTCATATTCCAGAACTTTAATATTGTGATAAAAATATTCAACAATAGTTAATACTATTACTGGGCATTGTCTGTTACTTACAAATGAAAACTTTAAGATAATGCATATTACTCACTTCGTGATGTAACGACTCATGCAAGTGTGTTAAGTATACCTGCATACAACATAGAGTACGAATAAACGCCTCGTATGTTTGGTATAATATCTAAAAACGAAGAGAATGTCATTGTCTTACTGACTCTAAGAAGTGAAATATACCATAATAATGTCAGCAAGCACAGACTTACCAATACTCGGAAACATTTTGTATACAGTTTATAAGCATCTAAAATATTTTTATACGTCTTAAAGAACTTGTTACAATATTCATCATTCTGTTCTTCATTATTTATTATTAGTATGTTCTTAATCCATTCTTTCAGATACGTTGTCAACAATGTTGTAAGGCGGATACCATAAATTAAATTGAGATCATATTGTGTAGTCATTAAATCGCGTACAGCATCATTAAAATAAATTGAGCCCTTTGTGGCATACAAAAATGTAGACGGTAAATTAAAAATACTGAGTACAGTAAAAAGTGTGATCCAGTTCCAAATAATATAACTTCGGACACTTTTCTTAATGTCAATGCTCCTATGAATGTCTTGGAGCTTCAATATAAGGGAAACGTTGATACGGCTATGAACAATGTTGCAAATGATGAGCAAAATGTAGCCAGCCAAAGATATAATATTAGCAAACCAAAAAATTGCAAGCGTGATACCCGTTTTATACAAGTTACGGTGTATATCGTTGAATAGTCGAAAAATAGAAAAAACATTGAAAAATGAAATAATAAAGAACAGCAAAATTTGATACTTCTTCTCACACGGATTGATATAACTATTTCTAATTTTGTATTTTGAAGACAAGACTGCAGTGAGTATAATGTTGAAAGGTTGAACTATTCTTTGGACGTCTTTGTCCAGTCTATTATTGAGTAACAATTTAACTGGACGATTTGAGCTGTTGTTCCACATGATTACTACGCAACTGTCTGATTTAATATGAACGATATTCCGTAATTTTTATAAGGGCCGGTCTAGAAATTTTTCTATTATCGTATCTAAGTTGAAAATAATTAATCGTGCGTGCTGTCAAATTACATAAAAGGATAAGATATTTATCTACCAATTCATTACCAAATGTGTCCTTTTTGTGTATTTGAAAAGATATAAAAAATCAACAACGTCTTTCAATACAAAATTAATTTTTGATCTTATTTAAAATAATCTTTTTATCACATCTATTCAAGATGTGATAAAAAGATTATTTAAAAGAGCTAGTTTCTTCTTCGTAAACAGGGACTAAAATAGCTCTCTAATCCCTAGGGACTAAAAGTGTTTTGAATTTGTAATGTGGATATTGTTAGTAAAAGTTCCAGTCACCAAAGAGATCAATCACAAACATTGTATGAACAGGTAACAAGCTGATACAGCCAAACGTGCGCGAGCCAAATTAAAAACAGGATTATGAAAAAATTAAAAACGCGTGAAAAACTGTAACGGATGGTAGTAATAAAATTGTTACGATGCACTTCCATAATTGTTCAACTATAATCATGAGCATCTAATTATTTCTATGTTATGTCTTATTATGTTATTTACCTAATTGTATGTAAATAAATAAACGTACCATTCTTATTCATTAGTTGCAATTACTTATTTCTCATAGACGGTGATAAAAAGTAGAGTGTCCACCTTGGGAGCAACACTATTTTAAGCTCGAGTGACGTTCTTTGAATCCCTCGGTTCACTCTGGATTCAAAGAAACACTCTCGCCTTTAAAATAGTTGTTTGCTCCCTGGGCAAACAATTTATTATTTCACATCACCCGCTCGCTTATGTCAAATTATATGTCATGCAAACCTACCTAAAGCAAGTCATTTATGCCCCAGGCTAGCCGGGAATTAATATAGTAATGAATTCACTATGACCCGCCGGTCAATAATGTGATTTGAATTTGGAACCTCAACTGAGAAAATGATAATGGACACTTTTAAAAACGAAAAAAAAAAAATTCAAATACATCTCGCCCATATAGTGAATGCCCAGTTTACTATTGCGTAAGACGATTTGTCTTGTCCCACATTATTTATTTTTGAGGTTGTTTTATTTTCTACTGTAAGAATACAAATGAATATTATATTACATTATATTATGACATGACTGATTCAGTGCTTATTTAAATTTTGTTAGTTTAATTTAGTCAAAAGGATTATTATTTTGGGGTATTTTTTAGATTTCCGTACATCAAAAGGAAAAATGGGATCCTTATGGGATCATTTCTTTGTCTTTCCGTCCGCCCGTTCGTCCGTCCGTCTGTCTGTCTGTCTTTCAGTCTGTCAAGAATCTTTTCTCAGGAACGCGTGGTGGTCTCAAGTTGAAATTAATATTAAATACGTTGAGTAGCTGTATGGTCCCTTCAAGCTCTAAGAAATCAAACTTCTAAGTCAACGGAATAAAAAGATACGGCCATTTATGCGACATATTTTCATAATCGCAAAAAAATCCCGTTGACTTAGAATCATGAAATTTGATAAGAAGCAAAGATCTCACAGCACAAATAAATGAAAAAGTCCGAAAATAGTTAATTTGTGGATTTAACACAAAAACAAAAATTCTAAGTACAAAGTTTCATTTGAAGTTGGAGAATTGACCAGTGACGTATATCGATATAAGGGAGAACATATTTTACAACTACAATGTTACGTTTATTTTTAGGATATATTCAGCCCAACTACGGAACCCTTCATTGTGCGTGGTCCGACACGCACTTGGCCAGTTTTTTTTTTAAATAAAAATTGTGGTATCTATGTAAATCCAGCGAAAACAATCTAGCGCGTGAGATAAGTAAAATGGGGGCAAAACAAAAGAAGCCCAAGTAAAAAAAAAAGTCGTTTACTAGAATCTTTAAGTTATTTTATTTATTTCCCACTTCCAATGAAAAATAAATTAAGAAAATAACTAAGTTGTTGTCTATTTCAATTTTTTATCGATTTTCGAACACAACACCTGCCGTTTCTAACAAGGGTGTAAACCGTCAACTGTCAAGTGATCCAACAAAGTACTGCCCGATGGCGTCCCAAGTGCGTTCGGGAGGCATCGGTTGACGAGGGCATGGGACGAACGTACCCGATCGTGATTCGAATTTTAAGTTCACTTGAAGACTGATTTCATTCGGGCACATATCCAATTTGTGATGCACTTACCTACCTACTGTAGGTAGGTACGTCCATTTGAGTTAACGTAAATGTGTCTCGCGAACGTGTGTATTCGATACTTTGGTAGATTTTCATTTTCGTTATGTCATAACAATTGACAGTTATTGAAAAACTCTTAATTAGCTCAGTTCTGCTTCAGATTGCCATCGAGACAAGACAACTCATGAAAAAAGGACCAAGAAAATAGTAAATAACAGAAAATAGCCATTAGTCTACCTATGTGAGGTACTATCAAATTATAACTGCTGCGTTATGAACAGTGATCGGAGTAGGTAGAGCTATTTTTTCTACTTGCGATACGTTGTCTTAATATGGACACTCCCGGAATCCCGGGATTTGAAATATATAATCCGTGGAGTTTCAAGTGCAACAAACAAGGGCAACTAGCTTCATATTTCTGACTGACCGACTTCTTGACAATTCAAAAGTGCCTGTAAATGGTTTAATTGAAATAAATGCTTTGAGTTTGAGTTTGATCTTATTAAATAACTTAGAAACTACTTTGTAAAAAGCTATTCACGTCTTAAGGAATTATGGACACATATCCCTCCTCCCCTCCGACGGGTAAGTATAAGATGGACACGTTTCAGGTTAATGAAATTAAAAACTTTATTTTTTTAATATATATTTTTTTAATTTTCTGTAACAATTTTGTATAAACTAGTCATGTCGCGCGTTACACTTGAGCGGCAACATCGCGCGTGTGTGCATTGGAAATTAGCAACGCGTCGCTGATGTTAGTTTGACAACGTCGTGCGCTAACTACCAATACATAAGACAAGCTTTCTTTTATCCTTGTTAATAAAAAATCAATTAATATTTTTTCGAATCTCGGAGTTTCAATAAGAATCCCGGGGAATGTCCATATTAACATCAACGTTTGCGGTCATTGAATCAAAATAGCTCTACCTACTACGATCACTGGTTATGAATCTAGACTTTACCGTTTTTGGGAATTAAAAAGCCCTTTAAAACTGTTCGCGACGATGCATCATCAAACAGTTTAAATTGCTTAGAGTTTTATATTAACTTAGATTCATTTGAAGGATAGTTATTAATACTTTAATAGTACTAGTAAGGATCAAAATTGTAGTCCAATTGTAATTTTGTGTAAGAATCATAAGTACAACCATTAATAATCTCAATTAAGTAGGTTATACCAGGGTGTCCAGTAAATAGTACGACTTTTTGCAGGAGGTGATAGCTTGGTAATACTATGTTAAAAAAACCCAACATATGTTCAGCAATATGTTACCGATTTTGAGTTATACGACATTTTCCAAAATATCGAAATATTTCTACCTTAAAACAGATTTTTAAGCATTACGTAATAAAAAAATCCTGTTCTAATATTTTTTTTTACGTCAAATTATTCGTGAATAGTTACTCTACGTATTGATAAGTCTCTAGTGATGCTTAAAAATCTGTTTCAAGGTAGAGATTTTTCAATATTTTGGAAAATTTCGTATAACTCTAAATCCGTAACCTATTGCTGATCATTTATTGTTTTTTTTTGGATGGTATTGACCCAAGCTATCACCTCCTGTAATATGTCGTACTATTTACTGGAAACTCTGTACAGTCATAATTTACAGTTTTTTAGTGCGTTCAGGTCACCTAGATCAAGACCTAGCCCTGAACCTAACTTCTAGATATCTAATCCTTCAGGAAAACGTATTTAATTGAGTTTATGTGTTGTAAAACTTTATTACATTATTCTTGCAAATATGAAACAATTAAAATACTAGATTTCTCTATCACGAAGCTACCCGGAACCTATCGGAGTAGGACGTCAGCGCCGCCTGAACCAAGAGAGATCTACCCCTATATCGGGATAAACCAGTATGGGTAGCATGACAACTATAGAAACGGGTTTTCTACGAAGTTTGTCGACGGATGAATAGACAAAATGACAGATTGTGATTGTTTATCTGTCATTTTGTCTATTCTGCTGTCGACAAAACCCGTTTCTATTGCGGTCATGCTAAGCGTGCTGGAAAGGTATACACCCTCTTTGAACTTGGCGTACAGCGATCACGCCCGTCCGGCACAAGAACCAAGCTTCAGATAGTCATCCCACAAATTGCACAGTTCATGAATAACTGATATTCATTCTTCATTAACTCACTCTATAATTAAAAATCACGCGAATGAATTGAAAACACTTCAAATTGCCAGTTGGCTGTCACCGCACGGTTGATCAACGCGTAAAACACAAACGTGAACAATTAAGTTTTAAATCATCCTCATTATCATAATCAGATAATGCTCTGTTCTGTGATATGTATATATACATAAAGCATCGATAATGGTGACATTATGTACAGGTGAATAGACAGAAGTTTTGATTTAAAAAATATAATATTCGTAATAATGATCAATGCAATCGGCACATTACATGTGTATGGCCAAATTTAAATACACTTACGGATCTCAAAAGCTAAACAACTTACAAAAATAGTCGGGGAATTTCATTGTTAACCAAATTGACTCCCTTTTTTAATAATCCGTTTATATTCAAATCGCAACTGTCATTCTTAGACAATTGAAAAAAAATGACTATAACACGGCAAATGTCAATTTGCTTAAAAATATTTCCTCTGACTGTACATTTCTTTCCCACCATCACTTTCTCGACATATTCATGAATAAAGCTATTAATCAGAAAAATAACAATCCTTCTCATGGTGCAGATAAAAATGAACTGAAAGACGCTGAAACTGTTATTGCCACGACTGCACAGAATTGAAGCATGAGGAGAGTATATGGGAGATTATACCACGTAGCGTTCTATAGGTAGCATTTTTCGAGCCTCATGGGATCGGCATAAGCTCTCTATACTATGCTTATGTACCTATTGTAGCAACGTTGCTAACTGAACCTCTTTGCATGGAAAAAGGCCTAGCATGTTTTACTTGTAAAAAATTGACAGAATTGACAGATTTTAAATTTGGCTTTATGGAAGCAGAAATAAAAAAGATTTGTGTTTGTTGAGTCAGTCGTCAGTCACCTCTTATATACATTTGAGTATGAAGGTTTTTTTTTCCTGTGAGCTATTTTTCGGTGAACAGGCACGTTCCAGCTTTTGCAGCATTAGTTAAGGCCCTGTGGTGGCATCTACATCGCCACAAGACAACTACGCATCAAAGACCTGACGTCACACAAAAATCCTGCATCGCGAAATTAGAGTTTACCGCGTGAACGACTAATATAAGACTATCCGACATCAATCGTTGGGCAGTTGCCCGCCAGACACGACACCCGTCTGGTTGGAGGATCCTCCCTTTTCTAATGAGGATGAGTGAACTTTACACCCTGTTCCTCATACCTCTGAAGCCCCTTCCCAGGGACCTATCCGGGATATTTTCTCTCATAAGGTGTTCTTCGTTAATACGAAGAACACCTTACTCACGTGTTGATACACGTGAGTATTCCAGTTGATCGTCTATCACCCAGCCCACCCACATAATTTTGCCTTTCTGTCTGGTCTAAAATGGTGTCTATCTCGGATTCAGATAGAAAAGGCCAATTACAGCCGTCCCCTTGGGCTACACCTGCTCCACTAGGCCCTGTGCATCACCAGCCCTACTACTACTACTGTGGACTGTGCGGATCCAACTGCCGCGCCCGGCGCCTCGACGGCGACGCAAGTGGTTCTGCGCGTGACCCCGAGGCAGCGAGTACAGTGAGCACTTTCCGGGTCTGCCGGCAACGCGGCGCAGGCAACTCTCAAGCGGTTCCACTTCCATCCTCAAATCTACCTACTATTTTTTTAATCAACCTTTTATACTACTACTAGCTAAATTAGTGTTTTTTTTGGCGTAATTATTAGTCTCGACTAGGCTCCTATCCTTTTTAAAAAAGTACTCAAACGACAAAGGTTCATCGCGTCGATTATCAATTGTTTTCTGCACAATTAAATTATCTTGGGATTTTACCTGAATAACTCGTTTTATTCTATAACCTATGTAATCCAGATCTAATTACGCAACACATTTTCGTAATCCATTATGATAAATTTGTTTAATTTTGACTGTTCAACAACATTCATTGCGTTATTTACGTTGTTGAGCAGATTTTTTTTTCGAACGTATGAATCAATGGATTAGCAATTTGTTTCGAAACGATTCAAATTCCGATTGATCGTGTATTAGGGTTCAGGGCACAATTCTTGGGCGTCTTTTGACTTTTTTTTGCTACACTGCCCACTGTATATTGCCCCTAATAAATCAAAGTGAAACTTCTGCCAAAGCTCCCAATAACGGCCAGGTCCCGCATAATCAGATTACCAGCTCGCAGATGACGCCGAACGATTCCGATTTGCATGCGTAATGCAGCTAAGTGCACTTTCAGTCGCCGACATTTTGTACTCATTATCAGAAATTCGATTCCCCGTTAGGTGTGAATGGAGAATTTTATTTGCTTCTATGAATATTTTTATGCTCGATTAATCTCATACATGGCGATTTAAATAATGATATTGAATGTTTTTGACTTATCAAAATGATTAATGGCCGCATTCCATGTTTGAATATTTTAAATTAATTCGCGCAGTGACACTGACATGTTACGATTTGACATTTCGCGGTAAAGTTCGGAAACCGCGGCTGATATAATGAATTAATGTTTTTGAAATTGATTGCAATTAAAACACTTTTCGGTGATTTATTATTAATGCAGGGTGGTTGTTTGTTGGCATGCTTGTTATAGTAAAATTATTTTATAAGTAATTAATTATGATAAACTGTCGACAAGGATGATTAATTTCAGTAATAGTAGTTAAGCGATTGTTGATCGATATTCGGTTCATTCGATGTGTTTCAATGTATTCAAACTTGCTCACACTTGACACCATTTTACTCAGATAATAAAACATCAACAAAACCAAAACGTTCGGAAACACTTTATACACACAAACACCAAACAAAGTTGCCAGCCCATAAAAATCCAACAAAAGCGCGGTAATAATAAAATCAGTGTAACAGACCGTTTAAAAAGATAATTTAAAAAAATGCAATTCATTCCATCCCCAGTCTCATCCCCTATCCTTGAAGGGTCATTACGCCACGAACGTGTGGATAATGTCTTTCACAGTGCTTTGAGTGCTTTGGAACGGTCGTTCAACAAAACGGTAACAGCAGTTAAATTTCGTTCTAGTTTTTACTGCGGTATCTTAAGCATATATAGGCTTAATGATCGGACTGTTTAGAGAGCGTGACTTTACATCAGCGTTTACATTATGTGGTTATGGCACATAATGATGACGCAAGAAGCTGTGTAGTGTGTAGGATATGAGAATCTAGGCGAGTACACTAATGTACGGACGGATCCGTCTTATTTGATACTATCAATTATTTTCTAACTGAACAGACAGCTGTGCTGCTGGGGAGTTTGTTGCGCCACTTCTTCTTCCCAGCTAAAGCACTAGGAAGTGGTGAAGAGTGGGCATTTTGGGGGTCTGTCTTATGTAATTTTGACGTTCGAAAAGTGTTGATTCTCAGCCTAGTTTGAATAAATGACTTTAGAATTTTGAATTTTTGAGAAATAAACGATTTCACATATATACCACAGATTAAGTACAGATGGGACAGTCCGCAGTTTAGGTATGAAGTTACAAGTTCGCAGCGGGCCCGTGTTGCTGGGCCAATTCAGTGACTGTAACGTAGTCAGAAGATCTAAGAGTCACGCGATAGGAAGAGAGGCAACTTCAAGGTGAATATAACTGTAACAGCAGGTGATTAGCGCTGTGCGACCTGAATTGCACTTTATTGTGTCGTAGCAAGAGTCGCTTTTTATTTAAATGATTTTGCGGAGAATCCCATCTGTATTAATCTGTACTTATACTAATATTACTTTAAAAGTAATCTGCGTTCGCAATTTATTTGCCAAACATGTAAGCAAACACGAGTTTCCCACTTAGACAAATATCAACTTTATGCAAGTGTAAATAAAGTTAATTTTAGACCGACTAGTACAGTTGAAAAAGTCATAAAAATATATGAAGTTGTAGCGCAAACTGAACCTTATATGAAGACATTACAGTGGTTTTTCCTAAAACTTGTGAACGCAGATTACATACATTCTACAGCTTTGCTCAAATCACATTCGTACGAGTTATGAAATAGTTCGAGTTTCAGGTGAGAAGCTTCTTATATTTGAAACACAGAAAACTAAATAACTAAGAATCCAAATACTAGTTTGAAACACGTTTTGCAAAATAAAAAATAAACTGACAAAGAACTCAGTCACACATATTACTGTATTATACGAGTGTAAAGTTATACAGGAAAACCGAAAGTTTATCCTCCCATAAGGGAAAATAGCCTTTACAATACCAACATACAATGTTCGTAAACTCTAAGCTAAAGGGGGGAACATCTAAAAACAGTAATAATTAACCATCTCGAGCCACTTAAAGACAAGGCCAAGTACAAAACTTCACTTTCAGAACTTGTAGGCGTTAAAATAACACTCCACCTAATGGGCCTTTTGGTAGGGCTGCTGTACGAACTTAAAATAATAAAATTGGAAAGGATGAAAAATGATGATGAAGTTTTTTTTCGTCATTGACATTTCTCGGGACAGCGGGGTGCCAGCCCTTTGAAGGACTTACGAGGGCCCGAAGCCAACTCGCAGAGGCCCGTTCCACGCTATTATCCCAACTATAATCCTAGTCTTAATCCGAACTAATATATATAATCCTATGTATATTTAGTTATTTAATTATTAATTAATTTATTTATTTATTTATTTATCTATTTATTTATTTATTTATTTATTTATTTATTTATCTTAAACAAAGTTCTTAAATATACAACCTATCATGGTATGAAATTCTCACTAACAGAAGACTTAGAATAATAGACAGCGGGTCCCAAACTAGGCATAGTCTGTATCTTGGTGACCCAAAATTATCCTAACTAATATTATTAATGCGAAAGTGAGTTTGTTTGTTTGTTACGCTTTCATGCTAAAACAGCTGTACGGATTTGGATGAAATTTGGCACATGGGTAGACCATGGTCTACCCATGTGCCAAATTCCCAAATCCTACGAAATCCTAATCTATTCCCCTATCTACCCAAAGGTAGTCCTTCTTCAAGTCATGACTTGAAGAAGGACTACCTTTGGGTAGATAGGATACCTTTCATCCCGACATTCCCACAGGATCGAGACTGATGCGGGTGAAACCGCGGGGCACAGCTAGTATTATTTTATGAATCAACCCATGTACTATCGAAACAATTCATATCTAAGCAGTTTATAAAATAAAAAAAATAAAATAAAAATCTGTTTATTTCATCTCCACAAATTACATCAAGGTATAAAGTTGACAAGATAAATTGTCGAAAAATTAGTAATTTGTGGGAGATCTGGAGTCTAAACTAAGCCGAGGCCTGTACTATAGATCTCCAGGCCCCCCATTTCATAACATTTGTATGTATTGTCAACAAGTGAAAGACGGAAAGAGTGGGAATGATTGAGAAAAACGTGGAATGATGTGCGTGTGTGTGTGTATGGTATGATGTGTGTGTGTGTGCGTGTGTGTGTGTGGGGTAATGTGCGTGGGTGAGTCTATGTGTGGGGGCGTGAGTGTGTGTGTGTGGGTATAAATGAAGGTGTGCTTGGGAGGGGGTGTGTGTATGACTGTGTCAAAGGGCGGGAAGTTTTGTTAAAAATTTGTTGAGTTTGAAAACAAAATCCCTTGAACACGATTACCATGTCTGTTACTGCCCCGATTCAATAGCGGCCAAACGCTGCAAGCAGAAATAGTCCTTACGGTGTATAGATATGAACTTCTTCAATGGTACCATCGACACAAATGACGAACTTCCATACAAACTTTCATCTCTTATTTAGTGCTCACATTCGTTATCTAGGAACTCTTGTGCAAATTGTATGCTTCTAGACCAAGCGGTTTAGACTGTGTGTTGTCTGTTAGTGAATTTAAGGTAGATTATAAATATAGAAGACGTGTATGAAACAGAATAGTAGTCAAACTGTAATTTCTATTTTTCACGAAACAGTCAAACAAACGGTCTCTTCTTAAAACTAATTCTAAATCAAGTCAGCATTTACTTCAAATTAGCGTCGTAATAATCTCGAATAAAGTCCTCAAATCATACATTCTTCAGAAATACAAATCGAAAGTAGACAGAACTTTTCAGTCTCCGATCTTACGATGAGTGATCGATATAAAAATAAAATATGCAGACCCAAGGTGCAGAGTGGGCCAGCCCTGCCTTAGAGACGATTCTCGGAGGGACGCAAACAAAATAACGTTAATGCATATTCAAATCTGTACTTGCCTTTTTATTAAACATACAGGGAAATGTTAAAGGTTACGGGGCTTTAGTTAGAGGGTCCCTTTTAACTCAGATTTTAGCTAGGGGGCGCTTCCACCCTCCATGTGTAATATTTTAGATGTTGAGATAAATTTTGACTGGTAAATTGAGTTTACTAGGGGATGTAGGTTAACGTGATGGGTGGCGGTAGTACTGTAGTTTATGAAGGAATATGCAGTTAGATTTTTGAAGAATTTGTAGTTTTTAAGGGTGAAACTTCTTTGATAAAATTTTGTTTCTAAATTATATAGCGTGGCTTTAAACTCCCAGCAACTAAAAGGCAAGATTTTCTCTTCTTTGTAAATCGCATAAGTAGAATATTATATTACAGAAGTATAATTATGCAGCAGCTGAACGTTCTCAAGATAATAAGTTGCAGAGGAATCTAAAACTTATTGCAATCACATGTTGTTCTTCGAGAAAAATCGAAATTGCAGTACTGGTCGAATACAAGCGAGCGCCCGGCCGGCAATGTTTGTATGAAAATCCATAACTGTCGTGTTTAGCGGTTAAATAAATTACTATGGAAACTCATTTCTGTAGTGTTATTTAAAAACGAAACTAACTTTTTACTTCAACATATGGCAACCAAGGAGGTAACTTATCAAAGATTTTATTTAAATTTCGATTTGGTTTGCAAATAGAGCTATTTAAAGTAAAGAAGGAACAAATGAACATATTGGCGCGTGAAAAATTATCGTTATTCGTCAATGAATCTGAAATTTATGATTAATTTACTCAAGTTATATTTATTTGCATTATTTGAGATAAATACTATACAAGCCTTGGCCGCAAACAGGCATCGATGGACTCAGTTATGTGCGGCTTCGCCTCGGCCCACATTTCCGAGATCGTCCATCAATGTCCCAGTTGCAGGCTGCGACAGTAATGTACTATTGTTTTTCAAAACGCTGTGTTGACGATGAAAATCGACATTGCGGTAAGTGATAAGCCATTCTGTAAAAATAAGAAAAACGAAGGAATAATTTGTCAACAGTTCATGTAACAAAATACACATAAATAAAAAGTGATATTATGTTTTAAAAACCACCGAGTGTGCCTCATGCCTGCACCAACAAGCTCCAGTTCAGCATTAAGAGGGAACAGGGGCTGCGAAGAATTTGAAAAATAGGTATTTGAAGAAACTATTGCCGTCTTCTTACCTCAAGTCTGCCCCCGTAGAGTGCGATAGGGATAGCTATAGCTCAAACCAATTTTATTATATCACAAAAAAAAATGACGAAATCGACGTTTCGTATTTCCCTTTTTTCTCCTCGAAAACTGAACCGATTCAATTATTTTATACATTAAAATTTTAAGAAAGAGTACGTCTAGGTTCTTATCATTTTCATTTATGTTAAAAACTTTTCGAATTTGTCTCGTACTCCTCTAATCACGGCGGTAAAAATGTGGCATTTTTGGAGGGTCATATTTTCTTTACCGATACGTTGCTGAAAGAAAGGAAATAAAAAGGACGTGAATACAGCAGACTTTGATTTTATGAAAATAAAAAAGATTGCTCTAGAGGCATTATTCAGGAAGAAAAAAGGAGAATACATTTGTATGGAGAATCGCAGCCCCTGTTCCCTCTTAATGCCAGATAGATGCTGTCTGACGCTGGTTCTGTAATGAACTTACCGTGAAATCTTACCGTAAAAACGTAGGTGAAGTAAACTTGTCCACCTAATGCTAGGGATTTATACTCATACAGCGGTAAGACCGCCCTCTGTCTCATCCTATGTAAAATTTCAAAATTTATGTCTGTATTTTTTATGGTGCACAATATAGAGTATCCTCTCTATCGATCTATTTACAGCTTACTTCAAGCTCAGTTCACCGTATGTTTTTACAGAATAAATCAACTGTTCTCAAAGCACCTGTACACAACATAGGAACCAACACTAATAAATAAGGACATTTCCAATACCACGGGTTTCCCCAAGGTACTGAACAAGCTATAACAATTGAAGACGAGCCAGTTTCCATTGGAGTCGCGTGCAACAATATGTACGGACGTAAGTAATGACAGGAAGCTTTTCACTTATGATTGCCCGGGAGACCGTTTAGCTCAAATGTGACGGTTGAGATCGACGATGCCAGATGGAATTTAGGATAAAAACAAATAGAAATTGATTTTTGGTATTCACTGCCATTATTTTTGCAGTTCGCGATGTTTTTGGAAGTCTCTTCAGATTAACTAGGGTATTTTTTTTCTGATTTTCTACGCTCAAATAAGAAACAAGCAGACTTTATTCAAGACTAGTAGAAGTTATAATGTCTTAATTTAAGTATAAATACACCTACGTTGGGTTCTTATACTTAATGGAAAATACGTTTTGTCGATTCTCGTCATTTGTTACAAGAACACGCGCAAAATTTCGCGTATGAATTTTTTTTTTCCATATTCTTTATGGCACGTATTTAGGTTATGAGCTATCTGAATATCAAAGGCTTAGGTCTTAAGGGAGAGGCGTCAAAATTGATTCGCTGTTACAATGTATAATAAATTATTTGTGGATAATTTAAGAAGTAATTCGAAGAAGAAAACTTTACTGTTTACAACGTGTACCTTAAGTAACAGATATATTTATTAGTAATGATAAAGTAAGGATTTTCTAATCATATTTCACCTTTTTTTTCTACATTAGTCTAAAAACAAAAACTCAACCCTACATTTCCGCGACGTAAAAACTTTAAGCAATGTTCACTTTTAACGATTTTAAAGTATTAAGCCGGCCAGGGGGAAGGTATTAGCACATTTTATAAAGCGTTTTACCTCTAGTCTCATTTTCAATGCAAATCCATTGAGCTTTTGGCCAGGTTTCAGCGAGTTTCCACCCATGCACAGTGATCAAAAAAAGTTTTACAACCCTAATAAAAAAACGTAGCATATTAATTGGCCTTTGGTCTTCTGTGAGATAAATACAGACAGTCTAGATATCATTTATTTTAATACAAGCGTATCATTTCTTTGAACTGTTTAGAATATTGAAAATGAATAACTAAAAAGGTTTTATCAAAGGCGAAATAAAAAAATTCAAGCACTGCAAAGAACGAAAAGGGGCATAGAAAACAATCGTGAGTTAACCTAGAGTAGGTATTTTGGAAGGTCATCAATGCTCTCGACTAGTCGACAGTCAGTCGTTTAGTTTTTATTGATATATTTCTTAATTAATGTATTTAGTGAAATAGATGATGATTTATAACGAAAAGGAACGCGTAAAATTTCAAGAACAGACCTGTGAGCGTATAGATATTATGAAAAAACGAATGGATGTATATAATTATTTAAACTACTGAATAAATTATCTATCCCTGTATGGTTTCTATTTTGCTATTTTCTTACTAACCAAGTTATTTATTTACGCCCAAAGACGATTAAAAACTATTGTTGAAATATGGAAGTTTCGACGCTCATAACTTCCAAACCAATATTTTTTTTCCAATTCTGCTTCCATACAGGCTAGATGATATAATTTTGGCTTGAGATAATTTTTATCGAGAATCGCCATACTATGTTTGTATGGAAGAATGACCGACTAGTGTACCCTTAAGGTGTGTCCAAACATTGAGCGGCAAGAGCGCGGCAGCAACACGCGGCGTTTGCAGGACACATTTCTGCCGCGCTCTAGTCAGGACCCAATCGACGAATGTTTGCGCGGCAGTACTGCGCGGCACATCCGAGACACACCGCGTACTTTAGTTGGCACTATCAATCTGCCTAGCCTTTAATACGTCCAGACACAATTAGTGACGAATATTTTCTAAAAATGTTTGTGCGCGGCAGGTAGACAAAAGCGTTCGCGCGCGGCAGTCGTCCAGACACAGCGCGGCAGCCGCGCATTATTCCTGTTCAATGTTCGGACACACCTTTAGACCCATGCTAATGCAAGCAGTCTTACAGTTTATTTTTTCACTACGTAATTTTTCCATTGATTCACAAAATATTTAAACTTCAACTCTAGTAGATTTCCAATCACATTTAAACCTAACCACTGATTTTTCCTATCATAATCCGAAACAGGATACATAAAACCGGTTTTCTTCGGTAAGGCGATATCGCGATGTATAGGCCGGAACCCATAACATATAGGTATACAATAACCGTAGTTCCACTAGCGGGACCCGCCCTTACACGACATAGAATACTTAGATTCAGCAGATGCGACAGATTTATCTAAAGTGATAGGTGACGCAGGAGCGTAACTTATGCGCTAGCATAATTTTTAGCTGACTTCAAAAAGAAAGAGGTTCTCAATTCGACAGCATGTTTTTTTTTTTTTTTGTATGTTTGTTACGCGATTACTCCGCCAATTATGAAATGATTTTAATTATTCTTCTTTTTTTGGTAAATCATACTTCAGAGGTGGTCCCATATAAATTTTATTAACTTTGCTTGGGTAGTTTTTGAGTTAGCTTCAATAATAGGTATTTTTTCCACTTAGTCTATATGGATGATGTTATAAGTTTCGGTCACTGTTATTTACATAGCAGGTAGTGGTATTCTAATTTGTGTGGGCTACCCCACACAAATTGCCTCAACTTAAAAGTGAAAAAATTTAAGTCGGTTCAATTTTTTTGTAAAAAGTTTTTGAATTGTATGGCCCATGGTCCGCTACGTAACTCAAAAATAATATGTTACAAACTCAAATCATCAATGAGTAGCCAGAATGTCACAGCAGTAGTATTTCAATGGCGGTACGTACACGACGCGACTTACTAACGCGTTATTAAGTATGTAGTGTTTGACCCCGCGTCCTATTTAAAAGCGATGGCCGCGCGAATACGCGATCGTTGCGTGCATGTCACTTTTTGTTCGGAAAACCTGGAAAACGGCCCTCGACTAGGCATTTAGGTTCACCGAACCAAAGTGACATGCACGCTACGATCGCGTATTTGCGCGGCCATCGCTTTTAAATAGAACGCGGCTTTATTGATTGCGTCATGTTGCTCATTGGTGATTTTATTTTGTAACTGGTTACTTTTGAGTAGCGTCTTGGATGTCGGGTCTTAGGTTTCCTGTATATGACGCCGAAGCCACACCGGCACCGCACCGGCGGCGCCTCATATATTTTACACTCATTCTGAGATATTGTGATTTTTTTTCATCTTGCGGTCCGGTGCGGTAAGACGGCGGCGGTGCGGCGCATGGATGATATTCATTCATATACACAATGCGGTCCAGCGCCGTCGGTGCGGTTCTTGCATCATGTACAGGAAGCCTCAGGGTGATACGTGGGCGTAAAAGGTCGGATAGTCATAAGCGTACGTATTATGATAGAGCATCTGACAGCCACTTAAAAAAAAAATACTTATGTGGAACCTGTGTACCGTTCGCTTAGCCAACAGTTCAGATTTTTTATAATATCTATGACAGTCAACGAGTCAAAAGGTAGAGAATTTGATAAACTGGCTACCTACTCTAGTCATGGTAGTCGACCCCTATACGGTGCGTTCTTTATTTCAGCACACAAGAGCTGAATACGTAATTATTGTTAAATTAATACTTAACTCACGCATCTATAACCCACCGTGTTCCATAACCATATCTTAGATGTGTGCAAATTTTTCACACTTCAAGACTTTCTTGCTTCGGAGAGCACGTAAAGCCAACGCGATTCGATCACTTAGCCTCAGGCGAAAACTTCAAAGCTATTTAGCTTTGAAGCCTCCGACATTGAAGCCGTTTACCGCATTTTAAGTAAACACGCGGAGAGATTTAATTTTTTGTTACACGTGTACAAAAAGGCCTTTCATAATGAAATTAACCTACTTAGACTTTGTAGTCATCGTCGTAAGACAAAGGTCATAGGCCTCCTCCAAATGTCGCCACATCGACTACTGCTTATAGCATTTAGTGGATTCTTGCGGTTTTAACCAGGTTTTCGGTCCACCTTGTGCCCCCACAAGGTGGACCGAGCGTAGCGTGGGTAGATCCCCCACCTACCCACGCCTTGCAATACATGACTTTTTGTTAATTGAAGCCAATAGGTATAAAACCTTCCATCCATAACTACTTTAAACTTTCGGCCACCCAAACTACTCTATGCCCATTACACAAGGGACGTCCTCGTACACTTTTGAGGAGAAGGGAACTTGAAATACAACCAGCGTTTATCTGTTATGACCCGTGCAATCTGTATGGTGGTTGTTACTGTAATCTATGGCTATTGCACTGGGATGGCCACCTTTATTCGTATTAGGCATGGCAAAGGAATTTATAGAAGGTCAAGTAAAGGAAGTAATATTTGCTCTGCGTCTTGCTTTTTCAGTTGCGGGGTTTTACGAGTTGCAGTATTTGGGGGAGGGGCTCGTGGTTAAATAATAACAGCCACCTGGGTCGACTTCAAGGTTAAGCAACGCTTTTTGAGGTCGGTCCATGGATGGGTGGCCATCCAATATATACCGAGACCTGTCCGTGCCTCGGAAAGCGCGTTACGCCGTTGGTCCCATCTGTCATTTGAAGATCTTTGATAGTAGGGGTAGTCAGAAGCCTGAAAGTCTGACCACCAGTCTTACCAAGGGGTATCGTGTTACCCAGTAACTGGGTTGAGAAGGTCCGATAGGCAGTCACTCTATGTAAAAAATGGTATTCAGCTGCATCCGGTTAGACTGGAAGCCCACCTCAACATAGTTAGAAAAAGGCTAGACCTATGATGACGAGAAAGATTTTCGGGGATTGAAAATAGACAACTCAACTTCAAGTATCGGTATCCGATAGTGAGAGATTCAAACCTATACGATGTTATATCTTTTCAGCTTGAACTTATTTTACCCTTGAGAAAGTTCAAAGAAAAGTAAATTTATCGTCAATTTTAATATAAAAAATAGACAACTAAACTTCAAGTATGGGTATCCGATACAGAGAGATTCAAACCTATACGATGTTATATCTTTTCAGCTTGAACTTATTTTACCCTTGAGAAGGTTAAAGGAAAAATAAATGTATCAACAATCTTAATAATACTGTATAAACAACACATAACATCATGCATTGTTTGCCCGAAAGGTTGGGCAGAGGTGTGTCTATAGTACACCCAAATAAGTCTCATTATTTAGATGCGGCACGAAAATTAATTTTCCAATTAAATTAGCTGCTCGGTAGGGTGCAAATCCTAATGCATTGCGTTCTAAAACGGCCCAAAATGTCAAACAGCATTCGAAATTAGACAATGTCCGTCCGAATATCACGGACTTAAGCCCCGTCCATTTACTCTCTAATCTCTGCAATATTTCCATTGGTAGACTGTATTTTGTACACTGTGGTATAGCGTGGGTCTTCTGTGAAACTGTCTATTGTGTCAAGGCTGTATCATTTTACTGCTGAACTTGACGTTTATTTGGGTAAGGACGTAAGTAATTGCTTCTTCTTTCCGTACTCTTTGTTTTTGTAGATAAGTCTCTAAAAACCTAATCAGTCTTTTGTTTTACGAGAGCATTCTTTCCAAGTATCAATGGAAATGCATTATGTCCCAGGTGTGTTTGTTTTCCAAGTTTTTTTTTTTTGCCACGGAATTTTACATCTTTCAATCTTTCTGTTATTGATATTTGTTTGAAAAACGATCAATGTTGATAGATTTTGTTAAATATGGTGAGGATTTCACATGGATCATAGAACGATGAAAAATTGTGATGTAAGACGGCCGCACGCCTATTTATTGTCTTGTTACAAAATAAAACAAAAAAATTGGAAGTAAAGATATATTATAATTATATATTAAGAAGATATATTCTTACGTTGTTCAGACTGAGACTTAAGCTGTGGTTTCCTTAGAACCCAGTGAAGGGTCACAAAATAACGGCTGTCTAAATAAAGAGCGTTTTTTAACAAGTTAATGTCAAATACTTGTTAAAATGACAGATTTTCTTGACGGACGGACGTTATATGACTGAACCGCTTTCCTAGGGATCCCGAGCTTAAGTCTCAGTCTGAAAAACGTAAGAAATTAATAACTTTTCTTTTAACATTTTTGTTTTTATGTTTGTAATAAGACAATAAATAGGGGTGCCGCGTCCGTCTTTCATCTCCGACACGGGCTTAAAGCTCTATTTAAACATAACCAATTGCCTCCCACCCCTATTTTGCATAATGATTTTTCTTAAAATTAGTGCGTATTACAGCAAAAGGAGAACCAAGGGGGAGGGGAGAGAAAAATGACGTAATTAGGCAGACATCTTGATTTCGTACGTTTGTGCGTTCCTATCTCTGTAATGGCAGTTTTTTTAAACAGTTGCCATTCTGAGAGGCTTAGAAGAATGTTAATCTTCTCAGACACGAATCTGTAAGTATTCTTTTGAGATAATCTTTGGCTTATTGTATTATTCAAAAGAATTAGGGTGACTTGTGAGCTTATAAGCTTTGGCAATGCCATCTGGTGACAGATACCTCGTAAATAAATATTTAAAACAGTGAAGGATATTTTCTTGTTGTTAAGTTTCGACATTGATGTAGGTCTGCATTTGTTTTTTAGGAGGCCCGTTGTTCCCTGGAGATATCAAAAAGAAAAAAAAAATTAAATGCACCTTATCATAACCGCGTACCCACAAATTAATTAATAAGTCGAAAGTCAGAAATCGATACTTGGAAATTTAAATAAAATTTTATTAAACTTTAAATACAATAAGAACTGTTTATAATAATGATTTATACTTTTCTAATGTAATTTTAATTGTTTAACCGACTCAACCACCGCATTTCGCCTCTAACGTGAACTAAATTTTCCACCAAAATTATCCTACCAAATTTGCAAAATCTGTCATACTCGCTTCATTCCCACCCACATTATCTACCTAGCAGATAATCAGCTGCCAGGCTGCCAGGCTGCTTTGCTGCTACACTGCCATTCCCCGATGACTGCGACTGAACAACTGTACAGTATCGGAATATGGTATAATTTGCGCCGAGCACAGCGTTGCGCTGTGTGCGCTGCACTGAACATCCATTTGAATAATGCTGTAGCGTTTATGTGAAATATTGGGATTTCGGAAGTAGCGCAGCTGGTGATAAGCTATAGATAGGCTGAAAATATATTTTGCTGAATCACCTCTTGTTATGCTTTAATGCTTATAATGCATGGTGTATGTTTTTAAGGCCCACTGCCAAACTTGGTACACGTTCAGCTTGTGGGTGAAGTATACGCAGAGGGCCTACAACGTCCTACGCATTCAGTATATTAAGAGGGAACAGGGCCTGCAAGGAATTTGAAAAGTAGGTATTTGATGAAACTGCCGTCGTCTTACCTCAAGTCTGTCCCCGTAGAGTGCGATAGGGATAGCTACAGCTCAGACAAAACAAAATTAACGGGATCAACGCTTCGTATTCCCCTTTTTTCTCCTCAAAAACTGAACCGCTTAAATTATTTTTTACATTAAAATTTTAAGAAAGAGTATGTCTAGGTTCTTATTATTTTCTTTTATGTGAAAAACTTTTTGATTTTGTCTGGTAGTCCTCTAATCACGGCGGTAAAAATGGGGCATTTTTGTAATTTTTGGAGGGTCATATTTTTTTTACCGATAAGTTGCTGAAAAAAAGGAAATAACAGGGGCGTGTCTACAGCAGACCTTGATTATATGAATAATAAATGATTACTCAAGAAGATGATTATTCAGGAAGAAAAAAGTGGAATACATTTGTATGGAGAATCGCAAGCCCTGTTCTCTCTTAATGGGTTTAGGATGTTGATGGGGTTTCCGTGCTTCTGCAGCGCTTCGCAGGTGTTTGCGGAAGCCCGTGTTGACGACTTTCATGCTATTATGAGAAAGCAGGCGGCGTCAATAATGGGTAGGTTGCACAGAAGCTCCAACAGTATCCTAAAAGCATTGTTCGACAAGGTGGACAGCCCCTTTATTAGGCACTGGATTCGGAGACACGTGCCAGCATAATGTTGATCTACTTATGTATTAGTTGTTGTTAGGTTAGTTTGTAAGTTTTACTAACATAGATTGTAAGTCTTTGTTACTAATACTAATGGATTGTATGTACTTAATTTTTATGTGTGATCCAAAATAAATACAATTAAATATACTTGGAGTCGGTTCATGTTAATCGTGAAGCGGGTCGACATCTTTCAGATCTTTCGCTCGCCCTGGGCTTGTATAAAAATATAAAATATGAGAGATTTCAGTTATATTGTACAGGAAGTTGAAAGGCTACAGGGTTCTTCTGATGCCGACAGTTACTTTAATAAGAAGAAGCGAATTGCGTTCATCGAGATATGTCCAGGTTAAATTAATTCGCAGAACTAATTGGCCTATACTTATATGCTATAAGTTGACCGAAGTTTCGGTCTCGGTCGAAACTAGAAGAGGAGCCGAATATTCGGTTACGGTTTCGGTTTCGGCTGAAAACCATGTTTCGGTCGGACACTAGTATCAGGCATTGATTCATTTTACGAATAACTTTGATGCCTGTCACCTTCACAAAGTGACACTAAAATTAATCCCTAAATAAAAGCGCACTGTTGTATTTTCAACTCTCAGCGTTGAGCCTAGCGTTGAAAATCCAACAGTGCACTTTTATTTAGGGTCCAGTATGTATTGTGTAGATTACACAAAATGGTAACGGTACGGTCCTCGTACCAACAAAATCCTCTGCGCCAATACATTTGTATCGCATTCGCACCGCTTGCAGTGTACAGCAGCAGACCAAAGTCTCGCTGTGCAAGTTTATGACATAAACAAGTAACATCTGCTTTGTCTTATTGAGTTTGGAACTCAATATTGACTCTCAATAGTAAATACGTACCTACAAATCAAATTTCAAGTTGCGCGGATGGCTGTATCTCGGCGCAGATCAAAACTGACGAAAATATTGGGCACATTTTGTGATATGAGGTGCATTTTCTGTGTGTTCGGTAAATAGTGCACCCTTTTTCAATATAGGTATTATGACTGTTGTATGAAACTGTCAAGATATTTTCTTGGGAGGATAAAAGCATTATCTTTCAGCATATATTGTCCTCAGTTACACAGTAGGTTTTATTAATAACTTGTTTAGACAGCCTCGTAGGTCTTGGGTTCGATTCCCAGGTCGGGCAAAGTATTACTGGGTTTTTCTAGCAGGATATTCTCAGTAGCAGCTCGGAGTCTGGAATTGTGCCCGGCTGATAGCAATAGGCTCCCCCCCTATTACATGGGACTTAAAAACTTAACTGGCGAAATGTGGGTGTACTACAGGTACACCTCTGCCCAACCCTTCGGGGAAACAAGTCGTAATGTTATGTTGTTTAGACCATAATTTGCAATGATTATTTAAGAAAACCCACAGATTTTTGCGGACACCTAATGAAAATAGAATTTATCCTGTGCTGTCGTTGTAATACTCGTACAGGGCCTGCGAGGAATTTGAAAAATTGGTATTTGAAGAAACTATTGCCGTCGTCTTACCTCAAATCTGCCTCCATAGAGTGCGATAGAGACAGCTCAGATCGACGCTTCGTATTCCTCTTGTTTCTCCTCGAAAACTGAGCTTTGTAATTTTTCGAGGGTTATATTTTCTTTACCAATAAGTTGCTGAAAAAAAGTAAATAACAGAGATGTGTATACAGCAGACCACGATTTTATGAAAAAAAAAAAATTGCTCTAGAAGCGTTATTCAGGAAGAAAAAAGGGGAATACATTTGTATGGAGAATCGCAGACCCTGTTCCCTCTAAATTGATATATGTACTTATGTCTTTTTCTGCCCGTTTAACACGATGACAGCGACAACGTTTAGACGAGAACTAATTGTAATCAATGCCTAATTAAAAGCGCACTGTTGGATTTTCAACGTTCTGCTCTGCGCCATGAGTCGAAAACTCTGTAGTCCATTTAGGAATTACATTTATGTGTCGCCTAGTGTTAGTGTAAATGGGCATTTTCTCCATTTAGCTAACATAAACTAGACAAACACAATTATTTTCAGAGTTTCCAATCCCATATATAAAAAACCTAAAGGCCATCCGACGCTCCAATATCTTATGAATCCAAAATTATGACCTGACCTTTACTGTTCGCGATGGTCTGAGCTGAGCCAAAGTTGCTCAGGGCGTTAGGTCAGGCTAGGTCATTAGGCCAGCAGCAGCTTTTAACCACTCAGAACTGACTAGAAAAGGAAATTGTAAGAGGATTTTAGTCCGTAGAAGGCTTTGGTTTTTGAGCTTCGGGTGAAAGGTCAGCAGGATTCATTATGGGTTTGCGGAACACATTTAAAATAAAGTTTTGGATAAGGAGATTATGCATCTGGTTACCAAGCACAGTTCAAAACCTGGTAAGATGTGATATCAACGCAATTAAGTTAACAGACGCGACTACCTTCCAATGAAAATACATTGTAAATAAACCTGGAATTAATAGCATACAGGTCAAGCATAATGCTTGTTAATAAAGCTAGTCGATCTGTCGTTGTTGAAGACGTTAAAGAAAACAAACGGAACTTTTCGGGAAAACATAATTTCGTCTATAATTGTGTATTTAAAGTCTCTTATATCTATTATAGTGTGATTCAGGTGGTAGGTCTTCTAATTGAGAAATTAAAAAAAGAAACAATTGAACAACAATGATTAGCCAAGAATGAATAAACTCAAACTCTAAGCATTTATTTCAATTAAACCAATTATAGGCACTTTTGAATTGTCAAGGGGTTGGTCAGTCAGAAATATGAAGCTAGTCGCCTATTCCAAAGCGTAGTAGGTGCCTATGGAGAAGAACGGGCAAGAAACTCCACGGACACTCTTTTAAATCAAAATATGGTTACATAATATTGGTTACTTAATATTATTATGTAGTTAATAATAGTTTCACATTAGTACCTAGGTACTGGTTATGCGTTACCGTGTCCGGAATATGTAGTATCGTATCGATTGCCTTCAGATGTGCCAGCTAATCGAGTTACAGCATGTCGGTTCAGTGGAGTGCCTCGGCTTTGAGTTATGTATGGCTATGCTGGCTTGAATCATATCTTGAGCATCGAGCTATTAAGTGTGGTAGTCCTTAAATGTGTGGCTATGGATGGATTTGAGTTTGTAGGTATCTCGAGGTTTAATGGACATTGGTTCCTGATGTTAATCTTAGACAAAATGGAACAGTAAAGTTGCACAAGTGCTCCTGTTGTCGATGTTTGTCATATAGCCCTTATTTTGGAACCATCACGATTTATGACACAAAAATAGAGGGCGATGACTCAGTCTTCGATGATATTTTTTTATTTTTTATTATTATCATTATCATTTAGAATTCATGAAAAGGAAAATTTTGATTAAGTGGATAGAAGGCGAAAGTAAGAAACTGAAAAAATACATTTCAGTGGAGCCAGTTTTTTGATGATTTGGACTTGTCAATTCAAAGTATGATTCGGAAATACTAATTAGAATGGCTAGGTCCATATTAAGTAAGATATAATATCCAAAGAGACAATTGATAAATAGCTACTACAGGCCGCTTTTATAGTGGAAAAACTTTATACGGGTTTATTTATAAACGTTGCTACCGGGGTTGGTCTCCGGATGGGTGACCATCTTAACATACCGAGACTCTTCCGTGCCTCGGAAAGCACGTTAAGCCGTTGGTCCCGGCTGTCTTTCGTGAATCTTTGACAGTCGTTACGGGTCGTTAGAAGCCCGAAAGTCGGACAACCAGTCTTACCAAGGGGAATCGTATTACTCAGTTACTGGGATGTGGAGGTCGGATAGGTAGTCGCTCCATGTCAAATACGGCTGTCAATATATTCAGGTGCATCCGGTTAGACTGGAAGCTGACCCCAACATAGGAGGGAAAAGGCTAGGCAGATTGATTTAAAACGTTACTTAAAGTTAAGTAATGATTAGCGACTATTTTAAATGCTTAAACGTCCCTTAACTTTAATAAACCCCTACGTCTACTAAGCCCCTACTAAGTCCTACAAGTTTTTAGAAATCGCCTGAAGAGTATCGTTCTCTTGCGAAGCCAATCTACCGAAAACGAATATAATATCTTATATCGCATCTCAACAAAAGCTAGTTACAACACATACAACCACAAAGGGGGTATTCTTAAACCAATTTCCCAACCGATACCGCCTCGCGTTTCGGTTTAATTTATTTTTAAGCTATAACTACACGGTCAAAAGGAAGCCGTTACCCGGTAGTCGGGGGAATCGGGGTAAGTCGGGGGAAGTCGGAGGAACTCGGGGAACCGGGGTATCCCGAGTACCATCCACTTCAAAAGAAATCTCTCAAAGGGCGAAACTGAAAATAATAATATGAATTTTCTTGGAAAAAAACGCAGTCCGTTGTGCAAACGCTAAGTAAGTTTTTAAAGTTAAAGTTTGTTTGTTATTATTGTTGGTAGCAGAACTATTCGGACGTTTGAGTCTGATTGCGTTTGTAATGTACTTTCTTCAACCGACGGATAGGCTAGAAAGGAGGTGGCTACCGAGATGGCGACTAATGGAGAAGTATAGAATAAAAAGACACGCTGCGGAGACCCGAAATATATTATATATATAAATATAATATGTATATATAAATAATTGGGATAAGGGCAAAGAAATGATTATGATATGTTCAACCGAAATATTATTGCAAATAATACACGATTTACTTTTGCCTTTCTATCTAGTTCTTCATTTTGGATTAACCGTTTGAATGCCGTTATTGCTTTTTACAAATAAAAAGCCAGTGTCTTACGCGGACCCACTTTCATGAAGGGTTAAGTCTTAATTTAGATGAAATAACCAAATTGAATCGTTTGAACATAAAATACTTTTTAGTTGTGATACCTACCCCACATAAATTCGAATACACACTACCTGCTATGTAAACAAGATTGACAGGAACTTATAATAACATCATCCACATGGACTAAGTGGGAAAATACGTATTATTGTAGCTAACTCAAAAACTATCCAAGCAAATTTAATAAAATTTATATGGGATCTCTGAAAGCATCATAAAAATCAATTCATAATTGGCAGAGCAAACGCGTAACAAAAAAAAACAGTCGGTTTGAGAACCTCCTTTTTGAAGTCGGTTAATAATAAATCATTATATTGGTAGATTGGGTAATTAGGTAGGTAGGTTGGCCATACCTAGGTACGATACGGTATCCAAGTCTAGATATGGCCAACCTGCCTAGGTTGGCCATATCTAGGTACCTACTTAAAATTTCTACGCCTTTCAATTAAATCAAACAATTATTTTATTGAACCATGTGATATTACCATTATCTGTTTCGTATGAAAACCGCGACAGACGGTTGATGCGTTTACTCTGGGACACGAATGTCATGATAAATGGTCGCCCATCCGCGCACCGACCACGTGAAGCACAGCTTAAACTCTCGCCTGATCCTCGAGCGTTGGGTACTACATATTATTTCTAGCTTAATATGACTCTATGATTGGCAAAGTTGGCAGCGAGGAGAGACAGTTGATATTAATATAGTGCCAATAAACCAAGCTTGAGATAGTTTGTGCCACTTTAAAGTGGGCCAAATAATAACAGTTAGAAATAATTATTTGACGTGTAGCTGTGAAGTTTGTGGTGTGGCAGATTAGGGTTATTAATTTGGGGGATAGAATAGATTTGAAGTGTTTTGGTATAAAGGGTGTTCAGGTGTAAGATTAATGTAGGTACCTGATTAAATAATTTCATTCTTCTCTATCTCGGTTATCTTAATAACCATTAACTAATTATAATGATTAATGACTGAGTTTTCTTAAGAACTCTCTGTTCTACGTGAACTTCCTGCTTGGAACTTACACTTAATTCTTTTTACCTATTGTGGTATAGTAATTTTATTCTAGGTGCATCGTCCTCACATATAATTATATAACTAATGTACTTATACAAAATATTGTAAAACATTTTAAAAGAGTAACGGTGGAGTTTCTTGCCCGTTCTTCTCCATGCGAAAACTAGTTTTTGGAAGGGGCGACTAGAATCAATTCAATTTTGTTGTAAATTTCGACGTTCAAAAGTGCCTTATTAGGGCCTATTTGAAATAAATTATTTGACTTTGACTTTGACACCTGGTTAAGGGGCTGATCATAAAGTCATATAAATCATTTTTATTTAAAACAATCCAGTCAAGTGCGTATCGGACAACGAAGTCCTAACTAATTGTGATGATTATCTTACTAGCAGCCGTTGATATTCTTACTTATTTATTAACAATACTCATATATATTGTACAAAACTAAGGCCTCATTCGCACTAAAATAACAACACAAATAATAAAAATCATATATTTGTCGTATACGTCCAAGGGGACATAAGTATGTGCGGACGAAATCTCCTAAATATTATGTTAAAATATATTATAAGTGTTAAAACTGGAAAATGTGCAGGAATCGCAGGAAAACATTTTTTTACAATATTTTTCCATACATTGCAATCAGTTTTATTCACATTACTTCTAAAATTAGGGTTTAATCGAAAAAGCTATACGAGTACTTTCAATTTAGATTATTGAAGAGAGCACATTGGCATCATTTCTTTTTCAAAAATGTTGAAATTATATTTTTATAGTCCTATGTCCGCCGGTTTGTATGGAGTCGATCCATTATGCGTCGCGCTGCGTCTCGTGGCGCAGCGCGAAACTACTGGCTTCTTCAAGCATCGTCGCGTCGTGTCACGTCTCGGTGTGAACTGACCCTAATAATACCATTTATTTCAGGCGACAGTGGCTCATAGAAAAATACCTTAACCTAAACATACATATTTTAATATAAACAAAAACTTGTGTCAATAATCAACCAATAATAATAATCGACCAACTTTCATTTGCAGTTGGAATGTATGGGAGAGTATAATATATATTTAAACTACAATGTTAAGTTAGTTCTTGGGATAAATTCATCCCAACTATAGAATTCTTCATTGTGCGCGATCCGACTCGCACTTGCCCTTTGTTTTTTTCTTTTGAGGCACGGAAGCGTATTTTTTTTTTGTGAATAAATATTCATAGATACGGGGAGGGTTATGTGGGACTTCTAACGACTAAAACCTTACTGTTCCTACTACTACCATGTGTCTGGGGTCCGAGAGATACTTGTACATTCGCCGCACCACCGACAAGTACGGAACGCTAAAAATGAACAAACAGTACCTAATAATCCTTTTAACTAATTTGACAGCAAACACGATTAATGTTCAAAATCATTAACTAAATGAAACTAAATAAAAATAATTTAATTATGTACTGAATTTGCCATATAATATGTATATGGAATATAAATTCATTTGTATTCTTAAAGTAGAAAATAACACAACCTGAAAAAAATTACGTGGAACAACACAAATCGTCTTACGCAATAATAAACTAGACAATAATAGTTCAAAGATTATTTAAATCCTGAAGAAGTAACATTTAGAATGAACTGAGACTGAGACTTTTTATCTCTTAGACAAAAAAGGCATATTTGAAGGTGAAATAGAAATTAATTATCTAATCCTTTTATGTAATTTGACAGCAAGCACGATTAACTATTTTCAACTTAGATACGATCAAGACCTAGACTACTTAGACCAAGAATACTTAAATAGAAGAACTTCCGACTGGCCCTTATAAAAATTAAATTTTAATATTGATCACAAAACATCGACGAGTTGCGTTGTAATCATGTGGAACAACAGCTCAAATCGTCCAGTTAAATTGTTACTCAATAATAGACTGAACAAAGACGTCCAAAGAATGGTTCAACCTTTCAACATTATGCTCTGTGTATTATTTACTTCAAAATACAAAATTAGAAATAGTTATATCATTCCGTGTGAGAAGAAGTATGACATTTTGCTGTTTTTTACTATTTGATTTTTCTATGTTTTTTGTATCTGTCGTCTGATCAACGCATAAACACAGTAATTTCGCAAAATTGCAGAAAACGGGTATCGCGTTTGCAATTTTTTGGTTTGCTAACATTATATATTTCATCAAATTCAAATTCAAATTCAAAAGTCATTTATTCAAACTAGGCTGAGAATCAGCACTTTTCGAACGTCAAAATTACATAAGACAGTCCCCCAAAACGCCCACCCTTCACCACTTCCTAGTGCTTTGGCTGGGAAGAAGAAGTGGCGCAACAAACTCCCCAGCAGCACAGCTGTCTGTTCAGTTAAAAAAAAATGATTCTACATCGGCTACACTTTGCTCATCTTTTGCAACATTGTTCATACCCGTAGCAACGTTTCCCTTATATTGAAGCTCCAAGACATTCATAGGAGCATTGACATTAGCAAAAGTGTCCGAAATTATATTATTTGGAACTGGATCTCACTTTTTACCGTACTCAGTATTTTTAATTTACCGTCTACATTTTTTTATTACACAAAGGGGTCAATTCATTGTATTGAAGCTGCCCGCGATTTACTGATTACACAATATGATTTAAATTTAATTTATGGTATGCGCCTAGCAACACTGTTGACAACGTATCTGCAAGAATGGATTAAGAACATAGTAACAATAAATAATGAAGAACAGGATGATGAATACTGTAACAAGATTATTAAGACGTATCAAAACGTTTTAGAAGCTTACAAACTGTATATCAAATGTTTCCAAGTATTAGTAAGTCGGTGCTTGCTTACATTGTTACTTAAAAATTCCAGTTCCTTCAACTCATGCAATGATTTATTCTCTTCTTTTTTAGATATTATACCGAACATTTGACTCGTTTATTCGTTGTCTATGTTTTGTGCGGATACATTTAATACACTTGCAAGCGTCGTCACATCACGAAGTGAGTATATGCATAATTATGTATCTTAAGTTTTCATTTGGTAACAGGTACTTCCCGGGAATTTCATTAACTTATGTTGAATTTATTTAACCAGTTTCAATATCCATATCATGATATTAAGGTTCAGGAGTATCCGGGGTTGTGCGAAAGTCCGAAAGGGATACCGTGGCCCCTGGCAACGTACAGGCAACTAAAGGAACACGGGTGGGTTTTAGTCAGTAAGACTCTGACACGCCCACACGTCAATTATGAAATAACTTCCCACCAAAAAAAAATATATATATTTTGTTATCATGTTCTTTCTATCAATCCGATGTATTCTTAGAACATTTTTTTTTTCTTTTGTCATTTTCTTTTTATATTCAGTGACTTTTCTAGCAAGATCCCATTATGTTTTGCTTCTTTTTTGAATGACATATCATTTATGGGATTGAATCCCACTTTTGTACTTCCCCAGCCTTCATTTCCTTCACAAATTTTATTAGAATATAATTTTAAAATATTTTTACGATGTAGATTGTGTTACTCAATGTTGGGTATCTGATTTAGTTACATAATTATAATGGATAAAGACGTTTCCACGGTGACGTTACGGTACCATTTCAAAGCACGGCTGGCTTTTAATATTAGTTTGCTAATTGTTGCTTTTAGTTGCCTGCATCTCTGAGCGTCCTTGTAATCACATGGATTGTACAAAAAATCACTTGAAATGACAACTTGTTGGCGATGTGAGAAGTTTTATATATCTGTGGAAGAAGCTGAGTCGGCGTGTATACAGCGTGTGATGGATACGAACTGTTCAAGTAAGAACAAAATATATGACTACGAATAAATAAATATTTTGTATAAAAATATCGAATATTTGAATTTGTCTGATTGCAATATTGATTCTGAAAAGTGCCATTTTCAAAGTTGAAATCTGGGGAATGAAAATCTATATTTCAATTCTTTTTTAATTTATCCAACAAAATTGTTGCTTATTTCCTTACAGAAAGTGTCAGACATCTTTGCGAGCGCGTAGTACAAGTGAACCGGACCTTCAGCGACATGACAGCGTGTGGCTTTTTCACAATAGACGCCACTCTACCGATACCTCTGACAGGACTCTTAACTAATTACATTATTGTGCTGTTGCGGTTTGCTTTCCTCTGAAATTATTGCTTCAACATATCTTCAATTACAAAAAAGAAAAAAAAAATTGTTTATTGGGTCTCAAACGATTACATTTCCAAATTTTTGAAGACAGCCCCAGTAAGTAATTAATAATACTTGTGTTGGGGTTGTATCGCTCCTTCCCATGATGTTACAATATTGAGACTTATGAAAATTAGAATTAAGAACTTTTTTTAAAAACAAAAAGAAACAATGACTTATAAAATAATTATCAGCTCTGTGTAATGTGTAATGTATGTGTGAAATAATATTGTGTTAATGTGGGATTGTGTGTGTGTGTGTGTGTGTGTATGTTTGTGAGTGTGTGTTTGTGTGTGTTTAAGTTCGTGTGCGTGTGTGTGCGTTAGGGTGGTGTATTTGTGTTTGAGTTTACGTGTTTTCTGATAGTGCCATTATTGTGATTACATAACGTAACGTTACATAACGTAACGTTATGCAATCACAAGGTACACTATGATCAAGAAGCTAAGTATTTATGTATAAGCCTGACTTTGCTCTGGTTGCTGCTCTAATGCTCTGCTTTTTCATATTCAGGCACCCGGTTATAACTTTTTTGCATCGATGCAAGATCTCGTGGTGGAACTTTAGATTTGAGTTAATTTTATTGTATATGTAAGCTGATTGACAAAAATACTGACGCCTTGCAAAAGCCGTACGTACCCCCGGACAGTAAGCCACAATATCGTTTCTCCTCCTAGCTTGTCTTTCTGGGTTTATGTAAATTTAGAATGATGTTTAAAAGGTATAGTTTCCTGACTGATACTTTTTAATATTTATTTATCTTTATTCCAAAAAGGTAAGTAACTTATAAGCTAAGCCCCACAAAACCGTTGCAATGGTTTGACTGTGGGGTCGATGAGTCTCTAGACATACTTAAAACTAAATATTATTTAAACTTACACTTATATAAAACTTAAAACATTTAGATAGTAGGCCACAAGTTCTGTACATATATCAATTGTGGGATATTTAAATGGCTTAAAATACATTACTTTTAAAAGTGACCTTTGGGCTCTTTCTAACTCTAGAAATTGAGTTTTTTGTGGCCCCACCCCAAACAGGTAAGCAGTATGTGATTACTGACTGTGCGAGTGCTATATACATTTTATTGAGCGTCTTTTGAGGCATTACATGTCGTAGATTTAAAAAAATCCATATAAATTTGTGTCATGTAATATTATTATTGACAAAAAATCCTTCCAAAACCTAAGCCTTTTATGTAATTCGACGGCAAATACGTATATGATTATTGTTCAACTTCGATATGATCAAATTGGGTACCTTATTAAACAGACATTTCTGAATTGGCTATCATAAATATAACAGAAAATTGTTCATTCGACTCTAAACAACGAAATAGATTAGTTATCGTGCGAAACAACTCAAATCGTCCGGTTGAATTGTTGCTCAATAACAGACTGGATAAAGACATCCAAATAGTTCAACCTTTCAAAATAATGTTCACTGCAGTCTCGTCTTCAAAATACAAATAAGAAATAGTTATATCACTTCAAGTGAAAAGAAATATTCCTTATTGCTTGATTGTTTAATTTTTCAATGTATTGTGTATCTATCGTATGATTACCGATAAAACAATGATTTTGCGGAATATACACTCGCGAGCAACCAAATTGACTCAACCGCTCACAGTGCATCCAAAGTAGTTTTATTTTTTTTAAAGTATTCATTCCATTTATAAAAAGTTATATTTTTTTAAAGCCTGACTTTTCTGTTTTAAGATGGTACCATAAGCGCATGTACTGTTACGTAGTACTGTACTGCTTACGGTACCCGCGACTTGCGCCCACACCTACCCCTATAAAAACTACTCAACTATTAACTCCCGCAACTGGTTTACCTGTAACTTTAGGGTTCTATTGGATGAATTGAATACATCTCTCAGCACTGTGATCACTGTTTTGACGAAACCATGGATACTACGCCTGAAGAAACCACTCAAGTTGTTGCGCTCTTGCAACAGGGACTCAGTCACCGGGCAGTCGCTTCTCAGTCGCAATTAAGCCAATCTGCTGTTTCTAAGCTGTACAGAAGATTCCAAGAGACTGGTGCTTTCAACAGAAGACCGAGAACCAGCAGTATCGGTGCACCTCTGAGATACACGATCGGTTCATGTTTCTACCTCACTGCGGAATCGTCACCGGACTGGTGTCTATGTGCAGCAGGAGCTGAGGTGGATTCGAGGCGTGGCTATCAGCGATTGGACAGTTAGAAGACGCCTGAAGGAAGCAAATCTAACTCCAAAATGGCCTGCCACAGGCCCGAAATTGACGCCAAGTCACCGGCAAAGGCACCATTTTAAAGCTGAAACATCAGGATTTAAAAAATATAACTTTATCAGAAATGGCTTGAGTACTTTTTGATACAAACTACTCTGTATACACGATTAGGGATTGAGTCCATTTGGTTGCTCGCGAGTGTAGTAAAAACTTTATCTCAATATCTTTATCTTGTTTAACAGTGTATATTTCATCTTTTACATACTGTTGATCATTTGTAACATAGCTCACAGCTTTCGCTAAAATGGCTTATGCGTGGAATAAAAATGTAATATAAATTACTTGACATTTGTTTAACTCAAATTATTGTGCAATTAGTGACAGTATTTCGCTTTGAATAGCAAAATTTCTAAAAGCGTGGGGAATGGTAATGTTTTACACATGTTTTCCCTTAGCGGGTTGTAAATAGGAAAGGATAAATGTTATGAATTATTCATTCACTTATTTCTTTCGAAAACGATTCAAATACGTCTATTAAATAAAACAATCTGAAAGACAGTAAAAAGACAAGCTTTTACGTATTGTTAAAGTTTCCGATAGCAGCCATATTGGATTTTCACCAAATATTATGTACGTTGAAGTTAGTAAACACACAACATTAAAAAAAATTACACCTGTATTTACATTTTTGCTCGACTCATAACACACTCCTTGTCTACACTATTAAAGTAAAACCCTCACCACATTTAAGCTAAGAAGCTCAAACACGAGAAGTCTGCAGCCGACGGCCGCTAACTAGACTATACTACACTCTAACTACTTTTAATTGTTCTCGAAAATAGCTATTCCCGGATATTGCCTCCGTGTTTCACACACACTTGGTAAACTTATGAGTACTTGGCTTCAAGTGCAGCGCAAGCCTTGGAGAAAATTGAAAACATGTTTTCGGAATTATAAATTCCGAGAATTTTCGGTAAGATTTTATCGTAGTTCATTATTTAGTATCTATATGAATTCAGTAATAAGGTAGGTCGTGTACTAAGGTCACGAATTGCCACATGGTTTTCACGTTGCGAAATAGAGATTAAGGGATCCGCTTTTCGAGACCGAGGTTATAGATTCGAATCTGATAAAACTATTGTCACTTTTTCAATTTCATAATGTAGGTAGGATATTGAGGCGTGATGTGAGGCAATGGAGAGGGCTATGGTTGGAGTTTCTGTACGTGATCGAATCAAAAATGAAGAAATCCGCAGGAGAACCAACCTTGGTTTCCTGCGAATCTCATCATTTCTTACCTCACCTCACTTCACGGTCACCCGACCGACATAGCCCGAATAATTGCCAAACTTAAGTGGAAGTGGGCAAGGCACGTTGCTCCAGAACAGATGGCCGATGTGGCCGAATAGACCGACTAAGAAAAATACGTATATATAATGGATTCATTGAACTGTCATCAACATTGAGCTAATATATATTTGTAAGGGTGAATACGGCAATAATTGTAACTGCCCAAGTATTCGAAAAGTTACCGAAATTAAGTATTTGGGTGTAGTAGTGGATAATAGGCTATCCTGGTACCCTCATGTAGAACAAGTTACCGCCAGAATTAGAAAGTTAAGTTGGTTGTTCAAAACCCTAAGACATGTTGCGCCAATGGTAAAAGCAAACAAAAACTGCCCGTCAAAAAATTTACTCACACAAGTTTACCTTGCACTTGTACAATCTGTGCTCGGATACTGTATTCCGGTTTGGGGAGGTACAGCAAAGACCAAATTGATACAACTAGAACGAGCACAACGCGCACTCCTAAAGATTATGCATTTTAAAAGACTTAGATTCCCTACTGTAGACCTTTATCACATTAGTGATGTACTCTCTGTCAGAAAGCTGTACATAGTCCAAATAATATTAAAAATGCTTGCCCCTTAATGTGGGTATTACCCCGAAAAGAAGGAAGTTCAGCATAGCAGATATACCATCAACTAAGACCAAATTTGCATGTAATCAATATCGTAAACGATCAGCTCAATTGTATAATAGAATAAATAAAAAGATAAATATATACTCGAAAAATAAATATGACTGTAAAGACACACTAATTAAGTGGATAAAACCACTTACGTATGAAGACACAGAAGCATTGTTATAACACGGAATTATTCACATACTCACAGTCACACACACCCACTTACTCTGACAGACACGCTCATACACACACACACACCCTTACACACACACACCCTAACACACACACACCCTTACACACACACACACACAAACATACAACACATACACGCACACTCACAACCTTTAAGTATACTCTTTAATTTTTTTCTTTTTTAATTTCTTATTTTGGTTAGCCTAGACTTAATATTCTTTTACATTTTAAAAATATTGTGTTAATTATCACGCTATACAAAATAGGGAGGGGCGGAGTCTTCTACTACAGGTATTATTTGTCTAAAAGAAGATTCCGAACACAACAATTTGTAATATAAAACATGTTGCATATACAAATAGGCACTGGCGCTAATACTCTTGTGTTTCAAGAGACAGGAGTCTGCTTCTCCAAAATGTCTTAGATTTGATGGAACAAAACTGAGTTATCAATAATAATTAAAGTATTGTCCAGTAATACTCCTCAAAAAAAAAAGGTAGTAAAAGTCATAATAGTCTGTTTAAATGTAAACGATGAAACCACTGCCACCAAAATCCTGCTAATAAGCATAATTATAGAAATAGAAATACCATATTTGGGTAACTATTTCATAAAATGTACATACTTTCATTCATGAACGCTTCTGAAATTAAGCGACACCAACACTGCCTTTCTTCTTTGCTTTTAGTTTTTTGACATACAACTGCTTATTGTAGCTTCAACTAATGTTATGCCCCACGCAATTAAATCGCAACGTGTAACCTTTAGTGACGATCTCTTTAAGCAAATATTTAAATAGTAAGACACACCCTACCGACCGCTACAGCTGGTTGCGTTTCTCTATCGTTTTATCACCTTTGAAAATCAAAATCAAGCCTTTTTTTTTTTTTTTTTTGGTTGGGAAATTATCAAATAACTTCTCCCGCTCTGCGTGGAGCGGGAGGGCGTGTCAGACTCTTACTGACTAAAACCCACCCGTGTTCCTTCCGTTGCCTGTACATTGCCAGGGGCCACGGTATCCCTTTCGGACTTTCCCGCAACCCCGGCAGGCATTGGTCCTATCGGACCCCTTCACTTGCTGACATCTCTTTGAGGCGCGCGTGGAACACAACGCGCCGTCGACCCGGGCCTGGTCCTTATCGGACGGCGAGCTACCCATTGCTCACCGTCCGCAAGCCCGCGCCTACGGTGGCCGGGAATCGGCCTGCGATTCCCGACGCCCAGGGCGTCTCCTGCGGCGGCTAGGGGCGTGAGGGCGCGAAATTTGCCTCTCCCTCACGCGTTCTGCCTCCTCCTTCGCGAGCATTACTGCTTCGCAGAAGGAGGTGACGGCCTCCCATGCCATCAAAATCAAGCCTCACATTTGATTTAAATGGCAACGCTGTTATTATTGTGAACTCACACTTATGTATGGACAATTTTTCGGGCGTTTTAAATCTTTGTTTATATGTATAATAAAATCGTCGACTGCCTCGTTGGTCTAGTGGTCGCAAACGCTACTGCCGAGCATGAGGTACTGGGCTCGATTCCCGGGTCGTACAAAGTGTTATTGGGTTTTTCCATCTGGAATTTCTCAGTAGCAGCCTGAAGTCTAGATTTGCCCGGTTGATGCAATAGGCTCGCCCCCTATTACATGGGACTCAAACATAACTGGCGAAATGTGGGTGTACTATAGGTAAACCTCTACCTAACCCTTCGGGGAATACAGGCGTGATGATATGTGTTTTAATACAATTATAGTTTAAAGAAATTATTACACTTTTTCAAATTGATGTCATCATGGGGTCAAAAAACATCTTTAGGTAAACCATAAATATGAAACGTGTCTTATTCAAACGCGCTTTATTCAAAAAACAGACCGCTCATACATTTAGGAGCTCACCTGCTATGTTTGCGGATGAAGTTTACATGTAGTCCCGTTAAAACCTGCCCCAAATACGAGTAGGTGCAGGTCATAAATAAAACACGTGCACGTTATTTTCAGTGGCGATACTGTAAATCATAGGTGGACACGGTGCGATGCGTTGGCCATAGAGCGTAGAAGAGGTAGACTTGCCATCAATTATTATGAATTCTCTAGTGCTTTGAAAGAAAGAAAAATAGGTTTATTTGTCACAGAAACACGTGCATACAAAAATACAAGAGTACATAAGAAATCACGAGCATAAAACCGAAATAGTCGGCAGCTGCCGATGTCTGACAATGTTTCCACTCAGCGTGATGCTGTGCTATGGGAGACCAACAGCACAGTGCTGATTTTCAGTGGTCACCAGAAACTTTGGAGACGTATTATCGTCAAATTGAACAAACAACATCACACCAGTATTCCCAGTAGAAGAATATAGAGGTAATTAGTACGACTAAATTTCGCCAGTTATGGTGTCCACCAGTCAGATGTAACATGGGGCGAAGCTATTGCCATTCCCTCTCACAGAAAGGAGGTGGGAACGTTATAGGCTGATTATGCTTATGCTATTACCATAAATCGGGCACAATTTCAGAGTTTGAGGCTACTACTGAAAAAATCTTAGCTGAAAAATCCATTTACACTTTTCCAAAAATTAAAATGAATGCAAATTGAATTGCAATTAAATTCTCAAGAAATAGAAAACTTGGAACTTCATCTTCAAGTACTTCCATAGAATATAGGTGTCCTTGATTACCCATTGGTAATAAAAAACAGATATAGATATAGAAATTTGCACCACTTCTATTGAATTTTACATTAACACCATCGAATGGGTATAAAAAAACTCGGACCCTGGTCATATCAACCAATCAAGGAAGTATTTCTAATTGATAATTCTATTTATTTAAGTAGTCTGTGGCAGAACCTATCCACTGTAGCACTGTGTAATAGACTGTGTTTCTAATGCTTTTTGATTTATTGCTTTGATAACTACGAGTAACCACCTACATGTAGGTACTTCTAATTATGCATGACGGTATATCAGTTTATATTTGTGCTGGAATTAATCAAGCATTCACAAGATGTTGCTTTTAGGGTGTCTAGAAATTACAGAATAGAATAAAACCTACCGTAGAAACCAACCGGTTTTTATGAGATATTCCCCTTACAGCACCGATTTAAACGACATTTGGCCGAATGGCACCTAAGGTATTTTGGTAACTATGGTAATAATATTTAATCAACATTTCAGGATATCGCCAAGTTGGCGGATAAAAAAATGTATTGGTCGAATCTTCACGTGACCAGAGGGCTGTCCAATTTTTAGGTCAAAGATGGACGGTAAAATCAGCATTGCCATCCAACGTGGCAATGCTACCAGCCTTTTGGGCAGTTTTCCCACTGATAGTGATGCGGACGAATTTGTTGATGCCCAATGAGCTCTTCCTTTATTTTTTTTTCCTCTGTATACTTGTACATAATTTATATGTTTTAGGGTTAGATGTACGAGTATGTATATTATATTTAAGATGATAAATGAAATGACTAAATATACAGCAGTTTTTGAAATCTATTTAAAGGTAACCTAATTAATCTGTGCTGTGTACAAAACACAGCACAGATTAATTAGGTTACCTGTGTGAGTGTTGTGCTGTGCTGTGCTATGTGTGTGTTTGTGTGTGTGTTTTTGTGTGTGTGAGTGAATGTGTGTATGTTTGTTTGCAGTGTGTGAGTTATTGATTATAACATTATACTTGATCAAAGTAATTTGAATAAGTCCATGATAATTATTCTATCCAGCCACAACGACTTCTGTAGGTAGTCTCTTCCAAAAGTATCCGATGAAAATGTAAACAGCTGAATCTGAAAACGTACCTATAAAAGCCAATTTGTAGTGCCACTTAAAAAATTAGTGCTTTGATTATTTTCCTAATTTTAATTCAGCTTATAGACTTTGTTCATTTAAGAATAAGAGGTTAATTTCTATTTCGTCGATGATGTTTCGATCAAAACACTTAATAATATTATTCAAACAATAATTATCGGAAAAAGTGGTGAGATATAAAACAAAGAGTGATTACGTAAGAATTTAATCTGAACAGGGTTTGTTTAAACTTACAGCAGATACTTTTGCACCGGACCATAAATGTAAGTACCTACTAACTGTACTTGGAAAAAATATCACTCAGCAATTTTTTTGCTAGGCTGACTGCCCAAAGAGATAGACTGATGAGTTTCTAGAAGACTTGTTTTGGTAACCATGTTCTCGACGACCTACTTCGACCTACCGATCTATATGTAACTTTATATATTCTGCTAAACCCTTAAGACGCCAGTCATGAACATATCCAGCTGCTCTCACGTAACAAAGTCTCTTGCAGCTACTTCGCGCGAACAGTTTAATTCTAACGGGTAAGCGACAAAACTTGGTAACTAACAAGTTTGACGTAACGACTTACCTTTGTGCAAGTTACTGAGTTTTGTAAATGCATAGCTAGATTGATAGCGTACCGTATTTAGAATGGGATTAAGAATCAAATATGTGTCCTAGATTGGATTAGGTAATTTTGATTTGTTCTGTACGGAAGGGCAAAATCGGCACACTGGTTTCAGAACATATGACTAAAGCACACAGTTCTATAGGATTTCCCGTATTCGAGTTTTTTAAGAAAGGATAGTACCAAAGAAGTTCATATCTATACACCGTAAGGACTATTTCTGCTTGCAGCGCTCGGCCGCTATAGAACCGGGGCGGTAGCAGATGTGGTCATCGTGTTCACGGGATTTTGTTTTCAAACTGCTTAGTTATGAAGTTCTTCGATAGTACATAATAACTAGTAGCTACCATAGATCTATATCAGGGATCACCAATTAGTTTCAATGGGGGTCCGACTTTAGGGTACAGTACTCGAAGGGTACCGAACGGAACTCTATTAATAGGCCACCGCTGTCCGTCCATCCGTCCGTCTGTCTGTCAGCGGGCTGTATCTCATGAACTGTGAAAATTTCAACCGTCTACCAATAGGTTAATAGTATTTGTTGATTATGTAGGTACAGTATATGGTACATGATTTATAAAAAATTCAAATTCTTAACTGGTTTAGTTGTAGCGATAGAGATCGTACAAAAATCTGGTCTAAAACTGACAAGTTTTACAGCCACATATTAATGAACAAAAAATTATATATTATATATATACTCTACTCGATAAGTTCTAGCTCAATGATACCCCACATGCCAGGGTAAGATCTTTTTTTCGAAATAAAAAGTTTAATGTATGGGGGGGACTATGGGGGACCCTTTAATTTTTAATTGTATTTAATTTTATTTGATTTTAATTGTATTTAATTTTATTTGATTTTAATTGTATTTAATTTTTATTATTTCTTGCTATAGCGGCAATAGAAATACAAAATCTGTGAAATTTTTAACTGTCTACCTATTATTGGTCATGAGATACAGCTCGCTGTCAGACAGACGGACAGCGGAGGATTTGTAGTTCCGTTTGGCACTTTTCGGGTACGGAACCCTAAAACGCCGATTCATAGGTATTTTATTTAAATATGGGCGATTTTTTGCAACTAAAAACAACTGAATAAAAATAATAACTTTATAATTCACAGTATCATTATGAAATACAAATTTAACTTAGCGAACTTTATTTGAGATGAAAAATAAACTTCTTTTAGTATTTTCCTTTAACTGAATTAAGCAACCGGCCAAGTGCGAGTCCTACTCGCACACGAAAGGTTCCGTACCACCGTACCAACTCGCGCATTTAGCCAGTTTTTAAAATAATATGACACAAAATATGACATAAATATAATAAATAAATCTTAAAGAAACCTGTATATTTCTTTATTACGTAGTAAACAAATTAATATTTGGTAATTAACAAAAAGAACTAAGAAAAATGTGAAAAATGTAAATGTTTACTTTGAACTAAACTATCTGAGAGAACCGTCGGTGCAATCGATTTTTTTTTAATTGCTTATTTTAAGTTTTAGTTATAAATTTTATTATACAAAATAAGTCGGCGGGCCGAATCTGACCAGGAGTCACCAAATGTCGGACCGCGGTCCAGATTCGGCCCGCGGTCCGACATTTGGTGACTCCTGGTCTATATTCTATACTATTAAATGAGCAATATTTGTATTAATTTAGTAATCATGTTCTCGAAAACGGCTGTAACGATTTCGATGTAAGCTGCAATATGGATGGTTTACGGGGGCGAAAAATTTACCTAGCTTGAGCAGAGCTCCGTCACCCAGCTACTTATTAGCTAAAGGAGTACTCCTCTTAATCTTAATGTAATTTGACAGCAAAGATGAATAATGTTCAACTTCTTTACGATAAATAATAAATCGAGCTTGGAAACTCGATTGGTCATCGCAACAGTAACGAAATATGGTTCATTTATAACCAAATAGCTGAAAGTATAACAGCTACAAAATATGTCGACCAACTCGATACGCCCGAATAAAAATAAACTAGACAAAGACATCGAAAGAATAGTTCAACCTTTCAACATTATGCTCTCTGTATTCTTCTCTTCAAAATACAAAATTAGAAATAGTTACATCACTCCATGTGAAAAGAAGTATCACATATTGCTGTTCTTCATTGTTTCATTTTTCAATGTTTTTAGTATCTATCATATGCTCAACGATCGAGTCAGTGAGTCTACGGAAAAGTATAATAATGCTACCGTGTATACTTTCACCTTCTTTTTCTTCGGCTACATACTACTGGTCATTTGGAACATTGTTTATAGCCGTAGCAATATTTCTCTTATTCTGAGGATCCAAGAAATTCATAGAAATATTGACATCAGCATCCGAAGTTATATTATTATGAGTTGGATCTCATTTTCGATTGTACTCTTGATTTTTATTTGGTCGATTCTACTTTTTTATTCATTCCGAGAGTCAATTTATTTTGCTGAAATTAGCAGCGATATGTTGTTATTTGTAGTTGATATTAATATAGTATATACTTTTCAACTCATGGCATTGTTGACAAAATATCTTGAAAAATGGGTCAACTACGTACTTCTGATAAATAATGAAGAAGATAGTGATGAAAATTGTAAACAAATGTTTGTGTTGTATCTAAATATTTTAGAAGCTTACAAGCTGCATAATAAGATCTTCCAAGTGTTCGTAAGTTGATTTTGCTTATATTTTTCCTATAGATTAAAAACATAATAAAAACGAAATTGATTTCTTTCATCAGATAATGTTTTCTATTCCAACAGATATTGTGGCGAACAGTAGACTCGTTTGCTCGTAGTTTATTGTTTTTGGCAGCAATTTTATTACAATTGCGAAATCCAGCAGCAACACAAGACGAAGTAAGTATTATAAATATTGATATTTTTTGCATATTCCTTTGTTCTTTTTCACATCGCGTTTGTATCTGACTGACCAGTGTCCATTAATGTTATTTAAACTTAAGAACAACTTTCCAGTTACACATGTTTTTTTACCCTGTGTCCTAATTATAAGCGATCGTCGCGTTTATTTGTTACTCATTTGTTCGGAAAACAGGAACGCGTACGTCGGCACGATGACACGTTCGGGTTGGCCGATCAAATTTAACGCGACGTCGCGCTGCGTTAGGGTCGCGTAGTCGCGCGATTGTCGTTTATATTAGATCACGGCCTAACATCGTGAACAAAAATATTCTCTACAGGCTATAAATATCGATATAAATTATACGACGATAAATTAGGATAAGTGCAGGAGAATGTTGATGATAGGTTTATGTTCGTCGTCCAATTCTGCAATCAAATAATTTTTAATCCTTCCAGCGTGACATAGGCTGTCTGTTCGTGAGCTTAATAATATTCGGATATATTATGAAGGACGTCGTTTTAATAGTTATAACCAGCTTGCAATGTGAGAAGTTCCATATATCTGTGGAGGAAGCTGGGTCAGTGTGTATACAGCGTGTGATGCATACAAACTGTCCAGGTAAGAAAATTACTTTTCAGTTCGATTAAATACAGTTAAATAAATAAATGTGTCTAGATTTAATATCATCAGCCGAAAGAAACAAAATCAAAGTTGTTGACAAAATGTATAGTTTCTTAATAAGAATCTTTGCGTTGGTTTACAAATTGGTAGTAGAAGTAATTTATGTAAAGTTTAACGAAAATAAACTTTAGGATTCCCATACATTTACCTTTAATGCTTTCAGAGAGTGTCAAACATCTGTGCAAGTGCGTGCTACAAGTTAATCGGACCTTCAGTAAGATGACAGCGTGTGGCCTGTTTACTATAGACGCCACTCTACCGGTACCTTTTACGGGACTCATGACGAATTACGTTATTGTACTGCTGCAGTTTGCTTTGCTGTAAAACAACTATTAACTTACAGTAGTTAAACCTTTGTATAATTTCTTCAGTACACCAGTCATGTTATTACGCACGATATTAGATGTTTTCCTTAGAAAAGTTTGTTTCGACGAAATATAACGCTATTACATGTACGTTTTTTACTAATTATTCATATTGGTCCACAAATTCAAGGTCGTCTAGCGCACTTTTGAGCTGAAAGCATCGTAAAGGACACGATCCAACATTTAACTGTTCGGAAAAGGAATAAAGTTACCGACATAGCTTGCAGAGTTAGCAAGCGGTTAGCAAGTGGCAGCGGGCAGGCCAATTATGTTTGTCAAAAGACCGATAGTTGTTGAAGCAGACGAGTCCTGGAGTGGAGACTACGTATTGGCAAATGTGGCGTCCCTCAGCTAATAGTTGGACCAACGACCCTTAAAGGTGGAAAAGGCAGCCTGGATGCTGAAGGCTAATAATTCAGGTGTTATGGCGCGACTTGGGAGAGACCTATTTCCGGCATTGTAATACTATAGGCTTAGTTGATTAAAAACGAAGACAAAAAACATAACATACGTTCACGTAACGCCTAGAATTAATCAGTAATCATTAATTATATAATGTGACAGAAAACATTAATAATGTTCGACTCGGATACGATCAAAACCTAATTGAAACAAGGATTTTTACTGAATTGGTAACCATAAAACTAACGATATATTGTTCATTTGTTATAGAGTAGGTAGCAAACTTATTTATGTTCCCATATTATATATACAAACCTAATAATATATAATTATGTATATATCAATAATTATACACCCAGTTAAACACATCTAATACTTAATTTATAATAAAATTAATTGCTTGAATTGTTACTTAGCCCTCTTACTCTCTCCTAATGTTGCTGTGCCCGACAGGGTCCATATTGATCTTTTACTTGTTTATACCATCTATGTAATATATATGGAATGCAATAAAGAACTGAGTATTGAGTATTGAAAGGAGAAATCATGTGGAACTACTCAAATGCTCCACTTTGTAATGATGTTCCTTTAACTACATTATGTGTATACTAACTATATAGATAGAGTAAAAAAGCAATCCTTTTACGTAATTTCACAGGAAACAAATTCAACAATCAATATTATAAGTAACCTTGGTCGAAATTAATATACCCTAATAAAATTCAGTTTAAGTCCAACAGCAGAATAAGAAACAATCATGTGGAAACCTTCAAGAACTCCAGTTGAATTGTTACTGAATAATAGACTGGACAAAGACATTAAAAAAATTGCTCAACCATTCAACATTATGCTCTCTATATTCTTATCATCGAAATACAAAATAAGAGACAGCTATATCAATCCATGTGAAAAAAAGTATCCTATACTGCTGTTCTTTATTATTTCATTTTTTAATACGTTGAGTGCCTATCGTTTTTTCACCGATTCCGCTGATATGCTTAATGCTATGACGGTTATCATGTTTTTTGGTTTTTTCATTTTCTATATTTTCGGGCACATACTACTGGTCAGTTGTAACATTGCCCATAGTCGTAACCACATTTCCCTTATTATGAGTATCCAAGAAATTCATAGGAGCTTTGACATGAGTGTCCGAACTTATATTATTTGGAATTGGATCTCTGTTCTGTCTGTATTTAGTTTTTGTATTTCGACGTTAACCTTTTTTTTTGTAATACTGAAGTCAATAAATTTCCTTGATATTAGCAGTGATTTACTGATTATTGCATTCGATTTAAATCTAGTTTATAGTATTCGTGTTGTGTCATTGCTAACAATGTATCTCAAAGAATGGGTTAAAAATATGTTACTTGTTATAAATATTGAAGAAGAAAATGATAAATATTGTAAAAAATTGTTTAAGATTTATATAAATATTTTGAAAGCGTTTTCATTGTATAAAACTTGTTTCAAAACATTGGTAAGTCGGAGTGTGATAAAATTTCATACATATAATTTGTTATTTGCGATTTGTTCTTCATGCTTTCTGTCTTATAATAATTTTATATTTTAAGATATTATGGCGGACAATAGACTCATTCTTACGTGATTTATTATTTTTGGAGTATCATTTAGTACATGTGCAAAAAAGAGCGGCGTCAAAACAAGAAGTAAGTACTTACAATGTTATTGTTCATGGCTTGACCGACGACTATGTCTGCTCCAAATACCATTGGTCCCATCGGATACTATGTTGACTCGATTATTTTGGGTCTTAGGACTGATTGCGCTACTGGTTTAGACTGTATACCATCTAAAATAATAAAGGCCTCGAGATGCATATTAGTTCCGGTTATTACGCATATCTGTAATTTGTTTATAAGTGCAGGTGTCTTTCCAACGGCGTTTAAAAAAGCAGTAATCCACCCCACTCACAAGTTTGGACGTAAAGATGATATCAATAACTACCGTCCAATTTCGATTTTAACAGCAATGTCAAAGATCTTAGAACGAATACTAAATAAGAACCTGATCAGTATTTTCAACGCAAACAACAGCTTAGCGAATAACCAATATGGTTTCATAAATGGAGTTAGTACCGGAGACGCAGTCATGGATTTGTCTTATCACGTGACTAGAATGCTAGATACAAAACACAAGTACCTGGGAATTTTCCTTCTATTCAAAGGCATTTGACACCGTTTTATGATAATTTACTATATAAATCTAAATCTAACCATAAACGGATGTGTACTCATTACACCCCATTCTCTCTCACTACACACATCCTACACCTACTCAGTACATATACACACACACACACATATCCCACACTCGATCAGTCACTACACACACACTCAAACCCTACATTTATTCAAGCTCAGCACACAGTTAAACGTTTTTCTTTTTGTGTTTACTTTACATAAATTATATCCTGTTTTCTTTTACATCCTTAGCTTATTGTTGAAAAGTCCTGATTTTGTATAATTTGGCTTTGTTTGTTACGGAGAATCACTGATTCCTAAGACACAGGCACGTACACCTAGTTTAGGAGTCAGAGTATTAAAATTATTGTGACCTAGTTATAAGCCTGTATGCTCTTAGTCTTTGGATATTGTAATGTATTTTGGTGAAATTAAGTTTATTTTTATTTTTATTATGACAGACATGCCCGGTACACTTCGTTGTGTAAATTTGTGTTATTTGCTCTTTCCAGCCTGACTTGCTAAATTCACTCGTGAGCGGTGTAGTAGTCTTATTGATTATAAAGGATATGACACTTATAATTTTAACAAGCTTACAATGTGAGAAATTTTATGTATCTGTGGAGCTGGCTGGGGTGGCGTGTATACAGCGTGTGATGAAGACGAACTGTCCTAGTAAGAACTAAAGTTGTTTAGATTCTTGAATATTGATTGTAGTGGTCATTGGTAGCCCTATGTTGGTGAAATTGTTGATATTTTTTTAACATATGGCTCCATTTTTTTCTTTGTTTTTCGTTAGTTAACTTCGATAGCTTTTTTGAAGAAACAGTCTTCGAAAATGGGAGTTAGTGATGTTTACTTTGTAAATTTTAATTATTCTTGTTTTAATTAATTTACCTAATTCGGGAAATTAATTTCCCCTAGGAACTTTACATTTTTCTTTTCAGAGTGTGTCAATCATCTGTGCAAGCGCGTGCTAAAAGTTAACCGGACCTTCAGTAAGATGACAGCGTGTGGCCTGTTTACTATAGACGCCACTCTACCGATACCTCTGTTGGGACTCATTACTAAGTACATTATTGTACTGCTGCAGTTTGCTTTTCTGTGAAATTCCTTTTGTGGACAAATATTCTTCTCAAAGATTGTATCTATAAATATTTAGTAAATAAAAAATTGTCAATGTATGATTTTTTAGCTCCTTTTTTAACTTGTAAATTACCTACTCTTATCAATCAACTCAAAGGTAGAAAATATACTTAATCATAATGTCATCAGGACATGGCACAGGTAATTAACGAAACATAGATACAAAAAATAAAAGTTCAAATATAGGCAATGATTTGAAAACTAAACAGTAATATTTTTACTTAATTTGACAGCAAACGTGACAAACGATCCAAGATACAATTGATTGTTTAATCAATATTTCTTTTGGATTGGTACTCATCTACCCATACATAACCTGCATTTGTGACATCGGAAACTAAAACAACGTTTTATTTTAGAAATACAACTCAAATCGTCCAGTTAAACTGTAACACAATAATAGACTGGACAAAGACGTCCAAAGAATATTTCAACCTTTCAAAATTAGGTATGTTCTCTGTATTCTTCTCTTCCAAATACAAAATTAGAAAAAGTTACATCATGTAAAAAGAAGTAACACATATTGATATTCTTCATAACCATACGTCAAAATGGAAACACGGACGGTTTTATAGGATCACTCGTTTGTTTGTCTGTCTGTCTGTCCGTCTGTCACAGGCAATTTGCTCTGAATCTACTGGACCAATGAAGCTGAAATTTGCATATGTATATCTGTGACCCAAACACAGAAGCGTAACGTAAATAAATGAATTAATAATATGGGGGTCACTATTGGAGGAAAACTGGAAAAAAATAATATAAACTGTAGCATGAGTCATATCAAATTAAAGGGCTTATTGGGATGCTAACAATTTATTTTTTAATAATTTTAAGATAATTACTTTTAAAGTTATTTAAGAAAATTGTCCGCATCTACTGAGCCTACAATTTTGGAAAATATACAAAAAATGGTTCTTTACTTAATAGATTACAAGAAAACCTATAAGAAGTCTATGGTCTCCAAATAATGAGGAAAATCTTAATTTTGTGCGTACGACCCCACATTTGCAGTTAAAATGTATGGGAGAAGCAATATGTTTTTCAACTATACTGTTAAGTTTTTTCTTGAGATATATCTTGGAATAAAAAATATGGTAGATAACATCACCAAATTCAATACCAACCACTATTACACAACAGGTTAGGTTACAGACGACCTTGCAATCCTTGTTTCGGGGAAGGTGACCCGTGACGGGAACGATCTATAACCTCACTCAGCAATCGCATCGTGGAAAGATGTTGCAGGGAATTTGAACAATTAATTAGTGAACCACACTAAAACTAAACTAGTCGTGTTGAACCAAAAACGAGCATTAGGCCCTTTCCGCTTACCAAAACTGTTCAATACAGAACTTAAAAGAAAATAAAGAAAGAAAATATGCGTCACATCCACGCAAAACGGCCATCGCTCAGCATGATGCTGCGACCCTATGCAAGTCAGAGCCCCAGCGCTGGTTTTCAGCGACAGCCGGCGTTGACGTTATGACATCGACCGGTGCAGCATACAATGAAATATAATTATGATAATTATAAAAGTAAAATAAATATACAATCATTAATTCTACACAAATAAATAAAGTATAATATTCAAAAATGGCAACATTCCGTTAAGTCTGCAATCGACTCGCGCGCCATCGGCGCATAGAGTAATCTGTGCGCGCAGTTGTCAGAAAACTATTTTTATGACGTTTTGACATCTGGTTACATAACAATTGACCAACAAAGTCAAATACCTCGGGGTCCCCAAACAATTTATCTTTGATAAAAAATCCAGAATCTAACTTCACGAGGATCGCCGTTGCGAGGGGTTGGGCCTCGCAGAGCTGCGCATCTTCACAGATGGTTCCAAAACATCTAGTGGCACAGGTGCTGGAATCTACTCGGTAGACTTCAACATACCTACACATAACCACATCATTGGCGTTGCCAGGGGCCGCGGTATCCCTTTCGGACTTTTCCGCAACCCTGAAAGGAAGCACTCCCTATAATTAATTTCAGGTTCTCCGACTAACTTAACAACAGCTGCGTATAACAGGCCACGTGTCATTCAATAAACACCTCTTTGACATAGGAGTCATAGACAGTCTGCTATGCAGGGCCTGCGTGGAGACGAGCCAGCAGCTCATGTGCTTCTGAAGTACCCGGTGCCCGCCACTTACAGGGCAAAGTACTTCGGTAACCCAGGTACCCTCTGTGAGATTGTCAGTAACACCAAGACGTTCCTGGCCTTCCTTGAGGAGCTGGAATTTATCGACAATCGATTTTCCCACCCGAACGTAAAACACTCACATTACTTACATTTGCAGCTGGAATGTATCGGTTTTTCACCTACAATGTTAAGTTTGTTCTTGGGATAAATTCATACCAACTACGGAGCTCCTCATTGTGCGTGGTTCGAAAGGCGCTTGGCCGGTTTTTTCTTAATAGTTCGGGCTCCTGACTAAATTATAACAGCTGCACGGGTCGATCGAAGTTTAAGCTACACTTGGCGCGTTCTTTTCGTGGATGGGTCCATTACATATCGAGACCCTGCCGTGCCTCAGAAAGCACGTTAAGCCGTTGGTCTCGGTTGTAATTAGTAGATCTTTAGAGTCGTTACGGGTGACTGCCCGATATCCCTTCGTAAAACTAGTTGTCAGACTGACTTTTTGGTTTCCGACTTAAAACCCAAAAAGTATGACAACTAGTCTTACCAAGGGGTATTGTTTTACCCAGTAACTGCATTATGGAGGTCAGATAGGCAGTCACTCCATGTAAAATAATGGTATTCAGCTGCATTCGGTTAGACTGGAAGTCAACCCCAACATAGTTGAGAAAAGGCTAGGCAGCTTGATTGAATTATAATATCAGTTACAATTATAGGTCGTTGTTTTTTTTTTGTTTTCGTTTATTCGAAATATGTATTTATAATGTAAATATATATATATTTTTAAATTCTCTTTTTTATTTTATTTATTACTGTTTATATTACCTGTTGGTGTCACAATTTTTTTTTCTTTCTTTCTATGTAAAGAAAAATGTAATTTCTCTGATGGGCTGTGCTGGGCTATGTCTGTCAAATGATAGTCAAATGAGAAAAAATTACACCGTAGAAAATCCAGACTAAGATGGCAAGAAGAACATAGAACTTATAATGCTACATACATTTCTAAAACTTCATAAAAACCTATCTTTTCTGACCAAAAATTAAATTATTATCTGAAAATTCACAAATTAATTTCTCCAACCAGCCTACAACTTTTTCCACCTAGCATAATCACAGGCCCTCTCTCGGTGAGAGGGAGTGAGCCCTAATCCACCTCGCGGGCCCAGTTCGGGTTGGTAGATGTCATTGTCTTCGAATTTTTGGTTCTAGGACATACCACTTTCCTCACGATTTTTTCCTTCACCGTTTTGAGGGCTGAGGTGATGAAACAATCTACACAAAGTAAAGCGTAACTCTGGGTTTGAGCCTACCACTTACAATTTGTAAGTCACGGCCTAATTCACTTTAACTCTCAACAAAATGAAAAGGAGACTTCATTCAAAGCCCATGTGCACCAACAAAGGCTGACAATCCCTGAGTGCAACGCACCCGGGCGAACACTGGATAAACAGCTAGTACGATAATGTAATCCGTCATACATAATTCAGGGAACCATAGGAATTAATTCGAAAGCTTTTTATTTCATCCACCGTGTTGTTTTAGTTGAGGAGTTAAGGCGGTGTAAGAATTTACCAGTTTCTTGAAATGAAAATTACAAGTGCAAATAAAAATGTTGTGTCAATTATATTAAAAAAAAAAAATACAATTGGCTTTAGACATTGGCAGAATGGACGGCATCGGATTGACTTGCCATAATTATACCTATTTAAAGATAATGCTACAATGCTTTCGAGTTGCGGAATCAAAAGTTGTGGATTTGAATTCTTTAATATAACAAATTATTTTAAATGTCACTTTGCCTAGCCAAAAAAAAACATAAGTATAAGGATGTTTTTGAGTAAATAATCTATCATAATAATTAAAATATGATGATCATGAAAACACATTGAAATGTTAATTACAACCACACATTGTATTAAATCAAGTTTTAAACATTATCTCAAACTGACATCTAATTCTCATTTCAGCACCACCACGAGTCCTATTATTTCTAAGTCAGACGCAATAACTCAGTGTTAGTAAAATGGCTTACTATATTAACATTAGTAGCAGAGAAAAGAATTAAAACGTGTGAGCTAGCCTTTTATGATCTCAGAATGTATTTACATACGCTTTTTTGGATATAAAAAATGTAGAATAGAGATGATGACTGGGTCAAAAAAAAAAAATTCTATTTAGTCCGTCAGTCAGATAATAAAAAACTATTAGACACGTGTTTTTTGCTTTATCATATTAATAAAAAAATACTTAGATAAAACGCATGGGGAGTGGGGGTTGCTACGTCACAAGTAAGTATAAAATCTACATACTCGTGACGTCATGGCACATTTTAACGCAATGTATCGCCGTAAGCTTTTGATAAAGTAAAAAAAGAAAAAATACGTATTTTTTAATAATACAACTGACGGCAAAAAAAAATAGTTTTAGTCATCATTCCTATTCTAGAATGTAAATATTGGATTATGTTAAAGGATAACATTAAGAATAATCATACTTAATCCAATTGAATGTTTGTAAACGTTTAGAAATCTGGTGGCTTATTTAAAAACAATTGTACTAGAAAAACATAAACAGACTCAATGTAAATTAATGCCGCTACCATCCTTCTTAAATCACAATAAAAATAATCCCAACAATAATTCCATACCTTTATATAAACTACATGTTTTATTAATTATGATGTGGTATGTTTCAATCCAAATAAAAACACATCAGACAAATTATTTAGAAATTACAAAAAGCTCCTGACATTCCCATTTGCACTACAACACGCAGCTCGGGTACGTACGCTTTCATAAGGCAGTGTATGCATCTGCATTAACAAAATGGCTGTCCGTAATAGCATTACATTCTTTTCTCGGATGCGCCTTTCCGTGTCTGGAACGCTTTGTCCCGGTAAAAAAAAATACGTACCTATATAGATATACATGGATACACGTGAATAAAAATAAAACGGTTATTCGAGAACGCTGTTGGTTTTTCAATAAACAATTTGTTTTTGTTGATCATAGTCCTTAATAGGACTTATTGGCAGTAAATCCATGCTAGTCGGTTTGGTTTATGTGGAAATAACACCAATTTATTGATAAACAATGCTTTTATATTCTAACAAACCAAAACTGTAATTTTTGCATTTTTCCAATTTTACAACAACTATCCGATACACAATAAACAAAAAAAAAAAAGGAAATACATTTAAAAAGAGGTTATAAAACCTGTGAGGTTTAAATCTCAACAAATATTTTTAACGGGGCAGTAACGCGTCTGTTATCTTTTCACGCCTAAACCACTGAACCGATCGTTATGAAAAACAAGTAGGTAGCCTGGCTGAGGAAAGACAGAGGCTACTTTTCATCCTGAATCGCTGACGAAGTCGGAGAAAACACCTAGTAACCACATCCTTTAGTCCCTTCGTGTCTTCGATTCGGGCAGGGGTTGATATTCTGCCGCTTTGTGACGGTTCCCGAATCTATCAAGAATCTCAAGATTTCCAATTGTTTAAGTATTTAGTATAAACAAGTACTCAGTACAAGGGTAGCCGTGAATATACAGTTTATGGAATAGTTTACAGTAGTTTACTTGGAGATTCGTACCTGTAATGCTCCGGCGGTGTGAACGATGCTTAACAATAGCGGGACTTAGAACAAAACATAGCCCCGGAATAAATCGTGTTCATTGAGCCCAAATAATATATAGGTAGTTAACAAACGCTCCCAACCACACAGAATAACCGGAAAAGCTTAAACGGAACTCGCTGATATCCGGATTTATTTGGAAATAACTGGTTCAAACCGGTTTCCAGTAGTAATGGGTTCCTAATTTCGATCCAATATGCGATCTGGGAAGTTGAATGTAGTAGTTTAAATTGGAGTAATTTACACCTAAATTACTTGGTGATGTTTTTGTTGTTAGGTTGGCAGACAGATACGAGATTCCGTGTGTTAACATGAATATCTATCGCTATCACTGTTTCGTTAGACAGCTTTGGAGCTATGTTATCCTATGTTTGGCAGCTATGTTAGGTATTTCTTAATTTTCCTAGCTAATAGCCGATTCCTATAATTTACAAAAAACAAATCAAGATTGTTGTATCTTTACCAATAATGAAGCAAAGATCTCCAAGCTTCCCTGTGCTGTGAGTTCCTGGTGCGTGGGGTGTGGGTTGGCTAGTAGAAAATGCCTCAGGCATCAAATCCGCCTTTGTACGGTTTTTTTTTTACTTGTGCATGCTTTTTTAACAAATAAACAACGATATCCTGTCTCTAATTTCGAACAGGCTGGACTGTACGTATGTGAATCGCTGCTGTGCCATTTCCCATTGAATGGTGCAGCCGCGGTGAAGCGTCGTACAGTGCTGCCGCTGTGTATATTGTACAGGAATTTGTTTAGGATGTTGATAAAATTATTTAATGACTAACATAGGATAAGTTTACTAACAAATTGAGTCATGGTCAAACTGAATGGAATTGATAGCTTTGCATAGAAAACCCATCCATATGGAAGTAGCTGTTAGTAGCTGTTGTTAGTAGTTGGCAATAAAAATAGCTACCATTGATTGGTAAGAAAAACAATTTGTTTTTATTTATGGGAACCGAGCATAAGTGGGCTTTTGTTTAGAAGTAGATTGGATTTTATATTCTGTTATGTATATTTGCCTGACATATGCTGAGCTGGACTCCCAGTTGGTGCAACCTTGAGAGGCACACCGCACCTTGATTGGTTATTTGATTTGAAGTATGTCATAATGTGCATGCTGTGGCCTCCTATAAGTGAAGGAGTACACCTACTTCATAACCGATGTTGCCCTTTAATTATGTGTCATGTATTGTGTACATCTTTTGTTGGAAATCCTGAATAAATAAAATAATAAAAATAAAATAATGTCACTCCATTTCTTTAGGTATGTTTTTCTTTTTTGTGTAAAGGCATTTTGTGTTGCATATATATTCATGATATTTGTCGTCATTTAGGCCGTTTCCTCTTTTTATCTATCTTATCTATGTATTTATATTGTTCGTTTACACTTACTTGCTAATAGATGTGGCAGTTGAGATGGAAGAAGAAAACGAATCTGGCTCGCCTTGATAATTAATTAATTAATTGTAACCACGTGTTTACAATAGAACGGTCAAAAATGTACTCAATAATATCAGTAATTCATCAATTTACGTTAGATAAAAATGCCTAAGCTGGCGCAATAAATAAATGTGCAATATAATCGTACATACTATTATATTATGTAACTGAATTAATGCACGTTATGAAAGTAGTTAGTTCAGAATCGTTTACTGAATCGATTTCTGTAATTTTTAATTTAGGTAATTTTTTATCCCAATATAAATAATTAAAACTATGTAAATTACAGTCATACTTCTGCTGTACAGTCAAAACATAACAAAATGGAGGCAGTATCTAATACGCTAGACCCGTGTGCGAAGATACGTGTGCGACTGTGCGCGTGAAAGAAAGAAAGAAAGAAAGAAAGAAAGAATAATATTTATTTGGACACAGTTCGTGAAACACAATACAAAAATAAAAAAAAGTGAAAATAATTATAAAGCGATAATAGTGTGCTTCACGGCTGCGCCAAAAAGGTTCATTTCAGCATTAATGCCAGACAAATGCTGTCTGACGCTGGTTTTCTAATGAACCCTTATGGACAAGTGACGGGGAGTACCAACAGTTTCAACATACCTAATACATACTTTTTATACCTCTAAATAAATAAATAAACTACATAAGGTCTATTTAAATAATTGTTTCGAATCAATGTTGTTTCCACCCAAACAATTGTGCGTGCGTAATTTGTAATGTAACCACAACTTTCTCCCACAATCAGTATAACTAATTTAAATAATAAACATTTTTTTATACATACTAGTAAAAATTCATTGTATTTATTATGATTGTAACATAATATTCCAATTGGTGTATTTGGTGGCGTTAATTATGGGACATGTTGTATTCTGACAACTTATTAATTTGTCAGCAGCTGAAATAAAGCAAAGTAATTTGGTGTTGATATGTAAGATATCTTAATACCTAAGGCACTAATATTCTAGAGTTCAAATTACTCTTTATAAGACTCGCGCTCTCCACAGAATCGAATTTGGACCTCAAACTCGGCAGCCGATCCTCCCGCGCCACGACTTAGTATTTTTATTGTTTCAAACAAGTAAAATAAATTTTAACAAAGAATCACTTTACCGCAAAAATTCTGCAACCAACACAAATTTCACTTATCCCGAATTTGGGGCAACTTTTATAGGACTCAGTACGCCCATAAAAATAACAATACCGCTCGTAATAATTTTAGTATACTTGGGTATTAACAGAAGTTTAATAAAAAATACTAAAATCCTGTATTGAACCAAACTCTAAAGCGCCATCTCCATGGTAGAGAGAATCGCGGTGATAGTCACGCTAAGCCTACAAATTATCTCCGTGTGGCGATTGATTCATAGAGTTTCTATTAAATTTGATGGCACGGCGAGACTATCGCTGCGATTCTCTCGCCCGTGGAGATGGCGCCTAACTATCATCATTATTATCATGTGCGTAGCCTTTTCCCAACTATTTTGGGGTCGGCTTCCAACCTAACTGGATGCAGCTGAATATTTGTGTTTTACATGAAGCGACTGCCTACCGGATCTCCACATCCCAGTTACTGGGTAACTCGATATCCCTTGGTAAGACTGGTTGGCAGACTTTTGGGCTTTTGACAAGTGGTAACGACTGTCAAAGATCTACAAATGACAGCCGGGACCAACGAGTTAACGTGCTTTCCGAGGCACGAAGGGGTTTCGATATGTAATGGATCACCCATGTACCACCCAGTGGATGGGTGCATCCACTAACCTACCGCGGGAAGCGTAGCTTAACCTCCGATCGACCCGTGCGGCTGTTATTTTTTATCCACGAGCCTAAAAATGTAATAAAAAATACTTCATTCCTGTATTGGACCCTAGCCCTCATAAAGGCTCGTGCAGACTAACGTGACATGTTGCGCGTCGTGGTTCTGCTATAAGATGCGTAGATCAATTACTATGAAAACGTGCGCGACACTACACACAGGAGCGACCTGTCGCGCCGCGACACAGAAAATACTCTTTTGTGTCGCGTGGCTAGCGCGACGCGTTATACGGTGTTATACGCTATACAAAATGTTCCTTTGGTGTCGCGCCGCCTGTCGCACCCGCGATATCGCGGCGCTCTAGTGTGAACGGTGTTGCGTGGCGAAAATAACGCAGAATCGCCACGTGACTCGTTGCACCAGTCTGCATGGGCCTTTATACCATATTTTTTTATTAAGTTGGAACCACTCGCCGCGTTGTTTTTTCTATCCAATGGTCAAAGTGCTCAGTCAACTGAACAAAAACCTGTGCGTTAGATTTTTTTACACTATATTGTTTTACTTTTTTCTGGTTTCCGGTTCACGGTATGTTGCCTATTGGTCAAAAGTTATGGTAAATAAACGTTTTATGATCGTAAAGACTGTCAAAGTCTTTTGTACCAGACATTATAGTTATTATAGGTACGATATTACGTATTATTGTTGCCTAATAATGGCCAATTTCTCAACGTGATTTTGCATGGTTTCCATAAAAAGTAAAATGATTTAGTTTTCACTTGACTAACGACAGAATACGTTTGCTTAGTAATTTGTGCCCAAAACATTTTTTTTTATTTGTAACAAAACATAAATCTAAATAATCAAATCTGTAGGAGTGATTTCGTGAGAAGGGACGGAAGTGTATCACAGGAAGCCGGGGAAGCGTGCGCTAGGTATTTGATTTGACCAATGAGCACGCGCGGTGCTAGAGCTGGCAGTCACAAACGTCCTTGTCGACCTTGGCCCTTTAATGTTGCTTAGTACCAAGATGAGATGTCAAATGTTATACATCATATTATGCGATTACTGTAAGGCACGATCGTTTTTTTTTTATTTCAACAAATGCTGATCACTTTCTATCATTCACTACCAAAAACCCTAAGCTAACATACATAAATTCACGCCATTTTTCCCATGTGCAAGGGTAGGCAGGATCTACACGAAGGAGGAGGCAGAATGCGTGAGGGAAAGCAAACTTCGCGCCCTCACGCCCCTAGCCACCGCAGGTGACGCCCTGGGCGTCGGGAATCGCAGGCCGATTCCCGGCCACCGTAGGCGCGGCCTTGCGGACGGTGAGCAATGGGTAGCTCGCCGTCCGATAAGGACCAGGTCCGAGTCGACGGCACGTTGTGTTCCACGGGCGCCTCAAAGAGATGTCAACACAACGGAACGGGGCCCGATAGGACCGATGCCTGCCGGTGTTGCGGGAAAGTCCGAAAGGGATACCGTGGCCTCTGGCGTATAGGCAACTGAAGGACCACGGGTGGGTTTTAGTCAGTAAGAGTCTGACACACCGTCCGGCTGCGCCCAGAGCGGGAGAAGTTATGAGTACCTTGAAGTTATTTGATAATTTACCAACCAAAAAAAGGCAGGACCTACAAAAAGTCACCTATTACGATCCCTACATCCTCTAAACTACCACTAAAACTAAAACTAAAACTCAAAACATCACCTTTCATTACATAAAATTCCTTGCCTTAACCCTTTTAGCATCCACAATAGAAAACACCATACATGGGTAAGGGGTACATATATCTGGTCCTTTATTTCTAATGGCACAAAAGATTATCTGGCTACCATTAATTAATTTAAGGGCTATCTAGTTTACAGTCCAGTGGTGTCTTTTGTCCCAGCAGCCTATCGCCCTACCGCCACTGTTGGGGCATAGATTATAAAGTAAATAGGCGTAGATGGGACATTTCAGCTGATTTGTGGTAGTCAAAGGATTATTCCCGTTTCTTATAAGTTTAAACGCGTACGCACCCAAAAAGGTACACATATATACATAAAGGACTGGTCAAACCGAGGTGAATACCGTCCGGGACATGGAACTCGACTGGGTGCATCGATTGTATCCTATATTATTAGGAAGTCACGCGCTTAAAAACGCCAGTTTGAACACCTTCAACTTTATACAAGATAGTTGATACATTCGGCGCGAGTGAATTTCGTTCCGCATCCGCAAGATTTGCCTCAATTTGATCAGAGCTCGAACCGGATCTAAAGATTTCTGCTGTCAATCATAGAAAAACGTTTTAAAGAGTTTTAGTAAAATTTGAGAAACCATTATACGAAGTCAAAATAAACAGCGACGTGGAGGAATTTTTCGACGCCATATTTTAGTTTTTTAATATTTTTAGTTAGGTTAGGTTACTATATTTAACTTTTATTAGTTTGTTAGTTAATTTAGTATAAGATATTTATGAGTCTAATGAAACAAAATATATTGAATAATCTAGGCTTCTTTAAATACGTGTTTGACAGTTAGCAGAAGGTAGCAGTTAGGTGAAAATTAAAGACACGTAACGTGGAACAACGACTTTCGCATAATGGCTGCGCAAATAGATGACAGCGTCGAGGATCGATGATGAATCCATTTTCAAGTACTAACAATCTGAAGCTAAACAAAATCTTATTAAAAAATATATTTAACTGCCTCGTTGATCTAGTGGTCGCAAGCTACTGCTAAGCATGTGTTGTTGGGTATTTCCATTTAAAATTTCTCAGTAGCAGCTTGGAGTCTGGATTTGTGCCCGGTTGATGGCAATAGGCTCGCCCCCTATTACATGGGACTTAAACATAACTGGCGAAATGTGGGTGAACATCCCTGCTTAAGCCTTTGGAATACAAGAGTGATGTTATGTTTATGTTATAAAATAAAGGTTAAAAAAATATTAATTTAATCGGTTTTGCTACACAGTGGAACATCTCACCCAGAAAACGAAAAGTTAGCAACGTCGCAAATAGATGTCAAATAATTATTTCACTGTTTTGATTGATTTGGCAATATTACTGTATGGAAACATTACCCATTACACCAGTTACCAGTTACCCATTACATTACCCAGTATGTATATTATAGCACAGGTGTGAGTACTATGTACTAAAGAGCTACCATTTACCGGGTAATATGTCTTTCATTGACTTGAATGTGCCCTGGAGGCTGTGAGTATGTCATGCTCACTCAGATGTCTCGCTGATTGTGGCGCGTGTTTTGGATTATTTAGCTCCCTTCAAAATGGTTGAGCTGAATGGTGCTAATCCATGCGTCATGTTCGTGAACGGGCGCCGTCAGTAGGGACTGGTCATCTCTTAGCTGCCATGGCTTATTTTAATTTTTGAATTGTTCTTTGTTTTTTATATTTTTATTACGGACGCTTTTAACGTGCATGTCTTTCTACATTGTTCTCACATGTATAATTTCAACATTAATGATGTAACCAATATTTTGTATCAATTTTTTGATTTAAAAGAGTGTCCGTGGAGTTTCTTGCCCGTTCTTCTCCATAGGTACCTACTGCGCTTTGGAATGGGCAACTAGCTTCATATTTCTGACTGCCCGACTTCTTGACAATTTAAAAGTGCCTGTAAATGGTTTAATTGAAATAAATGCTTTGAGTTTGAGTTTGAGATAGAATGTGCTAAATTTGTCCGACGGCACTTTGACCTTTTTGAAAAGGCTCAAGACCGTTGCCCTCGAAAAGTAAGAAGTCCAGATAGAATAGTTCTGCCTAGGGCACCAAGGACTTCTCTGTATAAAAAGGACTGTTATTATATGTGTGGATTTATCTATAACAAAATACCAAAGACCTTTAAAGAGTTACCTAATAATATTTTTTTTATAAAGTTAAAATTATGGCTACAGGAAAAACGATTTTATTCTATAAATTAATTTATTAATCATGTTAATAATTCAAAATATTTTATTTCACATAAACCTACAAGGGCACTTATGAAACGTCAGAAGCTAGGTGCACGGTTCCAATTGGTCGTTTCCTATGGAGAAGAGCCGGCAAGAAACTCCACGATTACTCTTTTAAAAGTAAATGGTATTTACAATGTTTTCAAATTACAGTGTTAATAGGTATGAGAGGACAGTGTAGGCCTATCAACAAGTACCAGGTACTTAGCAAGATAGAAAATGGTGACAGATCTACAGTCTTAGTTAAGCCTACAACGTTCTCACATTCACAAAATCTAAAAGAAAAGAATCTATATAATAGCAAAATCAAATAATAAAAATAAAAAGCTATTTAGACCAAATGACATGATTGCCACTACAGCTGTATGTAACAAATCTAATTTATTATGAAAAATATAGTATTTCAGGTATATAATGTCAAATAACGAAGAGATATGTCAAGGTAGTATGTAAAAGAAAAGAAAAAGGTAACATAAAATAATCATCTTAATTTGGGAGCAGTTAATAGACATTTACATAGTTATGCCGTTAATGAGGTACCAGGGAAGCCACATGTGCAGAAGAAACTATTGTCAAACTTCCTTGTCTTCAACGTAGTCTATGCTTTTTTGATAAGGACACGTTTGATGTGGGTTTTGAACTTTCCATCGCTAAGTTCTGTAACCGACTTTGGCAACTTGTTATAAAATAAATCTAATAATAATAAATAAACAATCTATTTCAAATTAATGTAACGATAATATTAATAATGAATGTATATAAAATTAATTAATAATAGAAACACATAAAGCATGCTATTGGATATAAATATTAAACTCTAGCATTAAATACATTGTAATGTTTTGCATGTCAAATGTCTGACTTTGTATTAGGAACTTACTACTGATTATAGCACCAACACTGTGCCACCAATACTTCTAGCAAATAAAAATGATTATGATAATGATTATGAAATAAGAAATGTGGCTAACTAGCGAAGTAGAATATCGCTCTTAATATATTATCCAGGTTGTCATATCTACACATTTCTGGTCTACAATTGAGCGACCCCTCCAATATAATAGTCGTACACTGATACCTATAACTACAATGTATAGGTCAGTTTGCTTCAATGCGCCTATTATACTAAGTAATCACGCGTATTTGCCAAGTTAGATTAGACATTCTATTAAGGGCACATTTGTTTGTGAATAAATGTTTAGTTTGTCCTTGAAGTTTGTGTTAAATTACAATTTGTTATGGAAATACTGCGTAAAGTATGTAATAATGATCCGTAAGTTGTAGAAAAACGAAGTTGGTTTTCGTGTCTGCCTGTATGTCTGTTTTTTCTACTTAACCGCACAATTAATTTTGATGAGGTTTTCGCCATATTTAAGAAAATTTATTCCTGCAGTTTTATATAAAAATCTAAAGAAAATACTAAAGAAATCTCGATGCATTGCCAAGTCGTAAAAACTGTGGGAAGCGAAGCCAAGGGGCGGGTTGCCCCAGTGCTGGGCACGCCACTATTGCGGCGATAAGTCCCCTCTTTCAGGAGTGGCTAGAGAGGCGCCACGGCGTCCTCACCTTCCGCCTGACGCAGGTCCTCACCGGACATGGTTGTTTCGGGAGGTTCCTGTTTCGTATCAGGCAGGAGGAAACGCCCGGGTGTCATCACTGCGTGGATCGCCCGGAGGACACGGTTGAGCATACGGTGGAGGTCTGTCCGGCTTGGGCAGAGCATCGCCGTGTCCTCGTGGAGGCGATCGGCGGCAGGGATCTCTCGCGTCCGGCCCTAGTCCAGGCCATGGTACGCAGCGAGAGGGCATGGGAGGCCGTCACCTCCTTCTGCGAAGCAGTAATGCTCGCGAAGGAGGAGGCAGAACGCGTGAGGGAGAGGCAAATTTCGCGGCCTCACGCCCCTAGCCGCCGCAGGAGACGCCCTGGGCGTCGGGAATCGCAGGCCGATTCCCGGCCACCGTAGGCGCGGGCTTGCGGACGGTGAGCAATGGGTAGCTCGCCGTCCGATAAGGACCAGGCCCGGGTCGACGGCGTGTTGTGTTCCACGCGCGCCTCAAAGAGATGTCAGCACAACGGAAGGGGTCCGATAGGACCGATGCCTCCCGGGGTTGCGGGAAAGTCCGAAAGGGATACCGTGGCCCCTGGCAACGTAAAGGCAACGGAAGGAACACGGGTGGGTTTTAGTCAGTAAGAGTCTGACATGCCCTCCCGCTCCACCCAGAGCGGGAGAAGTTTTTTGATAATTTCCCACCCAAAAAAAAAAAAAAAAAAGGGGCGGGTTGCTAGTCTTTATAGATAATTATAATTCTTCTGTACAGTGGGCTCCAGAGAAACCTCACCCGTGTTCTTTTAGTTGCCTGTACGTTGCCAGGGGCTACGGTATCACTTTCGGACTTTCCCGCAACGGGAAAGACCCCTACAGTTGCTGACATCTCTTGGAGGCGCGCGTGGAACACAAGGCGCCGTCGACCCGGGCCTGGTCCATTTCGGACGGCGAGCTACCCATTGCTCACCGTCCGCATGCCCGCGCTTACGGTGGCCGGGAATCGGCCTGCGATTCCCGACGCCCAGGGCGTCTCCTCCGGCGGCTAGGGGTGTGAAGGCATGAAATTTTCCTTTCCCTCACGCGTTCTGCCTCCTCCTTCGCGAGCATTACTGCTTCGTACAAGGAGGTGACGGCCTCCCATGCCGTCTCGCTCCGTACCATGGCCTGGACCAGGGCCGGACGCGAGATCCTCGCCACCGATCGCCTCCACGAGGACACGGCGATGCTCTGCTCAAGCCGGGCAGACCTCCACCGTATGCTCCACCGTATTCTCCGGGCGATCCACGCAGTGATGATTGAGTGGCATCCTGGGTGGTTTAGATTCACAATTGGGCCCGGTAGGCTGGGATTGGGACCGCTATGATCGAGTTCTAGGACACAGGACAACATCTGTCCGGTTAGCTAGCTTGAAATAAAATTTGTATATGTAAAACGTACATAAAACGAAGGACAGGTCGTAGCATCTTTTTAGTAGTTCCTAGAGTGAGCTATTTAAATAACCATGGTGTTTGCAGCGGACGTTTATGGTTCTTATTGGACTCTATGAGGATGTTCAGAAGTAGATAATTATTGTGTAGAGGATAAATTCCTCGTAAGGTACGTAATTCCACCCTTTTCCAAAGATGTAAATCGTAAGATTCGCCCTACCGCGTCAAAAGATGGCCGCGTTTCTGTTTCGTTTTGTCACCTCTGAAAATCAAACTCGAGTCTCCGAGTCCGACTCACCGAGACTTAATTTGCATGGAAATACCACTAATACTGTGTGAGCTGACACCCCTTAGTATGGACACTTTCGCGAGATTTAGTACTGTGAAGGCACATCTAACGTTTTAAATCTTGTCCTTTTTACTCCTTCAGACAAGGCCATTAGATCATGCTAAAATCCTTTTTTCCCTTGTCTCTTTTTAATGCATCTGGATCTAGTTAGACCGACATAATTCGAGTAAATTTTCTTTTTAACCCCGAAAAATAAACAATAAAAACCGACCAAGTGCGTGTTGGACCACGCACAATGAAGAGTTCCGTAGTTGGTATGAATTTATCGCAAGAACAAACTAACTTTGTAGTTGAAAAACAGCTACGAAACAACAGAAACAATGACGGCATGGTTGGCGCAGTAGTTAAGCGATTGACTGCTGCGCTGCGTGTCACCGGTTCGATTCCCGCACGGAACAAATATTTGTATGACCTACAAGTAGTTGTTCCTGGTCAGGCTGTTTGTGTATATTACTTTAAATGTTTGTAAATGCACCCACAATAAAGGAGAAATTCCTAGTGTGGGGCAAAGTTTAAAAAAAAAAAACAAAAACATAGATCATCAACAAAAAAAGAGAACATTTAACTTGTAAAGCCTTTAATTTATTACAGCTAAATTAAACATTTAATTTAGCTGTAATAGTTTTCCTTTTAATTTCGTTATATATACTACTGCTGTGATTTTTTTACGTATGGGGGGGGGGGGATGAGAAAAAAAAAACATCCCTACTTTACGTGTAAAAAAAACATGATTTTATTTTACCACTTTGTCAGCGTGATTAATATGTATACCCATGCCAAATTACAGCTTTCTAGTACAAATAGTCTGTAAGTTAAGCCGCGGACAGACGGACATGGCGAAACTAAGGGTTCCTTGTTTACTATGGATCCCTAAAAATTTAATTAAGGATATCTTCTTCGGCAACGCATTCTTTGCGGTATCAAGAACTCGCCTAAATTATCATTAATTTATCAAAATTTAAATTGCAAACGGAAACTCCAACCAAATGCGTATAATTTATTGTAAAAAATCTCTTTTCCGGATCGTAAAGATGGACGAAAAATTCGTTATCATAAATTTACGTATACAGGGATGCGACGATCTCGGATATGAATAACTAATAAAAATCTTTAATTCGGAGATTCGAATATTTTGTTAATATTTTTAATGGGACTGTTTTAATTTATTTATGTATTATGTGTGACGAATACAAATTAAAAAGTCGAGATAAGATAGGATCTTCAAAACTGGCAATAAATTTAGAGTATAACTATGTCACAATAATTCTCCGAAGAAATACTACTGTCAATACAGGCGTAGCAGTGACGTAGCTATTACTACGAAGTGCTACGTAGTACGTGCTACGAAGTGCTACGAAACGTCTACGATTAACTGATGCGGACAATCCGCAGACGGTATAGACTACAAACCAACTGGCGTGAACAACGATGATCTATTGGTATCAATTCAACTATATGTAGGTAACAATAGTCCTACATTGTCTGAGAATTGAACTGTGTTTTAGGTATGTTTAACTGACCATCAGTAAGAGTAAAAAAAAAAGTATAAACAAAAAATACACACACCACATCACGCCTGTATTTCCCCGAAGGGTTAGGCAGAGTTGTATCTATAGTTTACCCACATTTCGCCACTTATGTTTAAGCCTATTGCCAAGAGTCGAGCACAAATCCAGACTCCGGCTGTTACTGATAAATTCCAGATGGAAAACCCAAAAACACTGCCCGACCTAGGAATCGAACCAAAAATTGCCGGAATGAATGGTGGTATAATACTTTTTTAATATAAACTTCCAGCAATCGATTGTTATGGTATGGGCATGTGATGCGCCTCCGCATCACATGCCCATACCATAAATGAGGAAAATGTCGTGAGGAAAGTTTTGAGTACGAATGTGGATGGCTATAAGAGTAGTGGAAGACCAAAGAATCGATGGATGGACTGTGTGAAAGATGATATGGCTAGAAAGGGGGTGACTAAGAGCGTTCCTATTGAAGAAATGTCTATATTCGATAGACGATGACATATCCACCTTTTAAAAGTTTGATACGGGTAGTATTAGTATGTAGTAGCCTGTAATGTTAGTTATTGTATTGAATGTTTAATTTTGAATGTTTTTTGAATTTATCTTTTATTATTTTCCATAATTGATTGTATTATGTTAGGAATGTGTTATTTTTATTTTATTTTTTTATTTATGATTTCAAACATAATGTGAATTGTTCCTGAATAAATTGAATTGAATTGAATTGACTACCGAGATGACGACTAATAGAGAAGTATAGAAGAAAGGGACATGTTGCGCCGACAGCAAATAAATTGGTATACATATGGGTAGAAGAATGATTATACCATGATATTCTAAGAAACTATCTTCCGCCAGAGGCTTCGCCCGCGTGATATCTTTATAAATTATAGCCTATGTTACTCAGTGATAATATAGCATATGGTGTAAGAATTTTTAAATTATTATTTTAAAATCGGTCCAGTAGTTTTGAGTTTATTCATTACAAAAAACAAACGTACAAAAAATCAAATCTTTTCTCTTTATAACATTAGTTTAGAAAAGAGGTAGATGGTTTTTGCCCCCTTTTTCCCTTGAAATCCTAGCTCCCTTCAAAATGGTTGAGCTGAATGGTGCTAATCGATGCGTCATGTTCGTGAACGGGCGCCGTCAGTAGGGACTGGTCATCTCTTAGCTGCCACGGCGATTTTAATTTAATGTTTGTATTGTTTTTTTATTTTTAGTTCTAACGGACGCTTTTAATGTTTTGCATCGTTCTCACATGTATAACTTCAACATAAATGATGTAACCAATATTTTGTAACAATATTTTGATTTAAAAGAGTGTCCGTGGAGTTTCTTGCCCGTTCTTCTCCATAGGTACCTACTACGCTTTGGAATTGGCGACTAGCTTCATATTTCTGACTGACCGACCCCATGTCAATTCAAAAGTGCCTGTAATTGGTTTATTTGAAATAAATGCTTTGAGTTTGAGGTATACACGCTCCGTAAGTGGCATGTCAAAATTTGGCTCAGCCACACTATCTTCTTGTGTCTCTTTTTCGCTCCCGATATTTACGACATGCCGTCCTACTTCCACGTGTTATCTAATAGTGTGACATTGTGTCGTTTTTGGAGATCGAACCTTTGGTAGGTAACCTACATACCTTTTTACTTATAATATTATATCATTGTTTCTACATAATACAAGTAGGACTAGTAGCAGTGGTAGCCTACTTGTGTGACCGTCAGACTGCCAAGTCACAGGTCTCGAGTTCGAACCCAAGGCACGCACCTCTGACTTTTCGGGTTCATGTGCGTATTGTATAATTATCACTTGCTTCAAAAACGGTGAAGGAAAACATCGTGAGGAAACCGGCATGCTTGAGAGATAATTATTTCTCGACAGCATGTGAAGCCAAGTCAGACGCCCATGGGCGGCTTCAAAACCCTGACACCAGATTAATCACCAACCACACGAAAATAAGAAGACAGGTAGGACTATTGCAATTCTAAACAATCCATTGTTAGGTAAATCATTAGTTTAAAACAGCATTCTACGTTACTTACGGATGCTACAAAAAAAAACCTGTTAAAGACAGAAAAAAACGCAAAGATATATTTTATTTTAATGCAAAGCAAACTGCAGAAGTACAATGATGTATTTAGTCATGAGTCCCATCAGAGGTATCGGTAGAGTGGCGTCTATAGTAAACAGGCCACACGCTGTCATCTTACTGAAGGTCCGGTTGACTTGTAGCACGCGCTTGCACAGATGTTTGACACTTTCTGTGACAGTCCATCAAAAATACATTGGGAATTTTAACAAAAATTACATAGAATGTGGTATAAAGTCAGTGACATGCGAAAAATTCAAACAGAAGGTTTGGTCGAGATGAACACGTCTACATAAATGTAAGTCAAGTAAATTTATTGTTATGCAAATTACAGCTGTTTGAAATAGCTATAACCCGGAAAAATTACGAAGGGTATCTGTGCTATGCTACTGTAACCATGATGATAACTTTTCTTCTTACCTGGACAGTTCGTATCCATCACACGCTGTATACACGCCGACCCAGCTTCCTCCACAGATATATAGAACTTCTCACATTGCACGTTGGTTATGATAATGAGAGTAAAATCCTTTATAATCCACCCCATTAAAACACAGCTCAGAAACAAAGTCTGGGAAACAAGCTGGAAGCAGAAAACACAAATGATTAGTTAATATTTATTTGATAAAATAGTAATAATAATATCTTATAAGAGACTTAGAACCTCATCTGAATTCGGTAAGGGTATATTATCTTAGATATCACTGACATAGGTAGAGGTATGTGGCGGCATCTACATCGCCACGTGCGAACTACGCATCAAATACCTGACGTCACACAAATTCTGCATCGCGCAATTAAAGTTTACCGCGCGAATAACATATAAATAACTTCTTCGAAATCAATCGCTGGGCAGTTGCCCGCCAGACACAACAACCGTCTGGTCGGAGGATCTTTTATATAGAGGATGAGTGAACTTTACACCCTCTTCTACATACCTCTAAAGGTATATATCGTGAGGAAACCTGGACTTATGAATATAATACTGAAATCGCCGACCCACCTGAAGTCAGCGTGATGATCAATGGTCATTACTCATGTCTTCTTTTTATGACAAGAGGCCTTTGGTTTGCAATTAGAAAGTTTCAGGCTGGTATTATAATAAGGGTAAATATAATATCTTCACTTACTTCGTTATGAGACATCACTGCTCCTTGCAAAGTTATTATTTGTAATTCCAAATAACCCAAACCACGTAGAAATGAGTCTATTGCTCGCCACAAAATCTATAAAAAAAGTAAAAAAATATCTTACGGAAAAAAATGGTGGAACTTTGATTTATTGATAATCTGTAGAATGTAAGCGAGCACTGACTTACCAATACTTGGAAACATTTCTTAAACAGAGTATAAGCTTCCAAAATATTTTGATACAATTATAACAATTTTTCACAAGGGTCTATATCTTCATCATTATTAATTACTTCAAGTATGTTTTTAACCCATTCTTTGAGATACTTGGTTAACAATACCGTAAGACGAATACTATAAACTACGTTAATATCAAATGCTACCGCCAAATAATCACCGCTGAGGCCAAGAAATAAAGTCGGATCTAGGTGTCTAGCGTAACATGTCAGCGTAAAAACAAAAATACTAAGTACAGTCAAAAGTGAGGTCCAATTCGAAATAATATAACTTCTGATACTCTTGCTAATATCGATACTTCTATTAATTTCTTGAATCCTCAAAATAAGTAAAACGTTGCCATAGCTTTGGATGATGTTGCAAATGACTAATAAAATATAGCCGAAATAATAAATAATAAACGTAAACACAAGCATTGTAATATGCATTTTTGAAAAATCCGTGAATACACGATAGATACACAAGACGTTTATAAATTAAATAATGAAGAATATCAATAAATGATACTTCATTTCACATGGAGTGATGTAACTATCTCTTATTTTGTATTTAGAAGAGAAGAATACAGAGAGCATAATGTTGAAAGGCTGAACCATTTTCAGGATTTCTTTGTCCAGTTTATTATTGAGTAACAATTTAACTGGACGATTTGAGCTGTTTCGCATGATTTATAAAACGAAAACGTTGTTTTAGATTCCTATGTTAGATGACAAATGAAGAATAGGTATAGGTAGATAAAGAACCAATCCAAAAGAAATATTGATTAAACAATAAATTGTATCTTTGATCATTTGTCACGTTTGCTGTCAAATTAACTAAAAAGATTATTGTTTCACCGCGTCCGCGCGGGACTTCAGCGATTAAATCATAGCCTATATTTGAACAATTTTTTTTTACCTATCCACGACCCGACATCGTTATAATTAAGTATCTTTTGTACATTTTTGAGTTGATTGATTGGAGTCGGTACTTTACAAGTAAAATACATAAAGTACCTAGTCAAAAAGACAGTCCCCCAAAAGCCCTTCACCACTTCCTTATGTTTTAGCTGGGAAGAAGAAGTGGCGCAACAAACTCCCCAGTAGCACAGCTGTTTGTTCAATTAGAAAAACTTGATTATGTATGCATAATAATAATTTACATTACGCAATACAAGACATTCATTTAAATTATTTGCTATATGTCAGCTAGCATACACCAATATACCAACAAAAAAACAGCGAAATCTATACTTAAGCGAAAATAAAAACTATCAACATAAATAAAACTTAATACCCGAATTAAAGCCTCCAGGCATAAAGGGCGTGCTCGCTTACATGTAGCTATTAAAGCTGTAACTTGAAGTCACAAAAATGATAAATTAGGGCCATAGAAGTAAAAATTAACAAAACAATAACTAACAATAATAAAACCATGGTCAGCAACATGACCAGTCACCACAAGCAGCACCCATTCACGAGTATAACCCAACGATCAGCCTTTACCCCCCTCGCCATATTTGAGGGAAGGAGGCAACCCAACTCCTGACGCTACCGCAAGCAGCGACTTCTAAGGGAGCATGACGAACTTGCTGCCGATTGCTCAGGCAAGAATAATATGATCAATTTTCGAGGTCGCTAGCTAACCAAATTAATATGTGGTTAGCTAGAGTGTGGTAAATAACATTGTAATGAGTAGATTATGTCAATAATAAAAGAAAATAAAATTAAAATAATTTGATATAAATATTAAAATTAAATAAACAATTTTATGAACTCATATAACCTGTCAGTAGGTAAGCTAATTCTGAAGAAAGAACATAAACATTGTCTTGAGTTAATCACACACACACACACATTTGACAACATACATTGTTTTACTAATTAAATATCTTTCTGAAGAATATTTGTCCTCAAAGGAATTTTACAGAAAAGCAAACTGAAGTAGTACAATAATGTACTTAGTCATGAGTCCCATCAGAAGTAACGGTAGAGTGGCGTCTATAGAAAACAGGCCACACGCTGTCATCTTACTGAAGGTCCGGCTAACTTGTAGCACGCGCTTGCACAGATGTTTGACACTCTCTGTGACAATACATCAAACATAAATTGGGGATTTTAACGAAAACTATCTAGAATGTGGTATAAAGTCAGTGGTATGCGAAAAATTCAAACAGAAGGGTTGATCGAGATGAACACGTCTTCATAAATGTAAGTCAAGTAAAATTGTTATGCACATTACTACCAACATAAATTGTCAGTACATATTCAAATCTGAACCACTCAATCTGAGACACTCTCTGAAAGGAAAATGGAAATAACAAATCAGAGACACTCTCTGAAAGGAAAATGGAAATAACAAATCAGAGACACTCTCTGAAAGGAAAATGAAAAGTTTTTAGGGGAAATACAGAAATAGGAAAAAAAAAAACAAGAATAACTAGTTTTACAAAGTTAGCATCGGTAACACCTTACTGAAGGTCCGGTTAACTCGTAGCACGCGCTTGCACAGATGTTTGACACTGTGACAATACATAAAACATAAATTGGGGATTTTAACAAAAATTACGTAGAATGTGGTATAAAGTCAGTGACATGCGAAAAATTCAAACAGAAGGGTTGATCAAGATGAACACGTCTTCATAAATGTAAGTCAGGTAAATTTATTGTTATGCAAATTACTGCCAACATAAACTGTCCGTACATATTCAAATCTGAACCACTCAATCTGAGACACTCTCTGAAAGGAAAATGGAAATAACAAATCAGAGACACTCTCTGAAAGGAAAATGAAAAGTTCTTAGGGGAAATACAGAAATAGGAAAAAAAAAACAAGAATAACTAGTTTTACAAAGTTAGCATCGGTAACACCCATATTTGCAGGCTTTTTCTCGAACCCTTTCGAAGTTAATCAACGACACGCAAAGAAAAAAAGAGGATTTTTAATGGAGTCATCCATTCCAATATGTTTTAAATCATCAAATAATCAAGATCGATGGTAGCCCGCTACCATTGATCGCTACAATTAACGGTCAAGAGTCGAAAACCGTGGAGTTTCTTCCCGGCTCTTCTCCATAGGAAAAAACCAATTGGAACCGTGCACCTAACTTGTGACGTTTCATAAATGCCCTTGTAGTTTTATGTGAAATAAAATATTTTGAATTTGAATTTGAATAAAAACTTTTGTTCTTACTTCGACAGTTCGTATTCATCACACGCTGTATACACGCCACCCCAGCTACTCGTACCTCCAAAGATGCATGAAATTTCACACAGTGCAGGATTGTTATAATTTTAAGGCTGACTGTCCACTGGAGCAGAGAGGAGAGGAGCGGAGCGGAGCTGAGCCAATATGAATCAATGGAATTGCATTAAAACTCCGCTCCGCTTCAGTGGACAGGGATTTGTGATGCAGCTGAATACCCGTATTTTACATGGAGCGACTACCCATCTGACCTCCACAACCCAATTAACTGAGTAACACGATATCCTTTGGTAAGACTGGTTGTCAGACTTTTGGACTTCTGATGATCCGTAATGACTGTCAAAGATCCACGAATGACAGCCGGGACCAACAATGGCTTAACGTGATTTCCGGGGCACGGAGGAGTCTCGGTACGTAAAGATGGTCACCCATCTACGAATCAACCCCGGCAAGCGTAGCTTAACCTGATAGATCAACCCGCGCGGTTGGTATTACTTAACCAAGAGCTATAATTACCAAAGCTAAATCCTTCACACAATAAACTGTTATAAAGATCACGAACATAGTCACGCTGAAGTTATATTTTATTTATAAAAAACTTTATGCACAAGTAGAAAAATACTGTACAAAGGCGGACATGTCACAGGCATTTTCTACCAGTCAACCTTAGGGTGATGCCGAGAAAACGTGGCAGGTGCAACATAATAAACATATAACTGGAAATATTTGTATTTATTATTTTTAGAGTTATCTATACATTATGTATACACATAAATACATACATATCATAAACAAAATAAACTTATTCAGAAGATAAACGATCACGATAGGTAGAGGAGGAAACGAATCCAAATCAGCGCTAGGATGATTCTGCCAACTCCTTACGAATATGTTCACGTGCCATCACATTAAAAGATAACCAACTGGTTGCCATTGTGTGTTTTAGAGGGAGCGCATTCCAAAGATATGCAGTAATGTGTGAATTAAACCAGAGTAAGAAGGACATCGTAGAATACGATTGTTTACGAGATTTTTAGTATGAGTAGATCATAAGTATTGGACATGGGAAGTCAGGTAAGAAGGAGAAGTGGGTTTGTCAAGTACAGTAAACAACATAGACAGAGCCCTCAACTCTCTGCGCTGATAAATGGGTAATCATTTTAAAGAAGCAATCGATGCGCGGATACATGGTCATACTAACGAAGATTGAAAAAGATTCGAATGCAGTTAATACCGTTTTGTATAACGCAAACAGAAAAATAATTATAATGATATTGTTATTCTTACTTCGTTTTGTGACAGAAGTGTTTTGGTTAGGGTTAGGGTTTTGCATTTTTGATAATTATATCGGCAAATAACATAAACCAGGAGTGAACGAGTCTATTGTTTGGCATAAAATCGATAAAAAAGAAAACAATAATATTATTTTATTTTATTTTATTTTATTTCGGGATAAAAAACAGGAGTACAATTAAATGTTATACATAGTATCTTACTAATTATACAAAATACTTATTATACTACTAGCAACATTATCCACTTATTACTAATTTGTTGATTGTTAATGCTGCGTGAGATAAAAATAAAAACAGACTACATGAATGAGAGGACAGAAAGATAAAATTTTTGAATTAATTGATTGCTTCCTAATAACGAAATTTAAGGAATAGAAAAGAAAAAGGAAAAAATAACAATAAAATAAAATACAGCACTTAATCATTCATAAAGCTAAGATAGAATCGACTACAGATTTCCTAAATTGATGTGCTGTTAGACTAAAAATATCAATATCTTCAAATAGAGTGTTGTAGAAATCCACAAGTTGGCGCAGAGGAGCGCGCAAGCCAGCATTGGAGTTACAGACGTGCTTGGTATTTATAGATAGTAAGCGGTATGGACGCGCTTGTCTGCGCACTACTGTCCTCGGAACGATGTAACATAGTTTATTTATAAAGTCTGAACAATCATATTTGTTATGCACAATACCATGTAGAAACATTGCTCCGAGAAGCAGTCTTCTGGATTCTAGGGTTAACAGTTTGTAATTGTTAAGCAACATAACATGCGAACCGTGGCTGTGACAGCATCTGTAATGCAGAGCTCTTAGGAATTTACGTTGAACAGTCTCAATCGACTCAATATATTTTGTGTAATAGGGATTCCATATGATAGTAGCAAACTCCAGACAAGGCCTAACTAGCGATATATTATATATAAGTATCTATAGGTTGATGGACGCTTGAAATCTTTGCTGCTGCGCATAACAAAACCGTACATTTTAAGGGCTTTGTTGATAATGTTGTCTACATGGATATTATGATTTATCTTAAGTACAAGAATGAATAACACGAAAAGGGGTGATCTTCTTTCATTTGATTAATTTTAAAATGTCTCCATTTATTCACCCAAGGCGTAGCTAATAATATAAGCAACCACCAACATATCAATAATTGGAAAATCTTATTATGTAGCTTCTATTTTTTTTTTATACAGCTCTAATATATTTTTACAGACCAATTCATCATCTTCTTCTTCATTATTTATTCTGAGTGTATTTTTAACCCATACTTCAAGATATTTTGTCAAGAACTCCCTAAGACGAATGCTATACAATAAATTATTGTGAAAATCAACAATCAATAAATCACCGGTAAACTCAATAAAAAAAAAAAATCCAGAAAAAAAAAAAAAAACAAAATATAATATATACAGGTGGATTTTTGAGTGTGAGCAATAAGGTACCTTAACCGTTGTCGCTAAAAGAAAACGGTGTCCTAACTTTTACAAACATGTTGATCTGCATTCACAAATTTACAGTTAGCAAAAAAGTGGGCAGATATCACAAAAACTTTTTTTAAAGCCAATCGACGGCACGGTTGGCGCAGTGGTTAAGCGATTGACTGCTGCACTGCGTGTCGCGGGTTCGATTCCCGCACGGAACAAATATTTGTATGACCTACAAGTAGTTGTTCCGGGTCTGGCTGTTTGTGTATGTGACTTTAAATGTTTGTAAACGCACCCACGATACAGGAGAAATTCCTAGTGCGGGCCAAAGTTTAAAAAAAAAAAAAAAAGAAAAAAAAAAAAATCGTTTGTGTTTCTTATAAGGATAAAAAACTCTATTGGACCAATTGAGGTTTAAGTACTAGAAATATCAGAAAACGTAAAAACTTTTCACGATGGATAGATGGCCTAAAATAAACATTAAAAAAAAAATCAAATTCGATGAAAAAGAATGAAACGAATGAGCGTTATAATCATATTTGATTTGCGAACAAAATTTTGGTAGTTTGTTGCTTTTTAATTTCAAAAATTTTTGAGTTAATTTCCTTCTCAGAATGTCGGAAATCACAAGCAACAAACTATGTATCTTGTTCTCAAAGGAAATAAATTATAACGCGTATTCGTTCGATCTTTAATTTTTTGGTTAATCTTCGGCTCCTTTTTTTTCGTCCTTGGCGAGCCTCTCCAGCTCAGGGCTGGCCTGGCTTGGCTCGCCGGCCTTCTTGGTCGTGAGCCCTCTACCAACACCTTTTCTTCGGGCCGCACCCCGCCGACTGCAGTGGATCTTTGACCTATGGCCTGGGCCCGAGATCCACTTGTCGGCGTACGACCCCTCTCCCGGTTTGGAGCGCTTCCGGAGGAACTTCCGGTGCCTCCCAGCAGCCCCTACCACTTCGCGCTCCGAGCTCGAGCTCATTGCGCCCGATGCAGCGTCGGACTCCGACCCCACATCACTCCCCAATTTTCGGCTCCTCTGTCCATCATAAAGTAAGTTTTAGTTTTTTCGTACCTTAAGTATGGGAAAAGGTTTTGCGATTTCTGACTTTTCTAGTACTCAAACCTCAGTTCGTCTCATAGAGTTTTTTGATCCATATGTGAAATAGGATCGATTAGCATCAAAAAAGTTTTTGTGAAAACTGCCCATGTTTTTGTTGACTGTACATTTTATTCAAAATCTGTTAATGAAAATCTCTCAAAAAGTTAAGGACAGTCGCCTAAGATCGTATTCCTGTAGCTACAATGGTTAAGGTAGCTGCAGTTAGGTAGTTGAATCGTTGAACTATTCTTCTGACGTCATTGTCCAGTTTATTATTGAGTAACAATTTAACTGGACCATTTGAGTTTTTTCGCATAATTTCTAGTACAAAAAAGTTGTTTTAGTTATATGACAAAAATAAATAAAGGACAGGTATAGGTAGATAAAGTACCAACCCAAAATAAATATTGATTAAACAATCAATTGTATCTTTGATCATTTGTCACGTTTGCTGTCAAATTAAGTAAAAAGATTATTGTTTTACCTTCAAATCATAGACTATTTGAGAATATTTGATACCGACCCGACATCATTATAATTAAGTATCTTTTGTACATTTTTGAGTTGATTGTTGTTGGTACTTTATAATTAAAATACATTTGTAAAAAAAACATTTATCATTTGAGTACATACATTGTTTTAATAAATAAATATCTATAGACAAAATCGTTGTGTAGAATTTGTACTGAAAAGGAATTTTACAGAAAAGCAAACTGTAGCAGTATAATAATGTACTTAGTCATGAGTCCCACCAGAGGTATCGGTAGAGTGGCGTCTATAGTAAACAGACCGTATGCTGTCATCTTAGTGAAGGTCCGGTTGACTTGTAGCACGCGCTTGCACAGATGTTTGACACTCTCTGAAATGAATAATGTAAGGTTCCTGGGGGAAATCCCGAAATATAAGTTTTACAAACTAAACATCGCTAACACCCATTTTCCCTTCGAACGTAAAGTTAATCAACGTTACCTACTCAAAGAAAAATAGGAAAAGTCGTCGAGAAATAGGAAAAAAACAGGATTTTTAATGCATTCAATTATGTTTCAAATTAACAATTAATTAACATGGGGCTACCAATGACCGCTACTATCAATATTCAAGTCTTATAAATCTTTGGTTCTTACTTGGACAGTTCGTATTCATCACACGCTGTATACACGACGCCCCAGCTTCCTCCAAAGATGCATAAAATTTCTCACATTGCAGGCTTGTTATAATTGTAAGTGTCACATCCTTTATTATCAATGCGGCTATTATACCGCTCACGAGTGAAGAGAGAAAGTCAGGCTGGAAAGAGCAAATGACATAAATGTACACAACGAAGTGTAGAAATGTATCGGGCATGTTTGTCATTAGACCACTGGTAAGTGGAGCGGACATAGTCAGTCAGTCAAGCCATGAACAATAACAAAGTACTTACTTCGTGCAAATTTAATAAATGATTCTCCAAAAATAATAAACCACGTACGAATGAATCGATTGTTCGCCATAATATCTTAAAATATAAAATTATTATTAGAAATAAAACAAATCAAGAATTGATTACATGTATGAAATTTTATCACACCGACTTACCAATGTTCGGAAACAAGTTTTATACAATGAGAATGCTTCCAAAATATTTAGATAAGACTTAAACATTTTTTTACAATATTTATCATTTTCTTCTTCATTATTTATAACCAGAAATATATTTTTAATCCATTTTTTGAGATACATTGTTAGCAATGACACAATACGAATACTATAAACTAGATTTAAATCAAATGCAATGATCACTACTTCACTGCTAATATCATGAAATTTAATTGACTTCAGTATCACAAAAAAACAGGCTGCCGACGAAACTAAAAAAGTGAATATAGACAGAACTGAGATCCAATTCCAAATAATATAAGTTTGGACACTAATGTCAAAGCTCCTATGAATTTCTTGAATACTCATAATAAGGGAAATGTGGCTACGACTATGGGCAATGTTACAAATGATCAGTAGTATGTACCCGAACACATAAGAAAAGAAAAAAATAAAATATATGGTATACGACGTAGCGCTCAGCATATCAGCAGAATCAGTGTTAAAACGATAAACACTGAAAGCATTAAAAAATGAAATAATAAAGAACAGTAATATAGGATACTTTTTTTCGCACGGATTGATATAACTATCTCTTATTTTGTATTTGGACGAGAAGAATATAGAGAGCATAATGTTGAATGGTTGAGCAATTTTTTTAATGTCTTTGTCCAGTCTGTTATTCAGTAACAATTCAACTGGAGTTCTTGAAGGTTTCCACATGACTGTTTCTTATTCTGCTGTTGGACTAAAACTGAATTTTATTAGGGTATATTAATTTCGACCAAGGTTACTTTTAATGTTGATTGTTGAACATTTATTTTGTTTCCTATCAAATCAGGTAAAAGGATTACTTTTTTACTTTATGTATATAGTAACTACAGACATAATGTAGTTAAATTAACTTCATTACATTAAATCTCAAATGGAGACCTCTCTTCCATATTGTATTATTATGACATATTATTTAGCCTTTAGTTTTATTTAACAGTGTGACAGTGATAAGTCGCTAACACTATCAGCCCAATTTTCCCACTACTGGGACTCACCTCTCTGTGAGAGGAAGTCAAAGTCAAAGTCAAATAATTTATTTCAATTAGGCACAAAAAAGGCACTTTTGAACGTCAACATTTAAATAATAATTGATTCTAGTTGCCCCTTCCAAAAGGTAGTTTTCGTATGGAGAAGAATGGGCAAGAAACTCCACCGTTACTCTTTTAAAATGTTTTCACAATATCTTGTATACATCAATTATATAATTATATGTGAAGACAATGCACCTAGAAGTAGGCCGTGATCAACCAATCAGGCCCAGAGTAGGTCCAAGTAGGTAGGAATTGGTGGACGTCATTGGAATTTACTAGCACTTTCTGTGATCTATGCTCGTGCCTTCTCTGTATGAGAAGAGGCCTTTGTTCTGCAGTAGGACAATATAAGCTGGTATTATTACGTAGAATTGTGAGTTATATGTTTTCTTTCACCGTTTTTAGAATAGTGATGACGAAACCAATGACACAAAAGTTCGCGCAAGCCAAGATTCGAAACCATGACATCACTACATAATTATAAAACAGCAGGCAGACCCTGCTGCGTCTGTCTGTCTGATCGCGATTAACTCAAAAACTACCAAACGGGTTTTCATACGGTTTTCACCAATGGACGGAGTGATTCACGAGGAAGGTTTAAGTGTATAATTAATTAAGGTTTTGTGTAAGTTGGCTGAAATGTGACGATGATTGTCGATGATGTCGGAAAAAATCATGCCGGCTCGGAGCTTACTAGCTTGCTCTGCGTAAACGTATACAGTTATATGAAAACAATGTATTACGGAAGTAATAAATTGTTTACCTGGGATTAGAGGGTACTTTTAATCTCGATAGTACGTTCCCGTGGGACATTTTCACACGAGGGCAAAACCGTGGATAAAAGCTAGTACGACTTATAAAACGGGGGCTGTTACTAACCGGGCTCTGCTATGAAAAGGGGTGAGATCTTGTGAAATAGAGTAACATTTTGAAGTAAAATTTTTTGATTGTTACTTCAAAGCAACCTGAAAAAATCACAAAGACAGGCTTTTTAAATGGAAATAATTTAAAAAAGAATCAGTCATTTAAACCTTACGGCTATATTTTAATCAGAATTCGACAAAGAACCTACAATATTCATTAACTTATCTAAATGTTCACGCCGTCTTCACCTTTATTGCTTTCAAAATAAGAACTAAATTCAAACACATAAATTATATCCCTTTGCCAATAATGGTGTAAACAAATTTCAACTTTACCGAAAAACAAATAAGAACAAAATTTGAATATGCAAATATAACCCTTTTACTGTTTACGGCCTTTTTTAGAAAACAATAGATCTTGTCTGGTAACGAGTACAATTTTATTCGGTCGTTCGAACCCTTAATAATTGAATAACTTTGAACCCAGAACCCGTTAGAATTTCACAAGCAAACCCATAAAATTTACCTAGAGCTTAACTTTTAGAGTTTTCAGGTAATAATTGATACGATGGACCACCGTAAACCGGTCTGAATCGGTTATCGGCGGTTGAAGCCAGACCGATCGAGACTAGAATTCCTTAGACAATCGATGTTTATAGAGTGCATGTAGTGGAAGGAGTCGATATATGAGACTAAAAGATAAATAGACAACTCGATTTCTTATTCAGGTGGTTGGATGTCTGAAGTAGCCTTATGAAGCAGCTTCTCAGGAAATACTTGGATAGTAAACGTAACTTATAAGTACTATATGTACAAATAAGTGTTGGTTTGAATCAGGTTTTTTTCTTATGAGTGTCGTTAAAATTTTGAATATTACCTAAATATTATATCATCAAGATACACAGAAAACAAATTTGAAGCAGCCAGACATTATGTACCCCTATAGAACTTTACTACATATCGAAACAAGTAGGTAAACTACGGAAAAGACTTCACATAAACCAAAATGGCCCCCGAAAATCCATCACATTATATATGCTATCCCATGAAATATGATCGTATTCCAAGCATAACACAAATACCTTTCAAGAAAAGATTCTTGTAAACTCGATCTTTCGATATGGCGCACACTATGCGATATGCGACTGCGTCAGCTCGGTCGGCAGAGTCGCTAGAGACTAGGGGAGTCGCACGCTCTCGCAAATTGTTGCAGAAACTAGACGCAGGATGCAAGCGCACATATAATGATAGTCGGATGCGCTTCGCCTTCACATAATAAACACCAAGGCAAGTGCAACTAGATATTCTAAATTCACTCACAAGATGAACAACACGACAGTCTCTCTCGAATACTCTAAGAAAATTATGTGACGATTAGTCGCAGACCCAAAGGACAGCTATGTTGTAGCGACAAGATGCAGATGCTACGACAACTCTGCGTTTTGTTGCAGCGACTAGACGCAACAAAAAGATGCCCAGTTTGCGCTGGCACTTCATGGGAAGGGAAGCAAATGTGTTGTCACAGGACCAATGAGTTTGTGGATCACCTACCCTCCAAATAGAGTATAAGGTTTCATGAAGGAGGATTAACTGTAATGCTGTTGGCAGATTTACAAAAGAGGGATTTCATTATTATGATTGGCATAGTTATCTTCGTGCTAAAGTCCGCGCCTCCCACTCAAGTCCGATAGACGTGGCGTTAGTGTTTTTGCATCAAATTGCATTTAAAAAAATGTAGTTCCACAATTCACCGCCGGACTTCAGTGGTAGCACGGACTCTACTTATTTATTGCTGATTAAAGAGTGAATAAAATTCAAGTTGAAGACACTCTAATTTTATAAATAAGTTTGTCTGCCGTGGTCCTGAGTTTGATACAGTATTATTAGATTTTTCCATGAGAAAATTATTCAGCAGCAGAAGATTTTTTTAATAATTATCGGCCAGATCACTTGCCTATTATTATACTCCATAGGTTTAGGTAGTTAAATGACGAGACAGCTGTCAAGTAACCGACTAAACATAATACCTGTCAGTCACTTTGTACTCTTCAATTTAGCAACATTATAATTCGTTGATATTTAATTTTAGAGTTGGGCTCTTTACAATGGACAGATTACAAAATATTATATTAGTATAATAAATCTAACAAAAAAATTGTGCTCAAGCCGTTACATCTGCGTAGCAAGACCACTGCGTAGCAAGACCTTATTTTTAATCAATCTTACTGGGTTACACGATACCCCTTGGTAATATTGGTTGCCCGGAAAGTTACTTCATCCTCATCATCATTTCAGCCGAAAGACGTCCACTTCTGGACATAGCATCGCCACTTCGACCGGTTCTGAGCTTCTCGCGTTCAGCGGATTCATCGGTCCACCTTGAGACCTTTCAACCCTGTATCTTCCCGTACGCTGTGGCCACTGTAGAACCTATCAGCCATTTGTTCCGCAAGAAAAGATGTTCTGTTCTGTCCTGTTTCGGAAGTCACTTACAACCACCATAATAATCGTGATGATATTTATGACCCACTCATACTTCTATGTGTTGCTGTGATCCGGTTTGAAGGGTACAGATCTATGGATGCCGGGTGTTGGTGTTGGCCCATGAGATATTTCAGCTTTATCTCTTCAATGGCAGCGCATCTGCAATGCCTCTGGTATGGTATTGCAGATGACAGTAATCGTGACCGCTATAGGCATAAGGGGATGGTGCCTGAGGTAGCTGCGCGGTGCGGGAGGGGTGTGGTGACGTGTAGCGAGAGCTCAGTCATTCAAACCCCTTTCACATCACGTAACTACCTCAGACACAGTGTCAGTTAAACGGTAGACCTGTAATCAGGTGGATTATCTGATTAATAATGAGCACCTATCTCGTCGCAGACGAAGAAGCAACTAGCTATCAACGATTTTCTCTTTCTAGGTCCTGTGAAAGTGAAAGAGGTACATATAACGGAGGAGGGTAGGTGTCTGTCGTTATTATCAGCTATATTTTAACTATAGTGGGCGAACTATGGGTAGTGTTGGTTATTGCGCAATAGTAAAACCGTTTGCAGTTCAGATAAAATTAATCACACTAGCAATACACACATTGTAGTTACACAACACAACTATTTGAAACGCGCGACAATTTCTAAACGTCTTCATTGCTTGACCGCCACCAATAAAGTCTGCTGAGCTCCGGCTGGTCCGAGCGTTGTAGGCTCTGTCGAGCGCTGCTAGTCGGCGCAGGCGTCCCAATTAGTCAACTCAGTAACGTATTTCCGACCCATATATTGATAGTTGATCGCTGACTGTTCATTCCGCCGGCAAATACACGTTAGTGGCAGCGAAAAGAGCTATGAAAGAGAGTACTCGCACAGCGACGCTCGTTTGGCGGACAGAACACTCATTGAGAGACTTACGTTTGGTACATACGCATAGCATAATCAGCCTATAATGTTCCCACTGCTGGGTCACAGGCCTCCACTCTTCGAGAGGGCACCCCAGTCGCCAACCAGTGGGCCTAATCTACCACGCGGGCACAGTGCGGGTTCGTAGACGTACACCAGCGAGCAATCACTCGTCACTGTCGCGCAATCTACCCGCTTCTCTCTCGGGACTTATAAGGGATAATTCCAAAAACAGTTTCAATACAAGGTTGAGAAAAAACCAAGCCCCACTAAGAACTTATTCAGTGCCAGTAGGACCCGCGGCCTGGACTCGTATTAACTCTCGTTCGCCGATAGAATGCTAACCTTCCGGGCAACTTGCCTGTTGTTTGTGGCCGATCAAAAACAGCTGTAACATACTGACAGGCAGTGAGTAGAGCATTTTATTTATTTATAACAGCTTAAACTACCATTACAGGATTTACCCTAATGCGACAGGTTAGAACTTAAACTAATAACCTAAACTAATAACCTAAGCATTATACTTACAATAACCAAATTATAAAAATGAAAACTCACACACAAACACAACACATAGTATTACATAATTACTTACGTCACATAGTCATCACAACACAAACATACTACTTACATTATGAGAAAATTAAGTATTATTTTGCTTGTACCATAATATAAATAGTAATATCCTTGCGAATTCATTAACACAACATGTAAACACATCAATCTGAGTTTGAAGGTCGTTGATGGCTCGGATAGCTCTGGTAAGTGGTGTCCTGGCAAGCAGGTTAGTTCTGGCTGTAGGTACCAGTAGCAGTGGCGGGCTGCGCCGCCTCCACACGTAGCGGGCGCACACAGACTCAAGCGCTGCAATACTCCCGGGTTACTCTCCACTCCACGAAGCAGCTTTACCAAGTAGGCGACCAGCGTAAACTCCCGTCGGACATGCAATTGATTATAGTCAACCATGCCCAGGACAAACAGAGTGGGATACATCAGTGGGTAAAATGGATATACACCATATTCTGTGAGGAGCAAGGTGTAAAGTTCACTCATCCTCTATAGAAAAGGTAGGATCCTCCGACCAGACGGGTGTCGTGTCTGGTGGGCAACTGCCCGATGTCGGGAAGTTATATATAAGCTGTTCGTGCGGTAAACCTGCTTGCGTGATGCAGGAATTGCGTGACGTCAGTGTGATGCAGATGCCGCCACAATTCTACTGGTTTTATTTTACCTGAAGGGAGGTATTTTGGTTGATAAATCAATAAATCTTGTAATTCAAAACATCATTTTACTATCTGGGTATATTTTTTGTTTAAGAAAAAACCATTGCCACATTACTGATTGCCTTATCACTTTTCATCAGTTAAGATCATTGATAACCACTTTATGTAAATACTTTTAATCTACGTAACTGTGGCACTTTGTGGAGAGCCACTGCGAAAGGTGGACAAGTTTAAATATCTGGGCCACTGGGTCACTGAAGATCTTAAGGATAATATTGTGACATTGAAAGGGAACGTAGGTCGCTGGCTGTCCGTTGTAACATGCTGGCCCGCAGGTTTGCACGTTGTACGAAACCAGTTAAAGTAACGCTTTTTAAAGCTTACTGTCAGTCCTTCTACACGTGCAGCCTGTGGGTCAACTTCACTCAGCGGACATACAGCGACCTACGCGTTCAATATAATAATGCACTGAGAGTACTGCTGCGGCTGCCGTGGCGTATTAGTGCGTCGGGGATGTTTGCAGATAATAATATTGATGGTTTTGCCGCCGTTATTAGGAACAGATGTGCATCCCTGATGGCTCGTGTTCGCGGCAGCACCAACAGTATTCTCAGTGTATTCGCAGACCGGTGGGATTCCCCGATGTTGCGGAGGTGGATGCGGCTCCACGCTGAAATTTAATTGTATATTTTTTTCTGTGTATGTAACCTACTAACACTAGAAGTTAAGTAAAATTGTTACTAACCCTATGGACTCCGGTCTGAAATAAAATATTTCTATTCTATTATATTGCAGCCCTTATTCATGTTAAGAAATACAGGTATAGGTAGATATAGTCCTTTTCAGCGATATATTATAATATAATAGAGATCACATACAATTTCGCTTTCTAAATAACGTTAGTTAAAAGTTTTTTTGTAAGTCTTTTTGGAAGTCGGTTAAAAGTTTTTAAACGACTTCCAAAAAGGAGGAGGTTCTATAATGTCTGTATGTTTTTTTTTATATCTATTTTCTTCGATATTATCGTCAATTCTCGACCGATATTGAAAATTATTTTTTTATTTGGTAGAGAAAGCTTACATAATAGTTCCATATATATATAATTTTATTACCTTTGCTTGGGTAGTTTTTGAGTAAGCTTCAATAATACGTATTTTTCCTACTACTTTACGTGTTTTTTTTTGTCGCTGAAAATGCGCTGGGCTCTGTCTCGCATAGGGTCGCAGAATTATGCTGAGCGATGGCCGTTTTGCGTGGATGTGACGCATATTTTCCCCCAATTTGCTATTCTCGTGTTTTGTTTTTTTCTTTGCGTTATATTTACCGCAAATAAACGTATTTTCTTTCTTTTTCCTACTTAGTCTATGTGGATCATGTCACTGTTATTTGCATAACTGGTCTGATCTGGTCGAATTTGTGTGGGGTAGGTATCACAACTAAGAAGTGAAAAGTAACTTTTATTTCAGAAGTCGGTGGCAAAAAAGTAATTATCCACTTAGTAGTGTTTTTTTGGGAAGTCGACGGTTTTTTAATTAAGGTTCATTTTAGTATTTTTCAGATATTATTTTCGAAATATAAAGTTCGCCATCTTTCTTTTCTGTATGTCGACAGCAACAGGCCATCACGTCCTTTGTTAGTGAATTGTTGAAGGGAAAAAAAGGCAACAAACTTTTTAATGCGTGAATAGATTTACAAAATGTATCGTCCCTTACGTAATCAAGAATTTCGGGATTTTTTCTTAACAAACTTTGTGAAGAGGGTATTGGAGCCACTTGCTGAGTTAATTTTGTGTGTTATGTTGTCAAAACTTTCCTGAAAGGTAGGTTTTACGGCCGTAGATTGAGCAAGATTATTGCAGGTGGCGTTCTGTAGTTTCTGTCAACCCCTATGGAATGGTACCGATCTTTTTGCCTCAAAAGTAATATAGCTTATAATAAATAATAACTTTATTTCAGACCTTAAATCCATTACAGACATCCATCCATATTTGTGTTAGTAAGTACTTAAGAACTATGTTAGTAAAAAACGTGTTTATTTTGATATCCTTTAACTCTAGGGTATTAATGAGACTATGTCAAACAATCAACTAGCATTTAATTTTTTTTTTTTTTAAGATAATTTTCCACTAGACTCGATATTTGTATCTAAGTGTCATTGATGCGTCGTTTCAAATGCGTCGTTGTCATATTTTATTTTTATGAACAAAAATAGTTTGAATTGAATGTTTTTTTTATTTTTTATATTTCATCTAAGGGTTTTTTACATAAATAATCGTGACTTTGTCGAATTATATTGAATGTTAAGGAAAAAAAAAACAATTCCAGTTGATTCTTTGATATGGTCTCACTCATATCCTAGAGTTATGGGATATAAAAAAAAAACATCTTGTATAAAAAAATAAACCAACTTATGACTATGTAAGAACGTCCACTATTATACGTAGTGACAGTAGTTTATAATAGTGACGTCACTAATATTCATTTCTCAATAAGATCACTTATAGAGCATAAAAACTCTTCCAAATCCAATCAATGAAGAAACGAAAAATCATCCCTACAATAATAAAAGACAAGACAAATCCCCCTAAATATTTCTAGAACAGTCAAATACCGAAAGCGTAACATGTTCAAAGAAATCTAGAAACAACAAACACACTAATAGGTACACCACAATTCACGCACAAATTCCGGGACGAAAATCCCCGAATGACTTCGAAAATGTAACGCAAATGGGGACAGCTACTAAGGCTACGGTGACAAAAATATCGTGTAATAGCGTCCACGGTCGTGAGGCAGGTATATCGGGGCGGTCACGTACACACGTTATGAAGGTGGCTTCGAGCGAGTGGTACATTGCATGAGTTACTCAACGTCCCGCGATATGGATGTGTTTGAAGTACTGTGACTGTGTTGTCGTGTTTGTAGAAGGTAGTCTCGCGATGATATTTTGCCTCTGAATATGAACATAAATGAAGCGAGTGACAAATGCAGCGCATTGACAAATTAATAACTGATACTTACAAGAATTTCTGTAAAACTACAGAAATTCTAAAGCTAAAGAAAGTTATTCATTTGTACTGCAAAAATAATTCTTATCACAAACGGCTCAAAAATGAAATCGAATAAAATAAATAGTTTTATTCTGTAAAGTCCTCCTTATTTTAAGGATACGGAAAACTCGACAAATCCCTTTCATTTTATGGAACCCTACATTCAACGATGACAAATAATAAGGAATAAACTTGTCGTGGAATAAACTTGTTATACCATAAATTGGGGTAAAACTAATCTTTTACGAGATGTATTACAGCAATATTTTTTTTCCGGTTATTGTCGCAATGGCCTTTTCACACAGTATTTCTAATAACCAAATAGATAATAGAGAATTTTTCAATAGGAATTTTTTCGCCGAAAATGTCTTTTTTCCTAAAGAATGAAACTTTTTCACTATTTTATTAATAAGCTTCTGCCCGCGACTTTATTCGCGTGGTAGTTGTAAGACACCACAATGTACTAAAATAACTGCCACATTTTCCACCCGCACTATTAATTCGTTTTCACTTGAACGATAAGCCTTTTTCTTTTCTTTTTCTTCTTTTTGCTAGGCTCCTTAGGGCCACAGCGTGATGTAAAACGGCCTATACCTAACCTTTCTCAAGAATTGGGCTATCAACCAGAGATTTGCGCGTTCAAATAAACAACCAATCAAATATACAAACTCTTCAGCATTATCAATATTAGTATAATCAATACTATTCAATTTTAAATTTAGAATTCGCCGAACCCTTGTGATTTTTCTACGGAACCCACTTTAAGAATCGCTGCTGGGTTATAAAACATTCTTAAACAAAGTTGTCTTCAAACTTCGTTTAAGAAATTTTTATAAACCATTTTGTGATCGGGTTCAAAAATCAATATAAATGTCGGAATGAACGTGTAAACCGAACAGTTTAAAAGTGTCGTGTTAGTTTAGATTATACGCCATTTGAGGCGTTTTAGTAGATGTCAACTATCTGTCATGGTTGGGTTATACTGTTACATTGTTTACAAATTTGTTACACAAACTAACGACTAAAACACCAAATTTTTCACTTCACTTCCAAGAGAAATTGTTTTTTACTAAGTATACCACACTCAAACACACATAAACACACACGCACAAACACACACACACAAACTAACCGTTAAACTCACCCAATAAAATGTTGACATCAGAATTATTATGCAATTATAAATATTTTGTAAAAAAATATCAATCTCACTAAAGAACACTGTCCTTCAAGATACAGGATTTTCCTAGTTTGAAGGGTAGGAGTATTACTCTTTTGTAATAGCCATACCCATCCCATTTAAACAGCACTGATGTTTACCTAGGCTAAGTTTTTGTAAATAAATGATTACTTACTTACTTAAATTGTAAAAGCTAAATTGTCTCTATGTGCTAATAAATATATCTGCTATTAATTTTCAATCCTGGTTTATTTTACTCAAAACCCTCCAATAAATCACCGTCTATTGAGAATCAAATTAGCCATTCAGGTACATATTTGATTAAGGGATTTATCACTTTTTATTGGATGTATAAAAAGGGGGTTCTTATTTATAGCAGCTTTTTTGTTGAGCCTTGGTTTCTGCTTATAAAAAAACATAGGAACCTAGTTATTTAAACAAAGGTTTGGACCGCCTATACAACAACAAAAGAAAACGCAAAAGAAATCCCAGCTACTCGTAAAAGCATAGTTACCCTACAACAAAGATTCGTCCTACGAATTACTTGAAGTGAGCTGAGTACGTCACGGCCACATCACATGTATCAACTTCTCCGTACGCATTGGAACATACACAATACGCGACTACGAAACTTATACAAAAGAGCTCTTCATATATCTTTAAATTTCGATTTAAAATTTTCGTGATTTTTCGTGTGACTTTGTGGGAAAATGGCGTATTCTGGCGTTAATTTCAATGGTTTAAAGAAAAAAAGAAAGAAAGAAAGAAAATAGGGTTTATTCTGCACAAACAAAACGCACATTTAAATAAAATAAAAACACAAAATACACAAATACAAAAGTAGCCAAAAGCCTCGTATTCAGCCAAGAAACAAACGCTATTTATAAAATTGATTCATTCATCGGTTGATGTCAAGGCCACAGACAAAGACAATATTACGTAATTACTGTAACAACATTACATACTCTGTGGTTGCGACATTGCAAAATGACAACAACAACATAACAAAAACAAAATGCCGATTGCAGAGTAAACTACTTTTGTAATAAATAATAAGAAAAATTAAACTGTGCGTCGCATCTGTGCAAGAACAGGTCATTGCTCAGCGAAATGCTGTGACTTCGGATGAACCTAACGTCAACAGCGCTGGTTTTCAGCAATTACCTAAGGAATGACACATTGACGTCCCCCCGTGTGCTGTGTGGTTTGAGGTGATGAGTGGAATTCTAAAATGTATCTGGTTTCCATAATAAAATTAGTAGCTAAGCTTAATATTGCTAACGTTGACAACCTCGTTGGTCTAGTGGTTGCAAACGCTACTGCTGAGCATGGGGTCCTGGGTTCGATTCCTAGGTCGGGCAAAGTGTTGTTGATTTGTCAGTAGCAGTCTGGAGTCTGGATTTGCCCCGGTTGATGTCAGTAGGCTCACCCCTTATTACATGGGACTTAAACATAACTGGCAAAATGTGGGTGTACTATAGATACACCTCTGCACAACCCTTCGGGGAAACAAGGCGTGATGTTATGTATGTTATGTGTTATAAACTTATAAAGTACATCGTCGTTGTACGTTTGTTGTCGTTGCTTATATTCAGGCATAGACCATTGATTGGCTGAAAAAGAAACTACTTCAAGCTATTGCTTGACAAAACCCAAAGACCAGCCGGTCTATTATGTATTAGGTATGTTGAAACCGTTGGTACTCCCCGTCAGTTGTCCATAAGGGTTCATTAGAAAACCAGCGTCAGACAGCATTTGTCCGGTACCTTTTTGGCGCAGCCGTGAGGCACACTATTATTGATTTATAATTATTTTCATTTTTTTATTTTGATACTATGTGTTTCACGAACTGTGTCCAAATAAATATTATTCTTTCTTTCTTTCTTTATTTTTTTTCTTATTCTGCAAAAATCACACCCTGAAAACTTAGCTATAATTCCACCAATTCTTGTGCTTAAAAAACGATCATATTCAAGTCGTAATCTCTCAAACTTGTCAAAAATATTGGTAAATTGATTGTATTTTTGACAGATTACGAATGAGATTAGAATGCCAACATTCTTAAAAATTACGGGATTGCCCCTCTGATGATGCTATCGATGCTATTGACAGCACACATCACTCACTTCATCTCAATTTTTATGGTGAGGTTAATTTTATTTCAGCCGATTTATTCTGTTAAAATTACAGAATAAATCTTACTTTGTATTCAAGTATTCTGGGTTAAGGGTACCCTAGTCGGTCATTTTTCCTTATAAACGTAGTATGGTGATTACTCGTCTGTTTTACGGTGTACGTTCAAAACTTAAAAATTATATCAATTTGTCTTGCCATTATCTAGCCCTGTATGGAAGCAGAATTGAAAAAAAATATTGGTTTGGAAGATATGAGTGTCGAAACTTCCATATTTGGCCACTAATTTTAACTCATCTTTAGGCGTAAATAAATGACGTATGTAGTAAAAAAAATGGCATACGGGGATAATTTATTCAATAGTTCAAATAATTTTATTTGAGTAAATACATACAGTAGTTTTTTCATAATATCTATACGCCCAAAAGTCTGTTCATGAAATTCTACGCGCTCGTTTTCGTTATAAATCATCGTCTGTTTCACTAAATAAATTAATATCTATGGGGAATGTCTGTAAAAGTCTGTAGATCTATCATCGAAACCATTGCGCCTTATTTAGCTTGCATATTTAATACCAGTATAGACCAAGGAGTCTTTCCGGATCTCATGAAACACAGTAAAGTAGTTCCTTTGTTCAAATCCGGTGATAGTAAGGAACCCAACAATTATAGGCCTGTGTCAATTCTGCCAGTTCTCAGTAAGGTGTTTGAAAAGTTGATACTCAATCAAATGTTACGTCACTTTAATAAAAATTCCATCTTTCATGATCATCAGTACGGTTTCACCAAAGGCCGTTGTACCACTGACGCCAGTGTCACTCTAATAAAGAACATTTTTAACACCTGGAAAGAAGCACAAGATGCCATTGGAATCTTTTGCGACCTCTCGAAGGCGTTCGATTGCGTAGACCATGAGACACTTCTGCTGAAACTGGAGCATTATGGGATTAGGAATACAGCTCTTGATTTGCTTAGATCATACCTGAAAGATAGAAAGGTTAAAGTTCAAGTCAAAACTCATTAGGGTCTGAAATGGTAATGGGCGTTCCTCAAGGTTCGATATTGGGTCCATTCCTCTTTTTAGTTTATATTAATGATTTACCCCAATTATTTCAAAATCAACCGAAGATGGTGTTATTTGCTGATGACACATCATTGATCTTTAAAATAAACCAACGGTCACAAAATCTTGACGACGTGAATAGCTTTATTGTTCAGGTCCAAGATTGGTTTACGGTAAATAATTTGGTACTAAATAAAAAAAAAAACCAAATGCATTAGATTTAAATTACCAAATGTTAGAAGTAGCGAATGTGACATCATATTGAATGGAGAATAACTGGAATTTATTAATCAAACAGTTTTCCTAGGAATCACGCTAGACGAGAAGTTACAATGGGGACCCCATATAACATCTCTCGCGGGGCGGCTAAGTTCAGCCGCTTATGCTGTTAGAAAGATAAGACAGTTAACAGATGTAGAAACCGCGCGATTGGTCTATTTTAGTTACTTCCACAGTATTATGTCGTATGGCATTTTACTGTGCGGTCGGGCTGATGACATTGAATCTATCTTTATTTTACAAAAGAGAGCTGTCAGAGCTATTTATAATCTACGTCGTCACGAATCTCTCAGGGAACTATTTAAAAAGATTAATATTATGACGGTACCTTGCCAATTCATTTATGAAAATATTATGTATGTGAGAAAAAATCTACATCTTTTTAACAAAATAAGTGATAGACATAATTTTAATACTAGAAATAAAGATAAAATAAATCAACCATTTTTCAGACTATCTAAAGTACATACATCTTTTATAGGGTACTGTGTTAAATGTTACAACAGAATACCTTGTGATATAAATTAGAATTACATGAAAGAAAATTTAAAACTCATATAAAAAATACACTTTGCAAACAAGCATATTACAAGTTAGAGGATTATATCCAAGACAAAAATGCTTGGAAACATGCTGGTCCTGCTCCATAGGACAATTTAGAATTTAGACAAAATCTAACTAGTTGCTAATTTAATTGTAATATATTTTTATTTTTTTTAAATATTGGTTTTACATTCTGTGATTACTTGAACACTGACTTATTAGTACCTATTACTTGTAAAAATGTTAGGAATATCGTATAATTTTACAATGTTTGTAAATATGTGAGCACCATGCATCTATCACATGATTAATTTATCTGTTATTCCTTAATCTTTCATTATTTTTACCTAACGTAGTATAGTAATCTTATTCTAGGTGCATCGTCTTCACATATAATTATATAATTGATGTATACAAGATATTGTGAAAACATTTTAAAAGAGTAACGGTGGAGTTTCTTGACCATTCTTCTCCATACGAAAACTACCTTTTGGAAGGGGCGAATAGAATCAATTATTATTTTTCTGTAAATGTTGACGTTCAAAAGTGTATTTTTTGTGCCTAATTGAAATAAATTAGTAAAAAAAAAAACATAAATAAATAAACAAAAACTAGATATATGAATACTACATAAATAAAACTAAATAAATAAACAATTACACTGATTAGCTTGCATATTAGTCACGCCCACCAACGAGTTTGAGCCGTCGACAAGTGTACCATTTTTTTTTTGGATGTGAAATTATCAAATAACTTCTCCTGCTCTGGGCGGAGCGGGAGTGCGTGTCAGACTCAAATCTCAAATCGTTTATTGCAATCCATAATGTACAATTACAGGTGGTAAATAAAAGAAATAATAATAGAAACAATTATGGACCCTGTCGGGCACAGCAAATTTTTAGATAGGTAGAGAGAGGAAGAGCGCTTTATTAATTTTCCTTATTATTAAGTTAGAATTATTTTATATCCTATTACCCTATGTACTTATATTTCCATTCATTCACTTATTCTATTAATATTTTATATGCAGGTCTATCTATTCATATATTATTTATTTAATTATATTTAGTATTGCTTATATCTTTACTCGCTTAAAAATTATTCATTATTATTAATGTAGTATAATTATTAAGTTATAATTTATTTTTGTTATTTTACTTATTAAAATATATCTGTTATTCATAGTTATTATTATTATTGAATTTATCCATTAGAAATTCTTGTACTGTGTAATAGCTTTTTTTAATTAAACCAGTTTATTTTTAAATAAACTAAAGCAATACGCTTTAGTTTATTTAAAAATAAACTGGTTTTATTTTGTTGTTTTATGTCTTCGGGTAATTTATTGTATATTTTTATTGACATTGAATATGGGCTAGATGAATGTAGTTTAAGGCGGGAGGGGGGCAAATTTAGTCTATTTTTATGGCGCAACGAATAATTTGTTTGTATGTCTCCCCGTGTGCTGTACGAATCTGGATATTTACGGACTAGTTTACATAATTCCAAGATATAAATACCAACTAAGGTGAGAATCTTGTGTTTCTGAAAGTAAGGCTTGCAGCTATCTGTTGGTTCTATATTGGTAATTATTCGTATTAGCTTTTTTTGGAGGGTAAATAGGGAGGGAGCGTCTGTGCTATTTCCCCATAAGATGATGCCATAGTTAAACCACGCGTGGGCATACGCATAGTATGTGACTAGTGCGGTTTGTAGGTTTGTAGTCTTTTTTATTTCGCGGAGAGCATAAGAAAACTTTGAAATTTTTGATTTTAGTGTCTGTATATTATGTGTTTTCCAGTTTATATGAGTGTCTATTGTTAAACCTAGGAGAGTGAAATTGTTAACTGTTTCTAATTTATGTTGATTAAAAGTAAAATCTATATTTATTACTGTTACTGACTAAAACCCACCCGTGTTCCTTCAGTTGCCTGTACGACTAGTGTACCCTTAATTTTAAGTTTATTAGCTACGTAACTCTTACTAATATGTTATTTTAATGACAACATTAAGTAAGCCTAATAACGATTATAGTGTTTACTTTCAGGAGGTAAAGTGTGCGGTAACCGTTATCGGACATGGCGGGAACGAACAGGTAAACAAGATGGCGCCTAAACACACAACACGTAAAGTAGTGTAACCATAAATGTGTGATAATTATGTTTAGTGGATTTTTGTTTAGTTTAAGTGTCCCTTCTCTTCTTAAAAAGCCCTGCTGTGGAACCTATTTGGCCGTGAGGCACACATAATCCTATACTATAATTTTACGTTAGGTTTTAATTTGTACAAAAATGTGATCCTGAGTTTGAGAGGCAGGGTTTTAAACATTTTGTTACAGATTTTACAACAAAACGTAACAAAAATATATCTATCTACCCATTGATTCTGTAACTATCTGTATTTTTTTTAATGAATAAACTTATATTATTATTATTGCTGTGCCAAATACACGATTTTTTTTCTTTTCTTTCAGGATGGTTATAGGCTATTGGTAATGTATAGGGAACTATAAATACATATATATTTACCAACGTCAATATTTCTGCTGTTCCGAATAGGATGCGAGTACCACTACAAGACCTCAATGCAAAAACCTCAAGATCCGCAGCTCACAAATAGTTCGAAGATAATAATATTTTGTGTTGAGGTTAATCCACAGCCTAAACACAATCATCTTAACAATAACTGACCTTTAATCATTGACCTATAACTTCCAACATTTCGAACCTTCCCATAATCTCTCATCTAAAAATAATTCTCCATCGTAAGTCCCTTCCCGTAACAGCTGAAGTGAAACCCATTGATCCAATCACAACGACTGCCGTCCGAGTTAACCTCCATGTAATGCAGGAAATGCTTAATAAACCGCCAAATTGGACCCCCGCCCACCTCAGCGCGTAACAGGTGAAGTATGACCCATAAAATTATATTAGTGATATAAATGGAGGGACCAGAAGACGTGGAGTTGGTGGATTTTGTTAAATTATTTATGGTTTGTTGACTAAAGGAAATAATGAATAATGTACGTAGAATGTTATACGTGAAAGTTTGTTTTAAACTAGGAAAATACCCGGTTGAATGCTAGTTTGTAATTTCGGAATCTTTCATACTGTTACAAACATTCAAACATCTTCAGTCCTAATAAATGATAACTATTTATATTTAAAACCAATACCAGTATTTGTAAAAAAAACAATTATATTTTTTTTTTATAAATTAAATTAATTAATTGAGCAAGTCTATTTCGCTTAAAGTTGTGTGTAATATTCTGATACCTATAACACACAATTTTAGTTTAAAGAAATATAGTATCTACTCGTATATTCATTTCTACGAAACGCCTTGGTCAGCTTAAGCGAGGTCATCATGGCCAACAGCAGTGCTCTTATACAATATATAAAAAAGCCTTGTCCGATCCATGAGGGATTTTTAAGTATCGTACCGAGAGCCAGCAAGTGGTGATTTTAAGAAGAAAAAAAACCTTTTTTTTATACGGAATTTTACCCGGTTATAAATGGGATGCGGGCGGCCATCTTGAAGCGGGTGTCTACGAGTCATAACTTACTTATTTTTCAAATTTGCAAGGTTTTTAAGAAATTGTGGTAATTGTGATATTAATAAGATTTTTGAGAAATTTTTGGCAATGTTATTACAGTACCTTTCGGATCGGACATAGTTATTTTACACATTGTACCTGCGATACCTCTAGGATAAGTCCTGGATTTTAAAGATGTATAGTCACCATCTTTGACGTCACGTGTCTTGCTCTTTAGTGGTAGTAAATCGTACTTTAGGATGACGGCGTCATAATTTTGTTAGTATATAGTGCACCATCAATTATTTAATATATTTCCTAGTTCACTTTAATGGTTCGTCAAGAATGGTGGAATGTTTGTGGTGTAAGTATAAGCAAACTGGAGAATATTTTTTTTTCATAGAAGTAAATCCTAAGCATAGGTCATTGTAAATAAAACCATGTTTGACAGGAACGACCAAACTTTGGTTTTTTATTGCATTAAGAGCGTTTATACAGAAAGTGGGTAACGTCGCAAATAGCTGTCAAATATTTCGCTGTTTTATTAATTTGGCAATATTACTGTATGGAAATAAAACTAGTGAACTAAAATATTGATTATGAAATGCAATAATTAATATCGTAACACCGAATATTTTGTTTTAGATGTTAAAAAAATATTTGGAAACTTTCCAAATGCCTTTTTTACACTTAAACGGTTCAACAACATCAAATTATGTGTTATAATTGCAATTCATTATTAATATTCTAGTGCACTAGTTAGCCATATTTCATATTTCCATACAGTAATATTGCCAAATTAATCAAAACAGCGAAATATTTGACAGCTATTTGCGACGTTGCCAACTTTTTGGATGAACGCTCTTAAGCTGGTACAAATATAAGCTGATAAATGACGTCTCAGTCATATATTGATTTTGTTACCATATCAAAATAACAGTTATTAAGATAATTTATTTACGTATGTACCACCATTGATATATAAGGTCCCATTAAAATAGATGGACATACTTTTAGAAATGATTCAGACCACCAAAATAAGGACAGTGGTAAAAAAATAATAATAAGAAAAACGCATTAGATACTTACAAGAAAAATAAATTAGCTAACGAAAATACACTAAAAATGTTGGTTACCCAATGCCATTTATTATATTAGGTCAAAATAAAATCACGATAATCAGTGTTTTTTTTGCTTGGATATCTTTGGTTAGACGTATTGAACGCTGTGTTGAAATTTGTCCATCTATTTTAATGGGACCTTCTATAAATCATACCACTAATCGTGAAAATAATGAAATGTCAGCCTCATGCTTTTTACAGGAAATAAATTGACTGTCTTATCTAAATCGGTTGAAGTTTAGCCGATGTAGTGCAACAATAACCAAACTCCAGTCGCAGTCCTCTGCTGGAAATAGGCCTCGCCAAATTCACAATAAAGCAAAACTAATACTTTATTCAGTGTTTCAAACGCCAACTAAGCCAGACTGGAGAATACTAAACTCAGGCACCAATAAATGCTGCAAAAACACCAACACGAAAACATACCCGATGCAATCCTCTCGCGAAAACTTCATTTAGGTTTTATACGCAGTGTATCCGTGAAAAAAACTCATTTTGAGTTAATCCTCTATATAAAGAAACTTCCCCGTCCACACGCTGAGGCCAACGCTAAAACTAGAATGTACTGCACTAAACTTTTTCGTCTAAATTATTTATTACGCTTCGTAGTTCCCATTTCGTGCAAAATTTTCATACCCTTTGTTTTATGTTCCTCGTATTGTTTTACGGGAAAATATATTTTGTATTTTTTTAACGAATAAAAATTAACCGTATTCCCTCGTTTCGATAGATAAATCTAATTTTAGTCAACGAATTGGTTTTAGCTGTGGAATTATTCAGAGATGGATAAAAATAGTGAGGTGAATTTTTTAGTGTTGTGATGCAAAGTTCGGGGGACGCTTTTAGTATTGGCTTCACTTTAGATTTTTTTTTCGATAGGCTTTTTACTATATTATTGAATGTTGATTTGATTTTAATAAAATTATGTTGATGTCGTTTATTTTTCGTATTTTAATCCGATTACGATCAAACATAACAACATCAGGCCTATTTTTCCGAAAAGGGTTACGCACTACTACCTATAGCACGAAAAAAACTTGATATCAGTTCCCCATAATCTTAAAATACCATTTTAAGATATTGATCATGCATTTATCCCTCGGTCTGACGCGCCTATTTCGTAACGCGAGTCATCGCACGGGGTCGCTTAAGACCCCAGAATATAAACAGCTTAAAAATGTCTGTAGAGGCTTTTTTCTTGTTAGCAATAATTTTAGTGTTTTTGTAACTAAGGAAGGAATCACAATAATAAAAGACAACAACAATAATCATAATATTATCTCTTTATTTATTGCTAACAAAAGTAACACAATAATAAGGAACTGAATAGTTATTCTTTGGCCATGTTACAAGTAAAAAATAACGTATTTTATTCCATAGCAGCTAAACTGAAACAATAAATCAATATCAATAATAAATGAATACCTAAATAAAATGTATATTTTCAACAATAATAAAAAATCTTTACTAACGCGAGTCGCCGCTTGGGGTCTTTGAAGGCCTCGTGCGCAGAAATACTTCCGTCAGCCACAGCACATGCGCGTGAACTAAAATTTGGTGCAATTTGCATTAACTATAAACCCTTTTAGGAAGGTACATAAGGTTCAGTGTGCCACGTATAGTTTTAAGAGCGAACATTTTGTATTTTTTTTGACGTCGGGCTTTAAAAGACCCCGTGCGATGGATGGATTGAGGGTTACAAAAGCCTAGCCAGGTTACTTTATGGCGAAGCGGTATACTACACAGTTACAGCCACGAGAATAAATATATTACAATGGACACTATGGACAGCTCGGCAATAATATCTGTTTTTATGATTCATCCTTTAATATCTGTCGTCAAGATGACGGCAAAATATGTGACATCGAAGGAACACTAAAACTATCTGACTAGCCATGACGCCAAAATATAGGATACTGCATCGGGTTCAAAAAGATGTGACACCTCTAAGTATGCAATAATATCGCACATGTGTTGTGTTATAAATATCTGCCTACTCGGTTAAATTCAGAAGAATGTGATACGTCGTTGTAAACAAAAATATCTGACATCACTTTGATCACTTTGGCAGCATAAAAACCTGACAGTAATAATTCAAGTTTTCTTCTATATCGCAATCTGTGATATATTAATCAAGGTCCATAGTCCTTATATGTATATATATGCTTGTAACTGTACACTTTTGCCTAACCCTTTGGGAATTACAGGCGTTATATTATGTTACGTGTAAAACTAAATGCAATTTATTGCAAACAATTGATTTACCTTTCCCTATTTGTATGTTTCATTCAATTGTAATAAAATAATCGAATTCTGTCTCTCTATTTTGTTACAGATATTTTTAGTTTTATTGATGAGTTCAATACTTACATGACCATTGAATAATACCCTGTTGGGCTGTTGTCTTGTTGGTATATTTGCGTAAAACTTGCCTACCTACCTATAAGAATGATAAATAGGCTTCTAACTATGGAAAACCTATGTAACTTAGCATAATTCCACTGCTGGGATATACCTTTCGGTGAGAGGAAGTGGCCCGTAATCGACCAAGATGTGAGTTGTTAGATGTCACATGTCTGAAAATTTTTGGTTCTGGGACGTGCCGGTTTCCTCACGATGTTTTCCTTCACCATTTTGAGAGCAGTGGTGATGAAATATTTAACACAAAGTAAAGCAACTCGTAAATCACGGCCGTTATCACTGTGCCATCACTGCTCCTATGTACCTTAATTTTGGGAAATTGTAAACAATATTACACACACAACTCCATGCCTCGGAAAGCACGTTAAGCCGTCGATCCCGGCTGTCATCCGTAGATCTTTGACAGTCGTTACGGCCCAAAAGTCTGACAACCAGTCTAACCAAGGGTTTAGTGTTACTCAGTAACTGGCTTGTGGAGGTCAGATAGGCAGTCCCTCCATTTAAAATACTGGTATTCAGCTGTACCCGGTTACAGTGGAAGCCGACCCAAACAAAGTTGGAAAATGGATATGCAGATTCACACAATAATGTAATAAAATAAAGTCAAACAAAATTCACAACCAAACTAATTCACCGCACAAAATTCAGCTCTCAGACAACTTTCCGAAACAAAACTAAAAACAGATAAGCTTTATAAAAAGCCTCGGTAATCTCATAAGAGAGAAACGAGCGAACAATACCACAGTGGTAGCCGAATACTGTACATAGAGGAGTGACAAAATGGAGCATTAATAATGAGCATTCACATAAATAAAAGATTTGCTATTAAATTTCAAAGAAAGAACGTGATTCACACATAGGTGTCCATATATTAACTTTTGTCATCATTGAAAGCAACATTCATTGTCAACGAGTGCATGTAATTACGTGAGATCGAAATATAAACAAAAGGGTTTATTGTGTTCACTATTCACTTGCTTTTGCTGTTTATTTTCTGTTTTCTCTTTAGGTGTATGTCATTTCAGCCGAAAGACGTCCACTGCTGGACGCAGGCCTCCCCCAAGCACCGTCATATCGACCGATTCTGTGCCTCCCGCATCCAGCGGATTCTTACGGCCTTGACAAGGTCATCGGTCCATCTTGTGGGAGGCCTTCCAACGCTACGTCTTCCGGTACACGGTCGCCACTCCAGAACCTTTCGGCCCCATTGGCCATCTGTTCTGCGAGCAACGTGCCCTGCTCACTACCACTTAAGTTTGGCAATTCTTCGGGCTATGTCGGTCAGGTGACCGCGAGGTGAGGTGAAGGTATACGAAGAATGAAGAGATCCGCAGGAGAACCAACCAACCGATTGGTTCTCCTGCGGATCTCTTCATTTCTTACATTTACTTAAGTAAGTAAAAAATAAATTACAATAATTAAAATAATACTCATACACTTAGTATGAGTCTTATTTTAATTATTGTAATTTATTTTTTACCATTTTGATAAAAGTTAATAAATAAAGAGGGAGGCCTATGTCCAGCAGTGGATGTCTTATGGCTGAAATGATGATGATAATGAAATAAAGAAAAAATCTACTTACCTAAATATTATCACATTTTACTGTCCCCTGAAAGTTTGTCACAATCAACACGTTTCAAGGCTCGCAAACGATTAAATTTCTGTATTTTATTTTCATTTGTATATGTAATATTAATGTACCTACCTACCTATCTGAATAAAAGATTATTATGTAACCCCCTGTGCGCTAATCTGTTGATGACAACACAAGAAAATAAATAAATATTATCTATGATAGTTTTTGACATAAGTTACATTGTCTGTGCTCCTTCCTGTCACTCGGCCATCCTGAAATGTAGTCGTGTTTTTTGTTGCGCTTAATCTAAAAATTAAAAAGTATTGTTTTCTCCGTTGTTTGGGTTATAAATAAAACATAATACACCTGTATCTAACAATCTTTCATTAAATAATCATCAGGTTATGGGCCCAGCACCTTTTGATAAATAGATTAACGTGGATACAGTTTGTACTTGTAAAGTTAAAACTCGGGGCGTGGCGAAGCCATCATGGATTTTCAAGGTGGCGCTTCAGCTTCTGGGGTACCGGCAAATAATACTGGAATTACAGTAGTGAAACTTACTGGGGGTGAAAATTGGTTGTTGTGGAAGTTCCAGACCAAGATTTTGCTAAATAGTCTCGGCCTGTTAAGGGTCGTTGACGGGTCGGTAAAGAAAAATGATGTCGGCTTAAAACCAAACGAATGGGAGCAGCAAGACGCAAAAGCACAAACACACATCGTGTCGAGAGTAACAGAAAACGTCATGCAACATTTAGTAACATGTTGCTCGGCGGCAGAAATGTGGACCAAATTATCAAGCATATACGAACTTAAAAGCTCAACGAGCGTTCACCTGATGCAAGAAAGGTTCATGAAATATAAATATGAAGCAGGTAGTATAGCCAAGTTGTTTAGTACAGTAGAACAAATGGCAAATCAACTAAAGCAGCTAGGCGAATCTATGTCTGACAAGATGATTATTACAAAAATACTAATGACACTACCGCCTCAATTCAAATACTTTATTTCGGCGTGGGAAAGTGTTCCTCAAGAATCCCAAACATTAAATGACTTGCAAGCAAGGTTACTCATTGAGGAAGAACGCATGAAAGAAATAGAGGAACCCGTTGCTTTATCTGTGACAAATATGAAATGTTATAAATGTGGTAAAACTGGCCACAAAAAGAGTACCTGTAGATATAATAACACATGTTCTTACTGCAAAAAGGCTGGACATACAATAGAACAGTGTTACTTTAAGAAGAACAGAGAAAAAGGAAATAGCTCAAAGGAAAACAAAGGAAAGAATTGGAAAGAAAATAAATACAATAATTCAAGGGAAAATAAGGGAAATAACACAAAGGATACCACAGGAAATGCTTACATCTCAAGCGCTTTTATCGGGCATAACTCCAGCACGGATGACTGGATAGTGGACAGTGGTGCAAGTGACCACATGACCCATAATAAATTTCTTTTTTTCAGCCTTTCAGGTACCAGTGCAGATAGATATGTCATAGTTGGAGATGGCAGAAAATTAAAAGTGGAAGGTATTGGACAAATACTACTGAAGGCTTATGATGGAAATGAATATGTTGTGTCTTCTCTAAATAGTGTACTATATGTTCCTGAACTTAAGGTAAATTTATTCTCTGTTACTAAAGCTGTGAAAAATGGTTACATGTTTAACATTACAGGTAATAAATGTGAATTTATTAAAAACAATGTAGTGTGTTCAGTTGGTAAATGTGTAGATAAATTCTATGTAATGCAGTTTATCTTTGACTCTCCATGCAATGTAAATGTAACCACTCAGGTTAAGACTAATATCCTTAAGGATTGGCATGAGAAGTTGGCACACCAAAATTATGATTACTGTCGGTCAGTGCTAAAAAACAATAACATAGAATTTATTGATTCTGATGATTCATGTGTTGCATGTATAGAAGGAAAATGTCATCGTTTACCTTTTCCTAAGAGTATAACTAAAACAAGTATGTGTTGTGAGATATTACATGCTGATGTGTGTGGACCGATGGAAGTGCCCTCTGTTGGCGGCTCAAGGTACATATTGGTTATTAAAGATGATTTCTCTAAATATAGGAAAGTTTATTTTATGGAACATAAATCTGAAGTGCCAAGTAAAATAAAAAATTTCGTTAACTACGCAGAAGTAATAACTAATAATAAAGTAAAGATTTTAAGGACAGATAATGGGACAGAATTTTTAAATAAAATATTAGAGTCATTTTTAATTAATAAAGGCATACAACATCAAACTACAGTAATCTATACACCGGAACAAAACGGTAAAGTTGAAAGAGAAATGCGAACTATTATAGAAGCTGCTAGGACAATGTTGATTCAGTCTAACCTAGATAAAAGTTTATGGGCTGAAGCTGTTAGCACAGCTGTGTACACTCTAAATAGAACTTACGTTAAAAATAAAAATACTGATAAAACACCATATGAATGTTGGTCAGGTAAGAAGTTTGACATAAATTGTTTACAAATATTTGGTAGTATAGTAGTCAGTCATGTGCCTAAAGAAAGAAGAAGAAAATTAGACCCAAAAGGAAAGAAAGGATATTTTGTTGGTTATGGCGAGGAAACAAAGGGTTATAGGATTTATTACAAAGAGGAAAATAAAGTAGAAATTAAAAGAGATGTAGTGTTTATTAAAGAAAGTAATAGTAACTCTAATAATAAAATATCTGATAGTGCAAAAGAAAACTTAGTAGAAAATATTAATGAAATACTATTGGAAGATATTAATGATGTTGATAGTGTTGCACAGGATGAAAATAGTATGGATAAGTCAATACAGAGTGAGGTACCAGTTATTAATGAAGTGTCAAGACAAAACTTAAATAATATACCATGTACGGAGTCATGTAATGAATCTGAAGAAGAGTTTCATGATACAAATACTGAAGTTCAAACTCAGGAAGAGCAAATAAGGAAATTAAGACCAAGAAACCAGATAAGAAAGCCTGAATGGCATAAGTATTACAGTACAGATTATACATGCTTATTAAGTTATATTGAAGATAACCCTAAAACTTATGAAGAAGCCATGAAAAGTACTGATAAAATAAATTGGAAAAGAGCTATGAATGAGGAGATGGATAGCTTAAATCAAAACAATACATGGGAGTTAGTGTCAAAACCAGTAGATTGTAAAGTCATTGAAAGCAAATGGGTATTTAAAAGAAAACTTGATGATCAAGGTAATATTACTAGTTACAAGGCTAGGCTTGTGGCTAGGGGCTTTCAACAAACTGATTTTATTGATGATGATTTATTTGCACCAGTAGCTAAACTTCCAACTGTCCGCACACTATTAGCAGTATGTAATCAAAAAGGTATGTTAGTACATCAAATGGATGTCAAAAATGCTTTTCTTCATGGTGATATTAAAGATGATATATATTTGTCATTACCAGAGGGATGTTCTAATGGGGATATGTTATGTAAACTTAAAAAATCATTGTATGGGTTAAAGAACTCACCCAAAAACTGGAATGACAAATTCAATTCAGTCATTTTGTCTGAAGGTTTCAAACAATGTAAAACAGATTATGGTCTTTATGTAAAACAATATAATGGGCAGATGACTTATTTATTACTGTATGTCGATGACTTATTACTTGCAGGGACGGATAGTGAATGTGTGAATCAAACTAAAAATTTCCTAAAGAAACATTTTTGTATGAAAGACATGGGTTTAGCAAATTACTTTTTAGGTATTTCTATCAAACAGAATGTAATTAATGGTGTCTTAAAAATTAATCAGAAAGCATTCCTAAAACAGATTTTACAAAAATATAACATGTCAGATTGTAAAAGTATTGCTACACCCATGGATTCAAAATTTAAAACCGATAGTCTTAAGAGAGAAAAGTCTGAAACTCAAGAGTTAGAGACAAGATGCAGACAATTAATTGGTTGTTTATTGTATGCAATATTAGGTAGTAGACCTGATTTATGTGCAAGCGTGTCAATATTAAGTCGATTTCAAAAATGTGCTAGTGAAGAGTTGTGGAACATGTTAAAAAGAATTCTTAGGTATATTAAGGGTACATTAGATTTAAGTTTAGTTTTTGAAAGAAATGATACTAATGGTGTTATCATTGTTGGCTATGTAGATTCTGACTGGGGAGGTGATTTAGTTGACAGACGGTCAACAGCTGGATTCGTTTTTAAAGTATTTGGTTGTCCTATTTCATGGAGTACAAGAAAACAGCCCTCTGTAGCCCTGTCTTCAACTGAAGCAGAGTACATGGCACTCAGCATGGCTACTGCAGAAGCATGTTGGCTCAAACAACTTTTAAGTGATTTATCAATTGATATTGATTATGTATTAATGTATGAGGATAATCAAAGTTCCATTAAAGTAGCAAAAAATCCAGTTTTGCACAAACGAATGAAACATATTGACATCAAACACCATTTTATTCGTGAGAAAATCGTAGATGGTATAATAAGGTTAAAGTATATAGAAACATCAGAACAAATAGCTGATTTATTCACCAAACCTCTGTCAGGCCCTACATTTGTTAAATTAAGGAGATATTTAAAATTATTGTAGACTTGTGTAACTTTTCAATAAAAGTTTATTTTTGTTTATTTAGATTTTATAGATAGAATAGAAGTTAATATTGTATAAGTTCTAGTTAAATGAAAGTGGGCACAGTACATAAGAGTAGAGTAAAACTTTTGTCATTAATGTGTAAAAAATACAACATAAATTCATAATTCTTTGGTAGATGCAATAATGTAAAATGTCTAAAGTTAAGATTTAATATTTTTTTGTATGTACAGGCATAATGTCAAAGAGTGTAAGTTTTGCTTTGAATCATTCAAAGTTTGTCACCAGGTTTCTTGTGTTGAGGGACGGTGTTGATGACAACACAAGAAAATAAATAAATATTATCTATGATAGTTTTTGACATAAGTTACATTGTCTGTGCTCCTTCCTGTCACTCGGCCATCCTGAAATGTAGTCGTGTTTTTTGTTGCGCTTAATCTAAAAATTAAAAAGTATTGTTTTCTCCGTTGTTTGGGTTATAAATAAAACATAATACACCTGTATCTAACAATCTTTCATTAAATAATCATCATAATCCGACTCACACTTGACCGATTTTATATTGATGTGAAGGATTGAATGTGCATCGGCAAAAGGGACATTTTGCGAAGCAGTCATTTTGGGAATAGACATTCTGAGAAATGAAGATTTTACGCATTTTGCGAAGTAGTCATTTAGCGCTGAGTACATTTTGCGTCCGGTAGACATTTTGCGAAGTGGCAATTTTGCGACAGAGCCGTTTCAAAAACGATTTTATTTTGCCTCTTAACGCTCTGTAAACAATACATGCTAAAAATAACCATTATGAGCTCTCCATCCACTACTTCTCTATAACACACGCCATAAGTGTAATATCACAGATTCTGAGTTGACTGGCATTGAATAATTTAGAACACCTAAGTGGTTCGCTATATAGCAGACAGTTTATACAAACATATGTAACTGAAAACAGATATTCAATTATTGAGTGATACGGAGAAAAATAGAAAACGTAAAAGAATATCAAACGCTTATATTTTCTGTAAGCGGCTGTGACTTACGTAAATGTTCTTCAATTAGACTATAATTTATAATTTAGTTAGTTTCCAGGTACTGTGCCACTTACAAAATTCCAAGAAGACTGTGCTTAAAGTATTCAAAGGTTCGTATTTCCTTGCTTTGGCACATTCTCATATTATTACTCTCTTTTTGAGGTAGGTACTTGAAAAAATCGATATCTGTAATAATCTTTTCCTTATCCTTACATATTATAAAACAAAGTCCCCCACCGCATCTGTCTGTTGATAAACTCAAAAAGTATCGAACGGATTTTCAAATGACCACTAATGGACGAAGTAATTTATGAGGAAAGTTTTGGTGTATAATTCATTAATGTTTTGTGTAAATTGGCTGAAATATGACGATTATTGTTGAAGATGTCGGAAAAAATCATGCCGACTGGGAGCTTTCCTGGCGTGCGCCGCGTAAACCGTCAGAGATAAATAAAATGTATGTTCTACAGGATCATTCAGCATTAAACAAATAATCCGCGATGACATATGTCTATCTTCTAAGGATGACCCACAATTAAATTTTTATTGACAAACCATTTTTATCTTGCAGAATTTGATAAAAATATCTTTGTTATTTCCGAAGCTATTTTGGACGGTATTATATTTATCCTTACCCAATAAAATATGTTATTTAAATTAGGCATTTAATTTAGATTAAAATATGCCGGACGTTATATCATTAAAATGAATACTTTAAAATATATCACAGATTCAAAATTACGCGTAACAATTTTGTTACGCGAAATTATAGTTGACGGCAACGCGGGCGCAGCGATACGTGTCAATGACCTCTCCTAGGCTATTACGTATGTAATTCCGGTAGTACGTTCCCGTGGGATATTTTCCGAAAACGATTTATAAATAATCCATTCATCATCATTTATCATTTCTTTTCAATTAAACGGCGGGTGAAAACGCATTGCACAGCTAGTTAAATGTATTTCTGTTTGGTGCTCACTCAAGTGATTTGCTATTTAATCAAATCGTAAACAAAATCTGTCATACTAACAACCGAAAGCATATCATATTGAAAACAAAGCAAAATAACACAGTTGTTTTTCCACGAACTAATTTAGGTTTAAGTGTAAACAAGAGTCGGTAAAGCCATTGGAACAAAAACGCCTGGGCTGTGCCATAAGACCAGCGGCGACGGATCAATAGCGGGGGAGGGCAAAGTGCGCTTTTAAAATCTCTAACGTGATTTTATCGTGGACGTCCACAGCAGAGAAGTAAAATATATTGAAATACGTGCACTTTTAAAGAGAAAAGATTTAATTTTTTGTTTGTAATGAGTGAACTCTAAAAAAAAAATGTCACCATTAGAATGCTATAATGACTGTCTTATACGACATATAGCAGGCTATAATTTATAAAGATATCACGCAGGTGAAGCCGCTGGCGGTAGTCATATATATTTCCATACATTTTATTTCCCTGTGTTATCGTGAGGCTGTGGATGTCGACGATAATATCGTCACGTTATAAATTCTAAAAGCGCACAATGGCGAGGCAATGAGAAATTGTGTGAAATAAATATAATAAAATAAAAAAAGTTTTACATACTGTACCGTGTGATGTTCGCGCGACTCGTAAACATCACTAGATCGCCCCTCGCTCCCGCTTGTTTCATCATGCCCAACTCTTCAAAATTCTTTCGTTTCTTTCACTTCCGCCCGCCACTGGTTTCGTGGCCGCAGCCTGAAACTGAATTCACTCCGGTTGGCACAAAAGAGAACTTTCTTATTTTGTTCCCAGTACTTGAGAGTCGTAGTGTTACGTTTCATTATTGGGTATTTCTTACAGATTTTCTTCTTTTGTTTTGTTTAATTTGTATGGTGTCGATGAGGTGGGTAATTTTACGAGTATTGCGGTTTTTCCTCGCTTTCGTTCCGGTCTATATTTAAAATTATGGCTTTGTAATTTAATTCTGTCGAAATTTTTTTATACAGGAAAAATAGATATTTTGAATAACATTGCAATATAAATATAGGTTTGTACAACTGAGTTACACAGTTACTTTGACCTTTACAGTCCAGCCGTCTGTCGAGAGAATGCCACCTGTCAGTTTCATACTAACGAATATGTGTTTTGCAAATTTGATCCTTATTACTACTAGAAATGTTGTCCACCTGTCGAAGTAGCCGCGACTACGCGGCATGTTCTCCGCGGTTTTATTGTTTTATACATTCGCTCTCCTGTACACTCACGTCAATCGCTCTTATTGCGCAAACGCGATGAGCACGTTGCCCACACGTAGCGTGCTCGCTACGCACACGCAGCGAACAACCGCCTCACTGGAAACACGCTCGCAAATCACCAGTGTGATATGGCCCTAAACCGAAACCTTTATTAATTTTATCTTACCAGAGAATTTCTATCACAAACTGCGATTTATTTTTTCACGAACACTTCAACCTACACACTGTAAATAATCAACTAAATTGATTGATAAACTGTAGTCAATGGGCCATTACTTGCTCGATAATACAAATAGCCTCTGTCGATATCGCGTTATGGAGGCATTCTTTATCTTTCGAGGGTCCCTGTAGGGTTGGCAAAAGATATATTCAAAAGATACCATGAAAGTACAGCGTTGTTTCGTTTTAGAGTCGTCTTTGTTGGGAAAAGATATAAAATCAAACGGAGGTGGTGGGGTGAACTGGACATCTTTAAAAAAGTTTGATTCCTGGCAGCCCTGGACAGAGAGAATGGAAATTGAGTAGGGATATTTTTGCCCTGCAGTGGGGCATAATACGGGATTATAAAAAAATGGAGGTCAATGTGTTGATTTTGAAATCTATTTGAATAATTGTTGTGATGGTTAAAACTGGAATTAGAATCTACTTTGATGTTTTCCTTGGCTTTTATGTAAATTCAGAGATTATAGAATAGTTTAAAAAAGTATAATTTGACGAAACTGTCTACTGTGATTAAAATATTAGCCTCGTTGTGGCATTAAACCGTATTTGGTCTTCCTGTCCTGCCTAAAGGACCAAAATACAATTTTTCAACACAAAACCATATATAAACTCATGCCTTCTTTCTATCAGAGTAAGCAGAAACTACAGGACGCCACCTGCTACGATCCTTACACGCTCCTTTGCTTCGCTTACGTTCATAAATCTAGTCATACACGCACGGCGGTTGCGAGAACTACGCAACTTACCTTTCAATAACATCATCAATAAGGTAAATACACTATATGTCGTTCTATGTAGGTTCTATGTCAATTTTCAACATTTTTCTTATCAGTTAATTCTTGACATTATAATCATTCATCATTGACATTATCGCATTTCATTAAATATTGACATTACCAAATACTATCTATTGCATTTTTATTAAATTACATTAAAAAATATTTTTTAAATAATTTATTAAAAAAATATATATAAATTGACATTGATACTACTGAATAATTATAATTAATTAATTGGCAAAAGCCTCCCATAAATGTATATTTGTACGCCAAATGGCAAAACACAGAGAAACTATAATTATAACAATTGTAACATCTTGCACACTGTTGGAACCTATGTTTACAAATAAAGACTATTGATTGATTGATTGATTGATAGGGCGTCCCCTTCCGGCATTTCCACTCACTTCTGCCTTGTAAATACCTCGAAAATTTAAGTTAAATAAAGTTACTCATAAAGTTTAGCCGAAACTAAAAAAAAAAAAAGCCAACCCTGTCCGTGACGGATAGGAGTGTTAAGCCAATATTAGGTATTAAATAGCGGCATTAGGAATTGACGCCAATGAATAGTGGTCGATAAGAGAAATGGCTTTTTCAGAACACCTTTTTTAAAGGTTCGTTTTTACATTAAGCGAAAGAGGAATCGGTAGGATGGTCTGTAATGATTAGGTGGATTGATGTCGATGCTAAATGCGTCTTGATGTTAATAGGTGATGTAAACTATGTGCAGGGTAGTAAAAATTATCGACTTAAATCGTATAAGGAATTTAGGGTTCGTTATTTACTTAACAGCTCAGGATAGCCTTTACCAGAACTGGTCATCGTATCAACAAAATCCCCAACATCGTACTGGTGATGATTGCGGGAAGGCTGGACTGCCTCTTTATTCGGCATTGTTCCAGCAGATATGTTGCTGTACCAGTGTCGGAGAGAGGGTATTAATTTTATAGAAGGATTTGGATGAGATTTTTTTGAGTGATGGCGTTTGCAGGAGTTTCTTTATTTTGTTCTAGGAAACATTAGAAGGGCAATTCACTTAATTTTTGAACGTTTGCACTCTAATCTCAGTCTCAATCTGTGTAAAGAACCTCTAAGTTACCGTAATTACCCTCAGTTTTTGACAAGTTCTTGACCTTGAATGTGACTTTAATTTCAATCCATAATTTGGCCTTCTGAGCCAATAGTATGGTACGATCATTATCGTTGACGTCCACGTCCACGTTCATAAAACGTATAGAAATACGTACACGTTATGTCGTTATTAAAGAAAGAAAGAAAGAAAAAAGAAAATACGCTTATTTGCGGTAAACATGACGCAAAAAAAAGAACACAAAATAAAAATAATAAACATGTTTAGGGAAAATATGCGTCACATCCACACAAAACGGCCATCGCTCAGCATAATGTTGCGACCCTATGCAAGACAGAGCGCTGGTTTTCAGCGACAGCCGGCGTTAACGTTATGACGTCGACCGGTGCAGCATACAATGAAATATAATTATGATATAAAAATAAAATAAATATACAATAATTCATTCTACATGTATAAATAAAATACAATATTTAAAAATGGCAACATTCCGTTCAGTCAGTTTATTGTTGAAGGAAAAAAAACGTCTTCATATATTTCCATACTTTTTACTTCCGTGTTATCGTGATGCCTTGACATGGACGTGGACGACCACGATGATAGCACATCGGGAAAAACTACGATTTTTTTAACGTAATGACAAAAAAAAATAAAAAAATTATTAAGTTTATTGGCCAATATTGTTTATTTATATAACCCATATACCACTACAATACACATCGATTTCATTACAAAGGTACCTAGACGATAAAATAATAATATACAATGTATGTACTAAAACCAAGTGAACTCCCCAAGACAAGACAAGACAACAGCCTCCTCACTGGGCCTCACGAAATCGAAAGTGATTATCAAGAACAGAACAAACTTAATCAATCTAAGTTGGTAACGAGACGCCGCCACAAAGGACTTTGATACGTATTTACTTAAGATAAAGATATTATTACAATCTATACGAGTTCACACAGGAGGTGTGTGAATTTATCTATTTATTTATTAAAACTTTATGGACAAGTAAAAAAATACTGTAGAAAAGCGGACTTAATGCCTATTAATATGCCTTTATGCCTTAAAACTAACTTTTTCTTTAAATTGAGGTTATATTATTTAATTTAAATACATAGTGTAGATAACTTGAAACAGAGAAGAGAAGCGAAGTGTTTTTTTCTATGCTTTTTATTTAATTGCTAAACATTTAACGAACCTCACTTAATAAGACCTAGCAACAACGGTAAGAGGATCTTTTGGCGCGTCACTAATTTCGGAACTAACGCTGCCATCTTGTTTTTTCAATACAATTTATGTTACAATTTCACTATAATAATGTTCACCAAGAACCTGTCAATATCATTGACGTGCCAAAAGATCTTTGTAGTACTATAGATTTGTATATTGCCAAACTTATCTGAGCCCATTTATATGAGCGTTTATATGAGCCCAGTAATGTGACAGTACAGTGTAAGTCAGTCCAGCTATGACTTGCAACTGGGCTAGTGTAGACACTAGTTTCAACCCAGTGCTGTGGTGACTTCCAATTAGTCTTCCTATGGAGACGAGCCGGCAAGAAACTTCACACCGTTACTCTTTTAAAAATAATTGTAAAATATAGTAACTAGGACTTAAAGACTTACACTGTCCTCCCATACCTTAATAGGTATGGGAGGACAGTGTAAGTCTTTCAACAAGTGCCAGGTAATTAACAAAATAGAAGACTGTCAACGAATCTACATTCCACTAAGCCTACAGCGTTCTGACATTCACAAAATAGAAAATAATCTATATAAATATTTATAAATGAATAAAAATAAAAACCCATTTTCAACGAAATGACACGATTGCTATTACAACTACCAATATGAATAATTATCATGTCCACAAAAGCCACTTATACAGAGTTGAAATTCCTCCCTTCTCTTTCACCCTCAAGTAAGTCCAGTTGACCTACCTGTCTATTTTTGGGCCCAGTAGCTTCCCCGCGTGACTCACTGACTGACTGCCGATCTCGTTCCACTGCTTGGATACGAAATTCCGAGTTACTGGGTCCAGTCACTGCTGGTATAAACCAGGCATTACACACAGGAGCTTTACTACAAAATGCGGTCAAGATAATTTCAGGCTTGCAGATTTTGGTGGATTTAAAGGTTATGGCTACGTGTCATAAATACGGCACTGAATAAATATTTAAAACCATATAGTTATTCCGTTTCTAATAAATGTTCATGCATGTCAGGTTTGGACTGTAAAACCATCCACGAACAAAAACAATACGATAAAATAATTAAAAAAAAAAAAACACATTTTTACCAATTCAAATTCCATTCGGTCACAAATAAAAATAGAACCTAAAAATAACCAAATCGTAATCAACAAATTCCCACCTATTCAAAATCCAGTAAACCAAACAAACCGCACCCTGTATACGGTAATCTTTTCCAATCATTCGTTTCTGTACTGTTACCAAATTGAAAATGGCACAACTTTAATGGAAAACGATTTCGTTGTTGTTATCTCTGACATTTTTATTGTTTTAAAACCTTTTATTTTAATATTTGAGCCGGTTTTAAATTCAATTTTGGATGATCTATTTTTGCCAGTTCATAACTGCCTATGTGATTTGTATTATTACTGTTTTTAAAGCCTAAAGACCATATAACCAGGAGAATTGCGATTCGGTTAAGCAAGATTAAGCAGAATCACAAGTGTAGGAGATCCTAGGTGATCATTGAAAAAGTGTTAACCAAAAAATATATTCCAGGATTACTTACCTCTACATTTAGGAGCAGCCTGATTGAACACAATCGAAATAGGCCACAACGATCAAGTGTTTCGTTCATAATCATCATCATCAGTCTACAGCAGTCCACTGCTGGACATAGGCCTCTTCAACTGCACACCATTCAGCTCGATTCTTGGCAACTCTCATCCAGCTGCTACCAGCCACCCTGCGAAGATCTTTGCTCCACCTAGCCTGAGGGCGTCCTGCCTTACGTTTACCGATTTAGCCCAGGGAAACTAGATTTGAACTCTGCAATCCTAACAGCAATTTTTTTCTTGAATCGTGGTTTTGAACTTAGCCCTTCAAATAATATTAAAAAAACAACATTTTCCAGGATCGCATCAAGATTAAAAAAAAAACAAAATCGCGACTTTGTGAATAAAAATTGAGGCAGAATAGTTCATATTGCTTTAATGTGTTTAATTTTCTTGTAATTAAGTGAGATAGAGTCTATAAATAAAAGTTAAAACTAAATTTATCTAATATATGTTACATTTTTGCCTGAACCGCTATTGCAAAATTATATCTTGCGCTTGTACAATATGTTTAATTTTGTTGGATAGCGTATTCAAATATTTTATTAAGTAATTTCATTCAATAAAACTGCTGTTAACATTTTTTCTTGAAGTACAATGAAAAAATTTCGTAATTTTATTTTTAACGAAAATGTTTTTTTTTACCCCTACTCTTAATACCTTATCTCTTCGACAAACACTCCATACAAATATGTCTGTTAATATATTTTTCTCCAAGTAAAGTTTAAATTATATTTAAAAAAAAAAAGCGTACACGTGGGGGTGAACTTTTCGCGGTATACATTTTAACATGCTCTCTTGTCCATACCCTACACGATATATGAAAAAAAATCGCTGTTTTAAATTAATGTAAAGTTATTGTCTAAAATTCGGCGATAATTCCCCGGACTATCAAGAAAACGTTTCGCCGGTTCTACGGCTAATATGGCCGGCCCATTGCCTCTTCAGCTTGCTTTTTCTATGAGTTATGTCGCCAACTGTGGTTCTCCGTCGGATCACTTCATTCCGGATTCTCGTTGAAGACTATCGTTACGACAATAAAAACTCTTACCTCAGGTACTTACGTGTGTCTTGTCCAGCTTGGTAGCTGGGAACTACTACACTTGTGGTTCTGGTTAATCTTGCTTAACTGAGTCGCGATTCACCTTGTCTTTAGGCTTTCGAAACACTAATAACACAACACACACGCAAATTATAAAGTTCAAACTGTCCAAGTGGCTTTTTGGAGGATGATCTTCGGAAATCTACTTGTCAAGAAAAGAAAATATGAGGTCCCGATGTATTTTATACCAATATCAACTTATAAACTGATCGATCTCGCGAAACGATGACATAAGTCCACTGCTGGTCATAGACCCCCCCCCTCAAGCATCGCCGCTTTGACCAGTTCTATGCTTCTCACATCCAGCGAATACCCTGCGGTCTTGACAAGGTCATCGGTCCACCTTGTGGGAGGCCTTCCAACGCTGCGTCTTCTGGTACACGGTCGCCACTCCAGAACCTTTCGGCCCCATCGGAATCTAAACCTAATTACTATTAATATAATTAAATCGTAAAACGAAAGTAAATTTTAAAACCGCAACATAATTACTGCTTATAAACAAAAACCTAGAGGCGTGTACGCACGAACGAACAAGAACATGGTGAACGCAAACATCGCCAACACTTTGTTTGCATATGCGTACCACTAACAAACATCAAATTTTGAATCAAAGAGAGCGTTTCTGAGTTGAGCGCGAATACTAGTCAAACTGTGTACGAACACAGTTTCCAGCGGACACGAGTTCACTTTGCTAATTTACGTCCACACGCACGAACCAAATGTCTCGTGTTCGATGTTCTTGTTCACCATGTTTTGTTTTTTTTTTTTTCTTTATCGGTATTCAATCAATACTGAGAACCGGGACGTAATCCTTTATTCATTCAACTGTGAATTCATCAAAGAATATTAAAAAAAAAACAAAAACATGCCCATATGATCAAAATCAGACGCAAATAAGCATTCATTGTTTCGCTACAATAATGGATGAGTTGGAATTAATTAATTCGTGTTCAAATATCTAGGTTTTAAAACAACCATTGAAACGATTTCTCGTAATTTTATTTTTCACTGCCTCGTTGGTCTAGTGGTCGCAAGCGCTACTGCTAAGCATGAGGTCCTGGGTTAGTTTCCAGGCTCCCATGGAGCCGCCCGGAGCAGCCCGGAGTCTGGATTTGTGCTCAGTTGATTGCAATAGGACCCCCCTATTACATGGGACTTTAAAAAACATTGTTTGTTGTTGGAAAGACGTGGTGAGTAGAAATAATATTATATGAGGTTTGAGAAGATTTTGTTGAAACCACAGGTTAAGTAAATCTAAATCACTTTGTGCTTCATTATGTCAATGGAGTGACCAAAGTAAAATAGACATGTGTCATCTGCATAAAAGATTAGATTCCCTTTTAGACCAATTTGGTGGACACTATTTATGTAAAGGAGGAATAAAAGAGGAGCCAAGATTGAGCCTTGGGGCACACCGTATATTATAATTTTGGGACTACACTGAGTGTCCCCTATCTTCACTACTTGGATTACCAAGTACCAAGTAGGTCCTACCTAAATATATTATGTCAAGGGCAGGACCTTTTATGCCAATTTCATTGAGTTTATTTAATAACAATTAGCGGTTGACTGTGTCAAACGCCTCTTTTAGGTCAATAAAGACACCCAGACCGATTATTTTGTTATAAATATTGAGCTTTAATAGTTGCCACCAGATCTATGGTCGCTGAAAGTGTATTCGACTTCGGTCGAAAACCGTATTGTTTATCGTAGAGGAAGTTTATTTTTGACAGCACGGGAGAACTGAGATAGGACGATAGTTTCCCGACTCTTATTTAACTTCAGATTTATAAATAGTCGTGACTTTTGCAATTTTAAGACTACTTGGAAATGTCCCTGACTCCATACATTTGTTTATACAGCTTGTGAGTTCTTCAAGAATTAAGTTTGCGACGCAATGATTTCGTATACCTTCAAAACCTGAGCTGGTGTTGTTTTTTAGGTTATTAATAATTTTGAGAATTTCGTTTGTTGTGGTAGGATCTAAGTTACCCAGTGTGGTTGTGTGAGATCCAGATAAACGTGTCAAAGAATTGCCAGATGGATGATGTTGTATGGGAATTTGATTTGTCAGTATTGAGCTAACATTTGCTAAGAAATCGTTAAAACATTCACAGATTTCCTTTGGATCACTCACAAAGCCACTTGGTGATTGAAGTTTCCGCGGGACGGCTTTCTCGGATAATTTTATACAACACAGACAGTTAATAATCTATTATTAATATTCTAGTTGGCGAGTTAGCCACATTTCATATTTCCATGCAGTAATATTGCCAAATTAATCAAAACAGCGAAATATTTGACATCTATTTGCGATGTTGTCATCTTTCAGAATAAACGCTCTTAAATCGAAGAATTTTGTACCGGGAAAGCCAAAATTTCCTCTCAACACACAAGTACAAAGATAGACGGACAATAGACACCCTTTTTATCACTTTCGATGTCCGAGTGTGCATTAAACAGGGGAAGCAGAGTGCCAATTAGAATGAATGTAGCGGCCCAAACCGAACTCTGTTACTGACATTAAAAACAATGGCTCGAACATTAGTAGGGAGGGTGTTACACCGATGCATAACGGCTTAACAATCATTACGAGCTTTTTTTTACGGAGATTGTGAGTCCAAGATATTTTTTTTGTTTTAGATGTCTAACATGTCTCTTACCTTCCTGCAATCATGGGAGAGATTTCGTGAAAAGGGACGGAAGTGTGTAACAGAAAATCGGGGAAGCGCGCGCTATTTGCTTTGACCAATGAGCGCTCGCGATGCTAGAATTGACCGTCAGATGGTACCAACCAATAATTTTGGTAGTCAAGTCATAACTACTAAAATTATTAACAATCATAATTATTCATATTTGCACGCCGTAATATGTGGCAATCATGTCTGAACCTTTTTTTTTTAGTTTCGTTTTTATTTCTTAATAGTAGTAGTAGTAATTAATTTCAATAATCGCAGTTCCTTAATAGCCGAGGAAAACTATTAGACCCCTTAGAGTAATAGCCGAAGACTCCTGTCAGTCATGGCGCCACGCCGCGCGCCTTCAGCCATAATTATTTTGCTGCGCGTAATTTTTAATCTGTGATATCTTTTACAGTTTTCATTTAAATGATGTAATGTTCAGGCATATTTTAATCTTAATTAAATGCTCAATTTTAATAACATATTTTATTAGATAAGGATTAATAATATACTGGTCAAAATAGTTTCGGAAATAACAATATTTTATTTATAAAATTCTGAAAGATAAAATGGTTACTGTGGGTCATCCTTAGAAGATAGACATATGCTATCGCGGAATTTCTGTTGATTTTGTTAAGATATGCAATCCAGTAGAACATATTTTTTATATATCTGTAACGATTTAAGGTACCATTCCGTACCCGACCGCGATGTGTCGCAGCGACATGTCGCGGCGTCATGTTGCTGAAGTCATGATTTGGAACCCGACCGCAGGCGGCAGCAGCCCGTATTCCAGTCGGTAGATAGAAGATAGAAAAACGTGTTATCGCTTGAGCGTTGGCAGCACTACTGGTCTGCGGTCGGGCTGCACGTATCGCCAGTCACTCACCCGTAGCTGCCAACGACGTGTCGCCTAGCTACGGAAAGTATTCCATAGAAATTCATAGAAACCAGTCGTGTCGTGGCGACACGTCGTCTGCAGTTGCCTCCTGTGGATGGATACGGAATGGTACCTTCAGTCAGTGCACGCCATGTAAGCACTCAAAAAAGTGCCTTTTTCACGACTTTACAAAACGTCAAGTTTCAGTACTACATTTACGTTAAATATAAAATAATTATATATATATATATATAAACCTTCCGGAATACATTCTCTAAATGATGTTGAAAATCTCATCAAAATCCGTTGCGTATTTTAGAAGAACAACGCGGACATACAGTCAAACGCGTAAAGTGACTTTGTTTTATAATATTTAGAGATAGAGATTAGAGATGTTGTCAACGCATTTTTTAACAACAAACTACACGAACAAATAATAAAATGCAGTAGTACAGTGTGTTGTTATTCCACAGATTTCAGTTGAATACTTGAGGCATGAAAACGGCACAAACACACTTTCAGATTTATAATATGAAATAAGGATTATGGAGTACGAAGTTCGCTACTTAAATGCTAGGATTTAGCTTTTGCTAAGTACTTAGCTAGTGCTTAAACAGAATAACGTTTCTGTATAGAAATATGAGTATTCATTAGTTTAATAGCTCAGCTTTAAGTAACTTTGTCGCGATTATCTTTTAGAATTTCGCATGGGTTTTATATTTTGTGCTTCTTTGAATTTTTTTGTTACTCACATATTATTTCTTATGTATGAAAACCGCGCAAGAGCGTGACAGAAAAAAATCAATAAAATCGTGTGTGAGGTGACGATTGATGTATTATTATTATAAAGCCTTCTTTTACTCCGGAACCCAAAAAAATTTGGGATTTCTTTTGTGAAAGTGACCAATCACCAAGGTGATGAGCAGCGCTGAGTACTGAAATATTTGTGCATTGCATGTTACGTGCTTAATATACAAGTAACACAATAAAACATTTTTTATTAAAAGTCTACGGTACGGCTACGCGAGGTGCGGCTACGGAAGCGTAGGCTGTAGCCAATTATCTGCTACGAATCCGTAGCAACCGCAATATCTTACGTCACAAACATTGTCATCGATAGATTCTATTCGTAGCCTCGTAGCCCACACTGCGACGCGGCTTAGCTGGCTGTCTGGAGAATAAACCTTTTGCGTTTTTCCAGATAGGTTTTCGCTTTAGTTCAGTAGGTTGTTGCCATCTGTGTTTTCTTACCGTAGGACTATTGGTAGAAAAAACTTTGAGATTGTCGAAAGAAAGAACTCTGTTCGGGAAGTTCTCATGAGATGTGGAGCGTAATTTGTGTTGCATACCTACAAGTTGAATGAAGTATTTATCATTCAGGTTTTTCGCACAATAGTCTTTTAGAGGTATGAGGAACAGGGTGTTTTAGTTCACTCATCCTCTATAGAAAAGGGAGGATCCTCCGACCAGACGGGTGTTGTGTCTGGCGGGCAACTGCCCGACGATTGATGTCGGATAGTCTTATATATGTCGTTCGCGCGGCAAACTCTAATTGCGCGATGCAGGATTTTGTGTGACGTCAGGATATTTATGTGACGTCAGGTCTTCGATGCGTAGTTCGCATGTGGCGATGGCCACATTCTCACAATCAAAATCTGCTGCTCCATACATTTATGTTCGCATAAATCGACAAAATGTATGGGTGTGTAGTGTGTATGCGTGTGAATAGCTGATTTGTTTCCCATTTTTTTGTCGTAGTAAAAGTTTTTCTTATTGAGGAGTACAATAACTCCTTACGATGTTGTGTCTAAACAGAAAGGGCATGCATTTAATCGAACCTCAAATCATTGCTATTTTGGTGTCTTAAAAATACTAAATAGCGAACTAACTGCGATCGACTTGAATGTAGCGTTCGCCGGCTGCTGCCGCGGATCTATCAAATACTTCCAAACTAATAGAACTTTTTCTCACAAAGTTATATAATAATAAATAATTATAATAAGAACAACCTGTACCCAACGGTGTGACAGACGGCCAAAGTTTACCCAAGACACAGGGAAACACAACGGGCGTAACATAGTACGATTCAGTAATTACACAGAACGATAGTTGTAACGAGGATACACGAGGTTTGACTGCTAAGCGATGTACACGAGTATCTCACCGGGGATATGGTAAATGTTACCTGTTTCATCTACGATCTACAGTAATCTAAACTAATATTATATATACTAATATTTCAAAGAGAAAATAATTGTTTCTTTTTATGTTTGTAAGTTTTAAGTTTGTTTGTTAAGCTTTCAGGCGTGACCATGACCTGAGTTATACTTTTTATCCCAACATTTCTAAGGGATCGAGACTTATGCGGGTATTAAAAATTATTTCACCATTACAATGTTATATTATCACTGAGTAACATAGGCATAATTTATAAAGATACCACACGGGTGAAGTGGATGACGGAAGCTAGTCTGAAAAATAAAAGGGGGATGATCCTAACACTATTTTTTGAAAGGGAAAATTAAAGGGCACCCTAGGGTAATTTTAAGAACAGTCACAGTGTGAGTAGTTTGAGGAGAAGTATGAGAGTACCTTGTGGAAAGTAGATTTACCAATACCTCGAGTGTTGACATTTTATTATTAGATTTGGTAAGGGGTGTAGGCAGTTAAATATATTTGCATGCTGATAAGAATTTTCTAAAAATATTTTATGTCACATAAACTTACACCACTGATGAAAGTCAGAAGCTAGGTGCACGGTTCCAATTGGTCGTTTCTTATGGAAAAGAGCCGGCAAGAAACTCCAATTAATGATTATCAATCCATCGTGATGGCTAAGGCCTCGCCTCTTATGCACGAGGGAGATTGGTACTTGCCCGGGTTCTTATCCGGGCAAGTACCAATGTGGCTATGTCAATTCTTAATGAACTTTCTAAGTTTATGTTAGACATCACTGACATCAGTGAAGGAAAACATCGTGAGAAAACCTGGATTTATAATTATTAATATAAGTCTGAAATTGCCAACCCGTCCTGAGCAAGCGTGGTGATCGATGCTCGTCGTGTCTTCTCTGTATGAGAAGAGGCCTTTGCCCTGCAGTAGGACAGGTCAGGCTGGTATTATTAAGGGTTATTTATGGGTCTCATGTGTAAGTAACTAAGGCCGTTTCCTCGGTGTTCAGTGCTGTATCGTTTCGGTATACCGAAACAATACCACACTGTTTTCATTTACGGACCTGACGTTATGTGTTCGGTATAATTTGTGCAGTAGCGCCTAATTCATTGAAATATGTATAAGCGCTCGGTAAGCTTTCGGTGCCGAGTATACCGAGCATGCTCTAAAACGCGTGACGTGAGCGGGTACCGCACTGGATGTTTCTACCGAGACGCGGTAAACTGAAACGATCCCGCCCCGTGTCCGCGTATACCAAGCCAATCAGGAAGTACTCATTGATATATACGCGCTCGGTAAGCTTTCGGTATCGAGTATACCAAGCATGCTGATCCCGCACCGCTGATGTACCGACCAGTGTTGAAAGGGCCTAAGTATGAGAGTTTCTTGTGTATTTGAAAAACCTCGCGTGTGGCTGAAAGTTTGTTACATGATTTTGTTAAGGGTATAGGCAACTGTGTATTTTTGTTTGCTGACAAGAATCAACTGTCATTAGCAATCTATCTGACAAAACGTGTCAAGTATAACTTGAAATCGCTTTAATTATAATAGCGCGCTTAAAACCTCAATCAAGTAATACGTATTTTCAAAAATATGTTAATAAAACATGTATCACACATCTATTGACGTTGTTTCAGACATGTTTTTTAACTTTTTTATTAAATTTTTTGTAATTTTTCTATACAACTAGTCTTTCCAACTTGTTTTAGGTGTGAACGATAAACGAAAGACAAAATCAAACTGGTTGCTAATTTAAATGTATAATATTATTTTTTATAACATTGATTTTACATTCTGTGATTACTTGAACTCACACACTGACTTATTAGTATCACTTCTTAAAATGTTAGGAATAGGTATCGTATAATTTTACAATGTTTGTAAATATGTGAGCGTGCATCTATCACATAATTAATTTATCTGTCATTGCTTCATTTTTTTTACCTATCGTGGTATAGTAATCTCATTCTAGGTGCATCGTCTTCACATATAATTGTATAATTAATGTATATAAGACATTGTGAAAACATTTTAAAAGAGTAACGGTGGAGTTTCTTGCCCATTCTTCTCCATACGAAAACTACTTTTTGGAAGGGACGACTAGAATAAATTCTGTTTTTAGTGAATTTTGACGTTCAAAGGTGCCTTTTATGTGCCTAATTGAATTAAATTAACTATTATTTTCGTTTATGTAATGAATACATGTTTGATATCTTGGCGTGAACACTGGATAAGACTGAGAATTTAGATGTGATCATTCTATAAAGCTTTGTTATCGCGAGACGTTGCGAGTAGAATTGCAAGCGTTGCTAGGCAATCGTCACACGTTCAACATCTCACTACATGTGTAGGTTCATCTAAATCTAGAACATGTAGGGAATCTATATCATTACGTATTGGAGTTCTCTAGAATACCGTTTGAGAATTCTTAAAAAATATTGTTTTATGATATTCCCAGGAAAGAGTAAGTACCTCTTTCTTCAGTTGTGGGTTCTGTAAAAATAGAACAGCTATTCATTGTTCTGGCCTCGATTTTTTTTCGACTTCACTCAATAATCTCCTTAATTTGTGATTTGTTGACGATTTTATATTTTGTAAAATTTTGTTGACAGGCCTACACTGTCCTCCCATACCTATTAACACTGAAATTAACCCTTTTAGCGCAGGCGTAAAACACACTATTGTTGATAAAACATGATTTTCACTTTTTATTTTATTTGTATTTTGTGTTTCACGAGCTGTGTCCAAATAAACGTTATTATTTCTGATATCTTTGTTATTTGTAAATATTATAAAAACCAATTCTTTTTAAAAAAGTATTCGTGGAGATTCTTACCGTCTCTTCTCCAAAGAAAACGACCAATTAGAACGTGTACCTAGCTTCTGACGTTTCATGAGTGCTTATTATGTTAGGTTTGTGTGATATAAAATATTTTAATTTTGATTTTGATTTTGCTTCGAATACTTTCATACATTGTCTTGACACAAATACCTAGCTTAGCTACCGAAATATATGAGGTGTTAATTCAGCGAAGATCTGCTATTTACTGAACATTATTATCTCAAACAGCTCGTAAACTAACAGGCATAATCATTAAACACACTGGGCTAAGTCAATATAGGTACAGACTACAAAGTATAATCATTATTAACAATGTGTTACGGGCGTGTGCGAGCATTTCTTGAAGGTTCTGAGCGCAACCATGTAAGTAAAGGAAAATAGCCATTAATAGTCCACATAAGGGGCAATACTTCAACGTACGTTACCTGGTATGGTTACCAACTACCACATTTGAGAGTCAGCTAGCTGTTGACCCCATCACCATGTTACTGCCTGGCTCATATTTTTGCCTAACGTTTCATAATGTGGGAACTAAAACAATAAATCCGCCTCTGTGAAGTGGTGATGCCACCTTTCTCAGACTCACAGGCCCGGGATTCGATTCCCAGTCGGGCCAAAATTTGCTGTCACCATCTTATCTGGGTCTGTCGACATAAAAACAATGTAAACAGCATGGTTGTTGTTCGCGACTATAGAATCGTAGTAATTGTTCATAGAATCGTAGTTAGATATACGTAGTTAGAAATAATCGTAGATTTATATAAACATTAATCTTAGAACAGTGGATGGTAAAGACCATGCCAGCATTGCCTGTACCTGTAGGAATAGCTCACAACCGGCCGCATAGTGCTCGGGATAAACCGGCCTGCAATTCTCACACCCCGGCCGAATAGCGCTCGGGACAAACCTGCCTGCAGTTCTCCGGCCGGATCGCCGAACAATGCCGTCTCAGCCGACGAGCCCACCACCCTTATTTTACGACCAATACGAAGGCGCTGTTGTTGGTGTTTGTGTAATGCGCTTGTGTGCGTGCTTTAATTTGCTGTTTAAAAGGAGCGAGTCTAGCCCGTAGTTAGTAGTTCATCAGTTCACGTCAAAGAGTCAGTTCAGCTCTAGCTTCGCTACAGTAAACAGTAAATAAAGGAAGCATTCTCTTAGAGACATTCATCTGTTTTTTTTTTTCATTCCTCGACCAGCATCCAGTTTAGTTGTGAGTCAGCGAAGGGGCTCATAGTTGTGTTTCGCCAGCTACAGGTAAGATAGCCAGTTCTTCTGTGGTTGAGGATGAGGCAGACTAGAGTTCGTCTAAGCTGAAATTACGTGCCCCGCTACCGCATTTACCGTGGTGTACGTATACTAATTAAGGAGTGGGGCGCGTCATTTGTAATAACTACTGGTACGGTCGCACACAATGCGGCCGATAGAGAACCCTACTCACGTGGTTTCCCTAACTTTGGCTTGCTCATCACTACTGTAATCACCACCTACTTCGACTGGTACGTGACCTTCTGCCATCTTTCTTAACCTATAATAATTGCTGAAAACCAGCGCTGTTGACGTTAGGTTCATCCGAAGTCACAGCATTTCGCTGAGCAATGACCTGTTCTTGCACAGATGCGACGCACAGTTTAATTTTCCTTATTATTTATTACAAAAGTAGTTTACTCTGCAATCGGCATTTTTGTTTTTGTTGTCATTTGCCAATGTCGTAACCACAGAGTATGTAATGTTGTTACAGTAATTACGCAATGTTGTCTTTGTCTGTGGCCTTGACATCAACCGATGAAGAATCATTTTTTTAAATAGCGTTTATTTGTTGGCTAAATACGAGGCTTTTGGCTACTTTTGTATTGTGTATTTTGTGTTTTTATTTTATTTAAATGTGCGTTTTGTTTGTGCAGAATAAACGTATTTTCTTTCTTTATTTTTTTATTTTTATCGTAAGCGTATTCGTAAGAATAATAAGGTTAGAATTTAAAGCTTTTAAACGTATAGCGATCACCATACGAAACTTCCGCTACCTTGAACGTCCTCTGAACTTCTTATCTAACTTAGTCAGGTTTCGCTCTTCGTTTTCTAATAACACGAAATCGCAAGCCGAAATTGTTATTATAGCTGCCTTTTTCTAATATTCTCTGACGCAATCTCGCGGAATTCATCAATGTCCACTTCGTCGTTAGTGTCCTTTCATAATATTACTTTGCAAGTAAGAGTAAGTAAGCAAATTACAAAATCAAAACAAACAAAACACAAAACCTCAAATTAGTGTTCGCTAATCGTTACACTACATAAGATTTATTCTGTACTGAATACACGTTTATGACCAATACAGTCAACGCAACAACGTCATTAACTCATTTGCCACTTAATTTGGCTGCTCAAATCTCCTTTACTTACGAGTATTCAGCACCAGAATCGTAAACAAAACCATACAGCTCACTTGTCTGAGGGTAATTGTCGTTCACTGGTAGCAAATAGTGCTCCACTATCCGATTGGGTGCCAATGCACCTGACTGCAATATGTCCTAGTTTCCTACACGTGAAGCAAACGAAGGGCTTCGCTGACTACTGCGGGGCTGCTTGGCTCGATACTGAAGACGTTGTAGATGTTCCTCTGCTGTCAATCGGTTTGGCTTGGCTGTCGCGTACCATGATCGCTTGCATGTTTGTATTTTATTGTTCAAACACGGCACGCCAACGGTCACTTTCAGTTTTTTTTATTTTACACCTGAACCAACACGAATCCTAATTCTGATGACGGAGAAGGGTATCTCTTTCGATATTATCAGTCCAATTTTAACTACTTTGGGTAGTGTTGGTTATTGCGCAATAGAAAAACAGTTTGCAGTTCAGATCTCATTATGATCAAATTAATCATACTAGCAATTCACACACTGTTGGTACACGACTCAACTATTCGGAATGCCCGAAAGTTTCTAAATGTCTTCACTGCTTGACCGCCACCCATGAAGTCGTTCTCAACTCCGGTTGTTCCAAGCGTTATGTTGTAGACTCTATCGAGCGACGCTAGGTGGCGCTGGCGTCCCGATTCGTCAACTCAGGGGGCCTACTCCCTAAGCGAAATCCGTAGTTTCGACCGAAGTTACGGGCGCTTCGTACTCTGTCTCACTTGCAGATATACCGTAAGTTTACTTAGGTATTAGGCCCTCTGTAATGTATTTCCAACATATATATGTCACTGTCTATTCTACAACTGCAAATGTAAGTTTGTAATCCCAAAAAAGAGAAAAAAATGTGATAAAAATAAACTATTTTGCCTTGATTTTTACCTTGCTTCTTGTCAAATTTCATGATTCTAAGTCAACGGGAAGTACCCGGTTGATTTTGATTTATTCATATAAAAATATGTCGCATAAATAGCCGTATTTTTTTATTGCGTTGACTTAGAAGCTTGATTTTTTCAGAGCTCCAAGGGACGGTCCCTTGGAAACCTACGTATTTGATATTTATTAATTTCAACTTGAAGCGTTCCAAGCGTTCCTGAAACAAAGGGTCTTGACAGACTGACAGACAAACAGACAGACGGACAACGAAGTGATCCTATATAAATTTTGAGTGTATAGATCTGTGTAAAGAATTGCATAAAAAAAAGTGAATCCAATTCTATTGGATTACAAAATAATTCATACTAATACTATACCAGCTAAAAATCAAACGTTTTCCTAAATGCCCAAAAGACCACATGGTTACTGATTATAGATAGGTAAGTATAATGTCAATCAATCAGCCTAGCCTTTTCCCAACTTTGTATATTGGTCGATTTCCAGTCTAACCGGATGCAAAGAATATCAAAGAAAGAAAGAAAGAAAAGAAAGAATAATATTTATTTGAACACAGTTCGTGAAACACATAATACAAAAATAAAAATAAAAAAGTGAAAATAATTATAAAGCGATAATAGTGTGCCTCACGGCTGCGCCAAAAAGGTTCATTTCAGCATTAATGCCAGACAAATGCTGTCTGACGCTGGTTTTCTAATGAACCCTTATGGACAAGTGACGGGGAGTACCAACAGCTTCAACATACCTAATACATACTTTTTATACCTCTAAATAAATAAATAAACTACATAACATATGTTATTTCCACCCAAACAAACATCAACTTTATGTAAGTGTAAATAAAATTAGTATTTTACATGGAGCGACTGCCTATCTGACCTCCACAATCCAGTAACTGGGTAATACGATACCCCTCGGTAAGACTGGTTGACAGACTTTCGGGCTTCTGACGACCCGTAACGACTGTCAAAGATTCACGAATGACAGCCGGGACCAACGGCTTAACGTGCTTTCCGAGGCACGGAGGAGTCTCGCTATGTAAAGATGGTCACTCATCCACAGACCGTAGCTTAAACTGACGGATCGCCCCGTGCGGCAGTTATAACTTAGCCACGAGCTCCTCAGGAGGTATGTATAATGTACCTATATAAATGCCACAGGATAGATTAATTGCAATATGCTAAGTTGTTGCGCACACTACCTATCGGGTAACGGGTGTATGTTCAGGGTTGATTGGGCTATCTTGTAAAGGAAATTACCTTAAGGTCTATCTATGGGTTTAGCTGGGGTTAATTTCTGATGGGAAATTCTGACAAACAGTTACCACGTCGTAGATTAGTTTGAGTAGCATCTATCACATAATAAATTTATCTGTCATTCCTTCACTTTTCATTCTTTTTATCTATCGTGGTATATAGTAATCTTATTCTAGGTGCATCGTCTTCACATATAATTATATAATTAATGTATACAAGATATTGTCAAAACATTTTAAAATAGTAACGGTGGAGTTTCTTGCCCATTCTTCTCCATACGAAAACTACCTTTTGGAAGGGGCGACTAGAATCAATATTTTTTTGTAAATTTTTTCGTTCAAAAGTGCCTTGTTTGTGCCTAATTTAAATAAATTATTTGACTTTACCTTTGACTTTGTAGCTACAGTACGTAATGAAACCGTTTTAGTAAACACCTATGCATTATTATGTGTTTTTACAGTTCCAAGAGTGAAAACCGAACCAATGATTAGTACAGATAGGACACTCCGCAAAATCATTTAAATTAAAAGTGACTCCTGCTACGACACAATAAAGTGCAATTCAGGCCACACAGCGCTAATTACCGCCAGTTATATTCACCTACAAGTTGCCTTCTATCACGTAAGTCTTCTGACTACGTTATGCCCATTGAATACGACAAGTCGAGCCCGCCGCGTACCTACTTGTAGCTTCATGCTCAATAACTAATAATAATAATATAATACTCAATCTAAAATGCGGAGTGTCTCATCCGTATTTATCTGTGACCGAACCTTATTTTAGCAAGCCTACGAAGTCTGTCTACCATCCGTCTAGGCGTCAGAGCGCTGTATCTCTGTAACCAAACAGGCAGTCACTTGTTTTTTTTTTTTTTTACAAAATACGTTACTAAGGCTTCTATGTATAATGGCAAATGATAAAAATAAGGTAAGTAGTAGTTGGTAAGGAACCTGTAGATTTTACGTCACGCCAGCGCCATTGGCACTCGGCCTGTTTTTATTTATTTAACAGTTTATGTACAAACATATGAACAGACAAGAAAAAGGAACAGAAATATACGTACTAAGGTGATGCTTATTTCTAAAGAAATCTCTTCCAGCATACTAGAGATAGGAAAGTGGATTAAAAGAGATGTAGACAACGTGTGTAAGAGTAGAAGAGAAAATAAATTCCTTTTTACCAGTCTGTATTACAGCCAGAAGTTCCCGCGCGCCAGCGGCTTCACCCGCGTGGTATCTTTATAAATTATAGCCTATATTACACAATGATAATATAGCATTCTACTGGTGAAAGATTTTTTAAAATCGGCTCAGTAGTTTTTGAGTTTATTCATTACAAACAAAAATACAAAATAATATCTTTTCACAAAAAGAAATTTTTCAAAAGGAGAAATGAAAAAGAAATGTTGACATTAGTTATACTTAATAAGTAAGGTCGAAAAAAAAACGAGTTTCTAATTTCATCTAAATACAAGCAGGAAAACGTTTCTGCTCCATTTTAAAATAGGCCACAACTCAGCAGCTTAAGCGCCCCATATTAAACCCTTTAAGCTTTTGATTTAAAGCGGCTATTTATTACTCATTAACTCATTTTGATCTTAAAACTCTGGGTTTCTAAACATCTGGCGCATGCAAGGTAGAATTTCTAGCTAACCGCTTAATGAAAAGCGCTTTTTAGCTAAGCTCGCATATTTTTATGCAATTACTTTATGTTACATACACCTGTTTATGCTGTATTCTTTTGTATCGTTAATGGAGTTCTTTTGTTTTAGCTAGGTACTTGATGTAATTTTAGGTAGGTAGATAAAAACCAACCACTTTTCAGAGCGCAATGGACACTGGGATTTAGAATCTCTTTGCATGACTCTGTAAGTTAACATGTCCTATCTAAGAAAGCCGGGTGATTTGTAACTCAAGACCCTACTACCTCGGACACCTTTCTCTATTTAAGGTTGAGCATTTTATTAACCAGTGCTTATGATATGATGTTGAGATAAATAAAGATATAATGATTATGATTATGACGTTCTAAAGAACATAACACAGTTTTATCCACTTCGTATGATGTGGCTTGGAGCATTAATTTAGACTGTTTATTCCAGAAGTATTATTCATAGCTTTTATTTACAGAGGCCCTAGTGTGAGTTTCTTTTAACCATCGACTACGACTTTACGCATCGACCGTGTTCGGCGCTCCGATTGGCTCTTCACTGGTGGAGGCCGGCCGGCTGCCAATCGGAGCGCCGAACGCGGTCGATGCGTAAAGTCGAGATGGTTCAAAGAAACTCACACTAGGGCCTCTGTGATGTGATAGTCTAGTGATGTGACCGTCGGACTGCCAAGTCATAGGTCTCGAGTTCGAACCCAAGGCACCTCTGACTTTTTGGTAATGTGCGTATTGTATAATTATCACTTGCTTCAAAAACGGTGAAGGAAAAACATCGTGAGGAAACCTGAGAGATATTTCTCGACAGCATGTGAAGCCAAGTCAGTGGCCCATGTGCGGCTTTAAAACTCTGACACCAGGTTAGACACTAACTACACGAAAAAGAAGATATACTGTAGTATAAAATAAAAATAAACATCACGTCTTATTTCCCCGATGTGTTAGGCAGAGGTGAATCTAAAGTACACCCACACTTCGCCATTCATGTGTAAGTCTCCTGTAATAGGGGCAAGCCCTGGGCACAAATCCAGATTCCGGGCTGCGACTAGCAAATTCCTGATGGAAAAACCCAGTAACACTTTACCCGACCTGGGAATTGAACCCAGGACGTCTTTTTAGATCAACGAGGACTGCCTCGTCAGCGTTGACTGCAACGAGTGATATTATCAAAGCTATAGCTTTAGCATTTAGCTCCCTTCAAAATGGTTGAGCTGAATGGTGCTAATCCATGCGTCATGTTCGTGAACGGGCGCCGTCAGTAGGGACTGGTCATCTCTTAGCTGCCACGGCGATTTTAATTTAATTTATATTTTTATTTCTAACGGACGCTTTTAATGTTTTGCATCGTTCTCACATGTATAACTTCAACTTAAATGATGTAACCAATATTATGTAACCATCTTATTTTATTTAAAAGAGTGTCCGTGGAATTTCTTGCCCGTTCTTCTCCATAGGTACCTACTACGCTTTGGAATGGGCGACTAGCTTCATATTTCTGACTGACCGACCCCTTGACTATTCAAAAGTGCCTGTAATTGGTTTATTTGAAATAAATGCTTTGAGTTTGAGTTTGAGTTTATAGTCACCGTTTCCTTTAACTGATGACATACATTTTAAATACACGCAAAGGGGTCCTCAGTAAATCTTCCACAAGTCTTCGTAGTTTAGATCAATGTTCCATTAAGTTTTAATCCGTTTCGTAGAATTTATATGAACGTGGGCCGAACCTCAGAGATACTCGTAGAACCGAATTTATCACAAAGAGGTTGGTATACCAAATATAAAACTGTCAAACGGTTAAAAGTAGGTACAATGTTTTATTTATTTGTGTTCTGAAAATAATTAGCCTTCTTACAAAATCAAGAATACACACCTCATTGAATCAAACACCAGCATTATGAAAAACAAATTATGCGAATACATGAATTAAAAAAGACATCATGAGGAAACCTGGACTTATAGTTAATATAAAAAAAAAAAAATAAAGAAAGAAAAGAAAGAAAGAAAAGAAACAAAGAAAGAAAAGAAAGAAAGAAAAGAAAGAAAGAATAATATTTTTTGGACACAGAATATAAGTCTGAAATCGCCAACTCGTCTTAATCAATCGTTGTGATTAATTCTCGTGCCTTCTCTGTATGAGAGGAGGCCAGTGGAACAATAATAGGCTGACTGGTATTATTATTATATGTACATACATTATAGAAATCCAATAATAAAAATACGAAAAATGGAAAAGCGTGTTATGTAAATAAGAATTGTCCATAAATTAGTTAGACTTGCAAGTAGTACCTAACTATTGTATGATTTCTCAAATAATGTTGGTGTTGATTCATTGAACGGTACTTAATAATAGAAGTCGCATTATCAAGGCCGAGGTACTCTATTTTCGTCACACATAGGTAACGCATTTGTCGCACCAGCCGTGTCGTGTTTGTCGCATTTGTCGCCGCGACAAAGTTGTGCCGCAGTTAATTAAGTCCCGTCACAGTCTTCAGGCACTTAAGGCAGAATGAGCAAAAGGCGTACCTCCGACTGACAACTAGACATGGGGCAATTAGATTGTGGGATTGTGGGTAGTTAGAAATTACTGGCTTTAATCTCGACTTTAGCATGTACGACGTTTTTGTTCTAAAGTAGGGTAGTTTATGAAAGATTTAGCCGACCGCGACCATCCGGGATCTCTTTACGTATTCCCTTTTTGAATTTTTGATAAGGTAGCTTTAAGCCCGAAAAAGTCGGACAAAGCGGCCTGAACTTAGGACACCCGTAGGGCTTGGTTGAGAAAATGGGACGGTCATCTTTTCATCAAAATTATCTGTTTCACATGTCTGCTGCTGGACATAGGGTAGGCTATTTGACTTTGGATACCACGATTAACAAAAGGATTTGCGATGAATGATAAGATTGTAGAATGTTATTTTTGAAAACACAAGTCACTTTTACTGCAGTCACAGGGTGAAAAGGAAAATCTATTCACATTTTCACTGTATACTGAACACAACACTGTAATCTCTACATATAAAATAAGAATGTCGTCATATTGTGTAAATTGAATAAAGCATAACAGACAGCAAAACGCCCCAAAAAGGTTAAAATGAAGAAAAATGGACGCAAGCCATAATGTTTTTTCACGAAAGTAAATGTATTTTCATAGAGGGCGTGCGTGTTTTACATTAAATTGTGATTCTATTAGGCATAAATACGGTCACATAATAAAGTCTATTTTCCGTAGGCAAATGGCCAAATCCGGGTTGCATTTACACCGACGTGTAATGTTAGTAAATATCTTGTAATGTCGGCACGGGCAATACGGTACTATCTCATAATGTGGTACTCAGGGGCCCTAGCACGAACGCACGACATAAACAGAACGTAAATTCGAACGATTTTTGAATCAAAAACACAGCTTTCCTACAGAATTTTGGTTTATATGTACAATTGGTACCACCCATAGATATAACTAGTCAAATTATTGGCGAAACGATTATTTTCCAATTTTAAATCGTTCGAATGTATGTTACGTTTACTCTACTCTGCGCGTTTATGCTAGGTCCAAAGGCTAGTCATATGTTGAGGAAATATGTGAAGAAGTTGTATGAGCTGATTTTTTGTTCCGTTGAGAGCAACTGATAATTTTCTATTCTGGTAACAACTTTATGCACACAGCTCATAAAAACGGAGGGCAGAGCATTTTAATTCCATATTCACGTAACATAATTACGCGAGTTTCTCGTTGTTTAACTTGACGTAGACCAAATAATTAATATGTCATGAGCACTGTTATACATTAATTAATGAAGTTGATAACTCATAAGGTCGTTTCTAAAGTAAGTAATTAGGTTTAGATAAGTATAATTTACCTGCTCCCAAATATTTAAATGGACTACCGTTAGCTATGTTATGGTAGCTTATGTATTCTACTTTAATCTACATCTACTGTAATATTATAAAGAGAAAATAAATTAATAAACTCAAAAACTACTGGTTTGATTTTAAAAAGGAATTGTTGAGGTTAGTTCGCCGCCCTTTGTATTGATTGATCGTATTTGTTTTAGACAATACGGATGGTGACTAAAAAAAAATATTTTTTTGTCCGTCTTTTAGATTATAAAAAAAATTACGTACACAATTTCTTTTATTACGTTATCAAAAGATGACGGCGATACATTGAGTTAAAATGTGCCATGACATCACTAGTATGTAGATTTTATACTTACTTGTGACGTATCGACCACCACTCCCCAGCTTTAATGCGTTTTTATCTAAGTATTTTTTTTATTAATAATATGATAAAGCAAAAAAATACGGGTCTAATATTTTTTTATTATCTAACTGACGGACTAAATAGAATTTCTTTTTTTTGACCCAGGCGTCATCCCTATTGAGACAATGAACATAACATCTCAATAATATTTGTCTGAATGTATTTTATCAATCGTCACTTTAATGACTGAGTTTACAAAAAATGAAGTAGCAAATGAAAATGGCTGAAAGGTTAGGTTAGAACTGTAACCACACAACGCACGAGCCGAGCAAGCGAAGCGAGCGGTGCCGTGGCAGCGACCGGCAAGTGCCAGTAGGGTTGGGTAGGTGGAGTACTGTTTAGGCACAAGAGATGTAATGTTCTGGGAATGTAGTGTTTTACAGTGAACAATCAAACAAAATAACAAGTGACAGTGACAATGACAATGCAATGCTTACGGCACTTTAGCCGGGCCGAGGCAGCGCCACTTCTATACACTGCCTTAAAAAAAATATTTTACCAGTAGAATGCTATATATATTATGTAGGTTATCTGTTATACTAATAGGTAAAATTTGTTTGTTTGTATGTAGGGGTAATCTCCCGAACTACCAGTTTATTTTTTGCATTGGATAGACCAATTACTGAGGAAGGTTATAGGCTCGCGGACGAAGTTGCGGGCAGAAGCTGGTAATGAAACGTGTCGCAGGTCCGATTCCCGCACTGAAAAAATATTTGTATGACCTACATGTAATTGTTCCTGGTCTGGCTGTTTGTGTATGTGAGTTTAAATGTTTGTAAACGTATGCAAAATTCCTAGTGTGAGGAAAAGTTTAAAAAAAAACACTCGGCTGAACGGATTTGGATAAACACACAGAGATAGTTTATAACCTGGATTAATACATATGATGGACTTTTTATCATGAGTTTCCGACATTCACATGGGTGAACCCGTTGGCAGAAGATAGTCTTGTTATATAGGTATTTTAATGTTGCATTTACAACTAGCTTTTCCCGCGGCGCGATTTCACATAATATTCCACGGGAACGTACTACTGGGATTAAAGAAAAAGAAATAAAGAATAATATTTATTTGGACACAGTTCGTGAAACATAATAAAAATATAAAAAGCGAAAATAATCATAAAGCAATAATAGTGTGTGCGTCACGGCTGCGCAAAAAAGGTTAGATAGATAGATAGATAGATAAATCGTTTATTTAGTGCACACAAAAAAACAGCACAACATACAAAAACACGTATAATAATTACTAATTAACTATTAGGAAATAGCTGCAAGGTGCCAATATAAAAAACAAATAAAAAAGGAAGAAAACAAGACATTGTGATGACACTATTGGCTATGACACACTTTAAAATAATAATAATAAATTGACAACGAACATAAAAAAGGTTCATTTCAGCATTAATGCCAGATAAATGCTGTCTGACGCTGGTTTTCTAATGACCCCTTATGGACAAATGACGGGAAGTACCAACAGATTCAACATACCTAATACATAATTTTTATACCTCTAAATAAATAAATAAAATACATAAGGTCTATTTAAATAATTGTTTCCAACTGATGTTATTTTCACTTAAACAAACATCAACTTTATGAAAGTGTAAATAAAATTGATTTTAGACTGACTATTACTGTTGAAAAAGTCATTAAAAAATATGAAGTTGTAGCGCAAACTGAACTCTATGGCATTACAGCTATTTTTCCTAAAACTCGTATTTGTTTACATTAAGAGGGAGATTACCCTATGTGGTAATCCAGGTTATAAACTACCTGTGTGCCAAGTTTTATCCAAATACGTTCAGCCGTTTTTGCGCCAATTCGTAACATACATTCAGACAAAAATTCTATAAACTATATTTTCGGTATCAGACTGGTTCTCACACCTCGCAGCATTTACTTTTTTTCAAAAATACTCTATCTATAGTTTTAATTTCTCCTATTTATATGACTTTGACTGCATTACTTTTTTACTATTATGTATAGATTTACACAGTAAAAATTTCGGTTTTACACAAAAAAAAATACCTACCTATTATTTGCATGCCCATGAGACGGTAGAATATGGAGGACTACTTTTTAAGAAAACATCTATGTACCAATTACCCATGTTTGCAAAAATAAATGATTTGATTTAAAGCAGCCTTAGTTATTTTTGCAGCTCGTAGAAAGACATTATAAAAACTTTTACATCGCTCGTGTACGGAACCTACTGTGATTGTTTGTGCGTTCTGTAAGGGACCTGTTCCACCAACGACGAGTAGCAAAACGAGAGTAGAGCCTGTTACCAATTGAAACGAGTTGGCGAGCAAAGTGCTGCGAGTGTGTAGTTCGGATAGTTTTCGCGCCGGGCTATGAGCGAGTGCACGAGTGCGACGAGTAGAATTACTGCCCACCTACTTCATATCTAATCAGTTTGAAAACAAAATCCCGTGAACAGGATGACCACATCTGTTACTGTTCCGGTTCTATAGCCGCCGAGCGCTGCAAGCAGAAATAGTCCTTACGATGTATAGATTATGAAGTTTTTCAAGAACACTTGCTGAGAGACTTTCGTTAGTTCTCTCAGCAAGCGTTCTGCCCGCCAAGCGAGCGTTTCTGAGTGAGTATTTTTTTTTATAGCTCTTATCGCTGCGAAAAACTAGTGAAGGAGCATTCTCGCCGCAGTGTAAACAATCAGCGATAAACTATTATTAAGTACCTCCTAAATGTGTTTTGTCAAAGCCTCATTGTAGTGAATATTGAAAAAAACTTGTGTTTGTTTCTGTTTCATTAAAGAATTACATGAATAGTTTAGCGTACATTCCTGCTAGTATCTTACAACGCACTTTACACTCTTTCTTTTTACTTGCACACTGACTTATTAATTGTGGAATCTTAGGAGGATCGTCTACTTTTACAATGTTTGTAAATATGTGAGCACCATGTGTCTATCACATAATTAGTTTATCTGTTGTTGCTTCATTTTTAATTCTTAATTCTTTTTACCTATTGTTGTATAATAATTTTATTCTAGGTGCATCGTCCTCACATATAATTATATAACTAATGTACTTATACAAAATATTGTAAAACATTTTAAAAGAGTAACGGTGGAGTTTCTTGCCCATTCTTCTCCATACGAAAACTACCTTTTGGAAGGGGCAACTAGAATCAATTAATTTTTTTTGTAAATTTTTGACGTTCAAAAGTGCCTTATACGGGCCTACTTGAAATAAATGATTTGACTTTGACTTTGACTTTGACTTGATATTCTTTTAGTCTCCTTTTTTGTCAGTTAAAAAGTGTTATAACTATGTTTACATGTACTTAAAATGGAGCTACGTTTGCCAACCAATTGCTGTGCAGTTTGGCAAAGGTAATGTTATCTTGTAAAAAAAACACAAAAACTGCAAATAAACACTTTTTCATTTTTTTTACAAATGTATATCTTTTACTGACACGCGACCTACATCTATTGTACGTTTCTTGAGCAAGAAAATAGTCAATAGCTAGTCGCTTCCTCGGTGGCGGGGGGACAGGTGCCTTACCCATCTCACATCTTCCATCCCTATTCAGCATATATAATTACAGTTCGGTGTGACCCACAGCCTCCTAAATACGGGTCACACATCGATCAAACGCTGTATACATGTATGTACAGCGACCTTTATTATGGGCTTTCATTTAAGTCCACTTAGTCCCCATTTTGGGGTCTCGTCAATGCAATTATGTATGTTGTTTGGTTACATAAATATGTGGTGTGACGTGACGTGACGTGTCATGGTGGGGTTTTTAGAAGGTTTTTTTTGAGGAAATTCTTTGATGGGTTTTTACAGAAATAAATAAAACGAAAAAGAGGCTTTTAGCATAGCATTAATAGCGATTTAGGTTGACTTTGCTAAGCGATGTAGACCGATACATTTATTTATAGGCCTACACTGTCCTCTCATACTTATTACCTCTGTAATTTGAAAACATTTTAAATACCATTTACTTTTAAAAGAGTAACCGTGGAGCTTCTCCATAGGAAACGATCAATTGGATCCGTGCACCTAGCTTCTGACGTTTCATAAGTGCCCTTGTAGGTTTATGTGAAAATAAATTAAACAAAAAACAAAATTCAAATTATTTTATATTTTGAATTTTGTTTTTTGTTTAATTTATTTTATTTTATTTATTTATCACAAACACAGCTATCATTACAGGAAATTCCTAATGCGGTAGCGTGGTCCTTAATTAAACTATCTTAAATAACATAACACATACAATATTATTTTTGTGAATTCATTCAGAGAGCAGGTAAATAATTCGATCCTGTCAGCCGTGTCATTCAGTGCGTGCAAGGCGCGCGTCAGTGGCGCTTTGCTGAGCTAGTTGGTTCGTGCGTGTGGCACTGCTAGTAACTGTGGCTTCCGGCGCCGTGATAATATGTTATCTAGATAGACAGTCAAAGCTGTGAACTCGTCGTCCAACTGTTAGCCGTTAAATGCACGCACACTAGGAAACCACAATGACGTGGCGCGAGTGTAAGAAGTAGCTGTACCGCATAGCAGCATAAAGAAGTTGCCCTGTTCTTTTGCATTGCGACACTCTATCTAGATATACATAATCAAAGAGTTCATCTGAACAATCCGTTGTTACCTAAGTACCTAAATACTATTTTGTATTTGAGACAAATGCCTAAATAACTTATGTTCACTAATATCTGCTACCAAATTTTTTTTTTTTTTTTGGGTGGGAAATTATCGAATAACTTCTCCCGCTCTGGGTGGAGCGGGAGGGCGTGTCAGACTCTTACTGACTAAAACCCACCCGTGTTCCTTCCGTTGCTTGTACGTTGCCAGGGGCCACGGTATCCCTTTCGGACTTTCCCGCAACCCCGGCAGGCATCGGTCCTATCGGACCCCTTCACTTGCTGACATCAGCTCTTTGAGGCGCGCGTGGAACACAACGCGCCGTCGATCCGGGCCTGGTCCTTATCGGACGGCGAGCTACCCATTGCTCACCGTCCGCAAGCCCGCGCCTACGGTGGCCGGGAATCGGCCTGCGATTCCCGAAGCCCAGGGCGTCTCCTGCGGCGGCTAAGGGCGTGAGGGCGCAAAATTTGCCTCTCCCTCACGCGTTCTGCCTCCTCCTTCGCGAGCATTACTGCTTCGCAGAAGGAGGTGATGGCCTGCCATGCCCTCTCGCTCCGTACCATGGCCTGGACCAGGGCCGGACGCGAGAGATCCCCGCCACCGAAGACATCACACCCTGGTTTCTGAAGTAAAATTAATTGAAAACACCTCTGAAATGTGGCTGAATATTGTTTTTGTTTCTGGAATTGATCAAACGATCGGAATATCTCTAACAATATTTAATAAACATTCATCACAATACCTTTCATAATACACAAAACATTCTAACATACACAAGTTTTTCCCCAAAAAAATACAGAGCGTACAACACATTACTCCGGGGCATGCGTATCGAAAAAAACATACTCCTGACATTTTTATCGACGCAGCATCTCACGTAGTCCTTACTAAGGGTAACATAAACAAAACTAAATTTAAGATATCGAGAGCGTTTAAATAATGAATGGAACTGCCTAACCCAGTGGCATGGTGAAAAGAGGCAGCGGTGTTAACACTTATAATTATTTGGATGGGAAATTTTAAGTGCTTTTACTAGTCGCGAGCTTAGCTACCAACAGTCTACATGTCCTGGTTAAGGGTAGCTATATGATTGTGAATCATTTATTTACGATGTCTGGATCCAGACGATGTAGAGTAAAATGTAGATGTTGTACCTGTTTATACTGAAGAAGAATGTGTGAAGGAGTTTAGATCCGATCAGTCAGATCTCAATTCACTTGAATGTAAACTTAGTAAAATAAATTTATTCTCAGTCTTATTGCCAACCAAGAACCAAACAACCAATATATTGTATTAATATTTTGATTTAAAAGGGGCATGGATTTTCTTGCCCGGTCGTTTTCATAGGAACCTGCTACGCTTCGGAATGGGCAACTAGATTTGCTTCATCTTTCTAATTCACTGACTGCTTGACAATTCAAAAGTGCCTGTAATTGGTTTATTTGAAATAAATGCTTTTAGGTTAATAGGCTTAGAGTTTGAACACAAGGAACGCACCTGTGGCTTTTCGGATTCATGTGCGTATTGTATAATTATAACTTGCTTCAAAAACGAAAACATCGTGAGGAAACGTGAGGAAGCATGCCTGAGAGATGGGCGCTATAAAATTCTGACACCAGGTTAGTTACTAATCATACGAAAAAGAAAGAATGCTCTGAGTTTTAGTTTGCACAAAAGCGAATAAGTGATCGGGTATAAAAACTGATTACACATCAGTTTTTATTCTATTAATAAAACTCAATTAACGCCTCAAGACGTATTTAAAGATTTTTTATCACTAAAAATAAATTTCATAGAATTATTATCGTTTTCCGCTATTTCTTACTTACTACGTGGCAGCCCAAATATTTATTTCCCAGACGTACGTGTCTTTACTTATTTCTCGATTATTTATGTTGTTCAGACTATTTGATATTACTTTTGTACGCAAAATAGTCAGAAACTTTTGAAATAAATAATAGGTGAATAAAGTGTGCAAAATAAGGATGACAAAAACATTACAATTATATTTATTTTGGATTTTTTTAAATTGTAATTACGGAACGATATTACTTAGCCTTCACTATTCATATGTTTGTTAGCAGGCTGTATCTCATGAGCCGTAATAGGTAGACATTTGAAATTTTCACAGAATGTGTATTTCTATTGTCGCTATAAGAACAAATAATATAAAGTTTAAAAAGCGGTTCCTCATGCAAGATACGTGTTTTTTTTCGGGTTTTTTTTGCTAAATATTGTACGGTGGTACGGAACTCTTCGTGTGCGAACTCGACTCGATTCGCACTTAGCAGGTTTTGCTCGTAACCAATATATTTAAATATGATACGAGTCGAATCAGTTTCATTACATTAGCTTTAAGGAAGTCTCTTCGTCGAAGTCATCCCCATAACCATTAAGCTTCGTGCAGACTAGCGCGACGCGACAGCGCGACGCGACACCGGTTATTGTTATACCGTGAAGTTTTTTTAGAAATTGTATTGTTCGAGTCGCGTCGCGCCGTCGCGTCGCGCTGGTCTGTACGAGCCTTTAGTCTATTATCATTTTAGTCCTCACTTCAATTATTCCAAAAATAAAAACCACTTTAACAGTCCATTGTTTACGTTAAATAACGTTTTAAATTATACAAATCGTCGTTTTCGATATAATGATTTAGGAAAAGGGCCCTTTTCGTTAGCGGATGGTGAAAAATGGACAAACCCAAGAGATTCTGAGCGTGTCCATTTTTGTGAATAAATCATACAAATTGCTTGACAATCGTGAATTACATTTTTAATGTTGCAAAATCGTCTTCGAAATAATAATTTGAGAGTTGAATTTATTAAATATTCATTTTTTACTGTGCTATCTTATATTTTTTACGTGTTTTTAAAATATTTTAAATAGTCATCGTTGCCTTGGAGAAAATGATTGTTTTAATTAATTTGTTTGGTTTAAATTCACTTTTATATTATATTCTTGCCTAAAAGAACTGCAGTTTCATACCATTTCATCATACGCGAATAATCGATAGTGGTTTAAAACCGCATATATTATGTATAGTTAAATACATTAAGAGGGTTTTATTCTGAAAGTTGGAAACGTCGCAAATAGATGTCAAATATTTCGCTGTTTTAATTAATTTGGCAATATTACTGTATGGAAATATGAAATGTGACTAGCGAACTAGAATATTAATAATGAATTGCAAGTATAACCCTGAATTTGATGTTTTAACCGTTTTCGGTGTAAAAAAGCCGTTTGGAAAATTTCCAAATACTTTTTTTACATCTAAAACTAAATATTCGATGTTACGATATTAATTATTGCATTTCATAATCAATATTTTAGTTCACTAGTCAGACACATTTCATATTTCCATACAGTAATATTTTCAAATTAATCAAAACAGGTAAATATTTGACAGCTATTTGCGACGTTGCCAACTTTTCGGATAAACGCTCTTAACACTCAAATCATTATCAGTACTTCAGTCTGAAAACGTTCAGTTACGAATAAAGGCGTCCCCAAGAATCGGTAATGGGAGGCGCAAAGCGGGTAGCTCCTCAAAAATTAGACGCTCCCGATGCGAGAATCCACTGGATAAAGGCACAACTGGACTTACTAAAGATGGAGTACCAAGTTACTCGTTTGTGATTGAGAAAAGTAATACACTATTACCTAAAAAAATCAACGGGTTGCACTCCGGGAGTGCCGGCAGAAGTGAAAACTTGAATGTTAACGTTGTGCATTTTTGATATTTTGGAATGGTTAGGGAATAATTTTGCACGAATTGCTTTAATTATCAGTATAAAAGTACTATCATATATGTGGTAAAATACAATATTCATTTATTGCACTATCGTACACAAACATGACAATTTATATTACATTAAAAATGTAACACTTCAGAACTATTACAATTATTTTACATTAAAAAGTTAATCTCTCAGAAAAACTAACTTCCATCCATAAAAGTGAAGTGATGTTCTTTTATTTTTATACGTCTTACGAATTTTCGATCAGGTCACGTTTCCTGACGCGAGTTTAACATTTTTTACCCATCACAAAAAAGTGCACAACGCCGCTAAAGAAGTTTTCACTTCAAAAATTGAGCATTAGGTCTTGGGTTCGAGTCCCAAGCCGCGAAAAATATTATTGGGTTTTTCGAGAATTTCTCAGTAGCAGCCCAAAGTCTGGATGTGTGCTTAGTTGATGGCAATAGGCACGCACGTTCGCTATTACTTAAACATAACTGGCGAAATGTGGGTGTTACTATAAGTTCATCTCTGCCGACTCTTCGCGAGTTATAGGCGTGATCAAAAAAATCAAATCAAATCAAATCAATTTATTTGTGAAACATAGGTTTTATGATAGATGGATCTTAAGAACTAAATAGTGCGCTATGTCTTGTCAATTTTGACATACAAATATTTTTAGAGGAAACATGCGTAGTCAATTATCAACTATAAAAGAAAAAAAAGAAAAATTTACATAATTAATTAAATAGTTGGTTTACACTAAATTTCAATATTAATTAACATTATCATTTAAAAAGTCTTCAATTTTATAATAACATCTGTCAATTAGGAATAATGTGAGAGCTTTTTTAAACTTTACTTGAGGCATATTTTTAATATTGTCTGGTATTTTATTATAGATCTTTGGCGCAATGCCAAAAAAACTCTTGTGATGTTATGTTATAAAAAGTTATATGTCAATTTTCCACTCCACTTCTACATTCAGGCTCGAATATAACCTTCAATAACTTCATTACATAATACCGCTTAGAAACACAACTCCTTCCCCCGTACAAAGTTTATACGATTTGTCGTAAATTAATAACTAACTAGGGTCGCCCGAAGCGGCCTAAATTAGCCTTGAATTGGGCTGGCCCTTTGTAGCCAAACGGTTGGCCTGAATTATATTATTTTTACCTAAACCCCGTATTTTGTTTAAGATAAAGACTGTTATTATACCAAATAGGATTATATTGTACCTCTAACCTAATTTTAGGAGGATAAAAACGTCAGGGCTATGTTTTTGTGATATTATTATAGTAAGGTAGGTACTTTTTGATACACGCGGGTAGTTTTGATCAAAGCCTTTTCTTCTTTTTGATGATTTAACCATGCAATATAACAGTTTCAACTTGATATTTTGTATTCAACGAAATATTGACCAAATTACCTATATCAATAAAATTGACTAGCGCGCTGCGTTCGAATTTTAGTTTCCAAAAATTTAAACAAATGTTAATAACTTCAACACTCACACATAAAGGTCACTTTGCTTGACATTTCAACAATTTTCATGACCTTTTTGAATAGTAGGTACAAGTCATTGTGAAATCAAAGTAATTTACACGAGTTATTTTTTTTTTAAATGTGTAAGTGTAATGTTTAGCAAATACAGTGCTGGCAGGTTATTACTTTTACATACATTATTTATTTAATCATAGTATTTACATTGTTTATATGCTAACAGACTTAAAATAATAAGTACCTGAGCGACCGAGCTCTGTTCGGGGGAAAATAGAGAAAATGAATTTTCCCAGATATGAGCCCTAGCTACTCGTTACCGTAGATCGATGTTTCGCCCCCGTAAACCTATATTGCAACTTTCATCGAAATCGTTAAAACCGTTTTCGAGAACGTGATTACAAATATATATTTACATAAATATTGCTCATTTAATAGATTAAGATCTTTTTCTTTTCATGTGGTTAGTGACTAACCGGGTGTCAGAGTTTTAAAGCCGCCCATGGGCCTCTGACTTGGCTTCACATGCCGTCGAAAAATATCTCTCAGGCATGCCGATTTCCTCACGATGGATTCCAGCACCGTTTTTGAAGAAAGTGATAATTATACAATACGCACATGAATCCGAAAACTCAGAGGTGCGTATCTTGGGTTCGAACTCGAGACCTATGCCTTGGCAGTCCGACGGTCGCCCCACTAGGCTATAAGGGAGGCTAGGGGATAATATATGTCACGTACATATCTTATCCCCTAGCCAACAAAAGAGGAGACAGAATCATAGGGGCATGCAGGCAGGCATCAGAGTGCAAGTTGATATTTTTGTTTATGTGGAAATAACATCAATTGAAAACAAGGATTTGAATACTTTGTGTTCTACAAATCATCACAGCTGTAGTCTCCAAAGGGTTATATAGAGTTGTTCATTTTGCTAGGATAGGTCAGGGGCCATATTATGACGTATTAATGCCACCATTATACCAGTGTGAGCGAGAGACGGAGCTATACAAGGCCGCTAGCACCATCCTTTTTTCGCAGTGAAATAATGATGGCATTAATACTTCATAATAAGGCCCCTGGTCAACCTCGTTGGTCTTGGACTGTCTTGTTGGTCTATTAGTCGCAAACGCTCCTTCTGAGCATGAGGTCTTAGGTTCGATTCCCGGGTCGGGAAAAGTGTTATTGAGTTTTTCTATCTTGAATTTTTCAGTAGCAACCCGGAGTTGGATTTTTGGTCGGTTGATGGCAATAGGCTCGTACCATAATAACGCGGGATCAAGCCCCGCAGTTTGACATTCACGCGCGGTTTACGTCACTTTAAACATTCTTCAGCATTTTTCGGTGTTACCTGTCATTTTTTTATTATTTTTGGTCTAATTGATGAAAATATCCGTAAGACCATAGGTTAAAATAGCCCACAGACGATAATAAACATTATTTAGCAGTAAATCGGATAAATAGTGATTTATCCGACCGTGACCAATTGGTTGCAGTCGACTCACGCGGTTTTAAATCACTATTTTTACTGCTAAATGCGGGGCTCGACCGGTAACATAACCGACGAAATCGAGAAAGAAAAAGAAAGAAAGAAAATACGTTTATTTGCGGTAAACATGGCGCAAAAAAAGAACACAAAATAAACAAGTTTAGGGAAAATATGCGTCACTTTCACGCAAAACGGCCATTGCTCAGCATAATGCTGCGACCCTATACAAGACAGAGCCCCAGTGCTGGTTATCAGCGACAACCGGCGCTGACGTTTTGACGTCGACCGGTGCAGCATACAATGAAATATAATTATGATATAAAAATTAAATAAATTTACAATAATTAATTCTACATAAATACATAAAGTATAATATTTAAAAATGGCAACATTCCGTTAAGTCGGCAATCGACTCGCGCGCCGTCGGCTTAGTGTGCATTTGCACTGGCGAAACATTCACAACAAAATATGCCGAAACCTCTAGTTTCTTCTTCTAGAGTCTTCAAAGTTCCATACAATATTTGACAAAAACTAGAGATTTCAACATGTCTTGCTGTGATGTTTCGCCAGTGCAAACGCACAGTTTAGAGTGATCTGTGCGCGCAGCTGTCAGAAAACTATTTGTATGACGTTTTGACATCTGGTTACATAACAATTAGCATGGCGCATTATGATGAAATATGGAATAGTGTAATATCAAAGGATGTATTGGGTGATTGCGTAGGTACTGCTTTCCTAAACAGTGTTTGTGAAATTTGTGTCAGATGGTATATGATACATAAACTCAGTGATTTTTTTAAAGTTGTATGTGAATTTATATCGGGAAATAAAAGATTTAATTTAATTTAATCTTTTATTTCCCGATATAAATTCACATACAACTTTCAATAAAAACACACAAAGATAACGTAATAAATATTCAATATCTAAACTAATATTATAAAGAGAAAAGATTTGATTTTTTGTATGTTTGTTTGTTTGTTATGCTTTCACGCTAAAATGGCTTAATGGATTTGGATTAAATTTGCCTCATTGGTAGACCATGACCTGGGTTAGGACATACTTTTTATCCTGATAATCCCACGGGTCGATCCCGTGGGATTATCAGGATAAAAAGTATGTATGACTTATGCGGATGAAACCGTGAGGTGCAGCTCGTCATTAACATGACCCATTTACATTACACACACGTCGATTACCTAATACGCTGCCTTTTTTTTTTGGATGGGAAATTTTCAAATAACTTCTCCCAGTCTGGGCGGAGCGGGAGGGCGTGTCAGACTCTTACTGACTAAAACCCATCCTTCAGTTGCCTATACGTTGCCAGGGGCCACAGTATCCTTTTCGGACTTTCCCGCAACCCCGGCAGGCATCGATCCTATAAGACCCCTTCAATTGTGCTGACATCTCTTTGTGGCGCGAGTGGAACACAACGCGCCGTCGACCCGGGCCTGGTCCTTATCGGACGGCGAGCTACCCATCCGCAAGCCCGCGCCTACGGTGGCCGGGAATCGGCTTGGGGTTCCAACGCCCAGGGCGTCTCCTGCGGCGGCTGGGGTCGAGAGGGCGCGAAATTTGCCTCTCCCTCACGCGTTTTGCCTCCTCCTTCGCGAGCATTACTGCTTTGCAGAAGGAAGTGACGGCCTCCCATACCTAATACGCTGCCTTTGGGGCAGTGAATTAGGTAATCGACGTGCGGTATAATTGCCACCTTATATGCAGGGGGCTGTGGTTCCAGTCTCGTACCGCGGCCACCAAACAATTGGCCGATCGATGTATGGCGGTCCGTGTGGCGGCCGACCGGCTCCTCAGCAGCGCCTGCCAACAGGGCGCACGGCCAGCGGCGTACAACTCGCGCTGCAACACCGAGGTAGTCGAAACATCGCTGTGTAGGTGGCGATACTTAGAAGAAGCATATTTTCCAGCAGTGGAAATTATTCGGCTGAGATGATGAAAATGTACAAGAGAAACTATACTCTAAAGCCTAATAGGCACATAATCTAAAATATTTCGTTAATTCAAACAAAACTTTACCCTTGTAACAATATTCATAAAACCAACATATTCACTTAATAGCATTAATAAGACTAATAAAATGCCTATTAAAATGATTAGTCTTAAAAGATAACAGTAATGGGAACATTAGCCGCAATTCAACGTAATCCCCACACGTTTATGTTTAATTAATAGTTATAAGTGCTCTTTAAGTGGTTCAGCCGTTATCCCTTAACCGACTGCTAGTGTAATAATAGTGGTAAATGTTTTTTGTAATGAGTGCTGTATTTAGTTTAATGTTTTCGTCCCTTGATATTTTTGGTTGGGCTAGCTATTAAGAGGGAACACGGCCTGTGAGGAATTTGGAAAATAGGTATTTGAAGAAACTATTGCCGCCGTCTTACCTCAAGTCTGCCCCCGTAGAGCGATAGGGACAGCTGCTGCTCAGACCGATTATATCACAATTTTTTTTGTCGAGATCGACGTTTCATGTTCCCCTTTTTTCTCCTCAAAGACGCTCAGTCTTCGAGGTGAAATTCAATTACGTTTTATGAAAATTAGATTTTTACATCTCAAGAGTATGGCTAGGTTTCTATCATTTTCTTTTATGTTAAAAACTTTTCGAATTTTGTTTGGTAGTCCTCTAATCACGTCGGTAAAAATGGGGCATTTTTGTAATTTTTGGAGGGTCATATTTTCTTTACCAATACTGTTTAGTGCAAATAAACCCATCAAAGTGAAAGGACGTTTTTTTTTTCTTTCGCTAATCACCTGCATTCAATAGTGAACCTTATTCACAAGAACATATGGTCCTTCGAGCGGATTAGTATAGCCGTGACCTGTTTTAATTACGTGAATATTTGTAACAAAGGTGTAATATTGGAATCGAAGAAATACGGACGAGTTGTAAACAACAGTGAATAGTAGTGAAATAACTTTAAGATATTGCGCGAAGTGTTATAAACAATTTATAGTGATTCTGCGGACTAATAGTGTTTTAACGCGAACATTCAACGTTTGGGTGCAAACAAAAGAGTTGCTGAAAAAAAGGAAATAACAAGGACGTCTACTGTACAGCAGACCTTGATTTTATGAAAAATAAATGATTGATCTAGTGGCATTATTCAGGAAGAAAAAAGGGGAATACATTTGCATGGAGAATCGCAGACCCTGTTCCCTCTTAAGATTTTATTTCTAGCAAAAGTAGTTTTAACTAGAACAATATCTAGACCTGTATTAAGCCTAAACACAGCCTAAGCTTTAACTTGATGCCTACATTGTTGTTTTGTGATCAAAGTAAAGCCAGACAGTCTGCGGTTTTCAGTTGATGTTTGGTTGGCGTTGGTTTGCTACGCCGTAGCTGTGTAGCTCGTAGACTGTAGCGTGCTACGTAAACTTGAGCTACGCCTGTACTACGAGAAACACACGAATAGCTCAAGTTTTTCTAGAACAGAAATTATAGTAATAATAAAAATAATTTAATTTTTTCTTACCACAAATTACAGAAAAAGTAATTCAATAGTCTACAGACACAATTTTACTAAGTAATTAATTATGATTATTTCTATAATAATTTATTATGGCTAACTGATTCGTAGATTAATAAGGATGTAAACCTGATAATAAAAAATATTTTTAACATTGTCAAAGAAATATTATAACTTTAATAAACAAAATACCCGCCTAAATTCAGTGGACAATAACTCCGCAATAATCCCACAAAATATTCATCTGAAAAAATTACCCAAATGCAGACAAAAAGTGGTCATAACGGCCTACGCGGGGTTATTCTCAACACGTAGGTACAGTCCCGACGACAAATCTAAATGGGCATAAGCTTAGAATTAAAATTCTGTGTGCGCGGCACTTACCTATTGTCTACACAAAATATCCTTTAATTATGTTGGCTGTTCTGCTCTTTTGTTTGTGGCGCAAGTTAAAGGAGGCCGCGGAGCAAGTAGGTTGTATTTTGAAAATAAATGTTAACTGAAGGTATTTATCAAAACAGTTATGACTGTCTGTCTGTCATTACATACTTTGAAAACTTTAACATTTAATTTTTACAGTTACGTAGTTTTTTTTTTCTAGATTTTCGCTTGAAAAATTTGTTTTTATGGCAGTGAATAAAAGTAAAAATATCAGAGGATTTAAAGAGGCTTTTACCCAGCCATGTAGGTCTGTACACAAACTTCACACTGATCACCGGGTAAAAAAGAGTGAAGAAAAGTCTTTGTGAAAAGTTTAACCAAGTCACCTGTAACTTAACCCTGAACGCGTGTGTAAACGTTAAACACGTCCGTTTAAGTACACAGGACAATACTGGCGCTGTATTTCTCGGCGGATGTTCAAACAAAATGTATGGTAGGCGACACGTACGGAATTTTAATTGGTGCAAATTGCCAGTGCGAGTGACGGTGACAGTTTTAGCATTAATAACGGCCAAAACTGACCCAGTTCCCCGGACCAAGTGGGTAAGAGAAATTAATTATTCCTGTAACACTTTTGTTGACGATTGTACTTTTCGGTTGCTCAGTTGGATTTTGGAATGTAAATTTTTGATGAAGTTAATTTCCATGAAGGAGATGTTTTAGTTTGGTTGTAGTTTATTATTATTATTAAGTAATTAGAATAGGTATGATGCCTGGGTTAAAAAAAAAGAAATTCTATTTAGTCCGTCAGTCAGCTAATAAAAAAATATTAGACACGTAGTTTTTGCCTTTTCATATAAATAAATTCAAAATTCAAAAGTAATTTATTCAAACTAGGCTGAAAATCAACACTTTTCGAACGTCAACATTACATAAGACAGTCCCCCAAAACGCCCACCCGTCACCACTTCCTAGTGCTTTAGCTGGGAAGAAGTGGCGCAACAAACTCCCCAACAGCACAGCTGTCTGTGCAGTTAGAAAAAAATGATTCTATATAATAGTATGCAAAATGATTAACATTACGCAACACAAAACATAATTTGAATTATAAAATTAATAGCCATATGACAGCTAGCACACGCCAATAACCAAAAACATCGAGAACTCTACTCAGGCAGAAATAAAAGTAACTAAACGAAAACAATATGTAAATAAAAGCCTCCAGGCATAAAGGGCGTACCCGCTTACATATAGCTGTAACTAGAAGTCATAATTGATAAACTAGGACCATCGAGGTAAAAAAAAAAAATGTCGAGGTCGCTAGCTAACCACCTATTGCAATACAACTCATAAAAAAACATTGTAATGAGTAGATTATGTCAACAATAAAATAAAATAAATTGACTTATAAAGTATAATTATAAATAATTATATAAACTCATATAACCTGTCAGTAAGTAAGCTAATTCTGGAGAAATAAAAAATTACTTAGATAAAACGCATTAAAGTCCGAGTGGGAGTCGCTACGTCACAAGTAAGTATAAAATCTACATAGTCGTGACGTCATGGCACATTTTAACTCAATGTATCGCCGTAATCTTTCGATTACCTACGTAAAAAAAGAAAAAATACGTGGCCAATATTTTTTAATAATCTACGTGACGGCAAAAAAATAATATTTTTAGTCATCATCCCTATTGTTACAGTCTAATAAACCGGTTAATGTGTACAGGTCTAGTGCCCGGATCAAGCGCAGATGTGGCTTGCGCGTAACCAGGCACGCATGTGGTAGGTACATGAGCGAAGCTAAACGAACTTGGCTTCGTTTCACTTCATTATCAGTGTGGGCTTAACACGAGGCTAGCAAACTAGTAGTAGTTCAAGCTAGGATATAAAAATTGTGCTAGTAAGCAAGCAAACTAGTCACTTTATCCTTGTGTAACAGAACATTTTTAGACTAGTTAACTAAAGCGAAATATAGTAAGCTAGTCAATCAATCTGTCTAGCCTTTTCACAACTAAGTTGAGGTCGGCTTCCAGTCTAACCGGATGCAGCTGAATACCAGTATTTTACATGGAGCGACTATCTGACCTCCACAACCCAGTTACTGGGTAATACGATACCCCTTGGATTTAAGACTGGTTGTCAGACTTTCGGGCTTCTGACGACCCGTAACGACTGTCAAAGTTCCACGAATAACAGCCGGGACCAACGGCTTAACATGCTTTCCGAGGCACGGAGGAGTCTCGGTATGTAAAGATGGTCACTGATCCACGGACCAACCCCGGCAAGCATAGCTTAACCTGATGGATCGATCCGTGCGGCTGTTATTACTTAGCCACGAGCTCCTCAAAGATAGTAAGTTAGTGTGATAGTATAATGGATGGGGTTCTATTTTTGAGAAAGTATCGCCTCCCACCACTGTTTTTAGTATCCTGGCTTTTGTACTAGGATCATGTGACCGGCAAAGCTCGTATTCAATCTGATCATTTTACTCTACGGACTAAGTCACTGCAATGCTACTGGCTTAAAATTTCCTAGCATCGTGTATTTCCATGTGCTCAGTTTAATTTTGACAGTTCAACAACATTGATTGCGTTATTTACTATGCTGAGCAGACAAATTTTTCGAACATAAGAAGCAATGGATTAGCAATATTCTTCAAAATGATTCAGATTGTGATTGATCGTGTGGTACGCAATTAGGGTACTGGATAATAAGCCAGGATATTTCTTGTTTGCTGTCCTAGATTCAAAAACTAGCCTCGTGAAACCCAGAGTCCCAGCGGCACCCGGAGGGGTCGGTTACCGCGCGCACCCGTTAGGGACCGGTGGCGCCTCCAGGTGCCAGCGCGCGACGTGTTACCCAGTAACTGGCTTGTGGAATTCAGATAGGCAGTCGTTCCATGTAAAATACTGATATTCAGCTGCATCCAGTTAGACTGGAAGCTGACCCCAACATAGTTGGGAAAAGGCTAGACAGATTAACCATGATTGGCCAACAGATTACCTATACAAGTTTGTTGTTATTAGCAAACAGGAGGTCGCTCGGTTTTTTCAAGTTATCCCTACCCCCTTTAGGACCCAAAAAACTACTTACTTTTACATCCTTTCATCTAAAACTTTTAGGCACTCTTCTTGGACTTTTAGGCACAGTGTTATTTCTAAAAAGAAATATTACACGTTCTTTCAATTTCAACAAATGACGTTTCCAATTTATACACTAAGTTTAAACATAACTTTTTATGTAACCCGCCGATTTTTATGGCATTTTTATTATAATATGGAATGGATATCTTTAGCACTTTAGATAAATAAATGTCGCTTTCTCCAGGGATTTCGGTAAAAAGGATTTGGTGTAAGCAAATAATTTATTGGGTAAGTTTTTTAGGGTGATTGAAATGTTTTGTTCTGGCAAAAGCCAATAAAAAAAAAGCTATGATTACTTTTTATCATTATTTGACTGAAAACTATCTTTTGAGAAAATTGGTACGAATGTACGCGAAGTCTAAATGTAATGTCTAGATTACATGGAATCCTGCAATTTTTCATTTTTTTATTAATTAAATACTACCTTCTGCCCGCAACTTCGTCCGCGAGCCAATAACCTTCCTAAAGAATTTGGCTATCTAATGCAAAAAGATTTTTTTCAAACCTGACGGGTAGTTTCAGAGATTACCCACTTCATACGAACTTATTTATTTATTAGGGACAAAAAAACAGTTACATATTAAGGCGATACAATAAGATTCTTAAGATAAATAGTTAAACACATAAAACTATTGTCCACGGATTAATCAAATTAGTGAAAAACGGAAGCTGATCTTAAGACTATTGTTGTAAGTTATTTGAATTAAGTGCTAGTTTAAAATGTTGATGCTAATGAAGTTATAGCGAGAGTTTTAAATTTTTTATGAGAGTAATAGAACTCAAACTCAACTTAAACTCAATCCATTTATTTCAATTAAACCATTTACAGGCACTATTGAATTGTCAAGAAGTCGGTCAGTCAGAAATATGAAGCTAGAAGCCCATTCCAAAGCGTAGTAGGTACCTATTGTAAACTTTTGTGGCTATAACAGACTTGATACACACTTAGTTATTTGACTGGTAACACTAACTCAGAAGTTGCGTTGGTTTAGTGGGGTAATGGCTTGGTAGTAGGGATTAGTCTGCGCCCAGGCAGAAACGACTCCTTTCTATGATCATTCTAATTATTGAGCTCATGGCGAGCAGTCACTCCTAAAAGTCGACGTTATTGTTGAAAGATATTCAATGTGCATATTTATACTGAAATAGTTGAGGTTATACTGTGAAAATGATTGTCAACCCTAAATAAAACGCTTATTTAACGATTATGCTGTTTCAATTCTGGTTGTTTCTACATCTCAGAATTGGGATTGAACAATTAATACGCCTACAATATTAAGGTAATAAAACAAAATATAACTCAGAAACAATGGATAATATTGATCAATATTATACACCGCAAGCTCCGATGAGTCCCATAGTCTCACGACCAGCCATGAATACAAGGGAGTCGAGACACTCGCTTGATAGACATCGCAGTAGAAGCAATAGTGTTTTATACCAGCAGCATGGCGAACCCAAGACACCGCATTATCAATCACGACGTCAAGAGCGATCACGCAGCCGCAGTGAAGTTAGGGAATTGGAGGAAAACATAAGTTTGGAGAGGCAAAGATTGGAGCTGTTGGAGCACCGACTTCAGGAACGACAATCGCGGGATTCCACTGAACGACAAACTATACGAGACTCTAATCGGCGAAGAAGATCAAGAGCGAGGGATACTTCCAGAGGTAGATCCCAAGATAGATCCAGGGATAGATCAAGGTATGACACAACATCGTTGTTTTTTGAGGAAATGGTAAAATTGCTTAGGAATAGGTCTGGTGATAGTTTTCCCTCTATGAATAATAACGTTATCCCCGAATTCGATCCTCTTTCGAAAGAACAAAACATTATTGTTTGGTTAAACAAAGTGGATGAGTGCACGGAAATATATGGATGGAGCAGTAAACAAACTATACATTATGCTCTACCCAAACTAGTAGGTCAGGCAAAATTATGGTACCAAGGCCTCCCTTCTCTTAAGCGAACCTGGTCTGAATGGAAACAACTATTGAAAGAATCTTTTCCAGCTACAGAAAATTATGCTGAATTGTTAACAGAAATGCTTAATAGAAGGGTGGGCCAAGGGGAATCTCTGGAAATGTATTATTTTTCTAAAATAAACTTACTAAATCGGTGCAAACTGTTTGGAAAGCAAGCTATCGACTGTATTATTCACGGGATAGATGACAGAAGTGTAAGGTTAGGTGCTCAAGCCGCGAAATTCAAAAAATCTGAAGAAGTCTTAGAATTTTTCAAAACTGTTAAAACTCATACTAGGGAAAATAACGAGTTTAGGAGAGGAAGGATTTTATCTCGATTAAATAATTCTCGAGCGACAAATAAAAGTAATGAACCTAATTCAGATGAGTCGAATAAAGCTCGTCCAAACTCCGATAACGTAATTTGCTATAATTGTAAGGAAAAGGGTCATGTAAGTTTTAAATGTCCGAAACCTATTATTAAATGTAACTATTGCAAATTTATAGGTCATACTATTACGGAATGCCCAATAAAGACTAAATCCAAATCCGATCCTCAAAAATCCGTTCTTAAAATAGCTACCAACAATACTAAGGTTTCACCAACATCTTTAGATTTATCTCAATTAAATGACTCTAATAATAAGTACAAAATTTTAATTAAAATAAATCGGAACCCAATATTATGTCAAGTGGATTTAGGTAGTGAGGCTACGTTGATTCGTGAAAAAGAAGCTAGACAAATAGGATTAAACTGGGAAACTGGCACCGGGCCTTTACTACGAGGGTTAGGCAATGTGTCATATTTGTCAAAAGGAAAAGCGTTCATTACAATAGATGTACAGGGTGTTATAGAGAAAGATGTAGAGGTGTTAGTAGTGGACGATTATTTAATTAATTATCCAGTGCTCCTAGGACATAGTTTTACAGAAAGACCCACTATTCACATTATAAAAACGCCAACAGATCTCCAATTTCAAAAAGTAAAACCGAACGACGAATTAAAAGTTATTTTAAAATCTAGTAGTGGTCATTGTATTGAAAAAGGAGAAATTAAGATAATTCCCGTTAAGTCAGATTGGGCGATTACTGGCAATATATATGTAAGTGGTTCAGTTAGAGGGAAGATAGGTAGTGAATATTACCTATTACCAGGGGAATACGAAATAAGACGGGGCGAGTCCGGAGTCTTAATCCAAAATGTTGGACTGTCTTCTATCATATTTCCGAAAGACAGTCTTATTACAAGGGCTAGGTACGTTGATACAGAAATCAAAGTTATGAACGTGGCAACAATTGATTCGAATACCGAATTAAAGCATGGCAATCTGTTAACTAGCATTGAAATTCAAAATTTAAAAAGTTTAATAGAGAAATATAAATGTTGTTTTTCTCACGGATTGCACGATTTAGGATTCACCACAATTACTGAAATGGTAATACAACTAAAAGACTCGGAACCCGTAGTGTATAGACCATATAGATTATCTTTTCCGGAGCGAGAACATGTGCGTGATATGATAGATGAAATGATGCGGTTCGGTATAGTCAGAGAGTCAAACTCTCCTTACGCTAGTCCCATAGTCCTAGTAAAAAAGAAAACTGGCGAAAAACGATTATGTGTCGACTATCGATCTCTCAATAAAAAAACCAAAAGAGATCACTACCCACTCCCTTTGATCAATGATCTTCTGGATCAATTATCAGGTCACTCTATTTTCTCCAGTCTCGACCTCGCTTCAGGCTACCACCAAATACCAATTGCAGCAGATTCAATAGACAAGACTTCATTCATTACACCCGATGGACAATACGAGTATACTCGTATGCCATTTGGGTTGGCCAATGCGCCAGCTGTTTTTCAGCGGGCTATGCACAAAATTTTAGATAAAGCCAAGTTAAAATACGTTATCGTTTATATGGATGACATTCTAATCCCGGCTAAATCTATTGAAGAAGGGCTAGCTCGCCTCGAACAAGTGTTGATAGCACTTCGCGATAGTGGTCTTACTTTGAAATTGGAGAAATGCAATTTTTTCCATGAAAAGATAAACTTTCTTGGTTTTGAAATAAGCAAAGATGGGATAAAGCCCGGGGAACAGAAAACAGAAGCCGTGTCTAAATTTCCTATCCCATGTAACCAGCACGATATAAGGAGGTTTATAGGCTTAGCTAGTTTTTTCAGGCGATTTGTCAAAGGCTTTGCTTTGATCGCCAGGCCATTAACTAATTTATTAAAAAAAGATACTCATTAGCGATGGACTGAAGTTGAGGCAAATGCTTTTGCAAGTCTTAAACAAGCTCTTACAGAGAGACCAGTTCTCGCACTGTACGATCATAAGGCAGAAACTCAACTGCATACAGATGCTAGTAAACAAGGTCTAGCTGGGATCTTGTTGCAAAAGATTGGTTCTAATCCTTGGCGACCGGTTGCATATTATAGTCGACAGACTACGGCTGACGAACAGAAGTTTCATTCATTTGAGCTTGAAACACTAGCTGTTGTCACTGCTCTTGCAAAATTTCGGGTATATTTGCTCGGTATTAAATTCACCATTGTTACGGATTGTAATGCACTACGTAGTACATTTATTAAACGGGATCTTCTATCTCGCATATCAAGATGGTGGATCCAATTTCTTGAATATGATTGTGACGTGGAATATCGTCCCGGTGAGAAAATGTCCCACGTTGATGCGTTGAGCAGAAACCCAGTCGTAGATGAACAGGAACCAATACACACAATTGACGTTCTAACTATAAATACCGATAATTGGATATCTACAGTCCAGTCCGGAGATTCTGAAATAAAACGAATAAAAGCGATTTTAGAAGATCCAGAGACCGCTAAAATTGCAAGTATACGTAAAGATTTTAAAATTCTAAACGGGCGCGTATTCCGCGTCATAGACGAGGATACCTTGCGATGGGTCGTACCAAAAGGTGTAAGATGGCAAGTACTAAAAACTAACCATGATGACGTTGGACATTTTGGCTTAGAAAAGACTCTAGATAGAATTCGCGGTTACTTTTGGTTCCCCAAAATGAGGAAGTTTATAAAAAAATATGTCTCTGCCTGCCTTGAGTGCGCTCACCACAAGGTACCCTCTGGTGCCAAAGAAGGATTACTACATCCCATACCGAAAGTAGAAGTCCCCTTTCACACTATCCATGCAGACCACCTGGGTCCGTTTATTCGTACCAAAAAAAAAAATTGCTATTTGTTAGTAATAGTAGATTCTTTTACTAAGTATGTTAATTTAGCGCCGGTTCGTAGTACTAACACGAAAGAAAGCATAAAGCGTTTAAAATATGTTTAGTTATTTCGGCACCCCTTCTCGACTCATAACGGACAGGGGTACGAGTTTTACTAGTAAAAAGTTTAATTCATTTGTAAAGTCTTTAGGCATTAAACACATTCTAAATTCCGTAGCCACACCTCGTGCTAACGGTCAAGTAGAAAGGTACAACCGCACGATCCTGTCAGCATTGAGCACAATGACACATAGTAAAAATCCCAATACGTGGGACGAGTATGTGCAAGACGTACAATTAGGTATTAATACCTCTATGCATAGTGTAACAAAGAAAACCCCAACTGAATTACTGTTTGGGAGAAGGGTTACAAACCCTTCTCTGGGTATATTAAAGGAAGTAATAGAGGATGTAGGTAGCGGCGTGATAAAAAAAACGTTGGATGAAGTTAGGGACGAAGCCGGAGAATCTATAACTAAACATCAAGAAATAAGTAAGGAAAAATTTGATAAAAGTAGGAAACAAAGCACAAAATATAAAATAGGAGACTTAGTGAGAATAATTAGAGCCATTACGTCGGGAACAGGGCAATCAAAGAAATTAGAGAGTAAAATTCAGGGCCCGTATAGAATTAAAAAGATTTTGCCGAATGACCGATTTATTGTCGAAGACACCCCCCTTACGCGTAAAGGGAGACGATTCGAGAGCATAGTGGCAATAGATAAAATATTTCCGTGGCTCAGCTACAATGCTCCCAGTTGTAGTTCCAGTAGTGATAGTGAGGATTTGTAGCTTCACCAGACTTGTTCTAGGATAGGCTCTTTTCTTTTCTAAATAATGTTGTGCCATAAAAGTAATGATCATGATTTAGTCAAGATTGGGTTTGTCAAATGTTGGTTATTTACTATCGTATCAGGTAGGAGCACATGAGTGCCGCCTGGCATTATTGATTCAGGTAGGAGCACATGAGTGCCGCCTGGCATTATTGATACAGGTAGGAGCACATGAGTGCCGCCTGGCATTATTGATACAGGTAGGAGCACATGAGTGCCGCCTGGCATTATTGATTCATGTAGGAGCACATGAGTGCCGCCTGGCATTATTGATACAGGTAGGAGCAAATGAGTGCCACCTGAAATTGTTAAACAGTCAGGACATGATATTTGGAATAGAATGTGTAGTAGCATATAAGCAGCAAACCGTTTTGTTCTTATGATAATGATTTTAGTTAGAAAATAAATCGTATAATTGTTATTCCGTACTGATAATACACATTGTTTTGCGTATAATTAATGTTAAATAATTTTGTCTTAAGTATGTTTTTAAAAAAAAAAAAAAAAATTTTTTATTATTATTTTGGTTTGGTTATGGTCCATGATGTGATTTTTTTTAATCTGTCAGCATTATAGTTTGTTTAACGTTTTTTGTTAAGTTATTTTTTGATATTATATTTTTATATTGTACAATGCAATCAAATGTAAATAAACGAAGGGACTCGTTTCTTCTGGATGGCCGAATGTAAACTTTTGTGGCTATAACAGACTTGATACACACTTAGTTATTTGACTGGTAACACTAACTCAGAAGTTGCGTTGGTTTAGTGGGGTAATGGCTTGGTAGTAGGGATTAGTCTGCGCCCAGGCAGAAACGACTCCTTTCTATGATCATTCTAATTATTGAGCTCATGGCGAGCAGTCACTCCTAAAAGTCGACGTTATTGTTGAAAGATATTCAATGTGCATATTTATACTGAAATAGTTGAGGTTATACTGTGAAAATGATTGTCAACCCTAAATAAAACGCTTATTTAACGATTATGCTGTTTCAATTCTGGTTGTTTCTACACTATGGAGAAGAACGGGCAAGAAACTCCACGGACACTCTTTTAAATCAAATCAAATGTAAATGCAAAAAATAGAAAATGTCTATGTCCATGAAGTGTGCGTTATAAGTTTCCATAAGGCGTCGAAGAGGTACTCGTGCCCGGGTCCACCCTTTATAGCAGAACTTTTTATGTCATAATATTATTTTGCATAACAGCGCATAGCATAAACTTCATTTCGCAGAAAATCGTTTGGCATACACTCATTTATAATACATTAAAAACGCATAATTTTGTAAGTCAGAATCATCTTTAGGCATAAATTTCATATCCATAATAATTAAAAAGTAGAACCATCATATTGCAGAAAGTTCACTGTCAGAATCGTCTTTTGGCATAAACTTCATATCCATAATAATTAAAAAGTAGAACCATCATATTGCAGAAAGTTCACTGTCAGAATAGTCTTTTGGCATACATACATTTCATATCGATAATCATTAAAAGGTAGAACTATCATAACTCAGAAAGTTTACAGTTAGAATCATCTTTTGGCATACTTTTCATATCCATAATAATTGAAAGACTCATTTATCACATTACGGAAAATTCGTAGTTCATGCATGTAGCATGCAAATATGCAAAAAAGCACACACCATGCATGTATGCATCAAGCATGTAGAATGCAAACATGCAAAAAAGCACACACCATGCATGCAGCATGCAAGCAAGCATGCAGCATGCAAGCAAACATGCAGCATGCAAGCAAGCATGCAACATGCAGCAGGCATGGTTTCTGTCACGGCTCCGGCGCTGCGGGGCTCCGGCGGTCCCACGCAAGCTTCTCGTCGCAGATGGTTGTAACGCTCACCACAGCAGCTTCGGCTTGCTGGCCGGCTTCGCCGGCCAGCCTCAGCCGCGGCGGCGAGCGTTAAAACCACCTGCTCCTCAGCCCGCGGGCCGCCTCGCCCCTCCGCGCCTACGCGGGCTTAAATTACACTCTAGGGGTAGGGCAGACAAGACTACGTGCAGTCGGTTTTGCAGCGATTCGGTTCTGTCACTTCACTAACTTTTGTAGTACAACTTATTGACTTTTTAAGACAATATTTTAATTTTAATTTAAGGTTAAGAATATGATTACATTTTATAGAAGTGACAATAATTATGCCTAATAAAATTATTCCAAATGAAATTCTGCCATCTTCTTAATATGCCAAGTGAAATTATTCCAAATAATCGTCGCTCCAAATAAACGTTATGTGAAACGAAAATATGCGAAATTAAGGTTTGCCAAAAGTAATTATGCCAAATAAAATTCTGCCATCTTAAAAGTATGCCTTTGTAAATTCGGACATATAAACATTCGGCCAAACAATAATTATATTAAATGATTTTTATGCCATATATATATTCGTTTAAAGAAGATTATGCCAAGTGTGTTATGCCAAATAAATTTCGGAGCATCAAAATTCTGCCAGATAGAGGGAACCCCTCGTGCCCCGGCATTGGTCTTATATGAGTTCACGTGGAATAGGTGGGGCACGCGAGTCCCACGCCTGATTACATTTCTGGGTACCGTGTAACATACTTTGTTTGTAATTTCAGTGCAGTCAAATATATTGTGGCACAAACCATGCAGCATCATTGCATCCAAAAGTAATCGTCTAGATTGTAGACTTATAATGCTGTACTTACGTAATAAATGTGTGTAGGGAATCTTCGAATGAAAGCATTTGTAGTTCATGCCACGCAAGATTTTTTTCTGTATCATTTCTAATTTGCTATTGTATTTGAGGTAATAATATGCTACAAACAAATTTCACCTCTTTGTATTATTAGTTTACATGAGATATTTAAATTTTAGAATAAAAACATAATCAAAATTGCTTTACTTTAAATCTTCCTCCGTAAATAAATTGCGAAATGTAAACAATAAGTACTTATCTAAGTAAATTTAGTTACAACCTAAATTCTAGTGCTAGTTAACACAAACATATTGCACCAAAACTGGTTAGAACCGGTTACAAACCGCTTATAACCAGTGTAATTGAGCTTATCTCCAGATAAGAGGTATTAACGTTCAGAGAAGATCTACTATCACCGAGTTAGAATGACTGGAAGAGACATTTGAGAATTTGGGGAGAATAGAAATTATATCACGTTTTAGAGCTAATTAATGGGAAACTGAATTGGAATACTTCCAGGGCCTGCAGTCTTAACATAGGTAGTGATCGCTTTACCACCGAATTCGATCGCAAAGTCCTAATGGACAAACGACGGTCAAAATTGCTTGACAAGTACGTGATTTTTTCGTGCTTGACAGGTAATTTTGACCGTCTAGGTCTAGGATTTTGAGGTCGTAAAGCGATCGCTATATAAATAGCTAAAGTTTCGACATTAAATCGAGACTGTAACCACAGGGGCTGTTTGTCACCTAACTGGAAAATAATACCAATTAACCAGCCATAAGGTCCTGGGGGCCTATTACGAACTTTAAAAAAACCAGGCAAGTTCCAGGCAGTTCATTTCCCTGGCTGGTTAAATTTCGTATTATGACATCAGTAATTCTGACCGACTTCACGCTGGCTAGTTTGTCTATGGCTGGCTTGTAATTCTCTGCCGTAACGTTCAGAAACACAAATAAATATTTATCGATAAGTTACGGTTTTACTTAAATCACGTATTTTATGATAAAAATAATAAATATATCTTAATATAGTTACTAAAATAGGTGAAAATATGAACGCAATGTATATTGTGGTAAATAATTTTTTTTTTTTTATTTTTCCGTGTTTGTAAATTGTAACGCGAGATTCTCTTAACGATAACGTTTCCGAACGTATTCCACTTGAAGTTCAACGGAGAATTTGACAACTTCATTCATGGACAATGCGTATTGTTGCCACTAATAATATAATACTATCGTATTGTTTGTATATAATACTCTCTGTAAAAAGTACAGCGAAAGTGATGCTGATATTTTTCCGCGGTGTAGTGCACCACGAATTTCTTCCAGAGGGACAAACAGTGATTATAGAGTACTGTTTAGGCGTCATGGGGCGTTTGCGAGAGAATATCCGCCGAAAACAGCCCAGCTATCTAATTACGCAACACATTTTCGTAAACGATTACGACAAATTTCTTTCAATTTGGCAGTTCAACAACATTCATTGCGTTATTTACGTTTTTGAGCAGATTTTTTTTTCGAACTTCTTAAGCAACGGATTAGCAATTTGTTTCGAAACGATTCAAATTCCGATTGATCGTGTATTACGTAATTAGGGTACTGATTTGTGGAACGACAATTAATAGATTTTGCACCATCGCATAAAGCTATCATTTTGCAAAAGTTCTTAGCCAAAAACTCAGCGAATGTCATCGACCAAGCGCCGTACTCACCTGAAATGGCTCCGTCTGACTTTTTCCTGTTCTCGAGGCTAAAATTACCTCTTAGAGGAAGACGTTTCGAGTCGATTGAAGCTATAAATGAAAATTTGCTGAAGGAGTTGAAGACCATACCTCAATCAGCTTACCAAAAATGTATGGAGGACTGGGTCAAGCGCTGGCATAACTGTATTGCAAGAGAAAGGGCCTGCTTTGAAGGCGACAAAATAAATTTTGACGAATAAATTACTTTTTTGGTTTTATTGAACAATTCCTAGTACTTTTTACACAGAATGTATTATGTTCCTTCGCAAATAAGTACTAGTTTCAGAGTATAAACAAAAATATTGATAATTAATGGATATGGTGGTGTGGTATTTTTGAGTGTTTTTACTAAATATCAAGTTTTCAACATGATAATAATATTATCATGGTGCACTATTCAATAGGCAGTTGTAATTATTATAGTTCGTAGATGAGAGTTATCGCCCTCGGCGGTGCTTAACTTATGTTTAGTTGGAAATGCCACTTTCCAGAGTTTCCAAAAACTCAAAACGGTACATATTCGTCACACATGATATTTTCTTATGTTAACTGGATAGCGCTCGAATATTTCGCCAAAAAAATCCAAAACAATTCAATAAAAGCTCCTCTGAAGCAGCGTAAATTGAATGGATTGTGAGGTTACTTATTATCACTTTTTATTTATGTCAACAAATGTCAAACGAACGTTCATAATACGGTATTTCCAGCCAATAGTCGGGCAGAAGGCGGCCAGGGTGCCACGTGACCACTGACTGGCTTGTTTGACGAGTTCATAATTCGAAATTGCAAGGCAGTTCTGTTTACGCCGTAAACTGCCTGGAAATAAGAGTTCATAATAGGGCCCCTGGGTTCTATTCCTAGGCCAGGCACAGATTTTTCCATCACACATTTTAGTTGCAGCCCGTTGTCTGGTTTTGTTCCCGGATGATGGCAATAGGCCCACCCCCTATTACATGGAACTTAAAAACTATGACTGGCGAAATGTGGGTGTAGTCTGGGTCATCGTAGGCGTGACGTTTGTTATGTTATGTGTTGTTAGCCAACAAAGTGGCAATAAAAGAAATTGTTTCAACATTTATTAGCCTATTCAACGTAGATTTTCCGATGACCACTACGATTGACAGTTTAAGGATTATTAGCAGTTAGCAGATATTATATTCTATGCATAACTAGCTTACCCTACAGACGTTGTCCTGTCCATTCATACAAGCTTCCCATAGAAAATACACTTTCAGTTTTCCCAAAATTTTAAATTTTCCCCGTAACTTTTTAAATTTTTCTTTCCGTAAGTACCTGATTCGGGGTACAACGAAAATTTTAAAGCAAATCAGTCCAGCCGTTCGGAAGTGATGCGCTTACCAACGAACAGCATTTCATTTTTATTAAATAAGATGTAATTTAGTGCCTAGCCTTTTCCCAACTATTTTGGGGTCGACCATTCGCTGAATACCAGTATTTTAATAACTCCATAACCCAGTTACCGAGTAACACGATACCCCTTGGAAAGACTGGATATCAGACTTTCGGGCTTCTGACAACCCGTAACGACTGTCAAAAATCCACGAATGATAGCTGGGACCAACGGCTTAACGTGATTTCCGAGGCTCGGAGGAGTCTTGGTATGTAAAGATGGTCACCTATCCATGGATCAACCCTGACAAGCGTAACTTAACTTGATGGATCGACCCGTGCGGCTGTTAAAACTTAACCACGAGCTCCTGAAAATAGATGTAATTTGGTACTCTATTAAATAAATAAAAAAAACAATTTAATGTATCTGATACACGACTTGCTTAATTGCATGCTTGCATTGTCAAACTTTTATTTATTGATTGAATACGAGGCTTTTGGCTACTTTTGTATTGGTGTATTTTATGTCTTTTTTTTTCTTTCTTTCTTTTTTTCAATTTAAATTATAGTTCCAGCGTCATTGATGGAAAACCCTTTGTAACTTCTATACATAATGGATCATGAATGTTTCATTAAAAGTTGTACCAAAATCACATGAAGCTATAACCATTCCAAGACACGAATTAATTCCAGTTTCCCTTCCAGTCATTCATAACATCAATGATACTAAGTTTACGTAAGTTGCTGGTTTGATTAAACCGTCGGTACATGGTCCCAGTAGTTTCAACAGCAGCGTTTTCGTCAAAGGAAAATCCCCTGGTTTCCGCGTCGGTATTTTTAAGTGTCGTATAAACTTGCTTTATTTGTATTTACTTTTATGTTTTGTCTTTGGAAACCTGTAGGGATTAGGGATATGTGTGGGTTTTAATGGAAATCTTCTTCTTTTAGTGTGACACCCATGGGCCTCTGACTTGGCTTCACATGGAGTCGAAAAATATCTCTCAGTCATGCCGGTTTCCTCACGATGTTTTTCTTCGCCGTTTTTTAAGCAAGTGATAATTATACAATACGCACATGAATCCGAAAAGTCAGAGGTGCGTGCCTTGGGTTCGAACTCGACCGACTTGACTTAGCAGTCTGACGGTCACACCACTAATGGAAATAAAGATTGTTTATTTTTGAGTTGTTAGTAAAGATTATTTCTGTCTTTGTTTTTCTACTTACAAGTTCATTTGGATATCCTTCAATATCCTGTGATGCAATTGCATGATACGACAATTTACTTTAAACCTATTATATCGCTCCAATGAAGACATTTCAAAACATTATGATATCAGAATTATTTGAAAGGTATACTCCAAAATTACAACTTTACCCGTGCCACATAATAATAACAGTTCTTTCTATAAGGCACTATGAGCAATGGTGGCCCTGCGTGACTAACGAGTTGTAGGCCGTAGGTTCAAACCTAGACAGGCGCTTTACTTTGTGTAAATTATTTTATGACCACTGCTCTCAAAATGGTGAAGGAAAACACCGTGAGGAAACCGGCATATCCTGGAACCAACAAAAACATGTGCACTATATGCAACGTGTTATGGCCCACTCCCTCTCATCGAGAGGCGTATATAACTGATTATGCTATTAGGTATTACAATAAAGCCGGTCACGTATATAATAATAATACTCATAATTTCTAACGACACATTATTGCAGATCGTGTATCGCATCTTTTATTGATAAATTACCTATTATTATTGTTTCATCTAATAATGGCTTTCACACAACGACCGATATTGGATACAAATCCATTATAATTCATATTTGATGTTTTAGTATATCAAAGAAGGTAATTTACGAAAGTGCGTCCAACGTTTGATGTAGGTAAATAGTTTATTTTCAAATTGAAGTAATTGAGTTTACGCGGCCTTCTGAAATCCAATTCAATTTATTTTATTTATTTCATATTTCGTGATTTGATTGACTGTTTTTATTTCTGCCAATCAATTGCAGCAGCTTACATGTTTATTTATGTACATACATAAACTCACGCCTTCTTACCATGGGGGTAAGCAGAAACAAAGCACACCACCTGCTATGATTCTTTCATACACATTTTCCTTCCTCCTCAGTATAGATCAGACACTTGTGCCTTCAAAAGCGTGATGTTAGTTTAGTTAAACTAAGATTTGACTAACTGCACAGACTTGTTAACAATTCAAAAGTGCACGAAAAGTGATTTAATATCTAACATTTGGTCATCATAATCGCACAAACAGCCTGGAAAAGTTTATCACCCGCTGGACATTTAAATCTTTTAGCCCAATAACTAGAGTGCGCTATCAGTACAAGCAAGTAATCCAATATGAATTGGGGATAACGTGTGTAAGAGAGTTCCTTCGTATCTCATTAGATTATTGTAGCTGTAGGTAAATTATTAGTGAGTCTACATACGGACGAGCATCTTACATGAACTTAACTATTTGTTGTGGTTAAAATAATTATTAATTAAGATGAATCTGTAAGTACTTTGTTATACGCACAAATACCATGAACACCTTGCAAATAACAAGAGTCAACAATTTAATTTTTTCCCTTGGTCGACATTTTTCTAGCTCTATATAGCTCGAAATGGCGCAGTATTAAAGTAAGTTTTTTTTTCTTTGTGTTACTGAAAAGCTAAAATTGTCATTCACTCGACATAGGCAGCTATAGGCATGTAAGGTCGAATTTTAATTAAGTAAATAATTATTAAAATAATTAATATTAATATACGATTAATAATATTAAGATTAATGTTATTAATATTATATTTTAAGTATAACGGTATAGAATTAAGCAAGCCACCAGCCGCGCGCAGACTCATCTTGCTTGATAATTATTTTTTCCACAATAAATAGTTAACCTCACGTAAGATGTTCGTAGACTCACCAATAATGTACCTACAGCTATAATAATCTAATGAGACACGAAGGTACTCTCTTAGTCATGGAGAGTGCGACTGTCGCATCTCAGTGCTGGGCACACCACTATTGCGGCATAAGGCCCCTCTTTGAGGAGTGGCTAGAGAGGCACCACGGCGTCCTCACCTTCCGCCTGACGCAGGTCCTCACCGGACATGGTTGTTTCGGGAGGTTCCTGTTTCGTATCGGGCGGGAGGAATCGCCCGGGTGTCATCACTGCGTGGATCGCCCGGAGGACACGGTGGAACATACGGTGGAGGTCTGCCCGGCTTGGGCAGAGCATCGCCGTGTCCTCGTGGAGGTGATCGGTGGCGGGTGGCGGGGATCTCTCGCGTCCGGCCCTGGTCCAGGCCATGGTACGGAGCGAGAGGGCATGGGAGGCCGTCACCTCCTTCTGCGAAGCAGTAATGCTCGCAAAGGAAGAGGCAGAACGCGTGAGGGAAAGGCAAATTTCGCGCCCTCACACCCCTAGCCGCCGCAGGAGACGCCCTGGGCATCGGGAATCGCAGGCCGATTCCCGGCCACCGTAGGCGCGGGCTTACGGACCAGGCCCGGGTCGACGGCGCGTTGTGTTCCACGCGCGCTTCAAAGAGATGTCAGCAAATGAAGAGGTTCGATAGGACCGATGCCTGCCAGGGTTGCGGGAAAGTCCGAAAGGGATACCGCGGCCCTTGGCAACGTACAGGCAACTGAAGGAACACGAGTGGGTTTTAGTCAGTAAGAGTCTGACACGCCCTCCCGCTCCGCCCAGAGCGGGAGAAGTTATTTGACAATTTACCACCTAAAAAAAAAAAATTACTCTTTTACACACATTATTCCTATTTATATTAGCTTACTTTTTTTTTTTTTTTTTTAATCTTTTTTTTTTTTTTTTAATAGGGTTTTTGTCCAAAATGGATATGTCAACCCCATCATACCTTATTGCAACGTAAATACACTTAAATATAATACAAAAGGGGAAACAAATAAAAATTACATTATTGTAGTAGGTACTAAAAGACTGCTGTTCACTGCTGAACGACTAATACCAAATTACATAATTTTTTAGCTGCTTCCGATTTAGGGTTTGCCAAAATGCTTTGAATCAGCCCTACATCCAGCCTATTTAAATTCAATTCGCTCAGCATCAAGTCGCGTTCATCTTTATTCCGGAGACATTCCATCAGCAAATGCTGAACATCTTCAACTTGATTACAAGTTAAGCAATTGGGAGAATCAGATTTTTTCATTAAGAAAGTAAACTTTGCTGATGGATAGTGTCCGGATCTAAGTCTAAAAGCTAGTTTAACATACTTTCTGCTCAAATTAATGCCAAAAAACCAAGGGACACGAGGAAGCTCTCCCTGTATGGTTTTATACCATATACCTTTATCTATAGATTTACTATCAAAAAGTTGCTTTCAATCATCAAAACATATAGATTTAAATGTAAGTACTAATTCCCAATGATCCGGTAAGTACTCAATTACCCTGCCGTCTACTGCCGCCAACTTAGCTATACGGTCAGCTTCCTCGTTCCCTTTCAGACCAATATGTGCTGGAACCCATTGCAACTTTAAGTCTATACCCCTTTCATTAAAAATAATAATAGCTTTCAGGATATCATAGGCTATCGTTGCACCTCTGCGAACAGAGGTGCATCGAGCCACATGTTGCAAGGCACTCTTACTATCTGAAAAAATAACAATTTGCTTCAAGTTATGATCTATTCCGTAAGATAAAGCCTGATATATTGCAATAAGTTTCAGCGTCATTATTGATACTTCACAATCGATTTTACATCCTACTTTATGTTGTAAGGTTTGGTCATAGAATCCAGCTCCTAGACCCTGATTACTTTTAGCTTGGCTTACTTACTTGTAGTGATTGCGCACTCCACGACTAACTTTAACATGAGTGGTGACTCATTTCAAAGGTACCTAATAATATTATTATTAGTTTTCTAGGACTAAATCACTCTGTGACTAAAGTCATCATAATTACCATCATTGCAGCAGAAAGACGTCCACTGCTGAACATAGTCCTCTCTCAACTGCCACTTTTGACCGGTTCTGTATCCAGCGGATAATAAAGCTATAAGTAAACTGTTGTAAAGTAAACCAAACAAATTATCATCAGCACGAATATTCCACGAATGCAATTTGCTATGTGAAGTAGGCAGTTTAATCTCGCGAAGTGTGATTGAAAAGTATAAACTAATAAAATTGGAGTCGGTACATTAAGTGAATTTCCACATAAATCTTGTACGTCACTGCTGTTCCAGCCCCTGGTTACTTGGAGCTATAAATACTTCGGATACGCGAATTCCTTCTTGATATTTTTATCTGTAAGCTGTTTGAGAAATTTTATGAAAATAGTAGGTATATCAGTACAGTCGTTGCAGATCAATGTTAAAAAACGCTTATCAAAATTTTACTTTTAAAGTTTTTAAGCACCTTGTGTCAGTAATTATACAATAGTAAAAACGTTTATTTTCTCCACCACATTATGATTATTCAGTACAATACAAAAATGTATATATAAAAATACATTGATGTTGCGGGGACTGGAGGCTGCACTTGGAATACCTGTGTTACCTGTGGTCAGGTCAGGTCTCCAGATACAAGGAAGAAAGTGAACAATGATCAAGTTTGGTGTACGAAAAGTTTATTCATACATCACGGACTAACCTGTCTAGGCTATAATATGATTATAAGCTATCACTGTGTGGATTAAGTGTTCGTACGTAGGTACCCATGTAAAATACTGATATTCAGCTGCATCCGGTTAGACTGAAAGCCGACCCCAACATATTGGGAAAAAGCTAATCTGCGATCGCAATTTATTTGCCAAACATGTAAACAAACACGAATTTTAGGAATAACAACTGTAATACCTACACATAAGGTTCAGTTTACGCTACAACTTCATATTTTTTATGACTTTTTCAACAGTACCAGTCAGTCTAAAATCAACTTTATCTACACGGACATAAAGTTGATGTTTGCTTAAGAGGAAATAACATCAATTGGAAACAAGGATTTAAATAGACCTTAGGCAGATGATGATTACGTACGAAAACAAAACACAATCACAACGAGCGAAGTGTACCTATATATTTAGAATTTGAATTTTTTGTAGTAAGTATACGCAAAATAAACAGATGAAACGGCTCTATTCAATACCTAAGTATGATCGCTGTGTACAAATTTATTATTCAATGTTATTTTAAGTCCGTGAATCTGTTACCGATACTGGTGGGCTACTATTTGAAACGTTTTTGTTTACCTGAACATAATTATTATTTTGTATTCCAGTGCTTATTTGTCGGTAAACATTGATTTTAAAAAAACAGGCAAGTAGAACTCGCGCTCTCAGATTCTGCACTGAATTGACCCAAGAATGCCACTTGGCCTGCCTTTACATTGACTATTGAAAGTCATACAGAATTGTTGAAAAAGGCTTTTTAAAGAAGGTTCTCTTGCGCTCTCTCTTCTCCCTCTCTCTCTTTTCCGTGCGTTTGTTTTTAAACTTCCTGTTTTTATTGTTTGTATTTCCTGTGCGTCTTAATTAAATATGTTTTTTTTTCTTTCGTTGATAATAAAAAAGGCAAATTACAAAAAAAAAACAGCTCGCTCCAACAACAACTCGTGCTTTATAGCTTCACGGAACCCAGTTACGGGTTAACTCTCAAGAAAAGTTAGCGAAAACCTTAGCGTTCATAACTCAGCGTCCGTATTGGAACTTAAGACTTATGCCGTTTTGCCCCAACTAATATATTCACGGGAGCGATTTACTACTTATCCGTATACTATTTTGCTTGTTTGACAGGTAGAAAATCAGGTGGGTTTTGGATTTTATTTAGTAACTAGTGGACTATATAAAGAAAAGAAAGAAAGAAAGAAAATACATTTCTTTAGCACAGACTATATGACTATATGTTATGGGTCTAGGTACCCTTAAGTAGGATCGCTATGAGCATTTAGTAAAACTATACCTTACCGAGCAGCTAATCTTTTCATTAGGGCATGAATATGTTCTATATGCTCGTGTAACTCGTGCCGGCAAGAAAAGAATAAATGAAGAAGAGCCTAGAGGTAAAAATTGACATTACATTGCTAATTAACTAATTAAACGACTCTAAAAAAAAGAAGGTTATCAATTCAACCCCTATTTTTTTTAAATACCTCGTTAATTGTGAGTGTACTTTACACCCCTGCCCACCCCTTGTGAAGAACGGGCATGAAGTAGTACGATTTCCAATATGTTAGGAACTAAAGAGTCACAGGACTGACCTTAAAATATAAAGTAAATACAGGACGGTTATGATGCCTTTGAAGTCCGAACTCACACGATACTTACTCTTCGTGCTATTAATTTTTTTATATTGTAGGAATCCTATAAGAATAATTTTAGGAAGTAAATGACAAAAGACCATGAGCAATCGAGATAGATCAAAATGTTTTGGAACGAAATTCCTTTTTCTGCACCAGTGGTTTCCAACGTTGCCTGGGCCGCGACCCACCAAACAAAAACTTCGAAATTCGGGACTCACCTCTTGGCTGTCATGGAGAAAAAAGGGGCATAACTAACTATATAAAATAAGGACTGTTCAAATAAGAAAAAAATATAGTTACAATCGATAATACTGAATTAAATGTGAGTGCTTTTTCAATTCGAAGGATGGCATTTAGCATCTACTTCCATTTTATTTACTTTTAATCGCATTGAGTTTGATACGTTAATTTTTTCTGGTATTTAGTTTTTATTTATTCACATGGTTTGGGAAATGCTGCTCTGCACGGCACACTATTAGCGAATGAGAGCTAGACAACAAAAGTGATACATGAAAGTGTAACATGGTCAAAATATTACACTTTTCCACTTTTCAGGGTGCATATTTCAGTCTAGTTCTTCTTCGCTAAGTGTAATAAGCGAAAGGAACTTCGTACCAACTGGGTGTCCCACGACACCCCTCGATTGTATTTAAGCACTAAATGGTAGAACTGCAACAACAAAATAAACTTTAAAAGCTCCACCAATCTTACGATCCTCCAATAAATACTTTAAAATGCTTATCACTATCGATACATATTATAAAACTAAGTCTCGCCGCGTCTGTCTGTCTGAACGCGATAAACTCAAAAACTAACGACCGATTTTTCAAACGGTTTTCACCAATGGACGGAGTGATTCATGAGGAAGGTTTCATAGTATAATTAATTAAGGTTTTGTGTAAATTGGCTGAAATATGACGATAATCGTTGAAGATGTCGGAAAAAATTATGCCGATTGGGAGCTACGTTTCCGTGGGATAATTTCCGCGAAATGAGCCGCGGGCAATAGCTAGTACAATATACAAGTATAACATAACACACTAGGTACTGAATTAAATGACTAATTAACTAACTATACAAATAAATACAAAAAAAGGACACCATGATAATGAAGGATATTACCCCACCGCCGTATCTCTAAGGTGACGTCGTGCTGGGACTAGCGCGCTCCCAACTCTGGGTCTATGCCGGTAGAGTTTACTTTGTCGGAACTGATCTGGGATGAGGAGCCAGACCAAGAGAGATACAGAAACCCGCAGGGCAGCAGCTGTTGGGCAGTAGCGACCCCACGAACCCTATCACCGGGGAGAAGTGTTGTTCCTCACCTCTGGCTTGCCTTTATTGGCCGGCTGGAGTGAACACTGACGAGGAATAGAGCTCCCACCTCTTTCTTGCCTTTATTGGCCGGCTTGAGTGGAGATTCGCAAGACCAAATGTGCTCGGAGGAAGGAAGTATTCCAGTAAGATGCTGGTAGGGATCTTGACCGTACTTCCGGAATTGTCCTGATAGCCGTGGAATACCGCTATACTCCTTATAAGCACCTTAGGACATGTTGCCTCCTTTTCGCTACCACACTTTGTGCTAGTGGCCGTTTTCGGGGGCCCATTATTTAGTGTGCAAGTCACCCCCTGCCATTTTATCTGTGTATTTTATATAAGATATTGGTTAGGCAGGGGCCATAGTCTTTCCATAGTTCTAGATAACCAGTTCACTTAGCCACCCAAACGCATAATCCAATATCTTTGTTTCCATATCTTACAAGAGTCCTGCATCAACCGGGGGTTGTCCTTGGGTGCACTAGCATAGTGCGTACAGAGATAATCGTCGGTTGGTGCCTCGTTTCATTAAACACTTCTAAGGGGCCTCTGCGAGTTGGCTTCGGCCCCTCGTACGCCTTCCAAAGGTACCGAGAAATGTTTAAAAAAAAATTATTAAAAAAAGGATATTAAATACTTTAGTTTTACGATCATTAATATTCCCAATCAGCATCTTACCACATAAAGCTAACTACAAACTTATAGTTTCACAAACCCGTCAATGAAATACAAACTATAAATTCAACCAGCCCTTCTGAGTCCCAGCCAAAAAGCGAAACAAAAAAATATATAATAAAAATCGCAAAATGAATTTCGTTCGAATAGAGCCTTATCGGACGGCCACAGCCGGTCGCGGATCGGAATGAAAATATAACATAACTAAAGTCAACAAAGCACAAAATTAGTTTTTATCCGAAAATAGTAAGAAAAAACTGGTGGCCGCGAATGCGGGGAGGACAGAAAATTGGACTCGAGTTAAGGTTGTGCGATTTGATATTGTTATTGTTTTTTTTGTTGGGAAGTTATCAAATAACTTCTCCCGCTCTGGGTGGAGCGGGAGGGCGTGTCAGACTCTTACTGACTAAAACCCACCCTTGTCCCTTCAGTTGCCTGTACGTTGCCAGGGGCCACGGTATCCCTTTCGGACTTTCCCGCAAAACTCACAACCCCTCACACCTACTTCGCACGGTTTTTACGACTTGACATACCATCGAGATTTCTTTATTATATGTAAGTTTAATAGTAACGTAATAAACACAAACCTTTCGGAATAAATTCCCTAAATTATGGTGACAAACGTATCATAATCCGTTGCGTAGTTTAGAAGAACTACGCGCTCACAGGGACAGACACGAAAAGTGACTAAAATTTGGAATATGCATAGACATACTACTTCTGCTCGTAATAACCCATACGAAATCACTTCTGCTGGGCAAAGTATTAATCAAATCTAAATGGATTGGAGATCCTGATCGCAATGTAGATACTAACTCGTTGCGTCGTTCGTCTGGTTGCTCAAATATCAAATCGTTTATTGCAATCCATAATGTAAAATTACAGGTGGTAAATAAAATAAGTAATAATAAAAACAATTATGGACCCTGTCGGGCACAGCAAATTTTTAAATAAGTAGAGAGAGGAAGAGCGCTTTATTAATTTTCCTTATTATTAAGTTAGAATTACTTTATATCCTATTACCTATGTACTTATATTTCCAAGTGCAACTGCTCGGATTCGATTCCCAGGTCAGGCAAAGTTTTATTGGGTTTTTGCATCAGGAATTTCGCTATGATAGCCTGAAGTCTGGGTCCGTGCCTGCTTATAATAATAGGGGGCTACCTCTATGAGATGGTACTTATTAAGCATAACAGCTGTCCGTTCAAAATATTTCAACGGTGACAATCTAGTTTTTCACCAGAATATTTTATTTTTACAACTTTAGGGTCTTATTCCTTGACATTAAGTGGAGTTATACCGAAGATCCTCCGTCATCTCAATTTGACGTCGACATGAGAGCGCAGAGTGAGGAATAATAGTTTAAAAGATTTTATTCATTTTATTGCTAAACGACCAAACGATTTTTTGAGATTTGACTTTGAACTTTTTCGGTGCAGCCGTGAAGCACAGACTATTGTTGTTAAACATTATTTTAACTTTTTTTATTTTGTTATTTGTTTCATGAATTACTGTGTCCAAAAGAAGCGTTATATACTTTCTTTCTTTCTAAAATAAAATAACACTTGGTTTTAGCACTACTTCTTCGTTATTCATAAATTTATTCACATATTTATTTACTCGTTGTAGCCCTCATCCACCGCATTCCACCAGGCGGGATCGAGTTCAAAAGCTAAAAAAAGTGGCCCAGGGCGAGTCGAAATCGCACACGAAGGGTTCTGTACCACCTTACAATATTCATAACTACATAAAAAAATAAAATAAAACAAAACCCAATATCAGAAACGTATTTAAAAAAAATAAAACCCTCTATTTTTTTTGTTTTGTTTTATGGCCTTTGTAGTAAATACTGTGAAAATTTCAAGTATCTGCCTATTTCGGTTCAAAAGATACACGGACGGACAGCGGAGCGTCAGTAATAGATCACTTTTGTGTACGGAACCCTAAACAGGCACGTTATTTACTTAAATAATGCTCAGGGTTAAAAAAAAATGTATGCAATATCCCATAGGCTCAAGTCAAAACAAAGCAGAGCTGCACTGAAGATTCACAAAAAAAAAATAGGTATAAGAGAGGTATTATTATATTATCCGATGAAAATGTTCTACAAAGGAAAATACCAGAATTTGTGCTTAGTTTCAGAGTTCTAGAGATTGTTTGTTTGTAAAACTAATTTGTATACTGAATCATATTTAGGCCAAAGAAACATCAAGTTAATCTTATTATCCTATTACGATGCTAACTAAAGATTGTTAGTTACTTAATTGACGGAGCAGACTTCAGAACATCGTTTATGTTCAGACTATGAAGTAAAGTTAATTACAAATAAACACTAAACATGACTTTCAAAAGCACAAATTATTTTATTGGCAAATATTACCGTCTTCATAAAGTTCTACCAATAGCTGCAATAACTGGAAAATATCCGAATCAATGAGTCAATTGGAAACGTCTAGCATCCAAGAGAATAGATTAATTGGAAAGGCATTTTTTTTCTGAAAAACGATATCAATTAGTTGTCACTTGAAACTCTAATTGGTTATTGCCATGACGTGCACTTTTGTAGATTTAAAAATCGACTGAATTTATTAAATGTCCCGCTATTTTTATTCACTAAAAAAGTTTCCAACTTGATTTATTAAGCCGGGTCCTGACGTGTTTAATGTGTAATGTAGACACATAGAATACTCTTTATTGTACACCATAAAAATTACAGACATTTTAGACATTTTACATAGGGTGACACAATGGGCGGTCAAATCGCTTAAAGCGATCTTTTACAGACAACCAATGTAATGCATCGTGTAAGGTTACGTGAATGCTGCGTGTGTACGGCACTACGAGCAACATGTAATTCTCGGGCAGGCGCTCGAGCTGATCCATCGACTGTCGGTTTTTTGCGCGAACACAAAGGCTCTCGGAACTGTGCGGAACAACTCGAACACATACAGGATTCGCGTTGTGTTTGTAAGCCGTCCTCACTTTTCGCATTACATTACACACGTTTGGACCCGGCTTTACGGTTTTATCTAGCGCCTGACAATAACTAATATGCAACATGATCGAGTTAGCTAATGCCCCATAAATGTTTCTTAGAGTGTATATGCACTGCGTCAGATTCGAGCCAAGCAAACACGATTCGAAGTTATGTAGTCATCACACTGTTTGTATGGTCGCTATAGTGTTTCATCGTGGTTTCATCCGATTCGAGTTCAAGCTGTCATTGTGGATTTAGTTTCAAACGTTCTCAGTTTGAAAAGATTCCTGTAATACAGTGCAATAAAAGTTGAAACCCAACTTTATAACATCGTAAAGAAACATTGTGGAATGGAAGTATACCTACCTACATAGTGAAGACAAAGAAGCAAAAAAAAAACTAATAATTTTATTAGACAAGGAGGAGCTCGTGGCCAAGTAATAACAGCCGCACGAGTCGATCCATCAGGTTAAGCTACGCTTGCCAGGGTTGGTCCGTGAATGGGTCATCTTTACATACCGAGACTCCTCCGTGCCTTGGAAATCACGTCGGTTCCGGCTGTCATTCGTAGATCTTTGACAGTCGTTACGGGTCGTCAGAAGCCCAAAAATCTAACAAACAGTTAATCAAGGGGTATCGTATTACCCAGTTACTGGGTTGTGTTGGTCAGATAAGCAGTCGCTTCATGTAACATTCTGGTATTTAGGTGCATCCTGTTAGACTGGAGTTGGGAAAAGGTTAGGCAGATTGACTGACTCTTATAAGATAAAACAAGTTTGGAAGATCAAATGAACTTTTAGAGTAATTCTCTCTCATGTTTCTGCCGATAATAAATGATACTTTAATAAAAATAATAATAAAAATTATGTTTATTTATCTCCACAAATTACATTTTTATACATAATAAGTTGACAGTTATTTTGACAAAATTTTGTAATTTGTGGGAGATCTGAAGTCTAAACTAAGCCTAGGCCTGTATTTTAGAACTCCAGGTCCCCCATTATAGCACATAGTAAAGATTGTCAACGTGATACAATTGCGAGTTGTTGATGGTGTGTGTCTGAGTGCGTGTTTGATTGAGTGTGTGTGCGCGTGTGTGTGAGTATGTGTGAATGTATGTGTGCGTGTGCGTGTGGGTATGTGTGTGCGTATGTGTATGCCTACATTTATTTCTATAAATTGGTTGTAAAATTACCAGCCTATTATTGTCCCACTGCAGGGAAAGACCTCTTCTCATACAGAGAAGACATGAGTATTGATCACCATGCTTGCTCAAGACGGGTTGGGAAATTAAGACTTATGTCAACTACAAGTCCAGGTTTCCTCACGATGTTTTCCTTCACCGATGTACGTTATGTCTAAGATAAAATCGGTAAGTACATATAAATATAATAAGCCACATTGGCACTTGCCCGGATTTGAACCCACTGTTGGGTCAAATTGGTTGTAAAACTACCTTATTTTCACCCGTAAAATCGAAATATAATGTGCAGACGTTAGTCTACACTCTACCTTAGAATAAACATTGGATACAAACACAAACAAGCTGTGTACATCGATAGAAATAGTCAATTTAACCCGTCGTCTGCCGCTTCTAATTTCAGTCAACCCTCACAATTAGCATCGGGGCCTATTGGACCCGTGCTTTGGTAATGGGAGTCGGGATGTGTACTCATAAAGTCAACCCTAGCGTGCCATCAGTGAGTGGTGTGATAAGGGTGAGAAACATCAATAATATTATCTTTCAGGGGTTACAGTTTTGAATAAAATTAGGAATTTTATGTATTTGTTTCACATAGGACGCTTATTTATTTTATGTGAAAATGGGTCTGTTTGGTACTTCAGCACCTCACACCTACTTAATATTATATATATATATATAATTAACAATACGTGCGAGACTTTCTGTCGCATTAAGACGAAAGTGTTAAGGTAGCCCGCGAAATCCATTTACAGCGTGATTACTTTTCGTGAACAGCATAGTTAACGGTAAGAGGCCGTGCAAACTCTGGGTCTTGTTGCTGCAACAAGACGCAGAGCTGTCGTTTGCGTCTGCGACTAGTCGTTACTACGGACATCATGGAGGAAGCGATAATTTCCTTTGAGTATTCGACCCGCTTCGAAATCTGATAAAACATCGAACGTATCCGAGCCATTCCAAGTAAAATTGACTCTAAAGAAAAAGTACTGTCACAAACATTTACAAACAATAAATTTACAAGACATTCTTATACTCTATTGAATGCAGTTTTTTTTTAATGTACTGTTTAGTTTTTATGCTTTAAAAAAAATAATAACGGTGTCAATTAATAATCCAAACAAAAATTAAAAATAAGAAGCAAAACAGGCAATTTTAGCGTGTCACACCTCCTGTCGCTAACTTTAACTAACCGTTTTATTTGCTTTCAATAGTGCAAAACTACCAAAACAAGTTATTTTATTTTCATGGTGACGTTATTATGTTAGATGACCCATTTCATTTTACCCATCGGGCAACCGTGACACGGTAATCGGTGACGAAAAGCGTACGAAGTACGATAGTCAAATAAGAAGTCCACTATAGTCACAGTTATAACGTGATACTGGGAAGTTCTTCAAACATTCATTCATTTGCGAATTATACTTTATATATCTGCGTATGTAATGAAATAATGATTCCCTCTAAAAGAACAAAGAATATTGGTTTTGTCGTTATTGTTGTTAGTAAAGCGGGAAGTTCATCACGTCCGTTTAGTGTCCTGAAATATTAGGCATTTTAAAATTGTCCATTTTGTTCAGCTTAGTAACGGGTAAATTTTTCTCGGAATGGCTCTTCGCAATACAAACACACGAGCACCTTCCTCAGCGCTCACAGCAAGACTGACGCTGCATCGTACGTCTAGATGCTGCAACGAGAGCGTGCGACACCCCTAGCCTGTTGTTGCGACTCTGTAACTCAACGTCAAGTGTGCGGAGCCTTGAACAAAATGTATGAAAATTGTCGGCCGCAGACTGCTGTTGCGTCCATTCGTCGAGCTGTTGCAGTCACATGTCGTATAGTGTGCGAGGCAGCTTATTAAATGTATATTTTATTTTAGCTGTCCAGCAAATAAATTACCAGTAATATATTAGGCTATGACATCTAATGACTAATTCATCAACCATTCATGGTGATTACAGCAATATCTCTTTCGAATGTAGCCTAGAAGCATTTCAACGGTCACGCGAACTGTCATTTTCGAATTACCAATTGACAGCATTCGACATTGACGTGACTGGCATTTGGAGCTCATTATTAATCCTTCTGACCGACACTTCATTAATTTGTAGCTACATACAGCCAGGAATATACATGCCAATAACTTGCACAAAAGTAGATAGATACAGTTAAAACAGAAAAGTTATGCGCCTCGGTAATCTTCGTGTTTCCGAATTACTACGAACGTTGCACCACAAAGTAACCCCTTACAGTGGCAAAGCTTATAAGTCTTGATGTCGCGCTTTGTGGTAGTGCACCGATCATGGCGTGTTAGTATAAAGCTTTCTCTCTGTTGGGTTACCTACAGACTGTTCAAAATACCTTGTCCCTTTCCGTCATGTTGGCACTAATTGCTTGTCAAGCTTAGTTTCAATGGGCACGCCACTATTGCGGCGACAAGTCCCCTCTTTGAGGAGTGGCTAGAGAGGCGTCACGGCGTCCTCACCTTCCGCCTAACGCAGGTCCTCACCGGACACGGTTGTTTCGGGAGGTTTCTCTTTCATATCAGGCGGGAGGAAACGCCCGGGTGTCATCACTGCGTGGATCGCCCGGAGGACATGGTTGAGTATACGGTGGAGGTCTGTCCAGCTCGGATAGAGCATCGCCGTGTCCTCGTGGAGGTGATCGGCGGCGGGGATCTCTAGCGTCCGGCCCTGATCCAGGCCATGTTACGGAGCGAGAGGGCATGGGAGGCCGTCACCTCTTTCTGCGAAGCAGTAATGCTCGCGAAGGAGGAGGCAGAATGCGTGAGAACATTGATGATGTTTAACATTAATGATGTAACCGATATTTTGTAACAATTTTTTTATTTAAAAGAGTGTCCGTGGAGTTTCTTGCCCGTTCTTCTCCATAGGTACCTACTACGCTTTGGAATGGGCAACTAGCTTCATATTTCTGACTGACCGACTTCTTGACAATTCAAAAGTGCCTGTAAATGGTTTAATTGAAATAAATGCTTTGAGTTTGAGTTTTGAGTTTTGAGTTCTAATTTTTTACTCCTGGTAATACAAAATAAGTAAATAGTTCCATAGTTACAACGGCTCTCTATTAGATTTTGTCATCGCATGTTCTTGCCGAAGTGCATACTTTTTGTGGAAGTACCTGTACACAGACCGTTCACTATAACTTGTCCCTTGCCATCATGTTGGCACCATTGCTTGTCAAGCTTAGTTTCAATACTAACAGAGTTCAAATGGCGACTGACAGAACAGTACTACTAATCGCGTCACGGGTCAAGTTATAATGAACGCACTGTACAATAATATGCAAGCTGCATATTATTGTAACTTAATAACTGTTATCACTAATCAAAAGTTCTTTACATACTTTTATGCAATTCTGGTGTATTCATGATTTAACTCAACACAATGATTTTAAATCAATTTTACATACTCGGTTCAGTCCTTCCGTATCCATTATTATCTGAATCGACTGCGGCTAAGTAATTGGTATTGCGGTCAGTTAATATAATCGATGGATAGCATTTACAAGATGAAGTAATATTAATAATATCAACATTGTATGGTGGATAGGTAACTATTGTTGCTTTGTGGAGATGCATTCGAGCTGAAACGTAATCAAATCATATTATTATTATATGACCCTTTATTACGTATTTATGTTTGGATTGAAATACATTGTGTTTTTTCGATGAAATTGGGATCATTGATTAATGTTCAATGTAATGAATGACCAATGCTTGGTTTTAAAATATTCCTGACTTATTAATGATATGCGTTTCTTTTAAAAACACGTGTGTTAATAAAGGCCCTTTTCCTATTGGGATAGGAAGAAACTTTATAGTGACTTTTTCAGTTGTAAATGGCATAATAATTATTGGCCTAATGATGACTGAATAATCCTAAAGGCCCAGACTCCAATACGGTGGAGGTCTGCCCAGCTTGGGCAGAGCATCGCCGTGTCCTCGCGGAGGCGATCGGTGGCGGGGATCTCTCGCGTCCGGCCCTAGTCCAGGCCATGGTACGGAGCGAGAGGGCATGGGAGGCCGTCACCTCCTTCTGCGAAGCAGTAATGCTCGCGAAGGAGGAGGCAGAACGCGTGAGGGAGAGGCAAATTTCGCGCCCTCACGCCCATAGCCGCCGCAGGAGACGCCCTGGGCGTCGGGAATCGCAGGCCGATTCCCGGCCACCGTAGGCGCGGGCTTGCGGACGGTGAGCAATGGGTAGCTCGCCGTCCGATAAGGACCAGGCCCGGGTCGACGGCGCGTTGTGTTCCACGCGCGCCTCAAAGAGATGTCAGCAAGTGAAGGGGTCCGATAGGACCGATGCCTGCCGGGGTTGCGGGAAAGTCCGAAAGGGATACCGTGGCCCCTGGCAACCTACAGGCAACGGAAGGAACACGGGTGGGTTTTAGTCAGTAAGAGTCTGACACGTCCTCCCGCTCCACCCAGAGCGGGAGAAGTTATTTGATAATTTCCCACCCAAAAAAAAAAAAAAAAAAGGCCCAGACTCCACCGAAACGGAGACGAGAGGAGAGGAGATGTGTTTGAAACAACCAATAGAATTTCGTTATTCACACATCTCGTCTCCACTCAGCTTCAGTAGAAACCACTGAGCGGGGATGTATCAGTTCCGGGCTAGACAGCACACATCTTCGCTCCAGTCTGGCTAGTACGCATCTCCGCACAGCTTCGGTGGGTACCCCCTAGTTAAAAACATCCCTTCGCGTATCCGCTTCGAACATGTTTGCACATCTCCGCTTTTGTGGAGTCGTGGATACCCAAGCCTCTTTGAACTGAGAATAACTTTTTAGTTAAGGGTCACAGAATTTCAAATAGGCACAGCCTAAAGTGAGTAAACGAAGTCATTATCCTTTTGACATCCTCACAAGTTTGCATAATGTATAGACAATTTCTAGTCAATCGCCTATTCAGTTTCAAGCTTCTAACCACTAACCATGAATTAGTAGTAACTTTTTACTACAAGGGCGCAAGTAGTGACTTGCCTACAGCGCAACATTTTCTCCCACAAAAGAACCGCCTACCTGATTAAAAGGCAAGGCAATCCACTTATGCCCAATAACATCTTGGTATTCGGATTTTTACTACAAACCCAAAGGGTTATATGTTGGTTGAATGTCCGTATATATTTTTATAGGTGCACCATAAAAATATATTATTGTGGATTATTTGCATGCCCCTTGTTTGAAAAGCTTATGCTTATGCTTCGCCTTTAAGCACTCAACCAGCCTTAAGAGTGATGTTGTATATTTACTTTGATTGCAGTTAATGTGATTGTGGAGCTTTTCTGTATTGATGTAAAAGCATTAGCGTGGGATACGGTAAATTTTTCGGTATCTAAATGGTCGATTTGTGGAGCGCGTTACCTACATTTGAGGTGAGATTTTTTTAATCAAGTAATGGCGCTGAGATTTAATTAATGAATATTAGTGCTCTCCCGATTCTGTCAGAAGTTGGTTTTATTTTAATTTGGATAATGAATACTTGAAATTGCAATTAATACTAGGAATACTGACGTGGTATGGTCGATCGAAAATAGTCCCTCGGAATTGGATAAAAATATTTAGAAAAAATTGTGGTTGCATTTTCTATTAAACTGAACGCGATCAGCAAATCTAAACCACATTCAAGATCTGCCTATGGCCGTTTTCACATTGGACGATAACGATAACTACATGATATCGTCGGACTGGTAGTTTCATACAAATACAACTAATCGCTTTCACACTGTGTACTGGTGTAGTGAATGGTATCGTCGCCGACATTGATTGTCGTGCCGATATCGGTTGACGATATAATATAGACAGTGCACTTGTTCACTGTTGGCATTATACTCGAATACACTATTACTCTTTTGGAAACGCGCGGCGAAGCTTTTGCTGGCGCAACAGAACTATTCGAGGCTGCTGCGGCATACCGCATGACAATAAGCTGTTGGTTACATCGTGTCACATATATTGACGGCCGATATCGTTGTCGTTCAAGCTGACGATATATCGTCGCAGTATGAAAACCGCTATTGTGAATATTCCACTACAATGATGACAAATCTTGTACGCGGTTTAGACTTTAGACGTGCTGATCGCGCTCAGTTTCATTTGTGAAATTCGGCAAAGTCAAAGTCAAATCATTTATTTCAAGTAGGCCCGTATAAGGCACTTTTGAACGTCAAAAATTTACAAAAAAAAATTAATTAATTCTAGTTGCCCCTTCCAAAAGGTAGTTTTCGTATGGAGAAGAATGGGCAAGAAACTCCACCGTTACTCTTTTAAAATGTTTTACAATATTTTGTATAAGTACCTACATTAGTTATATAATTATATGTGAGGACGATGCACCTAGAATAAAATTATTATACCACAATAGGTAAAAAGAATTAAGAATTAAAAATGAAGCAACAACAGATAAACTAATTATGTGATAGATACATGGTGCTCACATATTTACACGGCTCACATATTTACACGGCCTAATTCTTTTAAGTTATTCAAATCACACATACCGAATAATTACAATCAGACTTTTTCACCATCATAATGGTGGACAAGTACGTCCAAGACTTCTATAATAACATTAATAACTTACAAAACTAAAGCCCAAAACACTTATTGCGTCCCCCAACTTGACCCTAAGCCAAAGTCATTTCAAAGTGAACTAATACAAAACTCACTATGAAATTACATAGGAAAATATGAGCTATTAAATACAGGCCCAACTTAAAATAACAACGGTTGAATTTAATAAGCCAAGCCGGTGGCGCCATCTGCTCGGGGTTACGCTAAATTCATAAAACGGTAAAGGGTGGGGTACTTCATATTATTAGAAAGGCTTAGATGTAAGTTTTGTTATTTACGTTAAGGTTGGTTTGTGTTTCTTGTAATTGAGAATTTTTCATCTATTTGAACGTATTTTCAGGGTTCCGTATCTCAAAAGGAAAAAGTGTACGTAACTGATCCTATAAGGGTTCCGCTTATAGGATCATTTCGTTGTCGGTCCGTTAGTCTGTCAAAACCCATTTTCTCAGGAACCCGTGGAGGTATCAAGTTGAAATTAATATCAAATAGAAAGAAAGAAAGATAAGAAAGAAAAATACGTAGATCTATGTTCCCTTGGAGCTCTAAAAAAATCAAGCTTCTAAAGTAATTCAATAAAAAAAACGGCCATTTATGTGACATATTTTGACACTCGCAAATAAATCAAAACCTACAGGGTACTTCCCGTTGACCTAGAATCATGAAATTGGCAGGAAGTAAGGTCTCACAGCACAAGTAAAGGTACAGGTCCGAAAATAGACAATTTGAATTTTTACAAAGTAAAAAAATTTTTTTTTGAGATTACATTACCAGTTATAGAATTGACCAATTGAACTACTACTACTACTTTGTTTTTGGGATAAATTCATCCCAACTACAGAACCCTTCATTGTGCGTGCTCCAACAGGCACTTGGCAGGTTTTTGGTAAACGATTTATAAATAAATATAGAGTATAAATGTATAGTATATAATATGAATATGATATAATTTATTATATATATATATATATGAATAAATGTACAGTAGGTACTGCTCGGGTGAAAATAATGAAAACGAATTTTCCCAGATATGACACCTAGCTAGATCGATTTTTGGCCCCCGTATATTGAAACTTTTGGATGGCTAATCTTTTTCTACTATGAGCTCGCTGATTTTTGCATAACTCAACAATAGCCAAGATAAAGATGATTTTTCAACGGGTTTAGGTGCCAGTGAAATTACAGGCACATAAGACATTTTGATGCGCACGTGGCCAGATCCAAATATATAAATGAGGGTCGGTTTCTGCCCAAAAAAAAATAAGACGTGACCTACAGAATATTACAGTTATTATGCCAATAATAACTGCAATATTCTTATTAGATTATCCATGGACCCAGTTTGGTTATTTTCTTAAAAAATGGGTAAACATTTTTATCATTGCATTCCCTTGAAGAAAACTGAGTAATACCTCAGTTATATGTAAGTTCAGGTGTGCGCACAATGATAAGAATCTAAAGAAGCTTTTCCACCGAGAGAAATTAAAATCAGTTGCCTGTCCAAACCTTTGAATTTCTTGACAACATCTCCAATATGAAAGAGCGAAATTTTTCAATGTTTAAAATTATGAATTCATCCAATCTCAGCTTATTATCTTGAGGAAAGCGAATCGAATGAAGAATGAATGAATGAACGAGTGAACACGAAGGATCGGGAACGTCGTAGAAACAATCGGTAGATGTGAGAGGAAATCGAATTTACTCAAAGAAATTGACGTACATAGCTCAATGCCATCGGCGCCATTTTGTTTCTCGACAACTCCATTTCGTAATGATTTATTATTAAAATAATGCTGCAGTGTTATGTTCATTTTAAAATTGTGAGACAAGATGACACAGTTATTGTAAAGGTTGAAAGATTTGCATCTATTCTGGTCTGCGAGTCTTTGGTTAAATTTTCACATGGATAAATATCTATGGCTCTGATTTTGATTACATAATCAGCCTATAATAATCCCAATGCTGGGACTCAGGTCTCTGAGAGAGAGAGTAGGCCGTAATCCACCACGCAGGCCCAGTGTGAGTTTGTAGATGTCTCATGTCTTCGAATTTTTGTTTCTAGGACATGCCGGTTTCCTCACGAGTTGAGCTCCTTAAGTTCTGGGTTGAGCTCCACGATTACTGACAAATGCTTGCACTGACAGGACAGGTCCACTCAAATCTGTGTGGTTCTTTTCTCAAAAGACCATTTCAGACACTAATCTACATGGTCCCCATATGGCCTGACCAAGATTATGTCTGGACTTTAAAAGAGACTATGACCTCTGAGTTTGTTTCGGCCTTTCTTCTCAGAGTAGTCAGATAGGAAACGCCGAACTCATCTAGCTAATTTTTAATTACTTATTTTTTTAAGATGACGTGTAAAAGTGATTCCAATATCCTATTTACAGAATAAACAATTTCATTTCATTTCATTTCACGATGTTTTCCTTCACCGTGCACCGTTTTGTGAGCAGTGGTGATGAAATAAATTTACCCAAATCAAAGCACCTGTCAGGGTTAGAAAATACGAGCTTCAACTTGTAAGTCGTGGCCGTTACTAATGGGCCACCACTGCTGATTTTGATTGCTGTTTAAATATTGAGAAACACTTGAAAAACATCACTAAAAACTTCCACTGAAATTCAACAATGGATACACGTACTTTTCACCAATTTCAAATACCTAGGTAGACTGTACTTACGACCTAGGTAGATGACATACTGACGTCCCCCTATATGACATAATAATTCGGGTAAGTAAATTTTTTTTACAGAAAAATTATTATGATTCGAAATCTTAATAAAGTGTGTACTTAGAAATAAAATATATGTGTGTGTGAAAAGTGTGTACTTAGAAATAAAATATATATAACTGTATATAATTATGCGTAGCTTATATTATAGTAATGGTATAAAGTTACAATCGTTATTTCACGAATCGCTTTTGAAATGTTACGTAGGTGTAAGCGTTTATGTTCGTGACTGTAGTATTAAAAGTGTACGTTCGTGGGTACGAAACCTAAGAAAATCCAATAAATCTCAATGTGCCAAAATTATGTTTCTAAACGCGGACCATCTTACTTTAAACCCTCAGCTATTTCTTACCTTATTGTATCTTGTAAGTATGTCAAGAAATTATAAACCTTTTGAACAAATTGCAGTCGAGTGGCTGCGCGAGCACGAGCCAATATTTGGCTCTTATAAGAATGCTTACCCCTGACCAGGCACTTCAAAGTATATTTCGGTCAAGATGTTAAGATTTTCAGCTTTGTAAACACGATTACAGTTGGTCGATTTTTTAACCTATCAAAAGGTATGATGTAGTAATAAAGAAAATTATAGTAGGTAAGTACCAACCTATTATTGTCCCACTACAGGACAACCAACGGTACCAACCTTTTTTTTTTACTTTTCCCGCTCTGGGCGGAGCGGGATGGCGTGTCAGACTCTTACTGACTAAAACTAGTTTTTTAAGTAATTTTGTTTATACTAACCCTATGGACTCCTGTCTGAAATAAATTATTTGAATTTGAATTTGAATTTGAAAACCCACCCGTGTTCCTTCCAGTTCCAGTTGCCTGTACGTTGCCAGGGGCCATGGTATCCCTTTCGGACTTTCCCGCAACCCCGGCAGAAAACGGTTACAACGTCAAATTTAGTATTTTAATTGCAATTCTAGTTCATAACGATATTTCATATTTCCATACAGTAATATTGCCAAATTAATCAAAACAGCGAAATATTTGACAGCCATTTGCGACTTTGCCAACTTTTAAAATGAACGCTCCTAATGCTTAGGTATTTGTCGGAGGCATAAACAAAAAATATCCGAATGCTATTTCGTAATCAAAAGGCCGGAAATGAAAAATACCGTAAATACCGTAATATACCGTATAATATGCCTTTTATGTGAAACGAAGTGCCTAATTGAAATAAATTATTTGACTTTGACTTTGACTTTACTATTGAATTCGACGATTGCAGACAATAATAACCTATTTTTTTTTTGTCAATGTCTAGCAACCAATTCTTCTCCACTTTTATGGATGGTGGACTGGTGGAGTTTCTTATCCATTCTTCTCCATGCGAAAACTACCTTTTGGAAGGCTTTCAATTTTTTTGTAAATTTTGACGTTCAAAAGTGCCTTATAAGGAAGGGCCTATTTGAAATAAATGATTTGACTTTGGATGCAGCTGAGTACCAGTATTTTACATAAAGCGACTGCCTATCTGACCTCCACAACCCAGTTACTGTGTAACACGATACCTCGTAAGCAGTAGTTATATATTAGAATTAAAAAAATCTTAAGATTTAACAAAAAAAAATTAAAACCGTGCTAGACGAGAAGTACTTTTCGTACTGATTATTTTACACTAAGACCCTCTGCTTTTCCAATTCGACTTTAAAAACAGTCTTCGACTTAATCAGTTTCCGGAGCGGCTCTGCAAACTATTCTAACACACACATTTTTGACCTCCAGCTCCACTAGGTAGGGGGTAAACAAACTCGAAACGCCTGTTGAAGTGCCGACGATCGATCGATCTGTTCGAGAACCGTTTTTCGAATAAAATGTTGAATTTTTATGTGAGTCAGAGAGCTTTCTAGTTGTGTCAATGTTTGCCGATGAACGCAAAAGCATTTCCGTGTTTTTTTTTTTATCTTTTAACTTGTGTCCCAGTGATTATTAGTTTGTTTATTCGTTTTTGTTTTGGTGGTAAATAGTAGCAACGTCATATTGGTTACTGGCGGATTCCTCGGGATTCATAAGCAAATAGCAATATCGTCTCTTGACACAAATTGGAGATCGCAGTTTATTGTTTTTTATAGGACTCAGGAAAAAGCTCGTCATCCAATTGATTTAAACTCTTTGTCACTTTTTAAACATGACACGTTTTTTACCTCCAGCCCCAATGGGTACGGGAAAATAAACTCGAAACGCCTGTTGAAGTGCCGAAGATCGATCGATCCGTTCGGGAACCGTTTTTCGAATAAAATGTTGCATTTTTATGTGAGCCAGAGAGCTTTTTAGTTGTGTCAATGTTTGCCGATGCTCGCAAAAGCATTTCCGTGTTTTTATTTTAGCTTTTAACTTGTGACCTAGTGATGATTTGTTTTTTATAGCAGCCAGGGCATAGCAGACCTTCCCCGTAAAAGGTGGAAATGAAGTACTTAATTATATTAGTTACAATATTAGTACTTAATACTGAAGCAACAAGGATTAAATTGAAATCACTTCAAAACTTTGCCGCGCGGGATCTGAAGGTCCCATCTGCATTTTACGGCATAAAACATCTGGGAACCGCAGATCCTGTCTGCATATGACCGTAACACAAAAATAACACTTACCTAATGATAAGGAATTCCCATGCAAATAATTAGGAAAACTTGAACAGTGTTGCCTTTCTGCATGAACCCTGGGATAGTTTTATGCCCAGGACTCTTTGGATGCCTATTTGCAACTCGTACAGACTAATAATTTGCTCTGACAAACAATTAAACAGACAAAGATCGACCAACCAACTTAACTTGACGTTACATCATAATCTAAGAACAGGAATTATATAAATAAACTAACAATAGAACATCTTTCTGCTATGACATCTTGCCAAGCAATAAACATTCTTAATACATTTCACATAATTGCTACTCATGAAAATGACCTATTCTACCAACATTCGAATGCTAACACTGCTGTACGAACGCTCTTAAACGACAATTGGAGACAATAACATTTTACTAATGGTTGCTCTTTGAAACTCAGGTTCACCTAATTACGAGTCGCAGGCAAGATGCATGCATTTAAATCGGTTGCATTTACCCCTGTTTCCCTCTAAGATTGGGGAGAATGGGGAGCCATGTTCAATGTTAAAATTTTATGAGTTCAAAGATGAGATAGGGTAGGAGATGATTTTTTTAATCAAATGTTACGAGGTTTTCTAAGGAGATGCAATTTGTAATAAGTATGACATTCTTTTGGGTTTTTTGTAAAAGATATATATACCAAGATAACGTGCTTGAAGGGTATTATATTAAAAAAAAAGTGTATTAAATAAAATATATATACTTTTTTTAAATATTTTTAATTTTTTTGTTATTTTTTTTTATATTATATTTAATTTAATTTAATTATTGAACTTAACAAATAAAGAAAGTAAGTATTATACAAACTAAAATATAGCGTCGGGAAATTCATCCGCATCTCTGTCGACTGGTAGTGTACCCAAGAGACTGGCTTTTACCTTGGCCAGAGGCTAAGCATTGCCATACAATCTGGCAATGCGGCCAGTCTGAGAGTTTTTCGACGCTATATTTTAGTTTGTATAATACTTAGTTTATATATAAATTCATAAACAACTCTATTTAGTTCAGAAAAAAATATGGATACTTAACATTTCCTACTATACATAGATACTTAACAATCTTAGGCGCTAGAATTTTACAAATTCCCTGGACCTCACACTAGGGGTTCTCTGTTTCGTGGGGTTTTCAGTCAGTTCCCAAGTAAGTAATATTATTCCTAAGGTTTTTTAAATATTTTTTCTAGTGACGTAACCATAACTTGACGTCGTTATTATTGTATAGAATCAAGTTCTTCTAACTTAACTGGGGAGGTTGTTGCCCCACTTCTTCTTCCCAGCTAAAGCACTAGGAAGTTTTGAAGCGCGGGCGGTTCGGGGGACTGTCTTATATAATTTTGACTTTGAAAAGAGCTGATTCTGTCTAATAAGATTTTGAGTTAGTACACTTTAAATATGATTAGTTTAATCATAAATGAGTAGGAAAATTTTTAACTAACCTAATTACTACGTAATTCAGTAAGCAGACATAATTTATGGAACGCCAACCCGATACTTCTATTTGTTTTCTTATAATTTTGTCTGTCACTGACAAAATAAGTTTTACAAAATATATTAAGAAGATAATTCGTATTTGACGAAGATAAATGTTTTATACAGAATTTGTTATGTTTGCTACATATTAAGGTAGATATGTACTGTTAGCAAGTAAATCAAATTGAATAGGTAGGTACCTACTTTTACTAACCGACTTCTAAAAGGAGGAAGCTATCAATTCGGATGTTCATAATATATATTTTTAATTTATGTTCGGGCGTAACTCCGCGTTGTAGAGGCGTAGCTCCGCGAGCGTTGTATATAGACTACATAGGATTTGCAAAATTATTTTTTTGTTTGAAGGGGAAAACTTTTTACAAAAAAGAAAAGAAGAATTGACTTCCATAAAAACACTAAAAAGCGAAAGAATTCGGTGTCTTTGGTTTTATATTTTCGTTATTTGCCGCCGAATTCCGAAATTTAAGTTATTTTTCGCTTTGTAGAGTTTTTTTGGAAGTCGGCTGTTTTTTTTTTGTAATTTTTTTTTATAGAATTCTCGACAATTTACGAGTAGGTACTTATAATTCCCTAACATGGTCATTCTATTTGTTCATAAGCAATGTTGCCAATCGTCACAACTACCATAGTTGCCTTCATACCTAATAGTTTATGAGTAAAGCACTCACACCCACACTGTTTTGAACTCACTATCACAGCCAATATCTGAAGCTTCGTCACCATGACCTCGTGTTTCCACCAAACACTCAATTCCCGAATCATTTTAATTTGTCACAGAAAAGTGTAACTTTATCTGCCGACCCATCTCCAGGGACGATGCAACAGCCGAAACCGCGTGTACGTAAATACAAAACTCAAATATTTATAGAACTTAGCCGTAAGCCCGTATTTGTATGTGGCAAACGAAAATTCGCATAGCAACCAATGTGTCAGAATATGGAATATTTGTTCATAGCGCTACGAAGTTTGTATGGCAGAGCTCAATCTTATGAATAAAATAATGCTTGGGATGAACTGACAGTGAGAAACACGCTGTATGTCCTTTATCTTGTTTAGTAGTAAATACTCGAAGTATTACAGGTAGGTAACCTACCGATTGATCGACAGACGTTCTATAAGAGAAATGATTTTTTTTTATACCAAAAATTAAGTCACCGTTGGTAATATCATCTTTATCTAAACTAACAGTAACTGGTTGACACTTCCCGTGACCCAAGGGCTGGTGTTTATCTTGCCCAGAGGCTATGCATTGCCATACAACGTGGCAATGCGGCCAGTCTATTGGGTACATTACTAGTTGACAGCGATGAGGAGGAATTTTTTGACGACACTACTACACTAGCGCCACTTTTTAATATTATCTCGGGACTGAGAAGGAATTATGAATAACGGCTAATAAGGACCCGCGGTAAGTGTGTCTAGAATTTTCTAATACCTTTTAGAAAGTTTCATATTGAGACACGAAGCAACAAAGTTTGATCTAAAGAAAAGCGGCCACATTCCTCTCGATCGTATTCTTTTAGGTATTATAAATACCTTTTATAAAGTTTTTTATTGAAAATTAATTCTAGACACAGTTACCGAGGGTGCTTATTAGCCGTTATTCATAATTCCTTCACAGTCAGGAAATAATATTTTTTTAAAGAAGTGGCGCTAGTGTACCGTTGGTCGCCCTCTTAATAAACAAGGTTAACAACTAATATTATAAAGAGGTATAATTGGTTATTTTAATGTTTGTAAATCTCTGGAAGTAGGTATACTGATTCGTATAGCAAAAATATATCTGGTAGGAAGCTACACTATTACCGAGTATCAAAGTAAGTACATATTTATGTTAAAAAAAATAATTTCAGACAGATGAAGTCCTTTTTTTGTGTTGGAAATTATCAAATAACTTCTCCCGCTCTGGGGGGAGCAGGAGGGTGTGTCAGACTCTTACTAACTAAAACCCAGCCGTGTTCCTTCAGTTGCCTGTACGTTGCCAGGGGCCACGGTATCCCTTTCGCACTTTCCCGCAACCCCGGCAGAAATAGGTAGGTCCTTACATATATATTTTATACTCCAATTACCTACTTATGCAAATGCATTAGTTAATCTAACCATCGTTTAACTAAACATCGCGGTCAGATTTAAAACCACAAACGATTCTTCGGTACACCATAACATTATACGTAATACAGTACAATCCTGTGAAATAATATTGTAGTTTTGAAAATAAGCTGCAAATAAAAGCTCCTAAAAAATAAGTTAGCAATAAACGTCTTCCCAATTACCAACGTCTTTGATTTATTCAAACATCAACAAATCGTTAAAACAGCAAGAAAAACCGATTGTTAGAAATTCGTCTGACGCTGATTCGAATGACGAACCTACCGTGCAGGTACTAATTATATTTTTCTATCAATAAAGAATAATGCCCAAAGAAATCTAAGACAAAATCGATAAAAAGATCAGCATGAGATAAAAACATTGCCTGCAAATATAAATTATACTAAGGCCACAAAATGCAATTGCTCTCACTTTTTTATCAGGCGTTTGTACTTCACCCAATTACTTCCAAATGCGTTTAATATCGTCCATTCTCCATTTGCTCAGAAAAAACCATGTCCATTTATTTAATACGGATTAACAGAGCTCAGTACATTACAGAATGACCCATTAGGCTGTTGTGGTGTACAAAATTGGTGTACATTTGGCCACCACAATGTAGCAGCTAAATCGCCAAAGACTTAATTTTGTTATGGTTAGGCAAACTATATCTGGTCAGCTGTTTGTTACGCTTAATTTCGGCATTTGAATTTTTTATGTAATGCTGCGGATGTTATAAATTTTGGGGGTGCAATTATGAACGTGCTCATGCATGTTTTATTTTTATTTTCTAATTAATTTACTTGTTAGTGAGGTTTAGGTTCACGTTATTAATTTTAAAGCGAAATGTATTAATTTAAGAGTGAAAGGAACGTAAACCAAATTCAAATGTTTGTTTGTCATATAAGGCGTACCTACCTAAGCTTATTTGTACCATAATAATTGGTTTAGTTTCTAAGTGTACATTGAAATAAAAGGTCCTAAAAAGTATATTGTGCATTTTAGTGCGTACTTTGTTAGTTTCCAGATTTGTCATATTTATTTTGCGTGGTTAATTATCAAATAACTTCTCCCGCTCTGGGTGGAGCGTATAGTATCTACATACTACAGACACTACATCATATACTTACACTATACATTCATTAATATTATGTATTATACTCGTTTATTGATTTTGCATTATTATTTTGCGAATTCGTTCTAAAACGATTAGTTTTCTTTAATTTTCATATTTTTCAATGTTATGACACTTATGTCAAGCTATCATTATTTTTTTCTTCTAATTTTCTCTCTAGTTTTCTTACTGGCTTAGTCCATGAAGGTTACTTTTGATTTATATAATTTAAATTATTTTTATCAATATGTTTAGCTGAAATATGGTATTTTATAGGCAATTATAATTGTTTACTGTAAAATATTTGTATCCTAACTTACATTTTATAATAATAATTGAAACGCTCTCAGAATTCATCAAAGAGGTTTTTTGGTACGAATATGTCTGGCCCTTTTCGATCTCTGAATTTGAAATTAAATTCTGAAAGAACAAGAAAAAGATAATTTGAAAAATTAACGTCAGAGGGACTACGGACCCATTCGGCAGAGCTGATCTGGAAGCGCTCAAGGAAACATCTCCTCAAGAAAAGTCTTGCAAATTGGTCTATATACATTTCACCCTGAAATCATACTCTGTCTTCACGGGACTACGTTTCTTGCCAGGAGGACCTTCCACTACTAAGTCCTGACTGGTCTGTCTGAGAGACTGGGAAGCGGATCTTCAGGCCTCAGAGCTAACGAGGCCTGACGTCTTCTACATTGCCTGTGAATTTATCAAGATTTATCTGGGAAACGAATCTGGATGTTTCAGAACTGACAGGACGACTCGAACCTGAAAGCCGTAACATACTTCCTCTGTAAATATTTTCTTTTCTGAGAGCGCTAGGTAGGTTAGGTTATTTTTTTAATTATTTTTCTGTGTTTTACCTCAAATTATATATTTTTAACTTGTCTACTTTCCCTTTTATTTTAATAAGCAGTAGATTCGTTACAGTTTGGCGCCCTAACGTAAAATCAAAGCTAGCTCTATCCAATCCCTTTTTCAAAATTCTAAAACAAACTATCACTAGTACTATTTCCTTTTGGACTCTTATTTGACTTAGTCTCTTTTTTATAACTTGTATTTGGTTTCAGATACGTCTAATACTAACTTACTTTTCCTCTTCAGCTCTCCTCTTTCTTTACTCAACACATCCACATACTCAACAAACTTATTCTGCACCCCACACACTTGCACACCACAACGTTTACCCACTGGTAATCGTATCCATTCTTCGCCTGTGAGTGTTCTTAAAACCATTCGTGGTTACTTACAAGTTGGGGTTTGGATTACTCTACGACGTATTATAGGAGAATATCCTATAATCGTTACCACCCACACATAACTCTTTACTTATACCTCACTACCCTGCACCCCACACACTTGCACACCACAACGTTTACCCACTGGTAAACGTATCCATTCTTCGCTTGTGAGTGTTTTTAAAACCATTCGTGGTCACTTACAAGTTGGGGTTTGGCTTACTCTACGACGTATTATAGGAGAATATCCTATAATCGTTTATACAAACCTAAACATCTTTATAACACCTATTTCAAATACTTCACTACCCTACACATTTTTTTTTTATAGTTGCATGATTTAATCTGATCATATTGAGTCCTCTTTAACACTCACTCGCTCGAGTTTTCATTAACCCTCATTTACATCATTTTCCTCCTTTCACACATTTTTATCATCTTTGAATTAATTTTAAATAATGGATAGAATTATTTTCTTTGAGCTTTTAAACAAAGCTGAGCTAGAATATGAAATCAAAATAAGATTAGAGGAACCAAAAGATACAGTAATACAGCTTAAAAAACAAATTCTTCAACTCGCACCTCAAACTCCCTCTGAAGATATTTTAGACTCGATATTGGATGTTAAAACTGATTTGGACGAACTTACCAATTCACTAAATTATATCGAATCAAAAATACTATCGTTAGAACAGGGTAACCATAGATTCAACAAAAAAATTAAAACTTTTATTAATCATCTATTTCATCGACTAGAGAGGATCGATACTGATTCAGATCCCTCAGAGGTAAATCGTTTAACTCAAACTAAAGAGAGATTTTTCACCTTAGAATCAAAATTTATTTCTTTAACAACTGTTTCCAACGACATCAATCCTCAACCTATAGCAGTCAACCGTCCCTCTTCTACTCCTAATAGTCCCAATGAGACGATGTTTCATACTATACTCCCCGACATTCAGTCTCAACCTCTAAACTCTATTCCCAATAATTCCCTTAACGAATTAAAACGAATAAAATACGACGGAAACTCTTGTCCTCGTTCATTTATCCAGAAAATACAGGAATTTAGTATTTCTAGGAGTATTTCTTCAAACAAATTATTTGATCATGCGTTCGAATTACTTACCGATAACGCTTTACACTGGTACCGTTTTAAACGTGACTCTTTGTTATCATGGGACGAACTTTGCGAAGCTTTGATTACAGACTTTGGCGGTTTTGACTATGATCATAAATTATTAGAAGCCATTAATAGTCGAACTCAAGGAAAGGATGAATCTATTGTTATTTTTATTTCCATACTGTCTGGCATGTTTTCCAGACTTTCAGTAAAACTATCGGATACTAAAAAACTCCAAATCATTATTCGTAACATCCGTCCTTGTTACTCACCTTATATCGCAAATAATAATATTAACTCTATTTTTGCGCTTATTTCATGTTGTCAAAAATATGAAGAATTCCTAGACAAAGAGAAACGTTTCAGCGAACCTCAAACTACAAATAATCCTTTAACTGTTGAATTTAATTATAAACCTTCTAATCTAACGTCAAAACCCTCAACCTCTAACGCGTTTTCCTCTAGAACAAATTTTAATCGTTTTAACAATAAACCTCAAGTTAATACAATTAACAAAACTAATAATAATGCTTTTTGTGTACGCTGCCGCATTAATGGTCATACACTAACTAATTGCTCGCAACCTCGTACATTAATTGTTTGTTTCAAATGTGGTTTAAAAGATGTTAAATCTACTGATTGCCCTAATTGTAATAAAACTAAGAACTCAAAAAACTAAACAATGACTTGGGTAATAAAAACTTTAATCAATCAGACTGGCATGATTGGTTACAAACCATAAAAAATTTCTTTCATTATTATAAAATAACTTCAATTTATGATAATGAAAAAGATTTTAATCGTCCTTTTATTGATATTTCTATCAATAACAAAATATTTTCCGGCTTACTAGATAGCGGTAGTTCTATTACAATACTTGGTAATAACTCCCATCTAGATATTTTAAAATTAGGCTTCACGTTATCCAAGTCATCTTCAATGACGATTACTACTGCCAGTAATCATAAAAGTGAATCCGTTGGTTTAATTGACATTCCGATTAGATACAATAATCAAACTCATCTAATCCAAGCCTTCGTGTTTCCAAATATATCTCCTTCAATTATTTTAGGCGTCGACTTTTGGAAAAAGTTTAATCTTATTCCACATATTCTTTCTTCGGCTTTTAAAGCAATTAATAAATGTTCAGTGGTTACTGAAACTACTAAACAAGTACTCCCATATAATCATCTCTCTTTAGAGCAAAAAACTATCGCTGATGACTTGATTAAACGATTTAAAGCTATATCCTTCGAAAGTAGAGGAGTACTGGGCCGCACTCATCTTATTAGTCACCATATCGATACTGGTGATACACCTCCTATTAAACAACGTTGTTACCGTCTTTCTCCTGAAAAACAAAAAGCTCTCATTATAGAAGTTGATAAAATGTTAGAATTGGGTGTTATTGAAAAATGCGAAAGTCCTTGGCTTTCTCCGGTTATCATTACTCCTAAAAAGAATGGCGAATGGCGTTTCTGCGTTGATAGTCGTAAATTAAATTCAGTTACTCGTAGAGACGCTTACAGTCTTCCATTTGTTAATGAAATTTTAGATAATCTAAAAAACGCTAAATTTCTTTCTAGCATTGATATTGCCAAAGCATTTTGGGAGATTCCTTTGAAAGAACAAGCAGATAAAGATAAAACAGCTTTTTATGTTCCTGGTCGAGGCATGTATCGCTTTGTTATCATGCCCTTTGGTTTAACTAATGCTCCGGCTACTCAACAAAGACTTATGGACATGCTCTTTACTCCTGAGTTTGACAATAAAGTCTTTTGTTATTTAGATGATATAATAATCATTTCTGAATCATTTGAAGAGCATATCTCTTATCTAGTTAAAGTTCTTGAGAAATTAACGTTTGCTAATTTGACTATTAACTTCGATAAAAGTCAATTCTTTAAAAATGAACTAAAATACTTAGGATACATTGTGGATGAAAACGGTTTACGCTCAGATACGGCTAAAATTAAAGCAATACTCGAATTTCCTACTCCTACTACTCGTAAAGAAGTGAGAAAATTTATTGGGACTTGTAGCTGGTTTCGTCGTTTTATTCCTAACTTCAGCACAATTGCAAATCCACTTAATAAATTAACTTCTTCCGGTAAAAACGCCCCTAAATTCATTTGGGATAAAGATGCTACTCTAGCTTTTAATAAACTAAAAGAAGCTCTTGTTACTACTCCTATACTAGCTTGTCCTGACTATGATCTCCCTTTCTCTGTACATTGCGATGCTTCTAACTTTGGCATCGGTGGTATGTTAACACAACTAAAGGACGATAAAGAAGTAGTTATTGCTTATATGAGCAAATCTCTTAATAAAAACGAGCGTAATTACTCAACAACAGAAAGAGAAACTCTTGCGGTAATTTCAGCTTTAGAACATTGGCGTTGTTATATCGATAATGGGAAACAATTCACTGTTTATACAGATCACGCATCACTTAAATGGTTTCTAAATTTGTCCAATCCATCCGGCAGGCTCGCGCGGTGGGCTCTTAGGTTATCGTCTTTTAATTTTATTCTTAAACACAAAAGAGGTAAAGACAATTTAGTTCCTGATTTACTCTCTCGTAATTCTACATTTCCACTTGGCGTTAATCCTATCTCACTTAATCCTCAACCCGTATCTCCAGCTTTGGAACACTATAACAAACTAGTTTTAGAATGTCGTAACAATCCTGATCAATTTCCCAATTATACTATTCGCGATAGTAAATTATTCCGCTATACTCAATCTCCCTACGCGTTAACTGAAGATTTCTCGTGGAAAGAAGTTCCTCATCCTAATCTACGGGAAACCCTTATCAAAGATAACCATGGATCCCCAGATCAGCCTCATTTAGGAATTTTTAAAACTTATAAAAAATTATCACTTCTATATTACTGGCCAGCTATGTTTAAGGATATTGCTAAAATGATTTCTATCTGTGATAATTGCTTAACTTACAAACACGCAAATCACTCTCCTTTTGGCCTTATGGGTAAACCAAAAATTTGTTCTAGGCCCTTTCAAACAATTTCTTTGGATCTAATGGGTCCTCTACCTATGACTAGACGTAGAAATCAATTTATCTTAGTAGTTAACTGTTGTTTCACTAAATATTCCCTGATCTTTCCACTAAAACGAGCTACTAGTGCTAACATCATCTCTAACTTAGAAAATTTTGTTTTTCTAGTTCATGGAGTACCACAGACTATTATTATGGATAATGGTTCGCAATTCCAATCACATGAATTTCGTAACTTTCTGGACAGATATAACATACCATTCATATGTTTCTCTCCTAACTATTGCCCTCAAGTTAATCCCACTGAAAGATACAATCGTACTATAATCACAGCTTTGTCATCTTTGGTTGGTGAAGACCACAGATCTTGGGATACCCACCTTCCTAAAATCCAATACGCTATGAATAGTACAACTAATACTACAACTGGTTTCTCTCCTAACTTTTTGCTCTTTGGCCGTGAAACAGTTAATTCTGGCTCACTTTATACGCCAACTAATAATCTTGATGAAATCGTGTTTTTACCTAGGGACATCTATGCTACTAACATAGGTTTATTGTCTGCAATTTTCGATAAAGTCCAAATAGCCCTCCATATTGCTCATGCTCGTAACTCTTCTCGTTACAATGAAAGTCATTCCTTTAAAGAATATAACATAGGAGATACAGTCTGGCGAAAAAATTATGTAAATAGTCAGGCTGGGACTTATTTCAGCGCAAAATTAGCGCCAAAATATGTGAAGTCCACTGTGTTGCAGAAACTATCTCCATTAGTTTATATACTAGAGGATATTAATGGCAACCAAGCTAAATGGCATATTAAAGATTTTAAAATATAATGTATATAATTATGAAAATAATTTCATTCATCACATTACTCATGATTCATCTCCATCTTCTTTTCGTCTTCTAACTTTTGAGTTTTTTTTTTCTTCCTCTTATTAGACTCATCGGTTGTTAAACCATTAAGAAGATTATTTTAATCTCTCTTACTTTTTAGTTACTTTATGTGCTTTTAGGAATAGGTTACCTAACCTTTCTTATTGGTCACCATCAACTTCTGCAGTTGATTGGATCAATTCTTAAAGTTGATTTGGAGCGGCTAACAACTCCATAAAAATAAGCCCTTGTTATATATCAACTAAAATTGATTCGGAGCGGCTAACAACTCCTTATAAATAAGCCCTTGTTAAATATCAACTAAAGTTTATTTGGAGCGGCTAACAACTCCATAAAAATAAGCCCTTGTTAAACTAAAAAATCTTTTTATTTTTCATCTCATTAGTGGTTTTAGACGTGAGCGGATTACAACTCCAAAAAAAAGCCTACTGTTATTGATTTATCAGGTCGTGTAGTGATCATTGAATGTGAATCCTACCTGACCTAACTACGTAAGATGTCGGTGTGATTGAATGAAGTATGTACGTCTTGTGAATGCTGTAATACTTTAACCTTTACAAAATTTTTGTTCTAGACCAAAAATTTTAAATATAGTATCTACATACTACAGACACTACATCATATACTTACACTATACATTCATTAATATTATGTATTATACTCGTTTATTGATTTTGCATTATTATTTTGCGAATTCGTTCTAAAACGATTAGTTTTCTTTAATTTTCATGTTTTTCAATGTTATGACACTTATGTCAAGCTATCATTATTTTTTTCTTCTAATTTTCTCTCTAGTTTTCTTACTGGCTTAGTCCATGAAGGTTACTTTTGATTTATATAATTTAAATTATTTTTATCAATATGTTTAGCTGAAATATGGTATTTTATAGGCAATTATAATTGTTTACTGTAAAATATTTGTATCCTAACTTACATTTTATAATAATAATTGAAACGCTCTCAGAATTCATCAAAGAGGTTTTTTGGTACGAATATGTCTGGCCCTTTTCGATCTCTGAATTTGAAATTAAATTCTGAAAGAACAAGAAAAAGATAATTTGAAAAATTAACGTCAGAGGGACTACGGACCCATTCGGCAGAGCTGATCTGGAAGCGCTCAAGGAAACATCTCCTCAAGAAAAGTCTTGCAAATTGGTCTATATACATTTCACCCTGAAATCATACTCTGTCTTCACGGGACTACGTTTCTTGCCAGGAGGACCTTCCACTACTAAGTCCTGACTGGTCTGTCTGAGAGACTGGGAAGCGGATCTTCAGGCCTCAGAGCTAACGAGGCCTGACGTCTTCTACATTGCCTGTGAATTTATCAAGATTTATCTGGGAAACGAATCTGGATGTTTCAGAACTGACAGGACGACTCGAACCTGAAAGCCGTAACATACTTCCTCTGTAAATATTTTCTTTTCTGAGAGCGCTAGGTAGGTTAGGTTATTTTTTTAATTATTTTTCTGTGTTTTACCTCAAATTATATATTTTTAACTTGTCTACTTTCCCTTTTATTTTAATAAGCAGTAGATTCGTTACAAGCGGGAGGGCGCGTCAGACTCTAACTGACTAAAACCCACCCGTATTCCTTCCGTTGCCTGTACGTTGCCAGGCGCCACGGTATCCATTTCGGACTTTCCCGCAACCCCGGCAGGCATCGGTCCTATCGGATCCCTTCACTTGATCCCTGACATCTCTTTCAGGCGCGCGTGGAACACAACGCGCCGTCGACCCGGGTAACGCCCTTTAATTTTAATTTATTCTTATTATTTGTTGTAATAGCGGCCAGTGTGTTGTAATAGAGGCAAGTGTATTACGATAAGATACAGCTCTGTGACAGACGGACGGACAGACGGATAGTAATGACCCGTTGGCACCCTTAGGGTATAGAACCCTAAAAACAAGTATAATAGCCTATCTTGATAAATATGATAACTTATAAATTCAAATTCAAGAGTCATTTATTCAAACTAGGCTGAGAATCAACGTCAAAATTACATAAGACAGACTCCCAAAACGCCCACCCTTCACCACTTCCTAGTGGAAAAAGAAGTGGCGCAACAAACTCCTCAGCAGCACAGCTTTCTGTTCAGTTAGAAAAAATGATTCTATATAATAGTATGTAAAATAATTTACATTACGCAACACAAAACATAATTGACTTTAAAAAGGTATGTGCTAAAGTTACTTGACATTTTTAGCTACTACGTTTATTTCACATATAAATCTTATATACTATTTAAACTATTCGTATACAACTAACTAAGTATTATACAAACTAAAATATAGCGTCGAAAAATTCAATCGCTCACTGTCGACTGGTAGTGTACCCAAGAGGCTGGCCGCATTGCCACATTGTATGGCAATGCTTAGCCTCTGGCCAGTGTAAAAGCCAGCCCTTGGGTCACGGGAAGTGTTAACCAGCCGTTTGGAGATTTCATTGAACAAACCATGAGCAATCGCACCCCACGGTCCTAGTGTTTCAAACCCAAACGGCTCGAAGATATAGTTACTTATAAGGTTATTATAATTTCGCCGCTTGAGGTTTTCTGCAGCCGCAGCGGCAGCGCCAGCACAGCACGCTGAGCCAGGAAGATGGGATGGTGCAAGAGTATCGACTCACGTTGCGTCCCACAATAAAGGCGTACCCACCTTCCATGGAAATAAAGACATGCCGTCCGGCCTCTTGCCATCATCGCGTGCCAAGCCATTAGGTTCTAATACAGCTGGAACGCCGACGGTGACAAGAGCTCGTCGGATGATGTCATTCATGTTCGCGTGCCGCGCTAAGCGACCCACCCTTCGGCTGCAAGACAAGCCATGGTGTCCGAAGCTGTTGACAACTTCGCCACAGTGATAGCGATGAGGAGAACAACAAGGAGCTCCTAGTCGCAGGGAAGCAGCGATGCGGAAAGTAGTGTCGTCGAACAACGTTCCAAAGTTCGATGACGGTAGTGCATGAAGCCACAGGCCTGAATCTCACTTACCCACAGCCAACAGATGCGCAAGCTCATTGTTCTGTACTGAGTAGTACAGAGTGCAGAGTGGCTCATCCCACCGTCTCTGGGAAAATAGATTGTCGGGCGGATCTGAATTCGGGCAAGCTAGTCTCCAGGCATGCATAGCCTTGGTGAGGTACGGCATATCAAAATTAATCTGTGTGAAGGCTAGGATTTTCCTGATTAATTTCTCAGTACCGTGGACCGAGGATATGAAAGCCGGTAAACTTATAATGGAAATTTTACGGACGCCGAGGCCTTTAATATCGAAGTTTATGTATGCCAGATATCAATTTAAATTATAAATTAATAGCCATATGACAGCTAGCACACGCCAATATACCAACCAAAAACATCGAGAACTTATACTCAGGCAGAAATAAAAAATAAAGACTAAACGTAAACAAAATCTAAATAAAAGCCTCCAGGCATAAAGGGCGTGCCCGCTTACATATAGCTATATATAGCTGTAACTGGAAGTTATAATTGACAAACTAGGACCATCGAGGTAAAATAAATAAACAGTTAATTACTAATAAAAATAACAACTACCTAATGTACTTAATAATAATGAAAAAGTTAATGTAAAAGGTCTTAGCGGTACCGCCTACAACTTGATATTTCTCGCCTCTTTCCCTCGAGCTACAACGACTTTTTTGACAGGCGCTTTTAAGTTAGTCAATAAATGGATGTTACCAAGGTTTTCAATCTTACGTCCTTTATTATTTTATACTTTCCATTATGTTTAAGTAAATATTGAAAATGGAAAGCAAATCGTATTATCTATTACCGCCTTGTGAGGCCTTTATTTCAGTTTGTTACAATATATTCAGAGGCAAAATACGTGAAATACAAGATAGAAGTAAGCAATGATACTCGTATAGAAATTGACTTGTATTGTATGAATCTATTGCAGAATATTGAATTATTTATGGTCCCTACATTTTCTGAAGAAGTAAATATATTTTATTGAGGTACTGGTTTGTGAATTGAAGGACGAAAGTAACATTTGAGGTGGATATTTTCTAGTTTTTGTAAGGCCATTAGGACATTATGATTTTTTGTTTATACATTCTTGATGAGTCACCAGACTCATCAAGAATGTATAAACCATACGGCAGCGGCTTGATTTCAGAGCCTACTAGTTTTTTATTTGATTCAGGTTCTTATTTATTGCATCATAAATTACAATAAAATTATCGCTTTTTTATTTCTAATGTCATAAGATAATTTATGGATTTTTTTTCTTTATCAGTTTTGACATGCCTGGCGGCTCTAACAAAGTATGGAATCTTAAACTTATACACAGGTTCTATCAATCCTCAAAAAGTACTTCCACTAGATATTTCAGTTTCTTTAATTAAACCTTCTGACACCTTATATAAAATTTCCACCAACACTAAAATTAATTAACTAAACATGAAAAACTAAAAATTACTCTAAAAGGATCCATTTAATCTTGACTTCACCCGGCGAAATCTTAAAAGCATACAACCCAGCATCTAAGACAGAAAATGCAGACGTTACAAAAACCATTTGCAAATAAAGCAGACCTAAAGTCTACCCTTAATGAATGCCTAATTAAAACTTAGCTGGATATTACACTACGTAACTTGTTCATGACTGGACTGAAATACAAGTTTGAAGAAGTGTTGAAAAGGAGTTGTATATTTTGGTAGTGTTTTGTTTATTGTGTTTTCATGTTGAGAAATGCTGATTGCACTTTTCTAGAAAATCGTAGGCAATTAAAGAACCATGAAGGAATATGGTATACCTACATATGTCCTTTTTAGCAATTGGCAGGTTTAAATTAATGTTGCTGAAAGGAGGTAGTGTTTGTGATAAACTTAACTACAATTTTCAGATTGAAAACTGTACAAAGCTGTAATGTTGGTGATGAAAATACCTCTGACTGTTCTTTAGAATGATTAGTAGAAATAGACCAAAAACATAAGAACCTACGAATTTATTTTGGTGGGCTTAAATTAGAAGTAAATATTATTATAATTTTATGGGCTTAAGTCGGATTTCGGTGGCTAGTTCTGTGATGACAGAAGGTTTACATCAAATATTATAAATGAAATGGTCGAATTCTATTTTTTTTGTAATTCGGTCGTGAACAACAATAAAACAATAATGTAAATACAAGCTTTTTAGCCCGACATAATATTCAGTATCATATAAAAATCATCAGATGAAGGGATTTCGAAAGATTTGAAGAAGAAGGCTTAACGTTTTCCTGGTAGCTTAGTAATCTTTAAAGCGTTCTTTTATTATAACTCCCACACGTTCTAAGAAAGCGGGAAATAATTTCCATGTAAAAACGATATCTAAGGTCTTTCAGAATAATTAAACAGATGTTCCACGGAATAACAGTTGCTATTCATTTTGTTCCTTCATAAAATTCTGGACACGCGCTCTTATAACGACGTTGGGATTGGTTCAAGTTGCAAGAGATTAGAGCCTGATGGTCTTCTTGCAAATGCAATGCAAATAGCTTTCACTAACCTATTTCACCGGTGTAATCTAGGTGGTGTTATATTAAGAAAAAGGTATTTTTAGGAGTCCTGTATACGTATAGAGTATGTATATGTATAGACCGAATTTTGGCCATTGTGGCCAATCTCAGTGGAGACTAGCTTTAGGCGCGGGATGAGTCTTGCAGCAATATGATGGAAGTGAGAAGCTAGTCGCTCTGTCAACGAATAAAAATAAATGAGTGGTAATAACGTTACTGCAGAAAGAAGACATGCTAAAATTCAGTTTGGTCATGCCATTAGTCCCACCTTATTAAACTTCACACGAATGCATCATCAACAGTCACCAAATTCATGAAAGGCCCAAAATTACTTTGGTAATAATTTGGCCCTAATTGGTCATTTAAAGTCAAAGTCAAATCATTTATTTCAAATAGGCCCGTATAAGGCACTTTTGAACGTCAAAAATTTACAATAAAAATTAATTGATTCTAGTTGCCCCTTCCAAAAGGTAGTTTTCGTATGGAGAAGAATGGGCAAGAAACTCCACCGTTACTCTTTTAAAATGTTTTACAATATTTTGTATAAGTACATTAGTTATATAATTATATGTGAGGACGATGCACCTAGAATAAAATGATTATACCACAATAGGTAAAAAGAATTAAGAATTAAAAATGAAGCAACAACAGATAAACTAATTATGTGATAGATACATGGTGCTCACATATTTACAAACATTGTAAAAGTAGACGATCCTCCTAAGATTCCACAATTAATAAGTCAGTGTGCGAGGATGTGTGAAAGGATGATGAAAACATTATAAATAAATAATAAGAGCCGCACGAGTCAATCGAAGGCTAAGCTACGCTTGCCGCGGTCGGTTCGTGGATGGGTGACCATCCATTACATATATCGAGACCCCTTTGTGACTCGGAAAGTACGTTAAGCCATTGGTCCCGGCTGTCATTCGTAGATATTTGACAGTCGTTACGGGCAGACAGAAGCTCAAAAATCTGTCAATTAGTCATATCAAGAGATATCGTGTTACCGAGTTACAAGTTTGTAGAGGCAGATAGCCAGGTAGGCAGTCATTCCATGTAAGAAAGAAAAAAAAGAAAGAAAATACGTTTATTTGCTGTAAACATGACGCAAAAAAGGAACACAAAATTAAAAAAGAAACAAGTTTAGGGAAAATATGCGTCACATCCACGCAAAACGGCCATCACTCAGCATAATGCTGCGACCCTATGCAAGACAGAGCCCCAGCGCTGGTTTTCAGCGACAGCCGGCGTTGACGTTATGACGTCGACCGGTGCAGCATACCATGAAATATATTTAAGATAAAAAAAAATAAAAAAATACTACTGTACTGGTATACAGCTGCATCCGGTTAGACTGGAAGCCGAATCCAAGATAGTTGGAAAAAGGCTAGGCAGATTGATTTTAGACAAAGAAATATTAAAGAATCCGCTTCAACCACCACCATACACCACACACCCAAAACTTCGCATCTGGAATCCAGCAATTTGCACCTCCATATCATTAGTGATTTGGACACTAATCGTCAAGTGATGGCCATAGGCCAGTGGCCATCGATCCTCGTTATTTATTCACGTCAAATCAGGAGCCTAATGATATTTGCAGGAGGCACCTGGCAGTATATGTGTAGGCAGTAAGGGGATTAGCGATTAGATGATATTTACCGTTGAGCGTTTTATGAGTATTGTGGTTGTGCTCGTGGAGAAGTAAGGGTTTACCTAGTTTGCCTGGTTATAAAGTATCTTTAATAGTGCCATCCTCTTTTGGTGTAACAGCAGCTACGTCCAGAAAAAGACATGGTTCTATTAAAATTGTAATTTGTAGTCTATAATATAATAATATTGTGTCAGTACGTACAATGCAAAATTCTCTGGAAAAAGCGTTTGTGATAAATAGTCACTGCATTTAAAACTGACTCGGTGAATATCTTGTGAAATTGTCCACACATGGTAAATGGCAAATTATATACCCTTTTTCGGCCATTTATGTAAATCAAAGACTCGCAGAGTAATAGGGATGCCGACAATTTTTTTTTTTTCTGTCAATTTATATTGGACACGTATTTTTAATTTTTTTACGTAATTAAAAGATTACGGCAATACGTTAAAATGTAGCATGACGTGACCGGTAGCTTTTATACTGACTTGTAATGTAGCGAGCCCCCACTCGAACCCCTACTTTAATGCGGTTTTATCTAAACCATTTATTATTAATATGATTAAGCAAAAAATACGTCTCAAATATTTTTTTTATTATCTGACTGACGGGCTAAATAGTTTCTTTTTTTCCCCAGTCAACATCCTTATTGCGTAACACGTTTACAATGGCAATACCTATCATTTTGACAGTTCAACAACATTAATTGCAGAGCAGATAAATTTTTCAAATTTCCTTCAAAACCATTAGTCATTGGATTGTATTTGAAAGTGTTCAAACACAATTGCCGTCACTATTAGAGTGCTTTTTATATTTTGCGACATAAGCAAATTTTATTTCACACTTGTGTCATATTGGAGGAGTCTCTATCAACGATCAACTCGAGCAATTATTTTAGCAAATCCTATTTTCTAGCAACAGTTTGGAAAAGCGATAGCAGAAAAAATAATATAATTAGGCATATATATTACATTAATAGTTTGTAATAGGTATATGTGTATCTTTAGTATATGAGTTAGTACTTTAAAAATATTCCTCAATTTCTCGTAATTGCACCTACCACTGTTTCTCTCTGCATCACCCAAAGGTTGACTGGTAGAAAATGCCTATGGCATTAAGTCCGCCTCTGTACATTTCTGTGCTTGAAGTATTAAATAAATAAATAAATAAAAGATAAAATTATAATGGAAAAAAACAAAATAAGTGTTCTAAGCGAAGCCATGCACACAATGCACTTTCCGACGTTCACTTTTTTTTCTTAACCAATGAGAGTTCTAGATGTTTTTTTATTCTTTCAAGCTGTCATTATTTTCTTCCGATTGTTACTTTATTTTCGTTCAGTGATTCTTAAATAAACAAGATAAGGATTCGACAGGGCTATCATGTTTCCTAGCCGTGGCAGTCAAATTACAATTTAAATGTTTTGCTTTATTGGAGAGATAAAAAAAAATGTTTTTTCTTAAAAAGGTCATAATCAAGTAAAATAAAAAAGTCTGTAGTTAAACCAAAATTTAGCCAATATTCTTTTGGCGAAGCTATTAAGGTGCATTTATTCTTTTGGTAGTTAGTGAAAATAAGTATCTCTGCAATCCTCCTATTAATCTAATATTAGCCATTGGTTTCCAGAAGTAACAGAATTAGGTTTGTGCTTGTTTTGTTTTAAATCCCTAATTACCATTTTCAATATGTCCCTTAGGGTCACCATCCCACCTCATAGAATAACACTTATAATTATAACCCAGACCATAAAGCTGCCTACAGATCTCCACAAAAATTTACATACACCCAAAATAAATCTACAGAGACTACCCAAAAAACTTTTAACTACTTTCAAATACCCGATGTGAACGGCCCATTATACCAGCAACCCTTATGAAACAAGGAAGTCAAAATATAAACAACATTGACTTATTAATGAACGTTAAGGAAACAGAATAAAGTAATTGTTATTCAAACGCAAATCCCTTAAAAGCTTCTTACTTAAATACTTATTGTCGATAAACATTTTAAGTCGGAACAAATAAACAAAAATTTCGTTTTGTTTAGGATCGGGTTTTGTTGTTGGAAACTTAATAGGTGGTCGTGTTTGCTAATCTTATAATATTGGGGAAATATAATAGAGAAAAACTGACTGAAGAAAATTTTAACAGATTACAAATGTCGTAGATAAATAAAATATATTATTGATAAGACAATGTGTCAACAATCGCATTTTACCTATTCTTGATGAATATACTTGTTTAAGTTTTTTCTTTGTTTCCTCCCGCTACTTTCTAGTTAACCTAGCTTTATCAATGTCGTGAAACTCTGTTATTGGCTTAAGTGATAATTGTCATCATCTCACTATCAGTGAGCAGTGCATGCAGGCTGTATGATGCTGTAACCTTAACTGTGACGCCACTGCCTGTTCAACTGCATTGAGCTGTTCATTGATAGTGGGGTGAACTTTCATAACTCATGTTAATTTAAAATTAGCTGTTGAGTTTCCAAATAATTATATTTTTTTTTATTGACAAGACGCCTCAATTTCATATTTCCAAGATAATATTTACATATCTAAAATTTATTTTTGTTACACGTCCGTGCTTGTTCACAGAAATTGATATGTGTACCAAATTTCAAGTTAATCTGTCCATTAGATTCGGAGAAAATTGGCTGTGATAGACGGACAGACAGACACACGAGTGATCCTATAAGGGTTCGGCTTTTTCCTTTTGAGGTACGGAACCCTAAAAATCAAGAACTATGTAGAATTTATATCTAAAAACAAATAACACTGGTCTAAAATATACTATCACATTTTACAACACATGGAAACCCAGTTATTAAAACTGTATACCACGTTGCGTTCTAGTGTAAATTTAAGTTCGCCAGTTCATCCCAAGTTCTTATTAAAACATGATACTCCAATCAAAAACTGTGGAAGTTTAAATCGCTTCGAACTTCAGGTACACGCTTTAACTATTTTAGTGCCTACATAGTGCTTTTATAATAGTGTTGTAACAAGTTCTCGGGCGAATATTCGAGAATATTTGCATGCTTTTGTATGTAATGGTGCTATGTGAAAGATGATTTTCGTAGTGTAGTGATGCAGGCTTCTTTTATGTGTTTTGTGTTTATTGGGACTATTTATACCAGGTGTTTTTTTATATCCCATAACTTTAGGGTATGAATGAGACCATATTATCAAAGAATCAACTGGCGTTTTGCGTGGTGACGATGTGACGTATATTTTCCCCAGATTGTTATTATCGTGTTTTGTTCTTTCCGTGCGTCATGTACACCACAAATAAATGTATTTTCTTTCTCTCTTTTTCACATTTTTCTGTCCAAATATTTCGTCATAGTCAAAATTATTTATGTAAAAAACCCTTCTTTTGCGTTGAAAATTATCAAATAACTTTTCCCGCTCTGGGCGGAGCGAAAGGGCGTGTCAGACTCCTACTGACTAAAACCCACCCGTATTCTTTCAGTTGCCTGTACGTTGCCCGGCGCCACGGTATCCCTTTCGGACTTTTCCGCGACCCCGGAAGCCATATGTAAAAAAAAACACGATGATATATAAAAAATAAAAAAAACATGTAATTCAGACTATTTTTGGTCATAAAAGAAAATAAATGTGTCGCCGGACATACGCCTCCTCCAAGCACCGCCACTTCGACCGATTCTGTGCTTCTCACATCAAGCGGATTCCTGCGGCCTTCACAAGATCATCGGTCCAGCTTGTGGGAGGTCTTCAGTGGACGTCTTTCGGCTGAAATGATGATCCGAAAATCCGAAATGTGAAAATGTGTTCTCTACGTCACTACTGATCTGCCTAAGTGCACATGTAGTCATAACTATGAATATTATCTTCTGAAAGTTAACATGGTTTATGTGCTGATCGCGTTCAGTTTTTATTGGTGAAGTTCGTCCTTTGTAAGGAAAAATGAAAAACTGATAATGAAAATATACCTAGTTTAGTCAGAAATAGAACACTAACATTTTTTTTTATACCACACTGTGTTATTGGTACTCAGAGACGGCGTTGTAGCTCAAAATTAAACAATGCAAAGTTTTAATTTCATTTTCAGAATCATGATGTTGTGATCTACATCGGCACATGCGAACTACACATCAAACTGACGTCACGCGAAATCCTGCATAGCGCAAGCAGAGTTTACCGCACGATCAGCATATTTAACTTCCCGACATCAATCGTCGGGCAGTTGCCCACCAGACACATCACCTGTGAGGTCGGAGGATCCTTCCTTTTCCATTCAAACATTATATTCAGTTCCTCATACCTTTATAATGCGATATAAGACCAAAACCTTTTACTAGTTCATTAGTGAATCGTAGACAAAATATGAACAGATCAAAGTATGATTTCTGGATTCTGGCTAGGAGCTTAAGTTCATAATAATAGAGTTTGGTATGAGCTGAACGTAAATTGATTAACCATTCACCAAGGAGTACATAGCAAGATTAGTTAGGCAATCTAATTCTCCTGGGCGGTTGCCCAGCTTGTGCCGGATGTTCTAAAGTAGGTAGGATATATTATCGATACTCGTAAAAGTATCAATGGAAAGTCTAAGTATGCTCTTATCTACTCTATCGGTCTGTATTTTTCCCACTGCAAAGCAATTAATGCCTCTTTTCGTTTGGACAAGAAACTAGAATTTATCACCACGGTTGGCGATTTCAGACCATTTTACTTCTAAAATTCCTTACGATGCTTACCACCACGACCGATCAAACCTAGCTAATATAACATTAGCGAAAGTGAGGTTGTTTGTTTAGAACGTTTTCACGCTAAAACGGCTGAACGGATTTGGATGAAATTCAGCACACGGGTAGACCATGACCTGGGTTAGGACATAGAATACTTTTTATCTCGATATTTCTACGGGATCAAGACTTATGAGTGTAAAACAGCAGGGCGCAGCTAGTGATGTATAAATGATTAACTTCGAAGGCAGATATTATGAAATTGAAATACTTACTCATTAGGTACTTAATTGCCTACTTTATTATGAAGTCTGATGCCTTATTATGGATTGAACTTAACGGTTTACCAAATCTCACTCAGGTAACCCGAAACAATTCGAAAACAAACCAATCGCTCACACCTCGAACGCTTTTCAATTTATTAGTGATTTTTGGGAAATAGTTCTCCAAGGCTGAACCTACAACCTCATGCTCCAGAACCACACCACTTAAACACCAAGCCATCATTACGTAATTACAACAATAATTGATACAACATTTCAAGTCCTCCAAGTGCTACACAACGTAAACTAGAAGCCAATTTAGTTATCAAGCATATACACATAATATCACATAGTTTTAGCTTTGACGTTGTATGTGACGGGCTTAATTAAGCGCTGTAGTAGTGACACCTATGTGGAGTATTATGTAAATATGTATTATATACCGTAATGTATATTGTATATGACATGCTATTGTGTTCAATTTATAGCATACTGGCTGAGGAAACGGTGAATTATTGTGTGGAAGCTTGATTTGCAAGTAACAATATTGTGATTACGTCAATGAAATGGTTTGAGCATTGAGAAGCCATGAAATAGTTATATACTGAGCATTCATAGGCCTATGATGGATTTCAAACAATTAATCCTGTTAATTAAAATGTATGCCGACCGTAACTCTTGTTTTGTCAAAACTCCGTACTACGTTGAGTATGTCATACTCACGGGAATGTCTCGCTGATGGCGGCGCATGTAAGCAAGTAAGTAAATTTTATTTGTTTAAACATGGCGTACATGATACATTGCATGCAGGATACAGAAAAGTTCTAACATGTTCAGCCACATATTGTGGAGTACAAATTGGTAGGAAGAGATGGTGCATAAACCGTGATAATATTCATCAAAATTACATTTCTTCATTACTAATTAAAGATTAGGTATAATTACAATTCAATAAGCATATTTTTTAGATCGATCATTCAGTTGAATGGTGCTGATCCATGCGTCATGTTCGTGAATGGGCGCCGTTTGTTGGAACTGGTCATAGTCTTAGATGCCATGGCTTAATTTAATTACTACTTTAGCTATACTGTAGCTACTTCATCATGATAAGCTTATAGCAGTCCTCTGCTGGATATAGGCCTCTTCAATTGCACGCTGTTCTGCTAAATTCTCGGTAACTTACATTCAGCTGCTACCAGCCACCCTGCGAAGATCGTCTTTTTTTTTGAATCGCACTTGGAACACAACGCGCCCTCGACCCGGGGCTGGTCCTTATCGGACGGTGAGCTACCCATTGCTCACCATCCGCAAGCCCGCGCCTACGGTGGCCGGGAATCAGCCTGCGATTCCCGACGCCTAGAGCGTCTCCTGCGACGACTAGGGGCGTGAGGGCGCGAAATTTGAGCCTGAGGGCGTCCTTACCTTACGTTTGCCGATTCGCGGTCTCGAACACGTCTACCCCACCGGTTATCGTTTCTACTGCTAATATGGCAGACCTATTGCCACTTCAGCTTGCTAACTCTGTGTTATATGTCGACAACTTTGGTTCTCTAGCGGATCACCTTCCACTTGCAACCATTTTATTAAGTATCTACATTAAGTAGGTTCACCAAAATGCAATATCAGCATTTCCAACAGCCTAGATGACTGCCGAATCTTACTATCACAATTAACTATTTAATTCAGGCCAAGCTGACTCTAGAGAAAGTGAAACCTAAAATCATTCAGTTATTTTCATCTTACATAAACTTTACTGACGAAATGTCGGTGTACTGTAGGTACACCTCTGCTGAACCCTGTGGGGAAAACAGGCGTAATGTTATGTTATGTTACGTGTAAATATTCTAGTAATAAATATTCATTACTATTACTTTCACCTTTTTAACATTATTATTATCAAACGTTGATAGCTCTATTTTCTGAAAGTATAACCAGAATAAACTTATTATAATACCCCAAAAATTACAGCATTAAAATTACACAACTCCTCATTTTAACTTACGTTAAAATAACTTCTGAAATTACGACATCAATTTCCTAATTGCCTTGTGAAGACCACTTAGATTTTATAGCGGTATTTCATATTAAAATGGCCTAATATAATGATAATAACTTTGGAAATAAAGTCGTTATTTCCGTGACTTATGTACCAAGGTTGCTTGTGATAAAAGATGATGATTTCCACACAAATGATAATTGTGATAGGCACTGATGAGAGTATTACTAGAGTGGACGTTGAGGTTTTCGCTCTAGAAGGGACATCGTTAGTGTGTACACTGTACATTGATCTTTAATTCCGACTATATCGCTCTGCTATATCCCACTGGATGCGAGAAGCAGAGAACCGATCGAAGTGGCAGTGCTTGGGGGAGGCCTATGTCCAGCAGTGGACGTCTTTCGGCTGAAATGAAAATGTGGATAAGCCTTCTGTTTTGTTTATTACACAAGCCCGAAAAGTCTTAAATTACGGACTTATTTTGGAATATCAACTTTCCCTTTAATTAAATAATTGGTATCGGAATCGGACGTCAGATTGTAGTCACTCATCATGTAAACTCGGAACTTTCACCTGTAACATTCAGACTACCAACCCAGGGAAATAGCTATGAAAGCGCTTGTAAGAAGTTCTCTTCTTGTTCTCACACACTCTCTACATCTACATTTCTTTCTCATTTCTCCTATCGCAGGTCTGCTGGAAGAAATTTATTAAGAAATAAGCAGTACCTTTGTACTCATAATTATGATTATGTCTTATCTGTATCTATTTTTCTGTGTGTAAATAATAAAATAAATAAATAAAATAAATTTGTATATTTTCATCGTGTTTCATTATTACATCCTCATAATTTCTTCTTCTTCATCAGCTCTTCATAATCAACAACTATAGGTAATATACCTAGAATAAAACAATTGTTATATTACATTAACATTGCACCTTTTAATTTATATATTTCTACGTAGTCCGTGTTCATGTTTTATACCTACTTATCCTAGTTATACAGGGATACCTATTATTAGCCATACGATACTGTAACACACATATTCTGTAACATACTATATGTATCGCTGTTGGTTGCCTAAATAAAGAAAAAAAAATAAAAAAAACATAATATCCCTTAGTCGCATTTCAGAACGCCCAAGAACAAGAGGAAGTAGAGAGAACCTTTTTTTTTTTTTTTGGGTGTGAAATCATCAAATAACATCTCTTTGAGGCGCGCGTGGAACACAACGCGCCGTCGAACCGGGCCTGTTTCTTATCGGACGGCGAGCTACCCATTGCTCACCGTCCGCAAGCCCGCGCCTACGGTGGCCGGGAATCGGCCTGTGATTCCCGACGCCCAGGGCGTTTCCTGCGGCGGCTAGGGGCGTGAGGGCGCGAAATTTGCCTCTCCCTCACGCGTTCTGCCTCCTCCTTCGCAAGCATTACTACTTCGCAGAAGGACGGCCTCCCATGCCCTCTCGCTCCGTATCATGGCCTGGACCAGGGCCGGACGCGAGAGATCCCCGCCGCCGATCGCCTCCACGAGGACACGGCGATGCTCTGCCCAAGCCGGACAAACCTCCACCGTATGCTCAACCGTGTCCTCCAGGCGATCCAGGCAGTGATGACACCCGGGCGTTTCCTCCCGCCTGATACGAAACAGGAACCTCCCGAAACAACCGTGCCCAGTAAGTAAAGAGAACCTTACAGCCGAAAACATACTCACAGATATAAAAAACAATACTGAAGCCACTTCCATTGAACCGTTCAAACAATTTATCGTCACAGTAATGTGCTGAATAAAGAAATCTAAGGAAATAATAATTCTGGGGAGCCATCCCGAACAGACATGCCCCTCACGTAATTCGGACAATGAAGATTTTTCCGTAACAATGGAAAATTCCTACGTTTTACCCATTTGCCTTTATTTCGACGAGCCTTTAGATTAGGGCGTTTAGTTCAGTTAATTTGATAAGGGAGATAAGTATTGGTTTTCAATACTGATAAAGGTTTGAGTGAACTTAGTTAGGGTGTGTGCGATAGACAGGTTTTGTTCTATTAATTGAGTTTTTCTCGCACCTTTTATTCTGTTCTTTGTGTTTTTCCGGCACCGCTCTTTTTTTACGGAAACAAAACATGCTTGTGAAGTCATTAGCTTATAGTAAATACTCACTGTTGCTCGCAACTTTAACCGCGTGTTTATTGTGTTTTTAACGTGTTCATTTTGTTTATTGTACAAATTATGTTTCTATTTTTTATTTTTTTTATGATGATTTACCACTAAACTCTCGATGTTTGTATCTAAGTGTCATTGAAAGGACGAGTAAATCAATTTCATTCAAACCAATTATTCAATACTTAAAGCTAAGAAAATGAGACGTTGTCATATTTTCTTTTTATGAACAAAAATAGTCTGAATTAAATGTTTTTTATTTCAACTAATTTTTTTTCACAAAAGTCAATCAAAAAAAAACAATTGCAAAATATGCTATATTATATGCTAGTTGATTCTTTGACATGGTCTCATTAATATCTTAGAGTTTTGGGATATCAAAATGAACAGAACAGATATCCAGGATGAAAAGTAGCCAGCAGGCTACCTGTCTTTGATAACGATCGGTTCAGTGGTTTTGGCAAAAAGGTAACACAGACGGACGGACAGACGAACAGAGTAAACTTTTGCATTTATAATATTTAGCATGGATTCAATCTATATAATTATACTAATCTACACTTATATTTTATAGAGTTAAAGTTTGTAAGTTTGGTCGTAGGAGGTAATCTCTGAAATTATTCAACGGATTTCGAATATTATTTCACTGATAGATAGCAACGCTATTGCTGAGTGCAATAGGATGTTTTAACTTAAAACACGCAGACTTAGTTACGGGCAGAAGCTAGTAATTCATAAAATGAAACTAAAAATAGTGATCGAATCGGTGATGAGGCGGCTTGATGTCCACTGATAAAAAAATGCTTATAGATTGTAATTACAAACTACTGAATGAATACATAGAAACATTTAAATAACTCAAATTCAAGTGTCTTCGGTCTTAAGGTGCATCCACATCGAAGTAATACCTCTTTGTTATCCATTATTGCAGACACACTCGCAAACATTGCTCCACAAAAAGTTACTTCAATGTGGATGCAGCAAAATAAGCCAGAAACAAATGAAGTAATATCCTTCGCTTTAGTTTTAAGTAAACCGTTCCATTTTAAGAGTCCTATTACATTTTTTACGCAATTTCATGATTTTTGACGCTGTAATTTTCAGCAGCAGTAAGATATTTAAATTCTAATAAAAGCTAAAATTACTAAAAAGATAAGGTGAATGTTGTACTTGTTTATTGGAGTTCTAGAATTTCTTTAAATTCCTTGAGATTTCACGGAAAAAATTGTAAAGAAATGCAATAAATGCCTTGATTCAGCGTCCATTATATTCCAAATGAACGCAATTTTATCAAATTCATTAATATGATATAAAACTTTTATCTACAATGAATACGTTTCATTAGTTTTCGTGTCTCAATATATTAAGACAAATTTACAATAAATAAAATTAAAGTACTATATATTCCGCGTCAATTCAGCAAATTACAAGAAAGAGAATGACAGTATCGTTATTCTAATCAAAGAATTAAGATATCTCACTGCTGCTGAAAATTACAGCGGCAAAAATCATGAATTTCCATTAAAAAAACGTAATAGGACACTTAAGACAACCCCTTGCCAGAGGTGCAAAACATTTTAATCAAACCTGTTCCAACAGACAGGTGTCACACAATCTTTCTCCATCTCTAAGAAAATAATACTTCCAATTTAATCCTCAGTCTTTCCTTCAAGCTCTATTCTGAAAACAGGCGACGTCAAAACAAGGTTGTTAACATCTCTGGTCGGCGTCCGCGACACGCGTCGTGATGTCAGTACGGACAAATTGTAACAGCTGCACCGTCGACCGAAATACGATGCATAGGGAGGTGGATGCATCGACGGTTTGAGAATATCGATGTTTTTTAACTGTCAATGGATATGAGAATGCTTTTTCTAGCAAATAAGGGTGTTATTTCAGTCGTATTACTGACACCGAATATAAAATTATTGAATATTTTGAAAAAACTTTTCGATGATTTTGAAGATAGAGAAATTATATTCAGTGCTTTTCATTGGTAGCAGAAATGATTTATACTAATTTATAGGCATTTATTTCTGGTAAATAGTATTTTTTCTGAGAAAAATAGAAAAATTTAATCGAGAATGTACGCGTGTGATTCAGGAAATTCATTGGTTGATTCCATCCAACGTCTAAAGTTTAGTTAAATAAAAAACTGGGTTTTGTAACACATCCGAAATACCTTTTGCGAGCAAAGATAGGTATTATTGTAAAATGTGTCAGTTGCTTAAAGTCTCCGCATTGAAAGTACATTAAGGCAACGTGTGACTTCCAAGAAATTAATAAATTTATATTTCTGTGATATCTTCTAAATTTATCTTTTGTTGTATTCCAAAGACCCTTTTATTTCTTAATGATTATATTTTTATGCTCTTAAATACAGAGTTTATGTTGCTACGTTTGCCTTCAGCTAACAGACGACATGAACGCAAACTCTTGGAAGTTGGTCAATCATAACCTGTCTAAACTAATATTTTAAGAGGAAAGATTTGATTTTTTGTATGTTTCTTTATTACGCTTTTACGCTTAAACAGGCTGATTGGATTTGATGAAGTTTGGCACATGGGTAGACCATGACCTGAGTTAGGACATAGGATACTTTTCATTCCGATATTCCTACGGAATCGAGACTTATGCGGGTGAAATCACACAGCTAGTATTTATTTATTATGATCATCTTACTATACCAATTGAAATGTTTGAAATAAAAAGATTTTTAGGAAATAAAAAAGAGATATCTCTTGACGAAAAATAATATTGTGTTTTCTTACCCAACTGCTGAAAATAACCCACCAAGATATGAGCTGCCTTAGCTTACCTGAAGTCTTTAAATAGACTTCAGACCCAAGTTGGGCGAAGCAACGAGAACCAGCTCATGTGGGGGTTCTCAGATGACTCCGCCCTGGAGTGTAAATGTGGTGCTGTTCCACAAACAATGGGGCACTTAGTATCGTGTCCAGCTTATCCTTTCCGTAGTCCGCTACTGGAGGTGCGAAACTCGTAGCCACATTCTAGGCCGATTCTATATTAATAAATAAATAAATTCTTTATTGAGAGTAACCATGAGACTCATACAGTGTTAGTAACAATAAAATAAACTTACAACTATGTTAGTGATACAATTACACCAACAATTACACAAACACACAACAAAATAATCACTGCTTCAGCATACCAGCTGATATACTGGAGCAACGACTTACAATACAGCAGTCTAGCCTGTCAGCAATAATTCCCAGGATGCTAAGAAAAAGAATAAATATGAGTAACTGCATGTACCTTTTCAAGTTTCGTAAAGAAATTACCACAAATTGTATCATAATTTGCAATATCGATAACCTTTTCACATCACTTCACAATAATCACAAATGACGTAGAGACATTAAACTGGGGATTATAACATCCCCATAATAATAACTCAATTAAATCTTTTATATTTATGGCCATCGTTAAATCACCACGCTGCGGCTCTAAATTAAATTAGATTTTGCAATAAAATTATGAAATAGTTCCATTTATTTTGGTCGTTTTATGGGCAACACAAAAGTTGTTAGTCATCCTGTTGTTAAGACTTATTGTAGTAGTGTTTGACTGATTTTCTCCTGTAAGTAATTACCAGTAAAGTTAAGGTATGATTCCGTATAACGCAGCACGAGGCCTGCTGATTACTTCTCAACAGTTGTCAACATTCACGTGATATCGCTGTGATAAACGCCGCACTACTGATCTGCCGCGGCAGCAGGGCGACACTTCTGCGCAGCAGTGCCATCACAGCAATATAGCCTGCGCTATATTGCTGCCTATAGAAAATTAATGGGAACCAGTCACTACTGGTGCGTTGTTCGGAATCATGCCTTAAGAGTCAAGTATTTTCGCTGAAAGACAGGCCACCAGGGGTTTCATAAAACCGGGAGGGGGACAGATGAAAACATGTTAATTGATAAATATAAGGCATTGCTGGTTACAAAGGCAGAAGGCAGCATCCTTGAATTCCACTTTTCACATTGTAACCAGAAAATATTTTTCTTCATACTATGTTTTTTTCTTTTTCGTATGGTGACTAACCTGGTGTCAGAGTTTTTATACCGCCCATGGGCCTCTGATTGGCTTCACATGCCGTCAAGAAATATCTCTCAGGCATGCTGGTTTCCTCACGATGTTTTCGTTCACCGTTTTTGAAGCAAGTGATAAGAGAGATGCGAGCCTTGGGTTCGAACTCGAGGCCTATGACTTGGCAGTCCAACGGTCACACCACTAGGCTATCACTGCTCAAACATTGCTATGATATTGTTCAATATCACGTTGAATAAGGTTGATCACCATTCCAATTATGATAATACAAGACGCGATTATTCAAAGCTACGAAACAATTGACTTTGATCGTGCTTTCGAGGTGACGTAGAACGTAGCTATCTCCTAATATACGTAACTAACTTCTCATCACATAAGCTGCGGTCTGTGACATCGTGTAAGCCAGAGGTCCCCAAACTTTTTTATATTGTGGCACCACTTGGCATGTTTTTCGGTTTTAGATAGACCTCCTACCCCTGCTCACCGAATAAGAATTTTCTTGGTTCAAGAAAATTTTACTTCGTCCAAGATAATTTCGAGCTTCATAACTTTTTTCTTGAATCAAGAATATTACAGCTAAGATTTTCATTTTTTCTGTGCACTCTTATATCCTTACTTTGCTAGGTACTAATATTATAATTGCGAAAATTTGTTTCTAGTCAAAACCGTAGTAGTAGTGATCTCGTAGTAGTAGCACAGATAAAGTTTGAGGTTTTACTGCGTAAAAATATTTTTTACCAAATATTTACTCGCAGAGACAATAAAAGCATAACTTATATAGATAGATATCTGTGGATATTTATATATTTATAAGAAAATATTATGGAAGTAAATAGGTACTATCTATGTATAAATGTGGATTTTTCCATTCATGGAAAGCCAAAATTAAAGTCACAACTCACAACCTGCTTAAATTAGATCCACTATCGTGAACCCCATTTACATCTCATGGACCCCCATCTTTTTCCCGCTGTCATGGACCCCTTGCAGGTTTTCGTCGACCCGTGGGGGTAGATATAGGCCACTTTGGGAATCACTGGTGTAAGCGAAGCGTAAGCGGATGTCGAGCGGAAACAAATGAATGCTACAGGCAGTACGGTCTATATACCAGTACCTACTTATATCTATAAAAAAAATAGTTTAAAAACTGTAACCGACTACGGAAAAATAAAAGTGATCTGAAAGGGAAAAATAATTTATACGGCCTACGTCACCGGGACAATTAATACGAATCTTTTGATACCTCACCAAAATCGGTTTAGAAGTTTAGGCGCTACGGTGGAACACACGTAAACACAAACATACACATACACTGCTAACATATACTGACACATACTGCTAAAATCATTACCCTTCTTTTTGTCTTTGCCGTAGTTGGGTAAAAATTCGTGGCGTCGAAAGTGCGTTGCGCGCAAAACTTCTGTCGCAGATCGCCTTCAAAGCCGTCAGTGTCCACGTCAAAAATCCTGTTATTGACAAAATCTTTAATTGCGTAGTAACACTTGCCCTGTAGCAGTTTTGTTAACTTTTTTTTTTAAACTTTTATAGGTAATTCTTTTTTTTTTATTGTGCGTGGTCCGACACGCACTCTGAAACGCACGGTTTTTTAAATATTGGTTGGGCTATACACATCACCCCCCTACCGCTTCGTCACTAACCAACCGTAGGTTCATTTACTCATTTGTTTTTATTTCGTCACTGCCGCTACGACTCGCTCGACTCGCTCCTTCAGTCTGATTGCAGTATATTCCATAATTTTCCACCAGCCCCACAATTAATATAATTACAAAATGAACCAGACATAGTTGGGGTATCGTTTGCCAATGGAAATATATGGGCGATGCGTATAATTACCAGTTTGATATAATTAGTACTGACGCGACAAATTAACCGCAGAGCAGCTACGAACCAAATACAAGGTACGGATAATTTATTATTAATTTTAAAATAAAAGCATAGATAACGACTTTACTGTTTTTTCCTAAGGCCCACTTGTGCGTTCATTGTTTATCGTAAAAAACTCGCAGTTAACAGCTAACTCAGGGTTAATCAAATAATTAATCTTGCGCCACCAAGAGTTACAGGTAAACCTAGAATTAAACTTTTAAATATTTCACCTACCGACGATGTGGCAGAGTTACTCTGGATTAATGATAGTAATGTCAAAATAAATAACATATATTTTATATTGTTCGACGTTATAGGCAATATGTACAGTAGGCAATATGTTCATAAAATCATATAAAAATAAATACATTTTATAAATAAACTAAAAACATATTTTGCCTTATCTGATGTTTTCGTCAATCAATAAACTAAATCTCCATGGAAACCACATAGACACAAGACGATTAAAACGAAAAATCATGACGTATAGTAATGTAGTGTAAAAGAGACGGGTGTATGATTTCCGTTCGTTGTTCGTTCATTCATTTTGATCGGATTATTGTTTATGTTTGTCAGACGTAACATTATGCTGTATATTTGACAGACGAAACATTATGCTGCATGTTTGACAGACGAACCATTATGCTGTATGTTTCGTCGATTGAACTGCAATGTTCCGAACTGACAACATACACACAATTTTTTTTTTTTTTTTGATTACGGGGAAAATCCTCATGGATGTCCTCCGCCCTGGGGAGGGCGGAGGGGTCTGTCAGGTTCTTACTGACTAAAACCATCGCGGTGTTCCGTCTCACATTTGCACCGGGGATCACGGGATCTAATGCGACTTCCGCGATCCCCGGCTAGTGCCGGCCCGCCTCTGCGAGCCACCTCGAGTTAGGGGTGGAGTAAGGTGTTAAACTTACATCATAGAGAGACGCGCGTGGAACACTACGCGCCACCATCTCGGGTCCTAAGAAGTAGGGGGTAACGGATTTTCCCAGATCCGTCGCCCCTGGACCCATTTAGGGGGCTGGAAGAGGGCGTTATCCGCCTTCCGCCGACGCCCGGTGCGTCTGCTGCGGATTGGGTTAGCGGAAGTAATCTCCCGCTCCCTTTCCACAGCCTCCTTTTGCGAAATGACTGTTTCGCATAAGGATACCACGGCGTCCCAGGATTTATCGCTGCCAAGCATCGAGTCGACAAAAGCCAGCAGCGACAATGCTGATACCTGAGATGAGGGCACGGCGCGGCACCTCCCAAAACCCTCTTTTTTTTTTGTTGCTCAGAAATGCTTTATGCATTGCCGCTCGTGGGGGACGAGACGGGGTATGTGGGACTCCTGTCACCATGGGAAACCGGCTCAGCCTTTATATCCACAACCCTCCCGGCGCATGCCCGCCTAGCTGGCGGGCCCCGCATGCCCCCCAGGTTGGGGGGCTACGGGAATGGCCGGGAACACCCGGCCGTTCCCGTCCGACACTGGTGGAGGCCTGTGCAATACAGGCAAGATTGCCCCCGCATCCGTTGCCTGCTGGCCTCCACCTGGGAGGAGTCGGAGATGACTATCAAATTGACGTCTTCTTCGACCCCTCCTCCGCCTTCGGAGCGGCGCGGCGCTGCGTGAAGATCGTCCTCCCGCGCGCGCTCTGCCGACTCCTTCTGAGACGTGACATGTTCGCAGAAGGAGGCGACTGCCGCCCAGGCCCTCACCCTAACCTAACCTAAACCAGTGTTACGTTTTACTGGCACAACGCATAATAAGAGTTTAAATTTTATTTACTTAACTCCGAGTTTACAAACTCTACATTTATTCATTTAATAACCCGACCAAACGTGCTAGAATGACACCTTCTAAAATATATTTCGTACCACTTTCTAACGTCACCTCACCGAAAGGCTTATGAATTAGAATTTAGATAAATTCATCGCACAGTTTGGAAGCAAACCCCGGTTATGTACCGTACATTATCTACTGAATTTCTCGGAGAAAAAAACGGTCTTCGGCACAGAAGGCAGAGCTCTGAAGTCCCTGATGATACGTATCAGTCGGTCGATTCTGTAAAATGGTCATCGTGAAAAATTAGGTGAGGTGACCTTGAAATGAGCTGTAAATAGTGTCTATCATCAGCATCAGGTGGTACGACGGTTCACTTCAGCAAAGTTTTCACGGCAAGATTTTTACAGAATAAAGGATATCGCTCATAACAGCACCACTGCGACACGGCAAATAGTTTGTCATTCAAGTTATGATTTTAAATCAAATGCATTTACAAAATATGTTTCGTGTAGGTATTAAATAATAAATATAAGGAAGTTCTTAAAATAACTCCATGAGATGCGATGTTTCTGTTACAAAGTACCTACTTATCAACGCTTTTGTGTAATTTCCATACAAGAAGGTATTATATTCAATCCTGTCAGGTTTCCGGGAATTTTCCTTTCTTATTCACATAAGTAGCTACGTATTTATATTCTCAAGAATTCGCACAAAAGATTATATTAGAAAAAAGATCAGATTCCGTTATCATTTCTTTTACCATTCTCTGTGAATCTTGGTTCTACGGAACGATGAATTTGGAGTTCGTAAATATTAATATTTAGTCGTCAACTTTTATGGGCTGATCGTAGAACTAGGTTTTGCCAGCGGGTTCATCCACGTGGATAACGGAAATTATCCCACGGGAACAAACTGCCGGGACAAAAATTATCCTAAGTCAATAACCCAGGTCATGACGAAATTTTATACAAATTCGTTCAGCCGTTACGGCGTGAAAATGTAACAGACATACGGACTGATTTACTTTCGCATTTATAATTTATTATGCAAGTATGGATTTATAACATCTAATTAAAGTATTCCTGATCACATTGGAAAAGCTGGAAGTGAAAATGAAAATAATAACAACACCGACAAAATGTACATAATTGAAGTGGTCATGGTTAAAAATTAATTAATTCGGTTCCCTACAAAATGGTTGAGCTGGATGGTGCTAATCCACGCGTCATGTTCGTGAACGGGCGCCGTCGGTTGAGACTGGTCATCTATCTGCCATTGCTTATTTTTAATCTTATATTTTTAATCGTTTTTGATTATTATTTTATTTTACATTGTTCTCACATATAGAAGCAACAAAAGTAATGTACCCAGGATTTTGTAATTTCTATATTTAAAAGAGTGTCCTTGGAGTTTCTTGCCCGTTCTTCTCCGTAGAGATCTACGTTTTGGAATGGGCAACTAGCTTCAACTTTCTGACTAACTGACCGACTCTTTGACAGTTCAAAAGTGCCTGTAAATGGTTTAATTGAAATAAATGCTTTGAGTTTGAGTTTGAGTTTAAGACCAAAAAAACGATGGATGGACTGTGTGAAAGATGATGTTATGACTAGAAATGGGGTGACTACCGAGATGCCGACTAATAGAGAAGTATGGAAGAAAGGGACATGTTGCGACGACCACAAATATATTGGAATAAGGGCAGGAGAACGATCATGGTCATGGTAGAAAATTATACGTAGGTCTCTCTCTCTTTCCCTCTTTTCAATCGCTATCTCACTGCTGAGAATCGTGACTCCGTATCAAATTTTCAACGGTCTTTTTCCATCTGTTACGATCAGGGGCCTGATGGAGTGTGGCGCTGATACGTATCATCAATTGCTGGAATATTTGATCAGACCACCTTTTTGGGTTTCGGCCTCTAGGTCTTTTGCCCTCTATTTTTCCAGCCATCATTAGACGTTCCATGTTAGATAGATAGATAGATAGATAAATCGTTTATTTAGTGCACACAAAAAAACAGCACAACATACAAAAACACGATTAAATAATTACTAGGTATTAACTATTAGGAAATAGCTGCAAGGTGCCAATATAAAAAACAAATAAAAAAGGAAGAAAACAAGACATTGTGATGACACTATTGACTATGACACACTTTAAATTAATGGATTGACAACGAACATAAAAAAGTGCGGTGTGCGTCTCAAGGTTGCACCAAATGGGAGTCCAGCTCAGCATGTGCCAGGCAAATACACCTGACGCTGATATTCTGCTGAATCCCTCATGTTGTAGATACCTCTGCTAGCAATGCCGATGTATTCACGAAACGTTGCAGGTAGGTTGAAGACAGTTGTTGTGCTTTCTCTAATTTGAGTTGTTTCAGGATCGAGACATTTGTGCGGGGACTGTCCATGGTATCCCTAATAGGCGGCGCCAGCACCACATTTCGAAGACTTCAATTCTATGACGTAGGTACTACATACAGAAAGACAGTACCTACCTATAATGTACAACACGGAAAAGCACAACCAATCAAATCGACACACCAATCAAATCTGTTCCCAAATTAAGATGATTATTTTATTTTACCTTTTACTTTTTTTTTCTCTCTTTTACATACTACCTTGACATAATCTCTTCGTTATTTGACATTATATACCGAAAAAAAAAAAAAAATTTTAATAATAAATTAGATTTGTTGCATACAGCTGTAGTGGCAATCATGTCATTAGGTCTAAATAGCTTTTTATTATTTGATTTTGCTTTTATATAGATTCTTTTCTTTTAGATTTTGTGAATATGAGAACGTTGTAGGCTTAACAGACTGTAGATCTGTCGACCATTTTCTATCTTGCTAAGTACCTGGTACTTTTTGATAGGCCTACACTGTCCTCTCATACCTATTAACTCTGTAATTTGAAAAAATTGTAAATGCCATTTACTTTTAAAAGAGTAACCATGGAGTTTCTTGCCGGCTCTTCTCCATAGGAAATGACCAATTGGAACCGTGCACCTAGCTTCTGACGTTTCATAAGTGCCCTTGTAGGTTTGTGTGAAATATAATATTTTGAATTTTGTTTTTTTTTTTGAATTTTTGAATCAACCCGCCTAGCCTTTTCCCAATGTTGGGGTTGGCTTTCCAGTCTCCAGTCTCACCGAATGTAGTAGGATACCAATATTTTAAATAGCCTGCCTATCTAACCTTCACAACGCAGTTACTGAGTACACGATACTCCTTGGTAAGACTGGTTATCAGAATTTTGAGCTTCTGACTACTCGTAACGACTGTTAAAGATCTACGCATGACAGCCGGGACCAACGGCTTAGGAGTGATTTATGCTGGACCGTCACGGACGCGAGCTGTATCTGCTCAATTTGTACGGACCAACACTCGGACGGGACACGGATGCTGTACGTTGTACCATGAACTACTTTATATAAAATCTTCGTAAAGTTTTGGATCAGTGTCTCGTCTACGCCTCGTCACGGCTCGCGCCCGTCACGGTCTAGAATAAATCATCCCTTAACGTGATCTCCAAGGCATGGAGGGGTCTCTATGTAATGGATGATCACCCATCCACGAACCGACCGCGGCAAGCGTAGGTTAATGTTCGATCGACGCCACGAGGATACGCCATACATTAACCCATTTACGCCCAAGGCTAAAGTAGCCCCAGGAAAATGAAATAACTTGTATTATTTGGTGGAGAATAGGGACTTTGAAAATAAAACAAGAGAAAAAGTAGTTTTTGTTTTTATTTAGAAAAAAAAAATTGCCGTGCTCAAATGGGGACACTGGGCACATTCGTATTAAATTTTTCGAAACATGGTTTCTCGATGCATAGTGTTTTTATGCATTTTTTGCACTGCCACCGAGCCTTACTATGGCAAACAGTGCATCGCAGTTGTTTTGTCAACTTCTGTGGAAAGTGACCAAAGTTATCAAATTGCAAACTTGGCAGTAGTGAGGCTGTTGGGCGAGAATGTCGATCATTATCCTGGCGCAAGTAATGACGAGCAATGCTACGTCGAAACATTAGCTGGTCGAATTTCATATCGTTACAAAGCATATGTAGCCGCCAAGCATTGCTAATCGATAAATCAAACATGTACGTAAATAACACCCACCACCACTTTTTGCCTCGTACAGAAGTACGATATAACGAAATCGACTGGTCGGCTTGATCAACTCCGCCCATACCTTTATTATAGTTGACAAATACTTGCGGAATATTTACGTCAGTTTTCTTCTTCTCAGCTGAGCTCCAACGCTTCACTTTACCCAACGGAAGGACACTATCATAATTAGATCCCATTGTGCAAACGCTGTTGTCCAGCCAGCGAACAAACAATATTTGATTGACAGTGTCAAACCGGTAATCAAAGTCAGCACGGTTTTTCTTTTTCATCTCCTTGACGGGTATGAGAGGACACTTGCTGGTTCTCCCCTCGCGCACCGTGCCAGTGGCGCGGTAGCCAGAATTCCATAAATCCCGTAACAATCCAAAGCTAGTAAAAAAGTTATCGAAGAACACAATATGGTCTTTAGGATTAGTATTGAGCTGATTCAACAGGTTTTTCACCACTCTTGTACCTAACGGCTCATTGGTGGCAACCTGCGACTTGCCACAGTAAACATCAAAAGCATAACAATAGCCGTCAGAACTAGCAAGCATCCAGTTTTTGTATCCAAAGCGTACTGGCTTGCCTCGAATGAATTGTTTGGATGGATGACGGCCAAAGTACTTCACCATGGATTCGTCTATCGATAGATTCGTGTGAAACACCCCCCATTGCATAAATTTCTTCATGAGAATGTCAGATAAAGGCCGTACCTTGAACATTTTATCTGATGTTTCGACAGAAACAGCATTGTCACAGAAATGTAGGAACTTCTTGATGTCTAAAAATCTATTTCTCGTCATTGCTTTAGTTATAATTGACACGTTGCAGTCCTCGTCTAAAGACCAATAAAGACGTTCTCGAGGCAAAGTGTGATAACCAGATAGAGCGAGAATACCCAGAAACGTCTTCAGTTCTTCAACAGATATATCAAAATCATGCTTATTTTTTTGCGTCGCATACAATTTAGAATATTGAACGATCATATCCATAACTTCTTGATCGAATATTCTTTCAAAAATTGCAACGGCGCTTTGATTTTTTAAATCACTAACTAGATTTTCACGTCGCTGTTGTACATTATTCTCATCAAAAGTAGTATTACTATAGGTAGGTTCGCATTTACGCCAACGCGGCTCAAGATCCGTTCGTCGCTTTTTGGATGTATTAGCTAAAGGCTCTTCATCGGAACTCTCCCATTGCTCTTCGTCTCTGTGCACAAAAATCTCGACATTTCCTGGAATATCTCTTGGCATAACATTGGTAACAATATTATCGTCATCGCCTTCTTCTTCATCAGTGAGGATACTTGGTTCTGGAGGAAGGGCTACAAGGTCAAATTCAGCATCTGAGTCCTCGTCTCCTAAAATAACATCAAGGGCCTCCTGGAGTCCATGGTAATGGTCGCTGACTGTAAAATTCCGTTTTGACATGGTTTCGTGCCCAATTGTATTCTACAAAAAAAAACGGAATATTTTTACCCCTTATGTGCCCGTTGTCCCCAACTGGGGACATCAATATAAAAAAGTAGTTCACGACTCAGAAAACCTCCTATTTTATACTATATATTTTTATTACAAAGTTAACAATATGTTCTTATAGGTTATGTAAAAAAGTTGGGATTTATTTACGTAAACATATAAAAATAGCTACTTACATTTGGTAGTTACTGCAACCCACTAATTCACTTTTTCCCTGACGCAAAAAATACCTTTTATGAATGAAATTATTAAAAGTGTTTGATATAAAACGTAAGATGCACTAATAACCTCAACAAAAATGTAGATAAACTAAACTTGCCATGTTAAAAAAAAAAGTTGAGGGTAGAATTGAAGGTGTGCCCATATGAGCACGGCAGGCGTAAATGGGTTTAAGTAATATCCTAACTAGTATTATAAATGCGAAAGTGAGTTTGTTTGTTGGTTTATTTGTTTGTTACGCTTTCATGCTAAAACGGCTGAATAGATTTGGATGAAATTTGGCACATGGGTAGACTATGACCTGGAAAAGGACATAGGCTACTTTTCATCCTAGATTGAAGACGAAGTCGCGGGCAACAGGTAGTCCAAACTATATACTATTATAAATGCGAAAGTGAGTTTTAAAGAAAGAAAGAAAACAAATTGATTTGACTCAGGTCAAGGCACACAATATTTACACAAAAACAAAAAAATAAAAATAACTTAGAATAGCACCGTGTGCCTCACGGCTGTTTGTTTGTTTGTTTCTTACGCTTTAACACTAACACGGCTGAACAGATTTGGATGAAATTCGGCACATGGGTAGACCATGACCTGGGTTAGGACATAGAATACATTAATAAATTAATCAACGGCCCCAAACACTCAACAGCTCCCAGCCCCAATTACAATGAACACGATATAATAATTAAACAATTCACTCTAAATTGAGGTTGCATGTCGTAATTCTTTCTCTGGCCCCTGATTGGCTGATACAACACCCTGTGATGGTAGCATATAATTTTGGCGCAATTGACTCCAATCAAATTGATTAAAATGCGGTGGGTACGATCCGCCATTTTGGTTTTCTATAAAACTAGCTGCGCGCCGCAGTTTCACCCGTCTTATATAATTGCATAGCACAGGTGTGAGTATTATGTACTAAATAGCTACCATTTACCGAGTAATATGTCTTTTATTGACTTGAATGTACCCTGGCGGCTGTGAGTATGTCATGCTCACTCCGATGTCTCGCTGATGGTGGCGCTTGTGTTGGATCATTTAGCTCCCTTCAAAATGGTTGAGCTAAATGGTGCTGATCCATGAGTCATGTTCGTGAACGGGCGCCGTCAGTTGGGAGTGCTCATCTCTTAGCTGCCATGGCTTATTTTCAATTTTTGAATGATTCTTTGTTTTTATCTTTTTATTACGGACGCTTTTAACGTGCACGTCTTTCTACATTGTGCTCACATGTATAATTTCAACATGAATGATATAACCAATATTTTGTATCATTTTTTTTATTTAAAAGAGTGTCCGTGGAGTTTCTTGCCCGTTCTTCTCCATAGGTACCTACTACGCTTTGGAATGGGCGACTAGCTTCATATTTCTGACTGACCGACTCTTTGACCATTCAAAAGTGCCTATAAATGATTTTATTGAAATAAATGCTTTGAGTTTGAGTTTGAGTTAAATGGTACCTCGTTGACATAAACGTGCACATTTCAGGGCTTCTCGGTAATGCTCGGTTCTAGTCGGGTGGCCGCCCTCGGCCTCCGACCCACCACGTCGCGTCGCATCGCCCGCACGAGCTATTACTTTTTCGCTTAGCGTTCTTTCTGACGTTTTTATTTATGCTCAACGCCTCAACTTGTAGCGTGTTAATTAGCATCCCGACCAAATGGGTTAGATAAGGTTATATAACTGTGACCAAACGCGTGCGAGCCGAGCGAGCGAAGCGAGCGCTGACGTAGCAGCGGCCGGCGGGCGCTACATTCAACTTACTTTCTCAAGAATTGGGCTAATAAATGCAAGAAGATTTTTTCAAATATGACTGGTAGTTCCAGAGACTTAACGCGTTCAAACATACAAACTCTTCAACCTTATTATAATATTAATATTATTATAATGTATGGATAACAACAGATTTATTATTGTGCGTATTCATTGTTTTGTTAATTGATTTGTTGTTTTTCTGCTTAGCTTATTATTTTGGAATATTAATAAATTATGGATTGAATTCAAATATTGCTTTTGCGTTGCGTTTGTGTTGTAGTGTTTTGGTTTGTTTGTTTGTTTAAATATGGAACAAGTAGTTACCATATTTGTCATTGTAATGAGATTTGGTATACGTAGTGAAGGTAAATAAGTGTTTAAATCCTAACTAATATTACAAATGTGAAAGTGAGTTTGTTTGTTACGCTTTCGCGCTAAAACGGCTGAACGGATTTGGATAAAATTTGGCCCAGAGTCTACCTGTCTGTCCTGTGTCTGTCTTTGGGTAGACTCTGACCCGGAAATAGGGTACTTTTAATCTTGGGTCGCAGACGAAGTCACAAGCAACAGCTAGTTAATGATATTTGTCTTAATTTCTTCTTTTATAATAAGATTGTTACTGAAAACTGTATCTCTGAATCATATCGATGATGTTTACAAAATATTTTGTGCGATGATAAGAAAAATATTCTTTTACGAAAATAAATTACCTTTACAAAATAATCTGAATGAAGACTTACTATCCGTAACAGAAGAAACTTCATTTGAAGATCTTCGAGCAATCAACTCAAAGCTGCAGGCTCTTTCTTCAAAAGGCATTTCCAGAGATGGACCTGCATTTTTAGACTACCATGATTTCTTAAATGAGACCATGCAAACTCATAAGTTTGTTTCTGCATTTCATTTCATTTTTAAAAGACCGAAACAATGACAAGTAACAGTGTTTTAAAATAAATCTCTAACAGAAATAAATTTATTTTCATAATTTCACGTGTTTTTAACTTTTTGTACGTTTCTATGCTTTTTAACGTCGCTGCTCAATCACTTGACATAACGTTTAGCAGCTTTGCCTACACCCACGCGGAAGCAGTGGGTGTGAAGAGATGAGAATAAGGTCCAAAGAATTCACATTTTAAGTTGAAACGTTTTATTTCACGTTGGCATTTACACATTGAGAAAAAAGTCAGGATATTACGTATTTGGACGGTTGCAAAAACTTGGAACTGCGGAGAAAGCTCGGTAAGACATCTTTTAAAATAAACTAGAAGGCTATTTTCAACTTATGGTTCGAAAATTATACTGTTCAATGCATCGACTCTATAACGCAGAATTCGAAAAAGAGTCTCTTTTTTAACTTTTTGACCTTTTCTCACAGCTGGTTGCAGTAACTAATCTTAAGGTTAGAACATCCACTTACCGCGCACGAGCGGAATTGGTCGCTAGAAACTAAGCTAGGGCATTCCGACCAAACGGGTTAGGTAAGGTTATAGAACTGTGACCAAACACGCGCGAGCCGAGCAAGCGAAGCGAGCGCTGCCGTTGCAGCAGCCGGCGGACGCTACATTCAAGATGGCTGCAGCCAACTTACTTGCTTGGCTATTTAGTATCTTTAAAGACTCCAAAATAAGGAAGGAATTATTCGCGCTTTCATTCGCCATTCGAAACAAGTTTAGTTTTTGGCTGAAAAATAACTAAAATGATCGAACCAGAATGAACATAGATGAAACCCGTTTTTAGAAAAAGGCCAGCCAATTTATTGCCACACAGCAATAAGAACACAAATAACGAGAATAATCTACAAATAAGTTTACTCAATGAATTACAAAACTATACCAATCCATTAATAAAACGTTGAGTAATTCCCAATCGCTCCATTCCGTTTGGCTGCAATAAGATAAACAAACATATTTAACAAATGTAGTGGGAAAATAAACAGTGTGTCTGTGGCATTATTTTGAGAACAAAACACTGCGGCACCTGGCAACTTAGCGTGTCATGGAAATTGACTAAAAATAAACCGTATCAAAGGGGATTTTGAAGACAATAGGTAATTGAATCAGAAGTTTAAGATACATACATGATTAACTGGGTACAAATGAAATGAAATTGTTTATTCTGTAAATAGGATATTGGAATCACTTTTACACGTCATCTTAAAAAAAAAAAAAAATTAGCTAGATGAGTTCGGCGTTTCCTATCTGACTACTCTGAGAAGAAAGGCCGAAACAAACTCAGAGGTCACAGTCTCTTTTAAAGTCCAGACATAATCTTGGTCAGGCCATATGAGGACCATGTAGATTAGTGTCTGAAATGGTCTTTTGAGAAAAGAACCACACAGATTTGAGTGGACCTGTCCTGTCAGTGCAAGCATTTGTCAGTAATCGTGGAGCTCAACCCAGAACTTAAAAACGACATTTGGGTAGGCCTCATTAACTACTCAAACTGCCAGACCATCATTAAAACTAAAAAAGAAAGAAAAAATTATAATAATTAAAAAATCCACATAGTAGGTACTCACATTCAAAAAAAAAAAAAAAATGATAATACTTTACAAAGTAATAATATCATTTTGTATGTAATGTTTATATAATACTGGTATTGATTTTATGATTTTAGCACAAGGCTTAGCAGAGCGAGCAGCTCAATCCCAAGCTTTTTTATCATCTAAATAATCTAAAATTTTATAGTACCCTTTTTTACAAAGTTTGGTTTTAATACAGCTTTTAAATCGTTTAATGGGTAAGTTTCGAATTTGAAACTTTATTTATTGACATGATTGTGAAGAAAAAAACTGCCTGAAAGCTCAATCAGCATGGTATATACAACGTGTTATATACATTATATACATCATGGTATATACATTAAGGGTGTGGTACAGACCATCAAATTGAACAACTTTCTCCATAGGACGAACATCGTAATCGCGAAAACAATATCAGCTGTCCCATACATTTGGATCCAGTAGTATTAATGGTTTGTTTGGGATAGCTGATTATTGTTTCGCGATTACGATATTGCTTCCATGGACACACACTTAAATATGACCAAAATTTTCTAAAATACGCTGTATTTTGCCCTTTTTTATCCAAAGAACTCTAACGTTGCTAAATAATCAGTTTTATTTTTGTAGGATTACTAAGTAGGCAGGAATGAATGAATGAATGAAATGCATCGATCCCAGTGTGGGTTAATCAGACTCGATAAAACGAATGAACTCCAAAATTTCCACTAGCCCGTGTAGTATCATGCTTCATGGGGCTACAGAGGGTATACCATATCAAGGAGTAGACCGGAGGGTGCGGTTATGGCAAGGAAGACGTATCCTTAAATATGGAAGGATTTGCGAGCCATACTGGTAGTAGGTAAAGAAAATAAAAAACGATTTTGCGGGTTACTTTACTGCAGACTATTTCATACAAACCTATCTACAGAATCCACTTGGTGAGAGGAAATTTTGAAAACTATGATACTACTGAATATTCCCTTTACGATGTCAAAATACGACGCTGCTTACTCTGTCGTCACAAAGAAGACGCGACAACGATCGTAAACGTCTTAGTACTAAAATTAAATGGTGAGCTCCTTAATCAAGCGATGCGCCTATTGTCGGGGCAAATTGTGTGAAGATTTACTGGTGAACTGATGGAAGGAAGGAGGGAAAAGATTTAATGTTTCTGTTGGAAGGACGGGAAAAGGGTTTACCGCAAATAAACGTATTTTCTTTCTTCTTTCTAAAAGATTTAAAGTTTTCATTGAGCTCTTTAAGTTCTGAGTTGAGCTTCATGATTAGTAACAAATGCGTGCACAGACTGGCCAGGTCCACTCAAATCTGAGTGGTTCTTTCCTCAAAAGGCCATTTCAGACACTAATCTGCATGGTCGTCATTATAGCCTGATCAAGATTATGTCTGGACTGAAGAGACTGTGAACTCGTGAGTTTGTTTCATCTTTCTTCTTAGAGTAGTCGGATAAGAAATACCAAACCTTAGTGTTTTTTTTAAACCAATACACAGAAATAAATATCATTTATCATTTTGTACTTTTTTCATTATGATTTCGCTAAGGCAGGGTGAGTCTTCCAGACAATTATTAAAGACCAAAGCGATGATTTTTTTTATCACATTTAAAATGTGTTCCGAAATCCGCCTAATGATGTAATAGCCTTACATGAAGAAGCACATACTGGAAATGGCAACCAAGGATCCATGAAAATTTTAATCAAGCCGTGAGGATTTGCGTAGAATTGATACAGATATCTTATCTTATATGATCTTATAGTAGCGGAGGTTTCAATCGAAAGAAGAATCTGGCAGCTTAAACTAATATACGTTGCTTTACAACCGGCACTGGGCCCACGTGGTTGATTACTGCACACTCCTTCCCACATAGAGGAATCCTGTGTTCTAGGAGTGAGGTTAAAAGCTGATCTGAATTTTACTACCCAATCTAATCCATTGACAAGATTCTGGGGTGCTGCTTCAGAAATTTTGTTTTACTGTCAGCCTGTCAATATAGTATTTTATTTATTTTAAAGTAAGAAGTACATTTTTTTTCACTTTATTCACATCGGTGATGTTCTTCAGAAAGGTCAGGTGCATAGTACTCGCAACCGGCGTGCGTGTATGACCAGCAGTGCTATTCTGTAACCATCTCACCGTGAGAACTTAGGTGAAGTGAGCTCAGAGTGAGCTGTCAGTCCCTAGCAGTAGGTGGAATGACAGCTCACTTCACGCTCACTTCACCTAAGTTTTCACCGTGAGATTATTACAGAATAGCCCGGCTGATGTATGAACGTAAACGAAGCAAAAGGAGTATGTAAGGAGCATAGCATGTGGCGTTCTATAGTTTCTGCCTACCACCATGAGGAAGAAGGCGTAAGTTTATGTGTGTATGTATTATTCACATCAAAACCCAACTAAAAGACTTCAACAGTTTATCACCGCTCAAAAATTCCCAAGCGATTACGACCGCCTTCCGACGACCAGCTATTTATAATCTTTCAGTTTAAAGACTCACCGGCTTATACTGAATTTCGAGACAAACTCGTCGCATATAAACTCATATAAATGACATTCCTTGTGGCCTGAACGTGGAACAAGAATTATAGCTTCACGTCCTATTTGATGAATTCAAGCATACGAATAACCAACCAGTTTAAGATGACCCATCCTCGCACTTATGTTTACCGTCAACTCTACTTTAATGTAAGACGTGTTATACTTTGTGAGTAGGGGTTGCAAGTAATCGGATAAGCCTGGACAGTCCTATTAGAACAGCAGGTTTTTTTCTTACTGTAATGTTCATAAAGCATTGTTGACCAGTATCCAGACAGAGACAGAAACATGTTGATGTATGGAGAGGGAAAGGAATGCCAAGAAAAGATGGAAAAATTGTGTGAGGAATGATATGCAAAAGACGGGCAAATGGTAGCGTAACGGTTGGCAGAGAGAATGGACGAAGAAAAGGTGTTGCATCAACCCTAAGTAACATGGGACAAGGGCAGAAACGTGATTATAAAAGACAAGTGTTCAGACAGTGCAAGGGATGCATCGCCAAATACCACATAATATTCTGTGACATATTATGTGACACGTGACTGGCGCTGTCTGCAAACAATGAGGGTTTTCATGAAAATTCATACCATCAGCTAGCGCCACTTTGACGAGAAGTCTTCCATTTCAACAGTGAATATAAAATATATGATAATGTTCATCATTAATTTCATTCGTTCATCATTCAGTCAATAATAAAGAAAGTGTAGGTGCCTGGACCTGACGTTTCAGTGCTGCCACCTGGTGAACGTCATTTCATACTTTCTATAGGTGCCTGGACCTGATGTCTCAGTGCTGCCACCTGGTGAACGTCATTTCAGAAATCCCTAATTTATGGTGTGTGTGCTTGGGGTGCGCCAAAGTTCACCTAAATTTTCAACTCCGATAATTGGAAATCCGAAAATGTTCTTCCTAACATTTTTCATCCTAACAATCACAATTCCTAACTACTCTGTCTCTAATGTTCATAATTCCGAAGCATTCAACTTCATAATGTCAGTAGCAATAAACATCTATTATACTTTTATTTGTTTCCCTATATTTTCTCAACATAACCATCTTTTATACTATTATTCAAAGTCATATCTTTTTTGTTTAGATTTCTTTTTATTCATAATAATCAGTATTATATACATTAATTTTGCGAACTTTATTTTCACATAACATATATAACGTTTAACAATAATAGTACCATGGTACAAGTAGTTAAATACATGTTGTCTTAAACTCATTTCAATTAAATTAGTTTAATATTAGCGGCTATAGCTTTCAAATAATCACTTTTATTGGTGTATTTTGCTTTTAAATTGCTTTTAACCTGCAAAGATATCCATAGGTTAGGTTAGGTTAGAACTGTGACCAACTACGCGCGAGCCGAGCGAGCGAAGCGAGCGGTGCCGCGGCAGCGGCCGGCGAGCGCTACATCGAAATTGGTCGCGAAATTTTTCTAAGTATTTTTTTCATAGTGCCCCCAAGAAACGAATCGTTGCAAAATCGACTCCACGTAGTCTTGTTTGCCCTACCCCTAGAGTGTTATTTAAAATCGCGAAGGCGCGGAGGGGCGAGGCGGCCCGCGAGCTGAAGAGCAGGTGGTTTTAACGCCCGCCGCCGAGGCTGAGGCTGGCCGGCTATGCCGGCCAGCAAGCCGAAGCTACGGTGGTGAGCGTTAAACACATCTGCGACGAGCAGCTCGCGTGGGATCGCCGGAGCCCCACAGCGCCGGAGCCGTGACAGAAACCATGCCTGCTGCATGTTGCATGCTGCATGCCTGCTGCATGCATGGTCATGATCATTATGCGTAAACAAATTTATGCTTTAGAATTTGATGTAAGTTATGCGTACATATAATTAGGATAAACAAAATTATGCCATGTTATATTATCGAGCCCTCAAATTAAAATTATAAATATCATCTTCTACCCACATATATTTTTTATAACACTTTGTAAATGTTTCTTTCTGAGTATGAGTGAAAATATTATGGTAATTATGTTTAGGGATAAAAGCGTTATGATAAAAAACAGTAGGAGTTTAAATATATTTACATTAATGATATTATTAATTACAATTTTCGGAAACATGAGTGTTATGAACATCGCCGGTAGCACTACAAATAGTATGAATGAAAACTTTAGGATAAAAAATTTTAGGAAGAGTGATCATTCGGATTACAAATCGTTAGGAAGAACAATTTCGGGTAAAGAACTTTAGTTGAGCCAATATGGACCCGTGTGCTTGTTACTTCTTTTATTAAAAATGCAATACATATCTGGCAATAACAACATTCTGCTTTTACCAAACCTTTGTCTCTCTCTGTGTGTTTTGTCCTCTATGTTTCTCCATTGAAGTAATGATGAGAAGCAGATGTTTAAAAAAAAAAAATGTTAATATCACATTCCCACTGAAATCCGAACGTTTGGTAACACTATTAGCGGGTCTTGCAAACTTGGGCGACAAATCGCGAAGTTAAGAGCGCACGCTTAAACAAAAGAGTTTGAATCTTATCCTCAGGCGCACAAGATTTAAACTCCATAATTTATGAAATTATTAACACGTGTACTAATAAATTAAACTGCGAGATGAGTTGTTATATTATTTTAGAAAAGCAAATGGAACGGCGTGAATATACAACAGATATTCGAGTTTGCAAAACAAATAATTTGTACGGATTAGAAATATCTGGTACGGAATGGGGAGCTAAGGGTGTCGCGAATGTAGAATTGATGTTAACTAATTTGCGAGTATCTGCTTATGTGTTAATATATTCTTGTCGTTTTCTTATAAACAACTTACTTTACAAATAAAGTTTAGCTATTTATGTAGACTTCAAGAATTGCACTCGACAAATTTACACTCGCCATTTTATTTTCATTTTCCCTCATTTTTTCTATGTCACGCATTGTATGGGCTTTTCGATGAAAGTTTTTGCTTGACTGCGGTCAAGTATGCAGACAAGGTGGAGGCAAGGATACCCATCGTCAATTACATAGACACTGTCCAAATCCAGGATTATGAAACTGCTGCACATGCGTGAGTACTATGTGCCGACTTTAAAGCTACCATTTAGGTACTGGGTATGTCTTTCATTGACGTGAATGTGCCCTGGCGGCTGAGAGTATGTCATACTCACTCTAATGTCTCGCTGACGGTGGCGCGTGTGTTGGATCATTTAGCTCTCTTCAAAATGGTTGAGCTGAATGTTGCTAATCCATGCGTCATGTTCGTGAACGGGCTCCGTCAGTAGGGACTGGTCATCTCTTAGCTGCCACGGCGATTTTTATTTAATTTAATGTTTGAATTAGTTTTTATTTTTATTTCTAACGGACGCTTTTAATGTTTTGCATCTTTCTCACATGTATAACTTCAACATGAATGATGTAACCAATATTTTGTAACCATATTTTGATTTAAAAGAGTGTCCGTGGAGTTTCTTGCCCATTCTTCTCCATAAGTACCTACTACGCTTTGGAATGGGCGACAATTCAAAAGTGCCTGTAATTGGTTTATTTTAAATAAATGCTTTGAGTTTGAGATAGAGTTTGAGTTTGCTGTTTTCTTTCTTGAAGAAACCAACCTGAAAATCAAGCAATTTGAATCATTATGTAACTAGAGCATTGAGCTTTGTGTACATTATTTCATGATCACTGCTGTCTCAAAACGGTGAAGGAAAACATCGTGAGGAAACTGGCATGTCCTAGAACCAAAAAAACGAAAACATGTGACATCCACCAACCCTCATTGGGCCCACGTGGTGGATGCCCACTCCCCTCTCACAGAGAGGAGGCCTATGTCCCAGCAGTGGGCAAATTATAGGCTGATTATATATTATATACTAGAGCATTAAATGTAAAGGTACCATCCCGTACCCGACCGCAGGCAGCAACTGCACGAGATGTGTCGCGGCCGCGTCGTGTCGCGGCGACACGTCGCGGCGTCATGTCTCTGCAGTCATGATTCCGCACCCGACCGCAGGCAGCAGCAGCCCGTATTCCAGTCGGTAGATAAAAGGCAGAAAAACGTGTTATCGCTCGTGCGTTGGCGGCACTACTGGTCTGCGGTCGGCGGCACTACGTGTCGCCTGTCACTCACCCGTAGCTGCCAACGACGTGTCAGAGACGTGTGTGAAGTAGTTCATAGAAATTCATAGAAACCAGTCGTGTCGCGGTGACACGTCGCCTGCAGTTGCCTCCTGTGGTTGGGTACGGAATGGTACCTTTAGACTTCACTCTCAGTTGCTAACGAATTATAGGTAAGTACGTTACTCAGTATACAACTACATCCCTTGAAATGTCTCTTTTATCAGACTAGTTCGCCAGCCATCTTAAACCCAACCCCGAAGAATCCCGAGAATTCCCGAAGCTTCTTCGAAGTCGCACTAAGCTACAGTTAGTTAGTTTTTAATTAAGATTGAGAGTAATCTACCGATTGTCCAGTGAACCGGTTAAAGTCATCAGCGAGTAACTGAAAAGTCCTCGAAAAGAAAATTATCGAATATACTGTTTTACTTTACCGTATTTCAGTTTCTTTAATTTTGTTTTATTAACAGTACCTACAAGAATTTTACTTAGGCGGCCCTTTAACTTACAGTAATATTGTGAAATATCACGACTTGTGCTTTAATAAAACTTTAAGCAAATTTCAATAAAAACGTAACATCACGCCTGTATTTCCAAAAGGAATAGGTAGAGGTGTACCTATGGTACACCCTCATTTCGCCAGTTATGTTTAAGTCCCATGTATTAAGGGGAGAGCGTATTGCCATCAACCAGACTCCGGGCTGATACTGAGAAATTCCAGATGAAAAAACTTAATAACATTTTGCCCGACCCGGAAATCAAACCCAGGACCTCATGCTCCTGCCGGGGTTGCGGGAAAGTCCGAAAAGGATACCGTGGCCCCTGGCAACGTACAGGCAACGGAAGGAACACGGGTGGGTTTTAGTCAGTAATAGTCTGACACGCCCTCCTGCTCCGCCCAGAGCGGGAGAAGTTATTTGATAATTTAAAAGGACCTCATGCTCAGCAGTCGCACTCGCGATCAACGAGGCACTTTCAATAAAATTGCACAATTTTTTCATTGCTCTGTAAAGGATCAGTATTGCGATATATTTTACTACTAACTATGTCCTGCGGTTTCGAATATCAGGATAAAAACTTGTCAAAATAGCATGAAAGCGCTTAAAAAAAATAAAAAAATACGCTCGAAAGTTTTTGCTTGTATAACTTTACAAATTAATTACACTATGTAATATAAATATAATCTAAAATATTCACAGATTAAATTATTAAGAAAATGCTCTAATTTAAAATATATTTTTTCCAAATCATTATCACTACTCGTTTAGACGTGATCTTCAGTATAAAATCATAAAAAGTCGTTTATTCTCGCCTTAAGTACCATAAAGACGGGCCGATGATAATGACGTCACAATATTATATTAGAATAAGCTCTGTGCCTTAACACCTGTGTAAACCATTAGCCATTTAAACAAATACCTAAGTGACTTGTATTAGATATGAGGATAGGGGAAAACCTACATATATGCAAACATATTTGAACAGTACAAATGGCAGTCTTATCGCTAAAAGTGATTTCTTGTAGTCAACATCCGTAATGGACAAAAATCTACGGACAGATAAGGCGAAGGCTTGGTGCTTTGTAATAAGATTCCTAAATCGGGGTAACTGATCCTTATTTTATGTAGACCATGATTATGACTTATCACAAACGTTGCTAAACTTGGTTCTCAAAATGATCGAAGGATAATTTTTTTGAGTCGTTCAAAGTTCAACAGGAAAAATATCTTCTGCAATGAGATATAAAAGCGAGATAAATCAATCTATACAGGCATAGTTTTTAAGGTAAAACTCTCATCCATTAGAGTAACGAACCCTCTAAGTCTAAAACGAATCAATAATACTCTCCCACAAACTCGAAACATCCAAGCTCTTCAAAACATACAGTAGACAATTAATACCTTCATTTAGTAGCAGCGACAATTCTGCCGGTGACAGGACATGCATCATATCTCTTAGTTTGTTTGTCTGTCTGTGTTGTTAAAATATACGAGTTCTTGCACTCCAGCTTGCACATAAATCAACACTGCCTAGCGGCTTATTAATTTTATGATGTTGCTTTGCTGGATGTGCCTGGGAAATGTACGCACGGTACCATAATTATTCATCCATCTGAACAAAATTTGCGGGTGTACGGATCCATGAATTTAGGCACCGTGTGTACAGTGATATTATTGCTTTTAGCTGCTCTTACGCTTAGTAAAATTACTCATTATCAGTTTATATAGCGTGCATCAGAAAAGTGTGGTCATATTTAAGGGTGTAGTACAGACCATCAAACTGAATAACTTTACATGCTGTATAAGCTAGAAAACGAAAAAATACGCTTTTGGAACATCTCTTTAAGTAGTGACAAAAGAAAATCCTGGCTTGAGAACCACTCATGATGTTGACCGATCAATGAGATCCTTGCCGTTAAAGCGACGATAGCCTACTTTTAATGATTTTTTACTGAATATCTCGTCTAAACGAGTAGTGTTAATGATTTGGAAAAAATATATGTTAAATTAGAGCATTTTTTTAATAACTTATTACATTAATATTTAAGATTATGTATATATTACATAGTGAAATTAATTTGTAAAGTTATGTCTCACGCGGATAAAAAACTGAGAATCACGCAAAATCTAAATCACTCAAGCGTATTTTACTGAAACCTTCACCATTTTAAAGATAATTTAATTATTGATCTTTTAGTATACGTGTTTTATTAAAATATCTTTTGTGTTATGTATAATAAATTAAAAATGCGTCTAATTTGGGACAGCGCTCCTTGATGGGCTACTCCTATTACTGGCTGGACATACGACGCGTTGCGTGAGCTCAGTACAGAACACAATAACCTAACCACTCAAGGTCACTGGCATATATCTGCGTCTTAAGTACATTTCAAGATTTCCATCAAGCTTCTGTTAAAAAAAAAAATCTAATGTTTGAGTACCTACCACAATAAACCCTAGATACTACGAAATTTTTCGATGCCATGTCAGTAGTTAATAGTTTTAGTTAAGTAAGGGCCGATTTTTCAATCCTCAGATAAACAGACAGATAGGGTTTATTCGATAGATAGCATAAAAATCAGTTGTTCAATCGTCAGATAGGCTTTATTCGTCGAATAATTCACTTATCTGAGGAATAAAGTTAACTGTCCCTTCAAGCCTCAGTTAGTGCCTTATTCTAGGGAATAAATAATGTTTTGACGTTTGTTTTATTTGGGGTTTTAATGTGCTTTGACACTGCGTGTTTTCGTGCTCTTGTATTGTTGAAAGCATGGATGTTTTTGATTCAATTGACTATAGTTTTTGAAATGTCTCCAAATATATAATTTTTCTTATGTTTTCGAGACGACATTATTTAACAATTTAAAACCATTAAGCTCAACTTTTAGTACCAAGTTGAAAACACAGTTAACACAGAGGAGATTTATTTTTAACTGATCCATTTGCAACTAAATACGTGCCCACTCCTATCAACTGAGCTAAAAACAACAAAAAAAAAAAAGGTCGCTACTATTGCTGACCATCTGTGGATCTAAACAAAAGATAAGAAATCTCGTCAAAATGTCAAACTTACGTTTTGTTTCTATTCTTGTCTAACACGTTGAATATTGTATCCGTACATCTCGCTTGCACATGATAGTGTGAAGTTGGTTAACAAAGACCACAGATAACTATTCTCCAGTTAATATACGATTGAAAAATTGAAAAGATTTATTCGCCTGATAAACAGGCAGATAATTTTATACGCTAGATAACTATTCAACGATTTAACTGAGGATTGAAAAATCGGCCCTTAGTATATAATTTTCTTATTTTTATTGATTAATTAGTTATAAGTTTTTATGTACTCATATATTTCTATCGTGTTATTTGTTGAAAAATAAATAAAATCACACAAAAAAATTAACAAATCAAAAAAAAAAAACACTATTGTCTACATTTCTTTCTCATTTCTCCTATCGCAGGTCTGCTTGAAGAAATTTCTTAAGAAATAAGCAGTAGCTTTGTACTCATAATTATGATTATGTCTTATCTGTATCTATTTTTCTGTGTGTACATAAATAATAAAATAAATAAATAAAATCTACGAAAATGGTTGTCTACGGGTTTTGTAGTAGGTAAAAGAGATTATTAATTAAACCCTGGCGCCATCTAAATTAAACATTGAGCTGTAAAACTGTCAAAGATACGCAGAAATGGTATATCATTAAATTAAATTTAAAAACTGATACGGCTCCATGTATAAATTACTGCTGATATTTTATACAGCCTTATCGGTGTGCCTCAGTCCAGAACTCCTTCTATTTTCTCAATTTTTTAAAGTTAAGCCCAGGTATGTACGGGCGTTCTTTTTTCGCGCTCTGTATTTTCAACTCTTTGTATTGAGCCGAGCATTGAAAATCCAACAGAGCGTATCCCAGGGCGTCAAAAAAACACACTATTGGATTTTCAACTCTCGGCGCTAAGCAGAGCGTTGAAAATACAGTGTGCGAATAAAAACATGCGGGGCAGTCTTTGGGGACTGCCGATAGAAGTGAAAACAGCGTGCGGTGACGATGACGCGAGTTTCACGCTTTTTATTCACCCAAAAAGTACACATATATACACAGTAAACATATAGCTCATGGAAAGCGTTCGGTGACGATGACGCGAGTTCCATGATTTTTTTTCACCCAAAAAGTGCTCAACGCGCCTAAAGAAGTTTTCACTTAAAAAATTGCCGCGATGTCTTGGAGAGTCGTTTCCAGTGGCTATTATGATATGTGACGGGAATAATATAAGATTGTATCTGAGGTGCGACTGTTGAGGCTTGCACTCTGAGGAAGATGCAAGATTTCAGGTACACTCGGCGAGAATTTGCCAATTTTGCAACTTGAAATTGGCGTTATTTTCTTTGATGAATTTCTGTTATTGTAATTTCTAAAACTAAGGTTTTTTTAAATTGCGACGGTTAAGACCTTATTGGTGATGTTCTTCAGAAAGGTCAGGTGCGTAGTACTCGCAACCATGTCGGTGTATGACCGTAAACGAAGCAAAAGGATTATGTAAGGATCGTAGCAGGTGGCGCTCTATAATTTCTGCCTACCCAGGGAAGAAAGCGTGAGTTTATGTAGGTACTCGTATGTTTGTATGTAACGCTAAAAACCTACTGCTGTTGATGACGTCAGATCTCATCAATCTGTATTAATCTTAAAGTAAAAAATACAGCAAAACAAATTGGGCAGGTTAAATAGAGACAACAGACAAACCGCAGCTGAACAGCTTCCTCTGAACTCAGAGCTACAAAGATAGATAGTTGACTTTAGAGATATTTAGAGGAATTTGTAGTTTCTATGAACACTTAAGTTACCATTCCGTAGCCGACCACAGGTGGCAACTACAGGCGACGTATCGCGACACGACGGGTTTCTATGAATTTCTATGAAATACCTTCCGTAGCTAGCGACACGTCGCCTTCATAGAAATACATAGAATCCTGTCGTGTTGCGACGACACGTCGCTTGCAGTTGCCACCTGCGATCGGCTACGGAATTGTACCTTTACTGTAATGTAATGTAATGAAAGCGTCAGCAAAACAGACCACGCCTAACTATAAAGCAAGTCGAATCAACTTAATCTCCTCTCTGCCGACTGTACAAAGGAGAACTCTATTTGTACCCGTTCGCAAAGACGGTAGGAGGGTACTATTAAAAACTTGATTCGCGCAAAATCTTATGAAATAGGAAGACGGTGCGTTGACAAAAACAATATAAACATATTGTTGTCGTTTATTTGTTCAAGCTGGTTCTTTTCCATAGTTACTAAGAAAAGGGTTGGTATTTTTAGTTCTGATCATAAACAACACTTTCTACGAGTACGTACAACATGAAATCATGTTTTAAACTCATCCTGGATCTGCATGCAGTTGCACTAGTTCTTTTTAGCCAAGGAGAGCGGGGTAAGGCCCTTGTCCACCGCGACCCGCGACCATATCTCGATGCATCCCCACGTCGGCTTCTAGGAAATATTCCCTGAGACTGCTTATCTCGCGATTGTGGAGGGTCTTAGCGTTTAAAACGCCTCGACCTCCACACTTTCGCGGGAAATACAGTCTCATTACCGATGACCGTGGGTGATGCATTCGATATGCAGTTCACCGTTCGGTGATCGAAACTATTTCTTCCGACTTACACAACACAGTCAACACAACGACGATATACATATAATAGTAGTTTATGCAACTGTTACATATCAGGGAAGTAATACCTAGTTTTGTGCAGTTTCATACACTACTCTAACTAAACTTAAGCAATTTCATCAAAAACTCATTATATAATATCGTAAATAAAGCGCCCAAATCCAACACACTTCCCCAGGGGTTCGCATCACAGCTACTGATCAGCTGTTTAGATGACGCGCCGCCATTTTACGCCATAATAATGTAGAAACAGCGGTTGGCGAGTTTAAATATGCACATTATTCACAAATTAGTGATTTGACCTTATTAATATGCTGATTTTTTTGACTTGAAAACGTCTTTTCGCTCGGAGTAGTATGGGTAGTAAGTTCAATATTTCTGACCCTCAAAAACATGTAAGATTTCAATCGCTAAAAACTACAAGACTTTTAATGCAAGAGTTATGGTTGAGCACGCAAAAGATAGGTCATATTTATAACAATTTTGAAGCAGGATATAATTTGCCTCTGACGTCACATCGCGAGGGCAGGCGCATGCACGCGTCCCACTATTTTTCACTATATGTCGAAATTCCAAATCGTATATTGCAAAAACGTGTTCAGCTAGAACGGTGATTATGGTGTCATTCCCAAGACTTAAAAGACTATCAGGACCTAAAGAGATACAACAAAAATATTTCGTAAAATAGGAGTAAACATGCTTATGTAGTTGATAAAAGCAAAATAATTTCAAATATAGACTCATTATACTGGCCGTAAATCTGCTCAGAAGTTCAAAAAATTCCAATCGAAGAAAGATATCATAAGGAATTCAATGAGTCTAAAAAATCTAGTGCCGAGCAAATACAATAGCAATGGCACTAGCAGGAACTGTAAGAAAATTTGTTGCAAATTTAAGATGTCCCGATCGGCCATAAATCTGCTCGGAACTGAAAAATATCATGATCGATGAAAGCTTGCATCATTAGGAATGCAATAAATGTAAATTTTTGTAACTCATGAACTCAGTAAATATTAAATAACATCGTTAAAGAAATTTGTTATTATTTCACCAAGAAAGAAAGAAAGAAAATAGGTACGAAAATAACAATTTGGGGAAAAATATGCGTCACATCCACGCAAAACGGCCAAGTTTTCACGAAACTCGCGGGCTCGAACTGCGCCTAACTCAATTTTTTCGATGTTGTTTTAATCAGTTTAATCTTTTTCTATACAAATATTTTATATAGAAAAGATTTGTAGTTTTGTTTGAAATGAATAAACTCAAAAACTACAAAAAATTCTTTCACCAGTATTAAGGCTATATAGGCTATAATTTGTAAAGATATCACACAGGCGAAGCCACTGACGGAAGCTAGTATTAAATTACCCAATAATATCACTAAGATTGCGAAATGTCATTATTTCTGATTTCATCATTAAAACTTCACATAAAATGGGGGAGGCCTATGTCGAGCAGTGGATGTCTTTCAGCTGAAATGATGATGATGATGAATAATATTATGAGAGTCTATGGATAAAATAACTTTTTATATTTATAATGCTAGGGCCACATTGCCGCGATAAGGCTACGACTACTATAAAGCGAACTTCGCTTCGCGCGCTCTTTGTTTCTAAGCGAGATGTCGAGCGGTGTGCGAGAGAGCGCACGAATTTTAGTTCGCCTTATCGCAACAATGTAGCCGTAGCATTAAAGTTGGGAGTGTATAAAGTTTGTCATTCAGTCCAAGTTCGACGGTCGTATTTCTCAGCTCAAAACCGAGGTTTTTAAAAATACTACTTCTATCACTATGGACTTCAAGGTCTGCGAATAAAGAATTATATTATTATTGTTATATTTTCATTTCACAAGCCTTTTCCAAAAGGCTGAAAACGTGAGCAATATTCTTAAAAATATTATCCACTATGAAAAAGATCTGGCAATTTATTTTCACAGCTTAATAATACCCCTTCAAACCACATTATTTGGTGACAAAAGCCTTCCTTTGTGTAAACGCAATAAAGATAAAATTTAAGGGGGTTTCCGTTAGAAATTACTTAGGTAAGGGATAGTTTAGACACAATTGAATGACGAACAAAAGGAGAATGGATTCAAAACAGATGGCTCGAGTGAGGCTTGATTGTTGTGTGGAAGTAGGTACGTGAGTATATGTGAGGATATTGTTTGTGTGACTGTGGTGACTGAGGATAAGGCACACGTGTCTGTGGGAAATAACACAGATTATAGTTTGACCAGGACCGCGCATTAGGTAGGGGGCAGTGCAGGCCGCTCATTCGTCAATGCTCCCGGCGGCTCGTCCCTCATTCGTCAACGCTACCTCCCGCCTCAATGCGCATTCCTAACAGCGGTCTCGGTCAAACTATAGTATAATATTCATTTAATATAAGCATATACAATGGTATGGCGACACAAATACATAAACAACCACATTCAGCACATTTATACATTTTCCTCTAATTTACATACTTCAATAAGCTGCCACAATCAAACCAATTTAGGAATTACAAATTAGGACTTATGATACTTGTTACCCTTTTTCGCAGACTGTAGATGAAATACAGGTAGACAGTTGTAGACTGAGATCTGCACGCAGACTGGGCTCGACGTTTTTTTTTTTTTTTACTATTTCATCTCAAAGGTGACCACTAAGATCGTGGCTGCTTAACCGGACTTTCCTGTGGTTGCCTTTAGCTTCTACACTAAGAGCCTCCAGCCAGGAGCGTTAAGAACTATTCTTAATTAAAGCTAAGCGAACGCTCGCTAAGTGCACCCCCTGTGGGGTACAAACCTTGGCTCAGGGCGTCGCTGAGGGGAGGAGAGCAAGACGGGACAGGCTGAATCAAGGATAGATCATTATTATTATTAACGGGGGAATTTAAAGCTACACGCTCAGCTGCTGCACGGGCTGGGGTTTCATCGGGCAAGGGGCTCGATCAACTAGTGAAACGCCTTTTATTAAACGCTCGTTTACTGAGCGGCTCGCCGTCAGGTGGCGGGCGTAACGTCATAGAGCCTTTTCCAGTTAAATACCACAGAACAGTGAAGTAAACGCTCTCGATAACTGTTTCTGCAAATATCATTAGAAGACTGAAGAGATTTTAATAGATGATGAAAAGCATTGATATGTTTACAATCACATAGCTGCAACACAGTTATTAACTTTTGTAGTTATCATCGTTTCTATTGTAATTATGACAATTTGTTGTTGTTCCAAATAAAAAACTTTTTGATGTGTAATATCTTTCCTGCAATTAAAATCTAAATCTAAATAATCAAAACGGTGGGAGTAATTTCGTGAAAAGGGACGGAAGTGTGTCACAGGAAGCCCGGGAAGCGCGCGCTATTTGATTTGACTCAAACTTTGTCAGAAACGACCTTGACGAGGCCCTGGGTCTTTAATGTTGCTTATTATCAAGTTGAGATGTTAGATGTTAACACATCATAATATGCCATTACTATAAGGTTCGCTCGTTTTTTTGTTTTTATAGCTTTTATCATCTTTTTGCGCGAAACCTGCTGTTTCTTAAGGATTCTGTGACCTTTGATTCGTGAGCTAAATGGGCTTACTATCATCATTGCTGGGTAAATTCGGTTATAGGATGACGTCACTAGAGCAATTTTTATTTAATTTAATTTCATTATTGTATACTAGCTTCTATAAAGGTAGATACAATGTTTTTTTATTTTCTTTATGTAAAATTGTAAAACTGGAAATAAAAGGCTTTTTTTTATTTATTTAGTTTATACTAGCTTCTGCCCGCGACTTAGACTGCGTGGAATTTATTGTTTTAACAAAAAATATGACACTCTGCAATTATTCTGTAGATAATTTTAGAAAACGTATCAGTAGTTCCGAAGATTACTCCCTACATGCAAACTCAAAAATAATACCTCTTTAAAACATTAGTATAGATGTATACCTACCTACCAACTAATATGATCCGGTTTCTGGCAACATTAATACTGTAGCAGCCCACCTAAATGCAGAAAGTCCAACATTACGTTATCAGCAGCTCGTAAAAGTTTTATAACGATTCCAAGAAAATTCAATAAAACAATTCATTTTTCTTAAAAATGTATTTATTTTTCATTTTATTGTGCTCTTCAATATTTAGTAAACGGACATTCTGTCCATGAATTTTAATTACATAAGTGTTGCAACTCTCGATACTATACAAAATGAAACAATAAAATTGAATAAAAAATAAATAGTTATTACTTAAATTAAATAAGAAAACAGAAATAAAAACAAAAATAACATTTTTGACGACCGAATAATATTTTCCATTTACAATACAAACGAAATGCTTGGTTTTACGATAGGGAGGAAGCGTTAAAGTAGAAATATAAAAGCAGAATGAGAGACTAAATAAAATTGATGCTGAACAAAAAGCAGCGCACTTTGAATACTTTTAAGAGCTGTAAAAACAAATCGACGGATAGGAATTCGATACATTAACCTTAGCACCAAATGACAAAATCAGATAGTACAATCCCTTCAAAGAAAATCTATGTGATATATTCGAATGAAAAGTGGTACCTTTAATATGATATGATTATAAAATTCAACTTACTATTCTTAAATAATTCATTTAACTACAATTTTGTACATTATCTACAAATTCAGAAATTCATTTACATCATCCTTTCATAGTTTTTACACGTGATCAATCGTTAACTTGATAGGTTTCACAATTATTGTGATAATTTAAGGACTAGTTCGAAACTTACTAGGACGAAACCGCTATAGCTACCTAAAAATATGGTCACATGAATTTTGTACAAAACCATCGCTATAACAGCTAATAAAAATAACGATTTCATCAAAATATCGTATCGCTAAAATCTAGAGGGACAGATCTTCTACCAAGCAATAAATTTTGTACAACTGTGTAGAAAAGTAGTCCCTAAGACATTTAAGGTTCATAAATATTCGACAGTAACTAATATTCAACGATTAAATTCACCGTCTCAGAAGGCATGAGAGAATCGAGGCCGATGAATAAGTTAGGCCGTGAAAGACAAAGTAATACTACTAAATGCAAAATTGATTACATTAACTGTGATTCTTCACCATTCACTTCGTCACTGCTGTGAATCTTCACCATTCACTTCGTCACTGGAACAGTTATGGCACGACCGTCACATGAGTAGCCGCGAGTACGACATGTCCGTTCATGACATCGGTATCTCTGCAGACAATCGGTGTCTGGAGGATGCCCTCGTACCACACGTCCCGCACGTATTATTACTATAGCCGGAATCGGAACCGAAGGAGGAATCACCACTTGGAGGCTTCGGTGAAGCCCGGGGTCCTCTCCAACAGGCAATTCCTGGCAGCTCGCCACCAGGCCAAGCACCACCCGCACTCATTGGTAGAGGCCCTTGCGGCCTCGCACCAACCGTCCCGACTTGAGGATACAATCTCAAGAGAGCATCCAAAAGAACCCCTTCGTGAAACTCCGTAGGATCAGGCGGTCCGGGTGGATGAATATGACGCTGCTGCATTCTATGTTGTGCCCGTCGTCTCTCCAAAGACTTGGGTCTTCTGTCCATTCGTTGTTGTCTTGGCCGATGGGGGAGCGACTGAGGAGCTGGTGGTCTTGAGCAGGTTCGACATGGCGCTGCTTCTCCGACGAGGCTGAGTTCGTCTTCGGCGAAGTGGTCGTCACTGTGGAGGGAGTCGTCTGATCTGTGGGGCAGCTCCTCGTAAAGTGGGGCCCCACAGGTGTCGCCACCACAGCTGTTCCCGCCTCGCCAGGTACCGCCAGAGCCGCAGACGAACACTCGGCTCGGGCAGTTCGGTCTTTTCGTTTCCACCATCTGTGAAGAGTAAATTTAGTTTAATTAATATTTTCGCAACAACTAAAACATTCTTGGAATATTGATTTGTAGCGACATTGAAGAAAACAATTTCAATTCAAATTATTTTCGAGAATAATGCTGAAATACATTTAGCTAGCTTCAAATGAAATGTACCGTCTGACTCTAACATTACAATAACCCTTTCTAATTACTTTTTACATTCCAAACCTGTAATTTTGCACTAAAATACTGCGAATTCACAAGACAGACAAATATTATTTAAACAATCAGCAATAGTTATCGAAAAACTAATATTTAAGGCAATAATAATTTCTTTGAATCAAGTAATCATACAAATCTTTTCAAAGTAGATTATAACGAAAACTCTAACACCATTCGTTTGAAAGTCAATTATAAACATCGCAAGTTAAATAATATCTAGGCTGAGATACAGACTTATAAAGACCAAACAAGGAAACTTTTGACGTTTGTGTTTAACTGGATCTCAAAAGTTAAGGTTTATTCTCAAAATTTTATAGCTTACATGCACTAAGTTTACAGGGCGTTTGAATGTTTAGACGAAATTAAGTTTCTTGTCTGACAGATGTTAGGTGAAACTACACTACGTCCTAGCAGTCGTGTTAGCCGTGGCAAATTAATGTGGACAGCTTTCGTCGGTGTTGAATATAGTGTGAAACTTTGACACTATTAATGGTCTAAAGTATACAAGGTTTTCGGGATTGTTCTCGTTCCTTTGTAGACTAATACACTTTAACAAACCTAACTATGGTATTGTTATACTCGTGAGATAGAATTAGGTCTACTTTTGTCTTTTGAATTTGATATTAGGTTCTGACCTTGTTCAAATTTTATAAAATATAAGTTGATTTATTCGAGGTCTACCTACAGAAATGTTAAAATGTTTGAGCTTAAGAGCAAATTATTCTAAAAGTTGGCAACGTCGCAAATAGCTGTCAAATATTTACCTGTTTTGATTAATTTGGCAATATTACTGTATGGAAATATGAAATATCGCTAACTAATGAATTAGAAAACAGCAAACCGCTGGATGCGGGAAGCACAGAATCGGTCGAAGTGGCGGTGCTTGGGGGAGGCCTATGTCCAGCAGTGGACGTCTTTCGGCTGAAATGATGATGATGATGAATGAAATAGAATATTAATAACGAATTGCAATTATAACACTGAATGTGATGATCATTTTATGTGTAAAAAGGGCATTTGGAAAGTTTCCAAATACTTTTTTTACATCTAAAACTAAATATTCGGTGTTACGATATTAATTATTGCATTTCATAATCAATATTTTAGTTCACTAGTTAGCCATATTTCATATTTCCATACAGTAATATTGCCAAATTAATCAAAACAGCGAAATATCTGACTTCTATTTGCGCCGTTGCCCACTTTCAGAATGCACGCTCTTGAAGAAATAAGTCACACTATATTAGAAATATATTCAATCGCCTATCATGAATGTCAACAGCATGAAAAGGGTACACTTAACCAAATAATGAGTCCAATGAATATGGACGGGACAAATGGAGTCACTAACACTGAGTGACGCGAACCATTTCATTACTTCTTCCACAAAGATATGTCAGGTCATCTACTAGATTAACTTTGAAGGCCCTTAGACCCTCGTCTTGAGCTGAAGGCATACAGTTTACGGTCTGGGAATCTTTAGTTTGGGCTCTGTCAATATCGGGTGCCCAAAAGTTAGTGCTTTTGAGAAAATCGTGCGTTGGGTTCGTAATGAGACAATTTTCTAGGTTTTGGTCGTTACGGTTTATTAGTTCTTGTAAGGTGGTTTTAGATTTTTTTTTGCCGTAGACGTTTCCATTAATAAGGTAAAATACAAATTCTAATAATAGTTACGTCTATAGCTTCTAACTTTTGTTATTATTATGTAAATTTTCATGAATACTCTAGCTAGAAGTATCACTATTTGTTTTACTAATCCGAACTGTTCCACTTTTGGGGAAAAGCTTTGCTATTCTCTTTCCACCTGACAAGCATTGATGTGTTTGTTGAAGGAGTCAAGTGACACTATTTTGGTCAAATAGACAATACTCTACTATCGAAATAAAAATAGACGTCGTTGTCTAGTACCTAACCCACTGAAACAAAATGTTTCGACGCTGGAGCTGTTTTCTCGGCTCGAGATATTTTATTTATAAAATTGATCCTGCTGAAGTGATTGACTAGCAATCACTTATTTCCGAACACAATTTCTTAACTAGAGCAGCTCTATTTGTTGACTTGTAGCTGTGTACTGGACTGGGCATGTCATACTTAGAAAAATAATCAGAAATTCATACTTTGTGATACTAAGAGTTTCGAATAGTTGTTTATGGTATTGAATTAAGTTTTATCTAACAGTTGCCGTTTATCCTTTACTATTAAATGAGCAATATTTGTATATACATTTGTAATCACATTCTTGAAAACGGCTGTAACGATTTCGATGAAAGTTCCAATATAGGGCTTATTTAGGCTAAATTAGGCCGTAAAATGGATCTAGCTAGGTCTCATATCTGGGAAAATTTGTTTTCTTTATTTTCAACCGAGGATAGCTCGGTCGATCAGGTATTACAGACGTGAATCGTGTATGTGCTTATGAGTGATTTCCAAACAAACCTATTTATATAGCTAGGCACACCTTTGACAAATATTTACAGGTCTTTTTTTTTTTTTTTTTTTTTTTTTTTTTTTTTTCAGGTCTTCCCTAATGAAATGAAATGAAATTGTTTATTCTGTAAATAGGATATCGGAATCACTTTTACACGTCATATAAAAAAAAAATTGGCTAGATGAGTTCGGCGTTTCCTACCTGACTACACTTAGAAGAAAGGCCAAAACAAACTCAGAGAGCGCAATCTCTTGTAAAGTCCAGACATAATCTTGGTCAGGCCTTATGAGGACCATGTAGATTAGTGTCTGAAATGGTCTTTTGAGGAAAGAAACACACAAATTTGAATGGACCTGTCCAGTCAGTGCAAGCATTTGTCAGTAATCGTGGAGCTCAACTCAGAACTTGAGGAGCTCAACTCGTCGAACAATACCAAAGAGAAAGACACAAGACATTTGGGTAAGCCGCATCAACTACTCAAACTGCCAGACCATCATTAAAACTAACTGAGAACGAAAAAAAAATATCCACTTAGTCCTCACATTCACAATAATTAAAATAATATAATACTTTACAAAGTAATCATGTAATTTTGTAAATCATTTTTGGCAATGTCAATGTGTTTAAAAAACTGGTATATTTTGAGGATTTTACCTAATAATACTAGGCTGTCCGTTGTCTGTCAGTCACAGAACTGCTTTATGGATGTTAAGATTTCCAGGTGGTTAGGATCTTTCTTATCATTTTCTATGGAATATTTAAACGGCCTTAGAATAGAATTTCTGCCTCAACATTCCTATTAACAACTTCACATGAGATTTAAGATATCCTACCTCCAACTGTGGTTCCAGTTCAGGTCTGTGCGGTAGGGGCGGCCTCCTGGGCATGTCTTGCAGGTCTTCGTATAAGGGTGCTGGTGGTGGTGCCCTACGCTGGGAGCCGCTGCTCTGCGTGGGGGCCGATGACTTCGATGGAAGCAGGTTGGTGACTTTCCGTTTGTGTCTATGGAAAAAAAATGTTCTATTAGTTTGTTTGTTGTCATAGATATTTTTGCATCATCTTGTGATTGGTATGACTTTGTTCTGATAAAATGTATAAATGGTTTATTTGTCATTTATTATTTACTAACGACCGGCCCTTGCTTGGCACGAACGCAATGGAGGCATGTCAAAACATGGAGCTTTCTGTGCTATATCTAGGTTAAATATTAATGTAGGTACACATAAACTGCTTTAAACTGATGGTGAAATCCGCATTAAAATCCATTGTGTACCTTAGAAGATGCAAGCGATGACACAGACAAACATGACAAGCCACTTTAATTTATACTACGGAAACATAAAAATATTAATATAATATTTTATCTATCATTTATTATTACTAGCTGTTGCCTGCAACTTTGTCTGCGATCCAGGATGTAAAGTAGCCCTTGTCCTTTTCCGGTTCATGGTTTACCCATGTACCCAAATTTCATCCAAATCTGTTCAGCCGTTTTATCGTGAAAGCAACAAACAAACTGATTTTCGCATTTATAATATTAAGTGAGGATGAACACCGTAGATTTTAATGGAATACTACAGTACTCCTATAACAAAAGATAATTATGGTTTATCAGTCAAAGATAACTAAGCTCCATAATAGGTAAATGTAGTAAGTATAGAGTGATAATGTTGTTATTTTGATCTCATCGTAAACAACTTTGGTGTCGATTACATAGTCTTTTGTTAATAAGTTCCAGGACTTTTCAACCATGTTGTAATTTTCCCAAATAATGTTGTTGTTTACTAAGAATATTTACTATTATATCAATGATGTCACCACTTTCAACACAACCATTTATAAAAAGAGGGATGCTCGACGTTCTATAAATTCTCCCTATCTGTTTTATTGAAATAACCAGTGGTTAGACCCAGAGATCCCGGGATCGATTCGCAGTGGGTGAAACATTTTCAGCTCGGTTTGGTTGGTGGTAGGGCTTGTTTCAAGTCCGCCTGGCTAGCTATCACCATCTTATCTAAGTCTGTCGCCATAATAACAATGTTAACATGTAAACAAATACTTAGGAGGAATCTACGAGTATATGTTAATGCCATTCAGGTGTATAACAAGTTACCTAATTCACTTAAGGAACTTCTCATCCCCATGTTCAAGAAAAAGCTGACCAGTTGGCTATTAGATAATTGCTTTTATGACATTGGTGAATATATGGAATATTGTAAAAATCCAAGATAACATGGACTTAACCTTTATTTCATTGGCGTATATATGGAATTCTTAATGTAAAAATCCAAGATGACATGAACTTAATTTTGACATTTTAAAGTAACGATTACCTAATTTTAATAATTCTAATTCACATTGGACTTATTGTAAACCACATATCTTAAAATTGATATTATACTTAGTTAAGAATGACAATTGAATATTTGTACACCATATGCTTTGTGGTAAAATGTATAGAACTAACAAAAATATTTTGACACCATAATATGTAAAACTACATTCTTACAAATAAATAAAATTCTAATTCTAACAGCGTTGTTGTGTTTCGGCAGTTAGAGTTAAGATAGTCAGATCTTCTCTGGTTGAGGATTCCGGGTGAAGCTCGCTTCCACCTTCGGCCTGATCATCACTTACCATCTCACCTGAGCTTCCCCGGTGTGGGTAAATAAAATAAAAAACATCAAATTTTTCTTGGATGGGTGTTCTATGGGTGTTCCGGATGAAGTCAAAATAAATAATAGTAGTAGGTATAAAATGCTCAGTTATATTATAATAATATAAACAAGATTATCTACAACGATACGGCAACACCGGTCGTGAGTTTTATTGTGTATGGTATCACAAAAGATGTCTATTAATATACGTCTCGAGTACTATTATTATATTTTGCGGTACAAAATACCTACTTCAAAACTATACATAAATTATATTTTAATAAAGTTAGGAGCCGTAGATATTAAAGGTTGTGGCATTCAATTGAACAGTTATTACCTACCTTTTAGAACTAATTGAACAAAATGATTTTATTATGAAGCACTTACGAAGTGATTGAGTTCAGATTGCTAAAGTAATTGATGTTACAATCAAATTAAAATCAATTCATTACTAAGTGCGACATTTAGAAGAAGAATTGAGTGTTTGGAATTCTGGCATTTAATTATTCTGAATAATACTCTGAAACTAGTCTTAAAAATCTATGATTTTAACGTTTTCGTCATCTTTCAGAAACTATTTTTTTTCTTTTTACAGGGTACTTCTAAAGTCAGTCATTTCAAAAACTATACGTCTCATAAAAGACTCTCATTCGAAGAGTGTCTTTAAAATATTTAATGCTAAGTAGGTATCTGTTTACTTAGTTTAGAATTTGCACAGTTGAACGCACTTTGGTGGTAGCACATTGACATTGAGCTGGCCTTGCATAATACCACAGATTCATACAGATTAATGATTTTGCGGAGAACCATTTAAAAATAAAAAGCGACTCTTGCTATGACACAATAAAGTGCAATTCAAGTCGCACAGCGGTAATAACCTACAGTTATATTCACCTAAAAGTTACCTCTCTTAGCCCAGGTTCGTACGGGCGATTTATTTCCGAGGTGATTTTTTTTGCTTACTGGATTTTCAACGCTCTGCTTAGAGCCAAGCGTTGAAAATCCAACGGTGTATTTTTGCGACGCGCAGGGTTGCCTTTTTTTTTTTTTTTTTTTGGGTCGGAAATTATCAAATAACTTCTCCCGCTCTGGGTGGAGCGGGAGGGCGTGTCAGACTCTTACTGACTAAAACCCACCCGTGTTCCTTCCGTTGCCTTTACGTTGCCAGGGGCCACGGTATCCCTTTCGGACTTTCCCGCAACCCCGGCAGGACGCGCTGGGTTGCCTTATGATGGATTCTCATCGCTCGTCTCAACACCGGGAGTTGAAAATCCAATGTTCGATAACATTTCGCCGCGATATTTTTACGTGGGATACGTTACGCTGACTGAATTCGACAAGTCAAGCCCGCCGTGTAGATTCAGACCTAAAATGCTGAGTGAATCATCTGTACTCATTTGTGGTAATACGGACTTTAAAAAACTAAAAGACCGTGATGTGACGTGCGTCCTACTGTACTTTAAATATTAACTTTTATTCGTAATATCCGCAGTATACCTACTATCAATAGAATATTAGTTCCACACCGGTTCTGCTGTAGCTTTCAAATATTACAATAGAATATGAACTTATTATAAACACATTAGTCACGGGTCCCAACTCCACTTCTCAAAGCAGATGTTTTAATATTTGTGGAAAAAACTTGACAAGTGTGTGTAGACCACTTTCTATGGGTTCTGTAAGATTAAATACATGTAAAAAAGTAACGATTTCAAATTTCTATGGATTCTGTAAGATTAAATAAATTATTAACAGTGGTCCTTGCAGTAATTATTTACTTATGTATGATTACTATTTTTGAATCACATCAATGGCCTAGCGGATTTTTCTACTTCCTCTGTCACACATGGTGCTTTTAAGTTATGAATATTCTTTTTAATTATTAAATCACCTGCATATTAAATAAAATTGAGACGTCATCCCCAATCCTTTTACGTTTTTTATTACGGATCTCTAATTTCAGGTAGCGGTTTTTAAGTATGAATGATTTTATTATGACTAATCGTAGGGTAGTTATGATTGAAATAATTGGTATAATTGGAATAAAGTACGGTCTACTGGATTGAGATGTTGCGGTAAAAAAATGGCATATGCTTCTTTTTTTTGCGGTTCACCTTTTTTGTGGATATTTGCTTTGTGATTTCAAGATGGTATTAGCCTCAGAAATATTAAAAGTTTTTGAATTATGAGTGGAGCTTAAGTGGTTATTTTTGGTATTAATATCGCAGATTAGTGTTGTATTTAATTCGATTATTTTCAATGGGATTTTATGAATAATAGTATATATGCAATGGGTTTAAACTTTGTATATGAGATTTGAGTTTAACCGTTTTTTTTTTGGTACTTCTTGAAAGACCTACACTGTCCTCCCATACCTAATAACACTGTTATTTGAAAATATTGTAAAAGTTCATTATTTTTAAAAGAGTAACCGTGGAGTTTCTGGCCGGCTCTTCTCCATAGGAAACAACCAATTGGAACCGTGCACCTAGCTTCTGACGTTTCATAAGTGCCCTTGTAGGTTTATGTGAAATAAAATATTTTAATTTTGAACCATCTTAGTAAATTAACGCGAACCTAATACAGTTTTACCTACATCAAAAATTGGAATTGTTCTTACTCTACCCAGGATTTAAAAAAAAACACTAACTCAAACAATTCCAATTCCACTAAATCCAGCTTAACTCACATTAGGCTCTCAAACCTCTCCAAAACCGCTCAAAAAGTCATAAAATTAAAAGCCTAATCCAAACAATAAACTTTACGTAATTCTTTTTAACTCGTTTTTTTTTTTTTTTTTTGTACAAATGGCGTCTGTTGCATGCGACATGCGACATGTCGGTGCGACAAAGACGCAACCGCTCGACAAGTCGTGTCGACCACCCACTGCAATGCAACCCGCGGAAATTGTAGTCGGAGAGAAGAGGAATGGCCAGTGACAATTTTTCGGTTGGGTGCACCTGTTGTCTTGTTTTGTTTGAAACATTGGGATTTTTTGGCTGTTCCAGAGAGAAACAATGAGTTCTGGGTTTACGTAATCTTTGTAATAGAATTATTATTTTTCTTTAATTTGATAAATTATTTCGTGATTAAAATATAACTATACTCCGTATAATATAACATTAGACAAATAACGGTTATCACCCTTTCGTTATTTCTATAAAAACATGTAATAAACCCCGTTATTTTGCGATAAATATAAAGCAATGTAATCTATTACACAATTATGCTGAGTGGAAGCCTTCTTGTCACATTCATGACGTGCAGCTGCCGAATATTTCTGTTGTTTATATGTTTATATTGTTGTTATTTGTATGCACGTGTTTCTGTGACAAATAAACCTATTTTTCTTTCTTTCTTTCTATTTAACATTTACATAAAATATAACTGTACAGTGCAGTAATTTCAAAAGTAAGACAAGATAGTTGTCGTTATTTAGCTGTTATTTTTATAATGCTAATAAATGGAGTATAGATAGTTCAGCTGTGTACCGAGAATGTTCCGGTCATCTTGCATGAAGAAGAGAGAGCATACAAAAGTATTGATAACATTGCTCTTCTTGGTAACATAGGATTGATAACATTGCTCTTTTTGGTGACATAGGATTGATAACATTGCTATTCTTGGTGACATAGGATTGATAACATTACTATTCTTGGTGACATTTACTTGTATTTTAAAGCCAGTTAGTTCAACTGTCCAATCCATTTCACGCTGATTACAATACTCCCAAAGAAATCCACGTCGCATACCTTATCTGTTATCTCATTTTTCAAAGATAAAACTATTCTAGCTTCCTTAAAACATTAATCCAAACTAATCTCTATAATCATCCAGATAAAGTGGGTAATCCATTGAACTTCCACATTGACATATGACTTATACAAACTAGTGATGGGAAGCGAAACTTTCTGTCGCCCTTCGATAAAGTCAATAAGATAAATCAAGTTAATACCGACGGACAGTCACCAGTAAATACAAATAATTTGATTTCATGTCGTGATTCCATCGATATCGATGAGAAGGCTGTAATTAATGTACACTAGGTTAATCGATTGTTTAATTCCGTTCAGATTAGACCAATTTATGGGAATCGATTAGGTTATTCGAATCTGATTTTAATCGATTAGGAATGCTTGTTTTTGTTCCTGTTTCGTCTGGTTCTAATAAAGTAGATGGTTAATATTATAAATATTTATAAGAAAATGCAGGAAGTTTGGGCTGGTTTTCGAGTTTAACGTATGTTAAAGGAAATGACTTAATGGTGTTCATAAGAACGGAATAAATATAATTAAATACCAGTTACTGTATGTAGTTTCGAACTTAATTAAATATCGGAAGAGATAAATGACGTCTATACCAAAATTATGGTAAACGCTAAATAAAGTCCACAGTCTTTAATAGAATCCAGACCAAAACCTGCTCGGGTGGAGATTCACAGATGACTCCGTCCTGGAGTGTAAATGTGGTGCTGTCTAACAAACAATGGACCACTTAATATCGTGTCTGGCGTGTTCTGTGGTCTCTATGTTGCAGGAGCTGATGGATGCTACAGTCAGACCAGAACTCGGACTACGAGTTTGGAACCCAATCTCGTAGCCCGAATTCTGGCCTGACTCTATTTAGATTACCATCGATACGTTAACTTTGAAACGGAAAATATAATTTCCTAGTGTAAATGTATTTTACATTTTTGAGACATCATGTTCGAGTTTTGTTCATATATTTACAAATGAAAGAAAGAAAGAAAAGAAAGAATAATATTTATTTGGACACAGTTCATGAAACACATAATACAAAGATAAAAAGTGAAAATAACCATAAAGCAATAATAGTGTGCGCCTCACGGCTGCGCCAAAAAGGTTCATTTCAGCATTAATGCCCGACGAATGCTGTCTGACGCTGGTTTTCTAATGAACCCTTATGGACAAGTGACGGGAAGTACGAACAGTTTTAACCTAATACATAATTTGTATACCTTTAAATAAATAAATAAACTACATAAGTTCTATAAATGACACAAACTAAAATGTAATTTGCGATTGAGAGACACATTTCAGGCCGCTAGTGACTTCAACATATTCTATTTTTGGCAAATAGTCCCATCAATATTTCATTTACAAGAGTTACCTCGCAACATGTCTGAAAAAAAAATGCTGAACATGGCCATTTGCGATATTAAATTTTATGTCTCTTTAATATCCCAAAATGAACGTTTTTATCCATTTGTACATACAAATATTTGAGGTCTTTTGTCGGTCTTGAATATTAGAATAAGTCCTGACTTTAGTTGCGAGCTTAGTAGGTACCTATTCAATATTTATTTAAGCGGAAAGGTTTTGAAATTATTTGATAATGTATCTATTTATTTGCGTCAGTTTTAAAGTTAATGAGAATGCATTAAATCACATGTAGTTATGTATGAATACAAGTTTTAAACTAGCTTTTCGATGTACTATGATAAATTATCTTATAAAATAAAAGATATTACAGATCGTATTAATATTAATTTGACAGTGCGTTCACGAAAAAAGTTGCAGTTTTGTGTAATTCTGACTTGTTTTAGAACAAGTTTTTGAGTACATTAAGATAATTTTGACTATGAAACTGTTCTGTTGACAGTGAGGGCGATATCACTATTCTTTGTCTAATAGACAGTCTTGACGCAGTCTACGCACAGCCTTAAACTTGAACTGTTGCTAACTGTTAAGCTTCATAATTTACATTATTACACAAGCTGTCATTATAATATTACGTACTAGTTTATAAAAAAAGGGATGAGTTCATTTGGCATCAACAAATTCGTCCGCATCGCTGTCAATCGGAAAAGTGCCCAAAAGGGCTGGCAGCATTGCTATTTTGAATTGAATTGAATAAACAAATACCTAGATAAAGATCGAAAAACGTACCCTTTCAAAATAATCAGCTTACAAGTACTCGCACCAGCTCTGTTACAACCTGCACTTGCCTAATCACACTACTGCTAAATCGATGTAGACTTAGCGTTTTGTCGATAACCACAGGTGTCGCGTTACTCGACCCGTTTACTGACACGTCACTAAGTCTATACGACGTGTTATGAGGTTGATGGACGTATACCTCAAGTCGTAAGGACGTGTTCATCGCGTGACAGGTGTGATCCGTGACGCTTGACGCGTGAAATGACGTAACCTGCTTGTCACGCGTTTTTGTTTTTAATTTTTTTTTGGACGCTTCACGTCTTTTGTGCTGTACCTTTGGATATTTTTTTGTGAAGGTAATTATTTTTATTTTCGTATTGTTATTTTTTGATTGTCAGTCTTTGATAAACTTAATTTATATTTTTTCTGTTTAATTATAGGTTACGTCACCTTTCATAAATATAATTTTCTGGGTAAGTTAGCATCGTTTCTTGAACTAAATAAACAAAGTTTTAATGGCAAGTACTCGTATGTAGAACTAAACTCCAGACTTCCAAAGTACTACAGGTACATAGTAAAGCAGAAAGAGGTGTGTTGCATGTTAAATATTTCAGAACATTATGAGTATGACGAAATGAAATGCAGTGTCATGTTTTTGCAACGGATCACACGAGGCAAGTTAAGGGCAAAATACTACTAATAGTAATTTTGTTTAAAATGTATAAAAATCCAACCATTTACTGCTTCCCAAGTATTGGAAAATATTTAATCGATCCTCTAAAAACTTATTGACATTCTAATTATGGACGCTTTTTAAAATTAATGAACCCCTAAAATCTATTGTGTGCTTCTAATGATGCACCCTTTTTTAAATAATTGACCCTCTTTCTAACTTTCTGGCCTCTTGGTGTGACCAAACGGGCTAGGTTAGGTTGGGTTGAAACATTGAGTAACCACGCGCGAGCCGTATTGGTCAGTAACTAAGGCTAAAGGGCACCCCTATCATTGGGTTAGAACTGTGACCAACCGCGCTATATCCAAAATGGTTGCAGTTACATTGACGATGTAACTGCAACCATTTGTAACATTTATTATTTATATAGTATTTCGAACACAATGTGAATTTGTTTTACATAAATAAATTGAAGTTATTAAGCTATTTAGCATTATTGGGTGACAAAATAAAATAGGAATTATTTAAGGTTCACAAAAAAAGGCAAACATTATTATTGGAGTGTTCAATAACATTGTTAGGCGCTAGGTATTATTCCTAGATTTATCAGTAATTACAAATCTAATTTATACGTATTTTACGTCACAGTCTCCTTAAAAGATACCTCTCTATGTTAAGTTGATGGTTACTCTTATACATAAATATACACGTTGTACACACAACAGGACCTACTCTCCTAAACATACTCGTATATACAAGTACAGTACACGTTAATGTAATTAGATTCACGTCAAAGTAACCGCACAAAGGAGTTACTTGCTAACTGGCATCTTCAAGCTTTAACCCTGAATGTGGTAGGTTGAATTAACGGATTTGGTTTGAGTTTTTGAATATTTTCTCCCACAATAGGCACGACCTAGTGTGGCACCACAAGATAATATTAAAATAATGTAAAAATATTTTTAAGAGTAATTTAAGAAATAAATAAATTAAAGTATTTTATTCGGGACACACACAGGAAATTTGATTAATATATAGGCTTTATTTGTTTTAATTTGTTTTAAGGAAATGTAAGAATATTTTATGTAGTTAATGAACGATTTATTTTACTATTTTTGTTGAGTTTTATAACTTTGATGTTCTAAACCTAAGTCAGATAAAGGTACAATTCATCAAGTTTTCCACTTTTCCATCAAACATTGCCTAGTGGTTTTTGATTCTACTTATTTAATTATATCAATTAATGTTTTTTTTTATTGAATATCGTTCTATGGCGTTTCTTGCCCATTCTTCTCCATGCGATACCTTATACATTATATACCTTTGAAAGGATCAGAATCAATTATATTTTTTTCTTTTAATTTGTGACGTCCAAAGTGCCTTTTAATGATCTAATTGAAATATACGATTTGGCTTTGACTTTAGCTCCCATATTATTAATGTATTTTTATGGGTACGTAGCTCTACAGGTTTTTCGTTAAATATTCTTTCAAGTTTTAAGTTAAAGTTACATACTATTTTGTTACACCTAATGTAAAAAATAACTCTGTCTTTGCTGTTGCGCGGGTTAAAAGGAAAATTTTACTGTAACTCGACTAAACTGCCCGACCACTGCCGTCGATCTTTAGACGAACAGAAAATAACTTTCTACCTTAGCGGATCTACTAGTCTTACATGATAACAAATCTTATCTCTGACACCATAAAATCCCATCAGGTAGTATCCCAACATTGATGGGGGTCCAATTAGAGCAACATCCGTTGATAACAGTTCACTGAACACGCGTTAGGTGGCGCCTGGAAGGTGTGAGAGTGCCCATGCTTGGACATTATTACGTGTCGCTTGGAAATTGATAGGAATTTGACGTGTCATTGCTATAGATGGGTTTATGTTGAGATTTTTGGTCAAATTGGGCACTTATTATTGTAAAATTATGTTGCCCAAAATGGAATTAAATATTTATTGTTTTTTTTTAGGGAACATTATCAAAATAATTGTTTTTGTAACTTAATTTTGCGTTCGAATAAAAAGGAACGCAGACAAAAATCGTGCATGAGAACTAATTCAAAGCATTATTAGAATAGACACTGAAATTTTGAATAATAAATTAATGCAGTCATTAAGGAATGGTATGTAGAGCTTTTCCAGCCACACTAATGGACTTAGTAGCTCGTAAATATACAGTTTTTATTGCCGTCTGCTTTAATAAACTGCTTCAGTAATCAGGAAGATTAATGCAACGCTTATTTCACTTCCAGGGCTAAGGATATTATTTTATTTTTATTTATACAAAGGAGCGCAGTTGAAGACGACTATTTGAATGCAAGTTTTTTTCTGGTTTAGATGTAAAATAGGAAAACGTCAAAATTATGACAGCACCAATCTCTATCAAATTACAACCACCCGCCATCAAAATCACACACATAATTGGTGAACAAGAGGTGTCAAAATTCTACAGGGGGTTGGAAGCGTTGAACTGAGTCGCAGTTTAAACAAAAGAAGATTAAGTTACCGTTAAGTTCCTTGCGTGATACTGACAACGTAGTCTGTTGGCACTTAGCCGAGTGTGAGTTCAAAGTACCGAGTTTAAAGTAGCATCACTTGTTCAACGGTTAGCAAAGAGACTTCGTTAAGTGTATTAGTGAAGGTGAATATTTGCACTGGATGTCGCTTTCAAGGAGAATTTTCCGGACAGAAAATTCCGAACACCGTATAACGCTTTTAAAGGTACTGAAAATAGGATTTTGCGCTCGGGAATAGAGACAATGGGGCAGGTAAACGCGATGTGGGATTTCCTTTTAAATTCAGTAAAGAGAATTGGCAAACCAAATATTTTGAAAGCCAATAGACTGGTGGAGATTTTGGAAACGGGTTTTATATACACAGAAAAACAATAAAGATAGATTTCAGAAGAAAATCATATCATGGAAATGGAAGCTAACAAATTCGATATAGACGAAAAAAGACAACTTGCAGTACCTACTAGGCAAGTACATCATCACCTGGTTTATTGGACAAAGAGAAACTCATAAAGTTACACTAAACATGACAAGTACAAGTGGTGGTCAAAATCAAGAAGAACAGCTGGCTCCTGAACTAAGTAAAAAGATGCTTGTATCTCAGGAGTCAAAGTTCCTCACAAACATTGATTATTAGAACTGAAATGCAATCAGGTTAAAATGTGTCAGTAATTATAGGTATCAGTATTGAGAAAGGTATTGTAATTTGTAAATAACGGTACATAAAGCAAGAAAGAAATCCCAAATAATATAATATAATATTATTCATCTTCAATTTATTTATTAATATTTATTTATTTATATATACTTTATTGATCACTAAAAATATTCATAACAAAAAATAAACCAAAAACACTACAACATATACAATGGTCGGCCTTATCGCTTTCTGAGATCTCTTCCAGGCAACCGTGGAATGGCTAGTGATTTACCAATATACGTCAATTGGAAGCTAGTGTTTAGCCCTAAGGATGTCAAAGGTCTAAAAAGCTGACAAGTGTCATAAACCTAATTCCGTTATTATAATCTTAGACCTAGATTTCGGTAGGTATCTACTAAGTTTCTAAGTTGGTTAGAGGAGCTTAGTTAGTACCCTAAGTAAGACCTTGTTTGTATTGTGATGACTAACTTGAAAGTTTTTGATTCAATAAATTTGCAAATGGTGTAGCTTATTAGAATAACAAGCCTTGTGCCTGTTGGAATTTCTCATATTCTAATGGAGGTTTTTGGTGATAAGCGTTAATTCTGGGACATGTTGTGATTTTAGGGAGTATTCAAAAACGTCAAAAAATTTATCATTACACGTTAATCATTACTTATGCAACGTTTACAAATAAACTCCTTTATTAATTCTATTTGCGACCCGTATTTATACAATAGCTTTCGAAGCTGGTAGAAGTATTCGGTTAAAAATAGTACCTCATACCAAAAACATTTGGGGTGCATTCCGAATTACGCTGTAATCGATTTGAGCGCGCTAACTCCTGTACCGAATTAACATGGGCGCGATAACAGTGTATCTTCAATCGTCATAGATGACGTCATGACATGCGCCATCATGCGATAACGCCGACCATGCCTTTTACTAATATCACCGTGAGCACTGTCAAAAATGACAGTTGTGCTGTTTTGTTTTGACTCGCATCCTATCTTTAAACTAACGTGGTATTTTCGAAATTGTGCTTCTGGCTACCGTTCGCCACCTAACCAAAGAAGAAGAAAATTGTGGTTTAAACACAAAGAAATATGATATGCAAGTTTTGACGTTGAGCGAGTACTGTGAGTGCGTTCACGAGCGTTCCAAATTGTTGACAGTCCTCAGCTGTCATAATCGTGATATCTTAATCGGAACGCCAATTATCGATTTCAGCGCTGTGAGCGATTATGTTCTAATTCGGAAAGCGGTCTTGGTGTCCCTATGACGTCAAAAAGACCAGTATTTGTAAAACTGTGTATTCCATATTCCTGTAAAGATACTAGCTCGAAAAATATTGAAACTTTTTTAAAAGTAACCCACACTGTAGTAGCATTTTGAAATAAAATACAGCGGTTACAATTTTCACAAACACTATTACGGCATATATTTTGTCAAGTCGGGAAAGTTTGAAAGAGGAAATTGGCAAATCGAAGTTCGTCCGAATATTTTCTTAGTAAGTCTGTTGGACTTACTAAGAAAATATTCTAAATTGCTTTTGATATTTTCATAAAAAGTTTTGTTTTGTTCTGCTGTGTTTTCTCTGTATTATTTTTAGATGTGTTATCTGAATAGTTTTGTAAGGAAATGAAGACAAGGCGTTAAATAAGTTTTATTATCCTCAAAGACCTAATTTTCTGACATGAGACTTATCATAGTCTTGTCTTTGATTTATATCAGTTGTTTTATGTCTAAGGCAGTCCACTGCTACATAATAGGGACGACGACATTTTTTTTTTGTCCGCCTTGTAGATTATAATAAAATTACGTACACACATTTTTTATTTTTTTACCTTATCATAAGATTACGGCGATATATTGAGTTAAAATGTGCCATGACGTCACGAGTATGTAGATTTTATACTTACTTGTGACGTATCAACCCCCACTGGCAACTTTAAGGCGTTGTATCTAAGTCATTTTTTTATTAATATTATAAAGCAAAAATATGAGTCTAATATTGTTTTATTATCTAACTGACGGACTAAATAGAATTTCTTTTTTTTGACCCAGGCATCATGCCTGTTGAAGCCGAAAACGGGCTTTCTTAAAAATCATTATTACTAAATTGAGTTATGAACATTACATAACATCACGCCTATGTAGAGTTAGGCAGTGTTGTATACCTTTAGTACACCCACATTTCGCCAGTTAGATATGTTTAGGTCCCATGCAATAGGGGGCGACCCTATTGCCATCAACCGGGTATAAATCCAGACTCCGAGCTGCTACTGAGAAATTCCTTATAGAAAAACCCAATACCTAATACTTTGCCCGACCCGGGAATCGAACCCGGGACCTCATGCACACCCGTAACGCTTGCAACCACTAGACCAACGAAGAGTTATTAAATTTAAAAGGAGAAAGAATTTTAAAAAGATTTTCACCTTTTTGAACCACCACAGTGCGACTGCTGTTTCAAGTTACTTAATTAACATAAAAATAAGTTGTAAACAAAACAATATATTTACTTTTAAAACCAAAGGTTTGAACAATGGTGGTAGAAACCGACTGCTTTGAATATAGCGTGTCATTGCACTGAGACACAGGTGCGACGAGTCTGGTCAGCAAAATAATTTTGGACGATTGATTTCGTTTATTGAAAATGTTTTTAACTTAGGTACAGCAGTCATAGCCTAGTGGTGTGACCGTCGGACTGCCAAGTCATAGGTTTCGAGTAGTGCGTATTGTATAATTATCATTTGCTTCAAAAACGGTGAAGAAAAACATCGTCAGGAAATCGGCATGCTTGGCTTCACTTGGCTTCACATGCCGTCGATATTTCTTGAGGGCATGTGAAGCCAAGTCAGAGAATCATGGGCGGCTTTAAAACTCTGATACCAGGTTAGTTATAAACCACACGAAAAGTTGTTTTTTTTTTAAATTATTTTTTACTCACTCGAGAGACGTTGTTTAAAGAAGTGTCGCAATGACTTAGCAGTGCTTTCCAAATCAAATAGATTTTTACTTTATTAAAATAGAAAAATGTTCTAAAGTCTACATCTTTGACGAATTATAAATGTTGTTGTCATAATCTTCCAACATAGACCATGATTTTTGTTAGTGAAGTATGATATTAGGGAACGTTAAATTAGGGTCTATATATTTGATTCAACTGAATCTCGTGATCAATAATTATCTCTCTAATATTTTGTTGCCTAAACTCCTCAGCAGTGTGTCCAAACCACGATGCGTGAAATGCACCCAAGCTATTCAAATCAGCACAAGCCACAAAAACAGAATTGAGATATTATGCAAATACCTGATTGTATGCAGATGGTCGATAATAGCCTACACTTAGAAATCGACGTTCAATTCTCCATAATGAGTGAGACAATAGGCTTAATAAAGCCGTTGACTATACAAGGTTTTGATCAAGATAGTGCCGGTAATTGGCTTGTGAGGTGGGCGTGGTTAAGAAATTGCATGGCATGTGGATATTGTTCACAAAAAATGTTACGGTCTAGTGGCTATTTGGGGTCATGGGTAGAATATGTAACGTTTTTCGGTACATAATTTACATATCATGTGAGTTTCGTAAACGTTGCATGGGATATTCCGTAATTTTTTTTTTTTTTTTTTTGCTGCATACCTATAGGTGGGCCCTTATATCGGCATGGTCGAACTTGGGTGTATGATTGAGAGAACACAAAACACTGAATCATTTGAGTACCTCAGGCGTGACTTTAATGATGTAAAACCTTTAGTTATAAGTTCGAAAACCCAAAAAAAAAAAATGAATGTCTTTTTTTAATTTAGGCGTATTTTACTAATGTGTATTTTTTTCCGTTTGTAGATTGTGTAACTAGTAAACAATTAATTATTCATTTAATAGATTTATTAAATTAATTAAATAAAAGCAGCTACGATTTAAATCAATTGTATGCTTATTAAACCTCATGAAGAGCTCGTGGCTAAGTAATAACAGTCGCGCAGGTCAATCCATCAGCTTAAGCTTCGCTTGCCGGGGTTGGTCCGTGAATGGGTGACCATCTTTACATACCGAGACTCCTCCGTGCCTCGGAAAGCACGTTAAGCCGTTAGTTCGGGCTGTCATTTGTGGATCATTGACAGTCTTTACGAGTAGGCAGAAGCCCGAAAGTCTGACAACCAGTCTTACCAAGGGGTATCGTGTTACCCAGGTACTGGGTTGTGGAGGTCAGATAGCCAGTCCCTCCATGTAAAATACTGGTATTCAGCTGCATCCAGTTAGACAGAAAGCCGACCCCAACATAGAAGGTATAAGGCTACGCAGATTGATTGATTAAACCTCATAAATTTCATTAAAATATTAAAACAAAATCCAGACCGGGAACAAAAATCTAAAACAAAAAATACCTTTATTATTTCTCTAACAAAGGCAATTTAATTGCAAATTGAATCTAAAAAATAATTACCACCACCAAATAGCAAGCCAACAACTTTCTCTAACTAGTGAGAAACAAAACAACCAAATAGCATTTTTTACTTTTAAAAATAAACGTTTCAGCCACTAGACTGCAAAGCCTTTATATCCCAGGTCGGCTCTTGTAGAGAGGGCCTAAACAAAGAGCCGTAAATAGTGCATTGTTCTAGAGCCCCAGCCAGAGAGCCCCTAACAAGTTTGTGGGGTTTTCAAGATCACAATTTTTATTCTAAAGGGGTCGTTGAGTTCGTATTTTAAAGTAAGCTTTAAGGTTTTTTTAAAAGGGATCGTGTTTTTTTTTTTAGCTTTCTCTATGGGTCTGAGGTCCTTTGTGATTTGGGTCGGTATTCAGGACCTAGGAGTGTTGACCTATAAAAGGTTACTGGGGTGGTAAGTCGATAAATCAAGTAGTGTGACAACCTAGTTTATTTCTAGTCGGGGTTGGTCTAGCAAGAGGTTATTTTTATCTTTTATCTTGAAGATAGTTATGGATTCGTTTTCAGTCGCCCTAAATATCATTTCAACTCATAAGTTGTTGCGTATAAGATAAGTTTTAGCTTTGATAAGACTGGAGTGCTTGCATTTAGTGTGTATGAAACCTTAAATGTAATTTTTGTTGAGTAAAAATAAACGTTTTAGGTACTGTTAAGTGGACCATTTAAAACAAATACGAGTAACGAAATTCACTTAACATTTCCACGCGAAAAAGCCGCATTCTTACTTCAAATTCCCGGAGCCCTCTTGCTAATATACAATTAAACCTCTCCCAGCATTAATTCGTAAAAAGACAACAGACTGATGTCTCAATCGCGTTTATTTCAATTACAAATCAGCTTGAATATTCATACGCCGAAAGCTATAAGTGTGTCTAGAACGTGCGCAAGAGTCGGCCCGCCCTCGACGCTGATTGGCCGGCCAATTTTGAATTCGCCAATCGCGTTTGCGCGGGAAACGCTACGTGTAATTTTGGCATAATTAGTCACGCATTGGCGAAGTATAAGGTTGTGCTTTCCGCAAAAAATATTCATATTATGTTTGTTGGCTGACATGATCTATTGTTTGGGACCGCGTTAGTTTATGTTGTATTGTTTCTAAAGTAATTGTTATATTGTTTTGAAGACATTGAGATATCTGGAGAAGTCATCGCGGAATGAGTCTTTTTTGTTTTCAGTTACGATTGAATTTACGGATTTCAAAATCCGTTACGCCATTTTTTTTGCCGCTGAGGTCAACTACTGATATAGGTATTTTAGCCATAACTCTAGGCTAAAATATCTATAGTGAAAACTTTGGCTCTGTAGAACTGTTATTTTTGTTGTAACATAACATCACGCCCGTTATCGTCGAAGGGTTGGTAGAGGTTATTTAATAGTACACCCACATTTCGCCGGTTATGTTTATGTCCCATGTAACAGGGCCAAACATGTAAGCAAACACAAGTTTTAGGAAGAACAACTGTAATACCTAATCATAGGGTTCAGTTTGCGCTACGACTTCATATTATTTTGTATGACATTTTCAACAGTACTAGTCAGTCTAAAATCAATTTTATTTATATTTTCATAAAGTTGATGTTTGTTTAGGTGGTAATAACATTGAGTCGAAACAATTATTTAAATAGACCTTATGTAGTTTATTTATTTATTTAGAGATATAAAAATTATGTATTAGGTATGTTGAAACTGTTGGTACTTCCCGTCACTTGTCCATGAGGGTTCATTAGAAAACCAGCGTCAGACAGCATTTGTCGGGCATTAATGCTGAAATGAACCTTTTTGGCGCAGCCGTGAGGCACACACTATTATTGCTTTATAATTATTTTCACTTTTTATCTTTGTATTATGTGTTTCACGAACTGTGTCCAAATAAATATTATTATTTCTTTCTTTCTTTCTTTCAGGGGGCGAGCCTATTGACATCAATCAGGCACAAATCCAAACCTTCAGAGCTTTTTTGTTGTGCCATCCTTAAATCCGTCTAAGCCACGCCATATGGTGCTAACCCTGTCAAATTTTAATTGAAGGCAATATAGACATAGTATTGATAGGACATCCCCACAAAAGCCATGAAACAAACCAACATAACTCCAAAACCTCAAGAAAAAGCAAGTTTAAATTTTAGTACTAAAGTTATCCTAGATACTAATATTCAGGTAGACAAGTTGGATAGTAAAAACCTCACAGGGTATGAAGATTGCGATAAGTTTAACTTGCTAGTCTGTTGCCGGCGGTAAATAATTTCCTGGAGTCAACTCTTTTAACTTATACGAGAAAAAGTGAGGTTTTAAAAGAAAACTATCTTAGAAACTGTGGAACTAATTTTTATCTTAGTTTATGCTCTTCATTATTTATTCTTTAGTATTTTTTAAAGCTGAAAATATCGTTTATTATTATAAAATAGAACCTATTACTAATTACGACCTTTTAGCTCTATGGTATAATTTTAAAGAAAGAAAGAATAATATTTATTTGGACACAGCTTGTGAAACACATAATACCAAATTTTAAAAAAGTGAAAATAATCATAAAGCAATAATAGTGTGTGCCTCACGGTTGCGCCAAAAAGGCATTTCAGTAACACACAACATTTCAACTTTCAACATCTTTCAATTTTTTTTAATTTAAGACTAATTAACAAGTGTCTCAACTCAATTTGACGCAATACACAGCAAAAATTTAGTCCGTTCGTATTTTAGAGGTGCTAAATTGTAGCTCTCCCAAACACCCATAAATAAATTCTTTACAGTCCTATTTTACATACAAAATTATTCAATAAAGTACCCAATCCACTATCAAAACCCTTACCATCAAAAATAATACCGAAAATCAATAGTTCACGCAGTAAATCATACAGGACCCAATATAATTCGTGTTAACTTACAGAACTAACGTTATCTCCGCTCAGATTACACAGAGGGCGCTGTGACCGCGGGGCTACCGATTTAGCTATGTAATATTGACGTTTCACATGATTTATGAACAATAAACACTGGCAACCATATTGTTCTAAAATAGGTTGCTCTCATATGTGAGGCGATAGCGATGCGATATTGTTTGTTTTTGTCTTGACTTTGAATTGGTTTGAGTTTAGAGTTTCTGGCAGGGCACCTTCAGGCTTTTAAGCGCTATGAGTTGAGACTCTAGGCGTGTTTAAAACACTCCTGGGGATGACGGTAGCATCTACCTAGTGGTAATTTGCTGACGTGGGAGAAAACAAGTCTCCCTGGAGATATTGCCATCGGAATAGCACTGGGAAGTCGACGAAGTCACTTCAGAATAATGTGCTGAGAACAGACACCGTGTTGTTTTATGGTCGGACCCCAAAACAGTCCTCCATCTTACATATGGAAACGGAGAATGTCCATGAGAATTCCGACACGAAGACAGAAGTTAGTGTTTTATATGCGCAACGAGTGGAGTACGAACTTACAACTTCTAACTCACCAGTCCGACGCCCTTTGCACTTTTACGAGCCAGCAATAATATCAAAGAGTAAACTAAAACCTAGGCACGAAAAACCTATCTCTCTATACATAAACCCTACAATCACGACACACTACTCAACGAACAGTCACGAATACCCACGAAATCCCTCGAACACTTCCGAATAGTCCCGAGCGAGTTCTGCTCCGCTAACTACAGAAGGCGGCGACTTGATTACAGATTCGTTGCGAGTCTGCCCACCCTCTTATTTGCGTGAATATACGTGTGTTATAGTGCTGATGGGTTCCGGTGTACGATTGCTTTATTTCGTTGTGTTTAGTGAGTTGGGGCATGACGCGAAGGCATTGTTTTCGAGGAAACAAAGATGGATATTTATTTGGGTTTTAATTTCTTGTTTTTCGTCTCTTAACTAAAAAAAATATACAAAAATCATGATGTTACCAAAAATAGCCAGTTTTAAGATAAATCCCATGTAATCCCAGTTGCTACTGAAAACGTCTCTGTAGTTGGCGAAATCAAAGGGGCATAAATCCATAGTCTGGAGTGGAACAGAGAAAATCTTGATGGAAAAACAAAATAACACTTTTCTCCACTTGAGGATTAAAATCTCCATGGGACCCCATGCTCAACAATCATACTTACTAGCATCTGACTAATGAGGCAGTCAATCCTCATCCTACCTATAATATTATAAATGCGAAATTGAGTTTGTTTGTTTGTTACGCTTCCACGCTAAAATTGCTGAACGGATTTGGATGAAATTTGGCACATGGGTAGACCATGACCTGCAGAATGACATTGGTTTTTTTTATCCTGGATCACAGATAAAGTCGTGAGCAACAGCTAGTTATGTATATAAACGTAACGTAACAACACGCCCGAAATCCCCGAAGGCTTAGGCAGAAGTATACAGTAGACCATCGCGGGTAGACCCTGGATGAGGCTAGCACAGGGAGCTTGGGGCATCTGAAAAGAGAGGCATATAGCCCCAGAAGTGGGTGAAGTCGGGCTATGGATGATGATGATGACGTACGATACGATACGATACGATACAGTATATTGGCATTTTTGGGTATTTTGCAGTATTTTGGCCTCACACAAATAGTTTTTTTTTGTTTTCGTTTTTTCGAAAAAATAAGTTAATTTTGTTAGTTTTAAATACTTCCTTTTTTATTACTGTTTGTATTTCCTGTGCGTGTCTCCAATAAAATATATTTCTTTCTTTCTTACTTTCTTTCATTATTTTTTTCTTTCTTTCTTTTATGTCGTCAGTTTTCTTAAAAAATAACTATGTATTCCAAAGTTATCGCTTACATCTTATAGCTTCACGAAACAGGACTAAATCCTAACATTCAACACACAACTTTACTATCTATTCCGGGCTCACTTCCCGGTTGTGTCATTACTTGATAGATTTCGCTCGCTCCTCAAGATTGCGTGTTCCATTCTACGTGGGCGTAAATCTTTCATCCTTGTCTTATACCCTGTGAGTGAGAGAGAGGACGTAGGTGGACAATTAAGCCGTTACTGAAAGTGGGACGTTTATTATTGTTTCTACTTTGTTGTGTTATTTATTTTGAAATGTTTATTGGAAGGTGGAGGTGATTTTGTATTGAAGTAAAAGCTGTTGGAGGAATGTTGAACAAAATGGAAACATAAATTGTTGTAGGAGAAATAATTGCTATAGATATCTATAATAATAATAAGCTATAGATAGCTTTCTACTAATTTTTCTGTTTTTACCCGTGAGAACCTGTAATTGGCTTTATGTTTCTTAATCAACTGTTATCCATTTGTTTTAGCTGTTGGTTCTCCTATTAATAAATAAATAAATAAATAAGAATTCATTCGATTTCTTCTTCGAATTAAGGTAAAACGAAATAGTGGGAAATTGAAAAATATTATTGCCAAACATCTTGTAAAAAGGATAATTGTTTCGAAGTCTAATAGGTTTATGTGAAGTCTTTTTAATTGTTTTTTATTTTATTTTGTAATTTTGTGTCTATTGATCCCTCGTTGGTCGAAATAAACGTTTTTATTTTCTTTCATATCTAATTACATTTTTTTTTAATGTAAATAAAAAGTTTTCTTTTTTAATATTTTTTTTAATAATTGTGTTCCGCCGGTGTCGGGAGCAGGGTCCAAGCTACCGGTGGTTAAGGCTCCAGAGACAGGAACCGCCTCGTGATGCGAGCCGTATCGAGGAATACTGCCTTCTGAATCAGGCTCTCGAGAGATGTTGTTGTTGATTGTTGTTGGTCGAGGCTTTCGGCCATGAGGCCATTGGCCTTTACGACAATCGGCACAATGACATCCAAGCTTATTATTATTATTATTATTTGGTAACTATTTAGGACTAATACTTTCCTTATTTCTTTCCTTGTAACTTTTCTGTCAATACAAACAAGGGCCTCGCTAGACCACTAACCTTAACTTTGTTTTCTTTATCCAAAACCAAAACAACAAAATCCTTTACACTGTTACTTATATAACTCCAATGAGCCCTATAATCTCTTCAACATCTAATTAACAGAACATAACTCGAGACAGCTACCTTCTCAACGCGTTGGGTTTCTAAATACAACCGCCCGTCGCCCGTCAGTCTAACGCGTTGACAAGGATATTGTGACACCAACGATTATTTTATTATTCGGCTTTTTAACTTCCGAGATCAGGCGGGTGTTAACTTTAAATTAGTTTTAGATGACGATCTGATATAGAACTTTAATTGCAAAGCTGTCTATGTCCTTTCTTTGGTATTGTTCGTAGAGTTGATCTCCTTAAGTTCTGAGTTGAGCTCCACGATTACTGACAAATGCTTTCACTGACTGGACAGGTCCACTCAAATCTGTGTGGTTCTTTCCTCAAAAGACCATTTCAGACACTAATCTACATGGTCCTCATATGGCCTGACCAAGATTATGTCTGGACTGAGAAGAAACTGTGATCTCTGAGTTTGTTTCGATCTTTCTTCTCAGAGTAGTCAGATAGGAAACGCCGAACTCATATAGCAATTTTTTTTTATTTACAGAATAAACAATTTAGTTTCACTTCTAGAGTAATAAAGTGGAAAGTGTCATCTACCAATCAAATTCGTGCTGATTTAGGCTCTAATATACCCTTGAAAAAAAATGATGGCCGAGGTTCAATAAAAAAATAGAGGTTCAATCTTAATCGATCTATCTTCGAGTTCTTCTTTACTACTGCATTTGACTTTAACAAGAGGACTACAATAAAAAGCCACACTGATTTCATTTGACATCGTTGAGACTCTGAGAGAAAGAGTTATGTGACTAATCTATAATATGCAGCTGTTCATTAATCTGAGATGATCCAATGAGTCACTCCTTACAATCACCATATGTCTCAATCCTATCCAGGATTCTAATGATAGCTTTAAATTTATAATCTCAATCTCTGATTATATTGCTAATTCCACTACTTGTATCATTACAATAATTCTTAACTATTCTCCTAAAAAAATAAGTGTCTTTGTTCATTACTACTGCAGCTATAATAAAGAATATCTTAAACCCGCTACCACACCAGCTCCACAATTGCCCCATACAACAATAAGTCGGCACCTTAATCTTAAGGTGACAGCCACTCTAATCAACTTTCTCGAGCCATTGCCTCCCCACATATGTGACGACGGCTCCAGCGATTAAACTGTCACAGTCATTGTTGACACGTTTGAATTGAATCTGTTTCTATTGTAGATTCATAATTTTGGTGGCTGATTAGGTGTGTCTTTTAAGAACAGATTTTGGAAGTTAAAGAATGAAAGTTTAGCTGTCAATGATACTATGGTAGCAGACAATATAGACTTTAGATTGACGCTGTTTGTTATTTATAACCTTACCTAAATCGCAAATGTCTTTATCGACTGCCTTTTTCGAGTCACTATTTCATCTTCTATTGAAGCACAGTATTTCTATTCTCTTTCTTAGAACTTAATTACAAAAATGTTGATGAGTTGAGAGTAGAGATTGAGTACAACATCAATGATACAAACGCATTATAACAGAAGTGAATCATCATCTTTAGAGACAATAGCAATAATGGCTTACGTTTCTTAAGCGAAATGTACTGAGCTGCATTTGGTGTATAATATAACTATATAGAAACCTACGTCGACCATGTTGGAAAAAGAATCTAGTAGATAAATTCTGATGTACCTAGTTAAATTGACTTATAAAAGAGTTTAGACAAAATCAAACCGCTATTTGATAATTTTGAATAATTTATTATTTTTATGACATTGATTTTACATTCTGTGATTACTTTACCTCACACACTGTCTTATTAATTGTAATTTATTTTTGTTGGAAAATCGTCTACTTTTACAATGTTTGTATATATGTGAGCACCAGGTATCTATCACATAATTAATTTATCTGTCATTGCTTCACTTTAAATTCTTTTTACCTACTGTGATGTAGTAATTTTATTCCAGGTGCATCGTCTTCACATATAATTATATAATTAATGTATAAAAAATATTGTAAAACATTTTTGAGCGTAACGGTGTAGTTTCTTGCCCATTCTACTCTATACGTAACTACCTTTTGGAAAAGGCAACTAGAATCATTCTATTTTCTCGTTAATTTTTGACTTTCAAAAGTGCTTTTTCTGTGTCTAATTGAAATAAACGACTTGACTTTGACTTGGACTATATCCGCACATACATAAAAGTATTTCATAACTGATAATTATAACTAAAAATACTTACTTCCAAACAAGGATGGCTCCGATGAGAACCCCGACTACCAGGACTATGGAGCACAGCGCGATCACCGCCGACGTCTGTAGTGAAGGCCCGCTGTGGTTGTATGCGTCTATCTTCTGGAAATCAAAGAAAATAATACGTTAGATGTGTTTTATGAATACAGCGTGAATAGAGGGGGTTAAGTGTAAGGGTTCTGAGTGGCAATGAATCCCTAAATAAAAGTGCACTGTTGATTTTCACGCTAATCTCTGAGAGCTGAAAATCCAACAGTGTACTTTTATTTAGAGATTAATTTAGGTGTCACTTAGTTGTCGGTGAAAACGGGCAATATAGTAACAATTTCAGCCTTAAATTTTGTCCAAAGATGATTAATGAATGTCTTTTTAAAAAGTTAAAGAATAGTCTTATTCAAGGTTTTTAACACTTAATCTGAAATAACTACATTAGGTTTTGATGCGTCATTATTTCATTTTATAAAACAAATGGATGAAGAATATCATTCAAAGCAATGTCATTTTTTTTCCCAGATTTATGTCGAGATCTACTTTTGAATTAACCCAGATGTGCCACATATCATCGGAGCCCGTTCTCAATTAATGTCAATCAAAATTTAAACCGTGTACTGGGCACTTTATTTTGCACAATACATTAAAAATAATATTGTCGTAAACGGAATTTATTTGTTTAATCAAAATTGACAGGAATATATAATTAACAGTTATATGGAAAATATTCCCGTTATAATTTATTTTGGTATTGTACGTGTATAGATATTAATGTATATTTGCGGATAAGTACCATCGAGACTAATCTTTCATTATCCAATCATTGAAGTTCTGCCGATACTTTTTAGAAAAACTCACACTAAGGTTAAACACTTTTATTTGTAAGATATTAATCAGAATTGTTAATATAAAAGATCAATTATGAACCAAGTCACAGAGAATATTATACGACGGTTACGGAAACATCGTACTTTAATTAATATTTTGTAATATATCATAAATATTTAAGTTTGTATGTTTCGATGTTTGTTACTCAATCACGCAAAAACGGCTCAAAGGATTTGAATGAAAGACACACAAATAGTTTATAACCTGAATTAAAATACAAGATAGAATACGATTTATACCCCAATATTCCCACAGGATCGAGATGTATGTGGGTGAAACCGCAGGACGCTGCTTCTAAGGAATCATTTTATATATTACATGAAAAACAGAATATTTTCTACACGAAATAACACTACAACTACTATTCATAAAATATCAATCAAGGAGAGTGTATCAATAATGAAAATAAGTGGCTCCACAAACGACGCTGGATCCTTTCCAAGAGACGTAAAGAATCACAGTTAATTTGTGTTATAAGCAAAAAATGTACATTTGCCAAATGTATTTGGCATTCTCAGAGATATTGAGAATTTCGCGGATCATTTCGCTAATTTTGTCCCTTTTACTGGAATGGAATGAGAATAATGGTTGTGCCAATGATAAGCTTTCGAGAAAAAACAGTAGGTAAAAATAATCACAATGCAATGGCATAAAATAGGGAATTACCACATGATGGGACTAGGATGAACTTTTAGAAGATGGAGAGAAATCATAAGACCTACCTATTAAAATAACATTATTCACGAGAGCAGCTTTTGATACATTTGCATAGAGGCATAAGGAACAGGATGTAGAGATCACTCATCCTCTATAGAAAAGAGAGGATCCTCTGACCAGGCTGGTGTCGTGTCTAGTGGGCAACTGCCCAACAATTGATGTCGGAAAGTTATATATATGCTGGTTGCGTGGTAAACTCTGCTTGCGCGATGCAGGATTTGTGTGGCGTTATAGATACCGCCACATGCATGTTGATTAATATGCTGTTATTTTATGGTTGGAATAGAAATAGAGCAGTGATGATTGCAAATATTATGCTCATATCAAAACACTTGGCAAGTTAACATTGAAATGAGAAAAACTACAAATTCTGTAGTTAATACGATTGCCTATCGTCCAAATAATCGTGACAATAAGTCATCGTAAGTTAGGCACATAAATAAAGAAAACCCAACGAAAATAATGAAACTCCAACAATGAAAATTGTATGAAAATGTGATTGAATTAATTTAAAATGAGTTTTATTATACCAAAAACATCTGACAATCGGCTTAACCTTTTGCCTTCAAAAGGATGAAACCACAATATTTCATTCATATCATAACGATCTCGTACTTAGCATGCACATAGCAGAACCGCACTAAACAACATTAACGAAATTACATTTTCAGCTATCTTAAAATGATTTCATAATATGCATTATAATATAAAAGCACTTTAGATTTTAATTTTACATTCTCTACGAGTTACGGCTTAATGTGGATTTTATTTCTTTCAGTGCTTAACGTGAGCGCCATATTGTTTCGAATAGTGATGTGACAACGCGAATTGTAGACAAAAGATGTTTTTTTTGTAACAAAATGTTTATTATTTTTAATTAGTAAAATATTATTACGAAGATATTTTTTTTTCTTAGTGATGTGAAAGGTCGACTGTTATTTCAGAATATGGGTTGATTTATGATAAATTAATAATTTTATTAAACTACATATGGAGTTATTTATTTATCCATTTATGTACACATATATATAAACAGACAAGAAGAAAAGAACAGAAAAATACCTTCAAAGGTGATGCTTATTTCTCAAGAAATCTAGAGAAAAATGTAGAGTTATGTGAATATTTATAGTTATGTCAGATTTAATGCCATGAGGAATTATATCTTAACAACCAAAATCTTCTTTGATAATTCCACATTTATAAACAAAAGAATATGTTCTGCCCCAAAAAATAACACATGTTTTTTTTTTTTAATGAATATTTTTTAAAATAATAGACGTATCATTCACATACAAGCAAAGTAGGCGTTACCAAACGTACTTATTTAAATTGAAAAACACGACAGACAAATTGAAAAAATCAACTGATGCAGCATATGGCATAATTTTCATTCACATAATTACCACAGGCGTTATTCCGAGGGTAGCAAGGTGCATAGGGGAACCTGGTAGGCGGGTTTATGTATTAATTTTTTGGTGCAATAAGCGACACGCAACTGGTTTGTAAAAAGCCAATTGTAACACAATAGCTTTTTCTTTTTTGAAAACCCTAGGTGTTTTTGTTCGAAGTAATTGCGTTGCTTTGTTATGTTATGTTGCATGATTCTTATTTCAAATGATCAATTGATTCAATTGGTTGAGGAAACAATGTAATTAAGAACAAGCAATCTTAAAAAAAATTGCGCAAAAAATAATAATTGTGAAACTTCTTAATAAATAAATAATAAAAGAGATTTTGTGAGAGGTACGGAGAGATCTTTCTTCTCTTCTAAAATTTTAAAATTTGACTCCCAAAAATATTCTCGTTGTGCCTGCCTAAGAACACCGCCACTTCAAAGAGTATTTGGTACATTTACTCACAGAAATTACTTAAGTAAAGAGTGCATAAATAAGCGAAGAGTCAGTCCGTGAGAACATGTAAAAGAAAACTCCAATAAAACGCCGAAAAAATACAGACACTAACAGAACCCGCCTAATTCCCGCCACTCGATTAACATTCTTTACTTACACTCACGAAACCACGCATGAAGATGCTTTATCAAAGGAATTGAGGACTCAAAACCCTTCACACTCCTTGAAACTTGACTTTTATTTATTTTTCTTCAAAAGAAAAAGGTGAAATGGTTCACGTTTTTCCGTTAACACGCTTTTGGCATTAAAAAAAAGGTACAGAAGGTTAGTTTCATACAAGAAGCGAAAACGCACGCACACAAACACGACTCACGTATACAGCAAGTACACGCGTACTCGCGAGTGGCATTTGTTTGAGATACACTGAGGCCAGGTACCACAACAAACAAATATCTAATCGAGTTTAATATTATTTGCTACACATCTATCTATTTTTATTTAAATATAAAACACTTACACACTGTAAAACTGATTTACATCCGTAAGACGTCCTCGTAACATAAGGTCCAGTTGAAAACCAACGTCAGACACTAGTTGTCTGGCTTTTATGCTGAACTGGGCCTATTTGGCACAGCCGTGAGACACACGGTGCTATTCTTGTTAGTTTTATTTATTTAAAGTTATTTTTATATTTTTTTTTGTTTTGTGTAAATATTGTGTGCCTTGATCTGAGTCAAATAAATTTATTTTCTTTCTTTCTTTCTTTCTTTAGGTAACACACTCGTTTTTCTTACCGTGAAAAACTACGTTTTCGCAGTGTGTAGGCTCGGTAGTCAGTGTTGTATGGATCACTATGGAAGCTTGTTGACGGACACGTTTTTTCTACGGCGCGGTTTATACGCTGTATGTAGGCACGGTTTATACGCCGTGTGTAAGCACGATCGTCAGTGTTGTTTGGATCACTATGGAAGCTTGTTGACAAGCACGTTTTTTCTACGGCGCGGTTTATACGCCGTGTGTAGGCACGGTCGTCAGTGTTTTATGGATCACTATGGAAGCTCGTTGACAGGCACGTTTTTTCTAAAGCACGGTTTATACGCCGTACCGTAATGAAACCGTGCCGTGTACAAAGGGCCTGAGATCGCCGGACGTACACGACTATGTGTGCGTGCGACTATTTTCGCTTGTTCTATGGAACTGGCCTTCTGCATTATATATTTTGTGCTTTCGGGTTCACGTAATGTTATTTTTCTGTGGAGCACTGATTTATTTTTCGATACACAATATACTACTTGAGGACTGAGTGACTGAGTTGGACGTTAGTTGAATTGCCTATTATGTTGTACGGGTAAAGACTCAATGATATAGTTCTTGGTACCAAATAAAAGTGCTGTAAAATTGGGAGGTTTTTTTAGGATTCCGTACCCGAAGAGTGCAAAACGGAACCCTATTACTAAGCCTCCTCTGTCTGTCTGTCTGTCAGCGGACTTATCTCATGAACCGTAATAGGTAGATAGTTGAAATTTTCAATGATTGTGTATTTCTATTGCTTTATTTTATTTTGGGAACCATTAAAATTAGCAGTGTTAAATATTGTATGGTGGTACGGGAACTCTTTGTGTGTGAGTCCGACTCGAAATTGGCCGATAAAAAAAAAATATCCAATAAGAGTTCAGATCGATGAGCTTTAGAATATTATACCATCACAAAGAATACATTTTCATGAACAATCTGTAGTGTTTTGTTGGTATCAGTTTTTCAGATTTGAGTTTATTTGGTTTCTATAACAACATTACTTCATGATTCCTAGATTTTAACTGATACATGATTACTAAAATAAAAGTCCGGACTGAAACAGCACAAAACAATACAATTAATTTCGTAAAAATAACTAATTGCTTACTAAAATAAATTATGACAGACCCGACGAAATAAAAGTAAAAAAATTACTTAATTAAATTGAAACAGTACAAAACTATACAATTAATTTCGTAAAAATAACTAATCTTGCTACAAACAATGTATTTAGTTCTACTGTCCAGATTAATAAGACCCTAATAAACGAGTTTTAATAACAATATTTCAAAGCAATTTCAATCTATCATTATAGGGTTGAAGGGGTCAACTTAGTTGGCTAGTGTTATATCAGTGAGATCTGTATAGGGTTGGAATAATAATGTTTTTCTGTAATTGTAATAACACTTCATACACTATGATTAAAAGGGGCATGGGCAAGTTTATTGCATAGGGTTCAGTAGAGATCGATTTTTGTTATTTTTAGTAGTTTATTGGCTTCTACGTAGGTAATATTGAAACGTGATTGACAGCCAACAAAACCAATTCATGTCTTGGCCAGTTTTTTTGTTTTACGAACAGGGTAATTAATTGTTTACCAAATTGGCAATCAACTTAAATTGCTCGTATAATACAACTGTCATTCTTAGACAGTTGTGTGAAATGGCTTTAACACAGCAAAGTGACATAGTGTGTCAATTTGAAGAAGAAAAACCCTGACTATACGTTACCTACTTGTAAAAGAAAGTTCTTGTTCAAGTGAATAAAATAATGGTTTGTCGCAAGTTTCTCAATAAAAAGCAAAAAAGTATGCAAAATGTAGTAGGGCTTATTTCACCAATGAAACTGAACGCGATCAGCATTTCTAAAATGCGTTCAAGAGCTGTCAGTGTCAAAATTGTTATAAAATATTGTACACTGACAGCTCTTGAACGCATTTAAATGTGCTGAACGCGTTCAATTTCATTGGTTCTATCCTCACTTAGTCAAAGAGACCAAAATACAAATTACGAATTTCAAATTCTTTACAACCAATCCAATTTCACTTCCCGTGACCCAAGGGCTGGTTTTTACCTTGGGCAGAGGCTAAGCATTGCCATACAATGTGGCAATGCGGCCAGTCTCTTGGGTACATTACCAGTCGACAGCGATGCGGATGAATTTTTCGATGCTATATTTTAGTTTTTCAATAGTTTTAGTTAAGTTTGTATATCATTTTGCTATTTTTATTAATTAATTAGATATAAGATATTATATGTAAATAATTTTCGTTTAATTTTTAAATATGAAACTTACATTTACCAATCCATAAAAATACTATGGTCTATTAATATTCTGCGCAAGGAACCACAACATTTATGTCATTACCTATACAACATAACTCATTGTTCCGATCGGCCACAGAGAAGGGAAGAATAGCACGATTATTTATTTGTATTAATTGGATAGATCATATCGATGCCGTATGTATTATTCATTTTAAATCCCCGCCCTATATTGTGTTTACCATTTTGTTTTACTTAATTGAATTTACGCAGAATACCGGAGTAAAATGCGGGACTGAAAAAATGATGGATGATGAGCTTGTTTCGTGTTTGGATAAATGTGACGCGTGGGTGGTGATTGAGTTAAGAACTTTGAATATCGTAAATCTTAATAGGAAAAAAGTCCATTAAAATTACTCCAATTTTCTTCGGGGTCGTTGTTGTAAGTTTGTAAGGCCACGATTTGTATTTAGTAGGTAATTGAAGATTGTTGAAGAGGACCTCTTGATGTGTCACAGTAAAGGTGACAAAACACAAAAAAACAACTTCTCAAAAACGTAAAAAGTTTGGAAAAATAAACTGTTTCCATAAAATATGAATCTGAATTTATAAAAAAAAGCCGAACAAGCAAAAATATACAGGAACCATACAGGATAAGATTTATCAAATGCAAGCAAAGATGAACGGGCCCGGAGTCAGCGGTCATAGACATAAAAACTTTATGACTAGGGTTGTCATAGAACAAAATTGTTCAAGATATCCCAGGTATAAGGTTAAGGTAATACGTCTAGCTAAATCAAAGGTTAAGACCCCAATTTTCCAGCTAAGGACGCACCTACCCAGATTTTTAGTACCACTAAATTTTGGGGAACTTCCATTATGTCGGTTCCTAATACAAATCTTCGTCTTTTTTGGGATGTTTTGAACTTTGGGTGGTTCGCCAGCCCTATTTTAGACTGATAACAATCTAAGCGCATGTCCCCAGAATGCATTAAGTCTGAAAAAGGGTCGTCCATTTGTCAAAATGTGGCACTATCAGTACGGGAATCCGTCATCGGGACTGGGACAATATATTGAGCATATCTCACGGAATCTTACGAACAATATCTTGGTAAAAAAATCTGGTAAGCGTGAGCTGAGGTAAGTGGTGAGGATCTATCGGTTTTCGGTATTAGGTTTTGATATTGGTCTGATGTAATCATTGTTTGTTCTCTGTATATGTCGTACGTACAATTTATTACAGATTTCCTGATAAATGCTAGAAAAGTTTAAATGTGTGTAGCTGTGCGTACAGAATAAGTGTTTTACGAAATATTTTTCGTAAAACATTTATTCTGTATATGACGTTGTGTATTTTCACTGAAATTTCGCAAGAAACCTTTCTACATAGAATTAATTAAACTAATTTACAGTTTTTCAAACGTAACAGAAATACTATTGGTATTTCTGTCCCAACATAAAATCAACATAACTTACAAACACGACAATAAAGAAAAAAAGACCCAAAAGGGCTTTACTTAGCCAACACGGGACCCCAAGATCTCCAAAATTATATTCAGAAAGCAAGCTCTGTTTATCGGCTTGTCTAACTGGCGACGGTAGCCGATTCGTCAATGCCCCTTCTTTAATTAATAAAAGAGTCTTTCTTTTGAGAGAGGAAAAAAATGAATGAAAACCTTAATTAATTTGGGTCGGCCGAAGTTTCGTAAATTATGATCATCGGTCGCCCCTTAAGATTTGCAATGGTAAGGCATTTTTTAGTATTTTTTTTGGTAGGAATATTGAAATAAAGCTGGTTGGATAAAACATTGGGGGAAGTTTGGTTTGCTTAATGAAAGTGTTGCGGTGTTTAAGAAAACATGTTTGATTATGAATATGGATTAAGGAAAGGATTTAATTGATTTTGGGCTAATGAGCAAATAAAACGCTAACTGATTAAAGAACTTCATTCAGGTGCAAGGAAGGCCTCGCACAAGGTAGACCGATAACCTTGCGAAGGCCGCAGGAATCCGCTGGATGTGCGAGAAGCACAGAACCGGTCGAAGTGGCGATGCTTGGTGAGGCCTATGTCCAGTGGACGTCTTTCGGCTGTAATGATGATCACGTGTAAAGAATATGAGACGCTCATCTGATTTAAACCTGTTTAGAGGCATGTAGCATAATGACACTAATTGTCAAACAGACCACAGATACTAAACCAACGAAAAACTACACACAAAGAACTTATTATCATACAAAAATTAACTCATTATTTAAAGACAAGTTTAAACCCACAAAAAAGAAAAAGGTTTATGTATTTAAATAATAACTTGTCTGGATTTACATACGGCCTTTTTGAGCGAGACGTAGGCACAGTTCGTATAATATGCGCATACTTAAGGATTGCTGTCTCATCTAGAACAATTAGTGTTGTACTTTCTTTGGTTTTGGTCTTGGATCCTTTACGTCCTTTACGTCTCAAAGGGTTAAGGCTAGAACGGATTAAGTTTAGTGAGTAAGTCTTTGTGGTGATCTTGCCATTAATCTGAAGGCCAAGCCTCGTAATTCAAAGCATTCAAAATCTAGTTGGAATCTAATCTCAGCGAAAAACAATGTCAAAAACTTGTCAAAAATCAAAAAGTTAAATTAAAATATTTTTTGATTAGAACACGAATGGTCTTAGGAATACGGGAATTGCCCCTCAGATTTTTTAAATACTAAATTTTATAATACTGAATTTTTGGGGACTTTAGCAGTATTTTGGAGTAATGCCTGAAGTGTGTTTTGTATTTTAACAGTCTTATAAATCATTAGCAGTGCTAAAAATGTTTCTTCATTCAGGGAGAATTGAGGACCTCATTATTTCTTGCAGAAAGTTATATACTTTTTTGGTTATAAATGTACTACGTCAACATTGTGATGGGTATATAGTTTGAGAAAGTTTGCACATTTTATTAAGTACCTAGTACCTGGACGACAGAACTCTGCTCGTGTGAAAATACGGAGAAAGCGAATTTTCCCTAGCTAGATCGATTTTTTGCCCCCGTAAACCTCTATATTGCAACTTTCATCGAAATCGTTAGAGCCATTTTCAAGAACGTGATAACAAATATTTATATACAAATATTGCTCATTGACAACCCGCCCTAAATAAATAGCATTACGTACATTTTGTTGACCGAGATGATGATTTAGATTGAGTGTAGCGGATTTAGATAGATTAATTAGGTTATCGGCCAATAGTACAGGAATTCAAAAAGTTTGAACAATTGTTGATGCTTGTTACATTCCCATATCTAGCATGACAGAAACATGCTGTTATCGTACTGCCCCATATAATAACTATTCAAATATTGATACAGTTTAATAGTTAATTCCATTACTACCTCACGCTGTCGCGCGGACATGTCAATATGTGCTGGCCAGTCCGTTTGTCTGTAATTAAGCAGATTATTTGCAGATTGCATTATGCTGCCTGGTTGGGTTAGCGGTCGCAAGGCTACTGCAGAGCATGAGGTCCTGGGTTCGATTTTCAGGTCAGGCAAAGTGTAATTTGGTTTTCCATCAGGAATTTCTCAGTACCAGCCCGGAGTTTGAAAGTTGTTGGTGTAATACCCCGTGCCTCAGAAAGCACGTAAAGCCTACTAGAATAGATAGCCGTGCTAACAACAAGCTGTGAAATATATATTTTGTCAAATACTTTGATATTTTCTTCAGGTTTTGTAAGATCTGATTTGTATTATTTATTTATTTATTTATATCACAATTATAACACTTTTACAGATTCATCCAAGGCGATGTTATAAATTACAAGGTCTGTAACGTTTTTTTGCAAAAAATTAAATAAAAATAATAAATTATAAATATATAATATATAATTTAATAAATTATAGTTCTGTTTAAATGGTGTTATTTAAAACCTGAAAAGGGTTCATTGTAGGTACTCATCATTATGAACAAGTTAGACAGTGGGAATAAACGTAAAACCGTGAAGAAAAATGATCTGTTTTTCTCTTTATTTTGTAGAAGTTATGCGAAAATAAATGTATGAAGACGCTGATATTTTTTTCGCGATTTCAGGGTTGGATTTATAGTACAAATTGTTCATAATGTTTAGTACAATAAGCTCTTTTCAATTATTTCAGTAACACCTTGTATGGCAGCTTAAGGCAGCTTACATCCGCAGTTTTCTCTATTAGTTCTTCATTTTTGAGTTTGTGATTTGAGGACGTCATCACGTCACATATAATGATATACCTAATTGATGTATACAAGATATTGTGAAAACATTTTAAAAGAGTAACGGTGGAGTTTCTTGCCCATTCTTCTCCATACGAAAACTACCTTTTGGAAGGGGCAACTAGAATCAATTATTATTTAAATGTTGACGTTCAAAAGTGCCTTTTTGTGCCTAATTGAAATAAATTATTTGACTTTGACTTTGACTTTGACATGGGGGTGTTAAAAAGTTCTCAAAAAGAGTTGAGCATCATTTTGAGGAAAGACTTACAATTACAACCCAGAAAGAAAATTGATTCAGTCAAATTTTCGTGAATATTTTCTTGGTTTAATGACTCAATTGCAATTGTTTTCTAATTGTGCTTCATTTTGTTACCTAAGCTACCTAAAACTCGCACGATATTAGTTACAACGGATGCTGCCACTCACCCACCTGATTAACCCACTCAAGCGGCTTTTGACATCTACAGGAAGCAAAGGGGTGGTCCATCTGTTGCAACAAATAACCGTAGGCATTTTTCCAAATAACCAATTTGTACAAAAATGGTTAAAGGTAAAGATTATCCCACATTGCTAAATACTTTCCGATAAACTTAGACCACCCGACGATTCTACGAAGTGTGACGAATATTAAAGAAATTTGTCCGACTACAAATTTATTTTCCTTGTAAAATAGGTTTCGATATTTAAATAATAATAAACGCCTATATTGCACCTTAAGCTAAACCATCAATCAGTGAAAATTTAACCTTACAGGAGAGTTTATAAGTTGGAATTTTAGTTTTAAAGTGCACCCCATCCAAGATTTGCAAACGCACGCGGATTCGTCAAGTGGTTTTCTCGCACGAGGAAATTACAACCATATTTGGCGCTACATAAAGCTCATTATTCTTCACTGATAATATTAAGCTTCTAGGACCTACGTCGGATCTGAATTAGGCATAATTATAAAGTGGTTGACATCTTAATAATTTTGTCGGCGGAGTTAACCACAGAATTGAGACGCTGCTGCTCCGATTCCAAGAAAATGGTTTATAAAACCGAACCGAAACGATGGAATTTTATGGCAATGTCTTAGTAAAAAATCCTTCTGTTTTAGGTGTCGCCATTAACGTAGCCTATTAAAAAATATTTATAATACCTACGGAGGTAGGTAAGCGACCGCAAATTTCAAGCGTGGTAGGTTAAGCAGTTTGATCGATTTTATTTATTTTTGATTAGTATCGATAAAATTCGGATCTGGACACCCGGTGAGAGGTGTCCGTTTTTATCGATAACTAATTATGCGGAGTTGTTGATGTCTTAATCATGTTGGAGGTAGGTCTGACCGCAGAATGCGGCCTGTAGGTGATCTTACTGAGTGGTGACGCGATGTCGGATGAGTCAGATAGGTAAGTAAGTTTATTCATAAATGATTGAACTTTAAATGTGACTGTAGCGGAAAAAAATATAATTATTGTAAATTGGGCACAGGCAAGTGTAGCGGCCAAAATTATTTCTTTGAAAATGGAGACTGAGAAGGCAAGAGATTCCTAGAAGGCTTTATTTTATATGTAAATAAGTTAAGAAGGGATTTAACTCTTACAATCTTGTTTATTGTACATAAAGCAATATGAAAAATAGATTAAATATAAATCATGTCTTGATAATAGCGACCTGACTTTGATTTTATGTCGTAGCTGTAACTGAAAGAGAAAATCCTATAAATAGAAATATCTTATTACGAAAATATATAAACAGTTTGGTAACGTTATCATCGTACATTATTACATGTCCTTGAATGTCTGGGTATCCTTAGCTTCTCCCATAATATTATCAAAATAATAACATAATATCACGCCTGTATTTCTCCAAAGGGTGAGGCAGAGGTGTGCCTATAGTAAACCCACATTTCGCCAATTATGTTTAAGTTCTATGTAATAATGGGCGAGCCTATTGCCATCAACCACGCACAAATCCAGACTCCGGGTTGTTACTGAGAAATTCCAAATGGAAAATCCCAATAACACTTTGCCCAACCCGGGAATCGAACCCGGATCTCATGCTCAGCAGTAACGGTAGTGACCACTAGATCAACGAGGCAGAAACTAGATCATTCGACTTTTATAATGTCTTATTTATATAATAAACAAATAAGGCTCGTTATCACTATATTTATAACATTAATTTCGTTTAATATTAGTGACAACATTAATAAAATAATTCAGTAGCTTATGCGAGAAGTTACGATGTATCAGGGCTATAAAATAAATTAATATTAAATGCGTGGTATTTTGGTATTAATTCTGTAAATCTACGCTGATCTGGTGATCAAAATATAGTGAGTAAAATGCTAATCGTCAGCTGTTTTAGAGAAGTGGTACGAATAACTTTGTATCTCTGGCTAGACCATTCAATTCATATATCTATGTAGTTGCTGAGTTTATCGGTAAAGGAAAACGTCGTGAAGGAACTTGGACTTATATTCTGCTTATACAGAAACTGGGCAACGTTTCAAATTAAATACCTGTCAAATATTTCGCTGTTTTGATTAATTTGGCAATATTACTGTATGGAAATAAGAAATATGGCAAACAAGTGAACTAAAATATTGATTATGAAATGCAATAATTAATATCGTAGCACCGAATATTTAGTTTTAGATGTAAAAAAGTATTTGGAAACTTTACAAATGCCTTTTTTACACCTAAAACGGTTACAGCATCAAATTCAGTGTTACAATTGCAATTCACTATTAATATTCTTGTTCACTTTCTTATTTCTATACAGTAATATTGCCAAATTAATCAAAACAGGTAAATATTTAACAGCTTTTTGCGACGTTGACAACTTTTTGGACGAACACTCTTAATTTAAGCCTGAAATCGCGAGCCTTCTCTGTATGAGAAGAGGCCTTTAACCTGCAGTGGGACAATAATAGGCTAGTGTTATTATCATTGTCTAGATTGCTTAGGAAAGGAAGGGTTTTGCGTGACACATACCTGTCAAATGGTTCTTTTTTTACTTTTTTCTTCATGGGTTGGATCATCGTTATCATAACACAACACAAGCTCATTTATCTATCGCGATTTATTGCAATCGACGTCTGCTCAGTTCATCGGCCACATGTATATCAGTCTTGGTAATTTTAAAATACAGTCTGTTGTCTATTCGACAATAATTGATTTTTTACCTGTTGGCAAAGCATCTAAAATAACCCTCAACAGTAATGAGTTGTGGTGTTCCACAAATAAACGCGATTTGAAAATATTATCTGATTTACAGAATATAAATAGGGCCCTGTTAAAATGAATCCTAAGGCATTACTTGAAATCATGTTCAGTACCCTAATTACGTAATACACGATCAATCGGGATTTGAATCGTTTTGAAACAAGTTGCTAATCCATTGCTTCATAAGTTCGAAATATCTGTTCAATAACACAATGAATGTTATTGAACTGTCAAAATTAAACAAATTTGTCGTAATCGTTTACGAAAATGTGTTGCGTAATTAAATAGCAGGTTAACAAACGGCAAAAATGCTATAATAACAGTACAAGAAACAGTTAATTACGACACAAACTATCTTCAATTAATACGAAAAATCAAATATTTAAACTTAATGCAAACGTAAACAAAGATTAGCATACAAGAACGTATAAACCACACAGAACGCCTAATTTTCAAGTCATTACCGTACCGCTATATAAAAAGGAGGGCCTAATACGAACGCGCGACGAAAACGTACAGTAAATTCAAACGATTTTTGAATCAAACATACAATTATCCTATTCCTAATTTTTTTATGATTTTGTGACAAATACCATGAGTTAATCACTCTGCCTAGATTTTTCCCAACTATGTTGGTGTCGGCTTCCAGTCTAACTGAATGCTAGTATTTCACATGGAGCGACTGCCTATCTGACCTCCACAACCAAGTAACTGGGTAATACTATACCTCTTGGTAAGACTGGTTGTCAGACTTTCGGGCTTCTGACAACCCGTAACGACTGTTAAACGACTGTCAAGCACAATGAGCATCACCCATAGATATTATGAATAAAGTCTTAAACTAAGTAAATATCATAAATATCTGCGAAACGAGCATTTTCAATTTCAAAATCGTTCAAATTTACGTTACGTTTACTTCGCGCGTTCGTGCTAGGCCCACAGAAAAGCAAAGTAAAGAGAAAGCTAGCACTGTAGTGACAGATGCGACTATGCGACTATCAGGGCAAGATTCACAGATCGCATTTAGACTGTACTTTAAAAAGAAAGAAAAATTGTTCTGCAGGAATAAGACGCACATTATAAAATAATACAAAATAGCCAAAAGCTACACAAAATTAGTAATGTATAAGAAAATATTTATCTATTTATTTATTTAGAAAACAAACAGTTACTCAAATATCATAATAAGCATGTAGTAAGCAAAAAAGAGATTACATATTACGAGTATGTGTAGCTCGCGACATTATCCACAGAAAAATATTTTGTATAGTTTTAATATTCATAATATATTTATTTCACTTAAGTAATATGGGCACTTAAGAAGCTATGGTGCACGGTTCCAATTGGTTTTCTACGGAGAAGAGCCGGCAAGAAACTCCACTATTATAAACTTTTACTCTTTTTTTTTCTTTTCTCTTTTTACAAATATGGGCTTTTACAACGTTAACAAATTATAGTGTTAATAATAGGTATGGGAGGTGGATAGATCGCACTCAAAAAAGGTACAAAGGCGGACTTTATGCCTAAGGTATTCTCTATCAGTCAACCAAACTAGGGAGGGCATAAGAATAAGGATTTATATGGGACTAGCTACGCCCCGCGGTTTCACTTGCATAACTCTCGATCCCGAAGGAATATCGAGATAAAAGTCTATGTCCCAATCTAGGTCATGGTCTAGCCATGTGCCAAATTTCGTGCAAATCCATTCAGCCGTTTTAGCGCGAAAGCATAACTAACAAACTCACTTTCGCATTTTTAATATTGTTTATGATGCCTACTTTACTTATGGAAGTAAAGTCAAAGCGCGGTCTGTGAGTCTTGCCCTCAGAATGTTTCAAAACGGATACAGTTAAGTTGCCGGCAGATTCGGAGTTTTCTAACAATGTTTACTGACAAACTTACAAAGATGTGTACTGAGAATTTTAATTTCTACGGTTCTTAGAAAATACAAAGGGATTATGAAACCTTTTGCTGGAAGATAAAGTCAATTACTTAAAGGAGTCTTGTGTTTCGCAGAGAGAAAAAACTCCAACTGAATTAACACTACTATACTGGATTGACTGAATTAACTTAATACACACTCAAGTATATATATATATATATATAATACAAAAGAATATTTGGTCAAAATAATTATTTTGGTACCGAAATCAACATTTATTATGGACAGCTTTTCTGTCACTAATTTTATCTGAAAACATGAACATTGTTGATAATGTAGACAAACTCTACGTAACATATTTACATAGTAAGCTCTTATTTTATTGACACATTTCCAAATTCAAAACCAAAACACGGTTGAAGAAATTAATCAAGATTCGTCAGAAGGAATCCTAAGATGATTTCATTAGTACCCACACTATGACAAATATTTACTAACTTGATAAAACAAGGCAAAGCTGTTTATTCATGACTAAAAACAAAACTAAACGCAAGATCAGATTAGATAAAATATATACCGTCTCACGTTTGGAATATTCGTATAAAATATTTTTAAGATTAAAGAGGGAATTTTTAAAGACCTCTATGTTAATCCGGGTCGCTTAAACCGTTTTTATTAGGCCCGCAGATAAGGATTAATTAAAAATGGTGTATTAAGAGGTCTGACTGCTTAATTGTGGAACAAAGTGTGAAGATAAGGTTGGATAGTGACGTTTGTTGAAACTAAACATGCTGGGATTAGGCTAGAAAAAAATACAGACCATTTCTTTCCCTAATCCTTGATACAGACTTGATAACGTGCGAATTACGGCTTACTGGAAACTTCATCTGTTTTACCAACGTTCTTTCGTTATGCTGGGATTGAAGCCATAAAACTTGCCTTTTTAATTATTATGTAAAATCATTAAAATATACCAGTTTTGTATACATATTGACATTGTTGAAAATTATATATAAAATGACATGATTACTTAGTAAAGTATTATATTATTTTAATTATTGTGAATGTGAGGACTATGCGGATACTTTTTTTCTTTCTTTCTCAGTTAGTTTTAATGATGGTCTGGCAGTTTGAGTAGTATATGCGGCCTACTCAAATTTCCTTTCTTTGGTATGGTTCGTCGAGTTGAGCTCCACGATTACTGACAAATGCTTGCTGCTGGACAGGTCCACTCAAGTCTGTGTGGTTCTTTCCTCAAAAGATTATTTCAGACACTAATCTACATGGTCCTCATATGGCCTGACCAAGATTATGTCTGGACTTTAAAAGAGACTGTGACCTCTGAGTTTGTTTCGGCCTTTCTTCTCAGAGTAGTCAGATAGGAAGCGCCGAACTCATCTAGCTAATTTTTATTTTTAATATGACGTGTAAAAGTGATTCCAATATCCTATTTACAGAATAAACAATTTCATTTCATTTCACTCAATCAACTAAAACATTCAATGATATTAAAAGTAAGTCTTATTCTACTGGAACAATCAAAACACTTACTGGTTCCGTGTCGCAAGTCTCCAAATCCGGAATAGGATCGTCCCCGCAGTAGTATTCCGCTTGCAGGAACGGTGGTCGAGGAGGTGGTGGCAACAGGAACTCCGGCGGAGGGCCAAGACAGTCGCACTCCGTCAGATCTGTGGGCTCAATCTCCCACATCGCGTAATCTAACCTAACACTACTCACAACCTTCTCACTGATATCACTATCACTTAAATAACCACTAGTATCACGTTTGTCGCGTTTCACTTCATTTGAAGTCCTCTCTTTAATTAAATTCGCTATGTAAAGTTCGTCGTCCACGTCGCTCCATACGTTTCTTCTAACCTCCTCATCTTCCAAAGTGTCTTCTAAAGAATCGTATAGTGGCGCTATAACACTATCGCTGACTTTTTCTGTGTAGTCTGAGTTTTTGTTTTCATCAACTGTACTACCAAGAACATCTTGGTCTCTTTTCTCACTGTCAGCATTCAAGTCACGCGCTTGTTTATATTTGTCGTTTCTATTGAAAACATTTTGATATGTCCAAACAGCGTACGATGACGCTTTAATTGGACTCCTGTTGTATCCTTCGGCCATACGCAGTCTTCTTTTAAGTTATCTGCAACAATAAAAACATATTTATTTATAAACGAACGCTTAAATTGAAAGGCCATTACTGGCTAAACCAATTTTTTATCTGACGGACCACGTATCGATTTTACAGTGGTATCAAACTACTTATTATTTAATAGAAGAGCTAACACCTCATTTTGTTTAACAAAGCGGCCGCAATTAGAACCTACCATTGGTGTGAGTACAATGGGAGAGGGACTGGTATCGATATCATCGGGTGCTCCGTTCTCTGCTTATTTTAATTTATTTTTTATCTCATCAAATTGGACGGACGGGTTTCTAGCTATGCACTCGGTATTCCGCCGCTATCACGATGTACCCGTCAGTGAGGCGGTTTCGAAAGTTTAAAGTTCATCGTTTTTTGATATTTAATTTTGATCAAACTGCGGTACAAAATAAGAAATCAAAACCCAATTATTCGCCTACTGAGTGTAGGATTTTGATTTCTTATTTCGTTGATCAAAAAGTTGAGTAGCGACATTGTAGGAAGGGGGAAAGTATCAAACGTACGAGTAATTTATTACCAAAATGGGTTTGGCTTCCGTAACAAATTAATGGTTGACGTTATATTAATTGCATCTATAAACATTTAATTAAATACGTGAGTTTATGGAAAAAGTACTAACATAAAACACATCTACTGAGCAAAACCATTCACTAAACCATATTTACATAGTCAACCCATTCATTGTAACCCTTAACAGGAAGAAATAATATTTTTCCACAAACATTTCCGCGCTCGTTCAAATGTTTTTCGATAGAGATGTGCCTTGAGTACGCAATTATGCATGCGTAAGGCGTTTCTGAGGAGGTACCGCAAGATTGCGAGGTCTAGGGTCAACAGCGTCAGATAAACCGAAGGTACCAGCGAATAAAATATTGAGAGGTGTTATGGCATACAAAACAGGGTTTTAGATGCGATTTGTGAATGTTTAAAGTACCGTTTGAATGGAAATCTTGATCAATGCTTGAAAGTGAATAATATAACCATTCTTTCGTGATTGACACTGATTCTCTCTGTACTTTTATTTCTTTTGTAAGTTCATTAATGATTTCTCGTTTAAAGACAGTATTATCTTTATGTTTCATGTCCAAGTTTTCTTGTAGGTACAGTTAATTAATAAAGTACTTTCATAGTAATGTACTTATTATTGTTGGCTGTTTTCTTTTCATCGTGGAGTTATTTAGCTTAAGTTGTATATCATGAAGACAAAGCTACATTTAATTTGTTTCTCAGTATAGCTACTATACTGTTGTATTCTTTGGTTAACTGAGCCTTTTATTTAAATATACTTTAAGTACTCTCATTACATTCCACAACAGTACTATTATAAGCAGCAATGATTATGAGAACGTTCACTTCACACCTTACCTGTCCATTACACATTATAACATCTTTTTTTTTTTGCATATTCATTGCAGTCTGTCAATGTACAGCATTGAAGGCATAATCTCTGATACTCCACGTCTCATTAACATTTGGCGCGGTCAGTGGCCACTCGATAGCTGTCAGAGGAACTTTGACAGCGATACAATACTCGACGAGAGCCCTTAAGGAACTTAACGAACCCATTCTATGGATTTTCTCACGTGAATTATTATTGCTAGTGGATAACGGTCTGCGAGGGGTCGCATGTGTGTCGATCGATCGCGTAGAGTGGATGAGTGTAATAAATAGCGTAGCAGTGGGTTATGCTTATGAGTTTTTAATGCTTGCATTTGATCGGGTTTTCAGTCCGATCAATATTTCCATGAGTAAATAAATGACATGAGAGAGCCTGGGAATGTTTTAATCAAATTAATACCTACTAGGAAACAAAATCCATATAGAGCCACCAAAACGACAATTGAGTCAAACAATATTATTAAATTAAAGAAAGCAGTATTTCTCTGAATTTTGTACTTATCTAATACGATACATAGGTACAATGATCTCAAATGAAGCGAAGCAATGACTCAGCCAAGCCATGCAATAATATAAAATTATTGAAGACTATACATGTGCTGTGTTTTACGTTAAGCCTTTTATCTCCAACCCTTTCTTTCTTCTCATAATTATCATCTAGACTTTTGTTCTTATGAAAGAACAACACCATCCCACACACAAGTCATTCAGCAAAATGCATCAAGTTCAGGAAAACACAATAAGTTTGAGCAGTAATTCGTAAACTTGGCCGTTAATCATGAGCGTTGTAATAGTCCACTGCCCACACTAGGAAGGTTTATTACTCTTGAGAATCATAATAAATCCATCGAATTTCAAGCTTCGCCCCAAGATAAGTAGCATTCATTGCTTTTATTTATACTTGTGGTCGATTTTCTTTATAAGGTAAGCAATTTAAGTCACCTCATTGGTTAAGTGCTTTTTGTGGTGGCATTGCTTTGGCTGCTTGAATAGTAGAATTGAGATTAGCTCTCAACCAATCTGCTCTTGTGGGTGTTTGATTGTTATTACGTGTTTGTAATTTATCCCGAGAATTGATAGCAGCATCAACGTGCGTATTGGCTATTAAATTGCAATTACCAATCATGTTAGTATGACAATTGATGTCTAGTTTATTATCTGAGCGGGCCATTGCACAAGTAAGCGGGCACGCCCTTTACGCCAGGAAGATTTTATTATGGTTCTGTTTACGTTTTTATTTCTAATTGATTATAGTTTTTATTACTTTTGTTCATATATTGGCGTGTGCTGACAATCCGGCAAATAATTCAATTAAAATTTTGTGTTTCGTAATGTTAATTACTTTGCATACACTTCCACTTCCCAGCTAAAAAACTAGGAAGTGGTAAAGAGCGGGTCTTTTGGGGAACTGTTTAATGTAATTTTGACATTCAAAAAGTGCTGTTTCTCGGCCTAGTTTGAATAAATGACTTTTGATTTTGATTATTGAACCCAAAGATTTACTATTATTCACAAGGTAGTAAATTTTTACTGCTGTACCTGAATAAGATCTAGATCATTGAATTTCAAATTTTGGACTTATTTATAGCTGGCTGTCCCATTCCTTTTGACAGTGGATCAGTAGATCTAACGGTAACATTACGTGTGAGGTCCCAAGGTCGATTCCACGCAATTGCAATTATTACGGTATTGAATACTCTACTTATTTTTGCTTTAATTCAATGTTTGAACGATAAAGGCGTTAAAGTAACTGTTTAAAGTACAGTTATCGATAGGAAATAAATCAAAGTGCCCATTGATAGTTGAGCTGTAATGTAAAATGAGCACGTCAAGAGTTACAGGCCTAGTTAAGATGGTCATTTTAGTGTGTTCATTGTCAGAATTAAACGCTTACATTGTGTAACACTGACAATGAGTACAGGAAGCTAAAACTGCTCACAGAATAATGGATGATGTAAACAACCTGTTTCTCTAAACATTTATTATCAATTGAAAACTGGTAGTACCAATTATTTGTGTCCAAATGAAATATATTCAAACTTCGGTAAAGCCGTTATATCCAAGATTCTAAAGAACTTAAAACTCAGCGTGCGCCATTTCCCATGGGATAAACAAAGGCTGTGTTTTTAAGACTTGGTATAATCCAAACCGGTTCGGGTTAAAACATGAATAAATACAAAGGATGAAAAATGATTTTATGTATATTCTTTCTAGACTTGAATAATATAATATTATGTCGACTCTCACATCTTTTAACATCAACTTTTACTTCTGCTTACCCGCCACAGATAAGACAAATGATACTTACACTACTGCCCGTTTTAAAACTAGACGACGCTTTAATGAATGCCTAAATTAAAATCAAATCATTTATTTTTGCAGAAAACACTGTTACAATGGTGTTATAAAAAATTACATGTAAAGGGACCTAAGTGGAACAGAGCTTTCTGCAAGCTTAAATTTGGCAATAAGGCTTTCTCTCGTATTGGACCCATACCTGTATGAGAAAATTAACAAAAAGCTTGATATCTACCCCTTGACAAAGTTTGGATGCAAAAAACAGGTTCAGGATTGGCTGCTTGGGTTTAATTATGCTGAAACGGAAAATCTTTTATCATTCAACTAATAAAGTATTCATCATCATATACACGCTAACACTCAACACTGCATACTTACACTCATCACGTTCACACTCACACTCATCACAAACATACACTCATCACACACACATACATTTGGTTACCTTTTAGTTCTAAGTTTATATTAATTAATTAATTATATCTAAGTACCTACTGAAACCGTTGCATTTGTTAAAATATTTTAAATAATTCATTATGTGTCGAAAGAGACTGGATCCTGCGACACAGGGTATCCTAGTGCGGGATCCAGTGTCACACCTAAATATTGTAACACTTGTTTATGAATCAATAAACTTATTATTTATTATTTATTTATTTGTTGGAATGACAACGCTCGGTTCAGCGCATAAAGTTGAAAAGACAATAACACGCTATCTAAGCGCGCTTTTGAAGCGCGATATCTAAGCGCGCTATCTAAGCGTCGCCTAGTGTTAGTGAGAACGGCCACCACACTAACATTTGTTGTATCTAAAGTTACTCTAAGCTGTCTCCGTAGTATTACTTGGTCTATTTACCTAACCTCTCTGTATGTTGACCGACAAAAGAGCAATAAGACGGTCTAATAGGCGTTTCCGTTACTCTAATAATAATGTAAACGAAAAATCTTCTGGAAGACCGATTTTAAGTTGTTTTTTGTGGTGTTAAAATAAACAAATTGAAGTAGTATTTGAAGTGGTATTCAAGTAATTGATTTTTGTATCAACTTCCGGGATGCTTGTGGTGTAATGGCAGGTTTTGTTTCTACACTTCATTTCACGTGGACACCGACCTCACAATACAATTTAAATATAATGAAAATATACAGGGTATATAAAATAAATAAAAAATATATTGGTTATATGTCGACAATCCAATAAGGGGATGTATGAGAGATCATTTACAACCAACTTACCCCTTTTGACTCCTATGCAAAAACCAAAAAAAGTGGAATCATTTGACACTTTATATTTTTACTAGCTGCACCCCACGGTTTCACCCGGATAAGTCTTGAAGCCGTGGGAATATCGGGATAAAAAGTATCCTATGTCCTAAACCAGGTTATGGTCTACCCATGTGCAAAATTTCATCCAAATCCGTTCAGCCGTTTTAGCGTGAAATCCACGGGAACGTACTACCAGAATAAAAGTATTCTATGTCCTAACCCAAATCATGGCCTATTCGAATGCCTTTCATCCAAATCTGTTCAGCCGTTAAGGAGTGAAAAAGTAACAGATAGGCAGTAATAAATTGTTATAACCTTTGACTCGGTGGACCGATTTGAATTAAATTAAGACTAAATGTTATCTCAAGATACGGACTGTGACTATATTTGCCATCCTTTAAATCTCTTTTAATGAAGTATACAAATATATGTAAATTTTAAATTCATCCCCTATTTTACCCCCTTGGGGGATAATTTCACAAAAACGCTGTAGGACATAATTCCTTATTTCTTACCAAAAGCATTCATTTTAGTCTCACTTAAGAAATGTTGGGTTTACCATGCAAACTTTCATCCCTTATTTCACCCCCATGAGAATTATTTTTAAACAAAAAGTAGCCTATGTCCTTCCCCAGGATGCCATCTATCACTTTGCCAAATTTTGTCGAAATCCGTTTAGTGGTTTAGGCGTGAAAAGGTAACATACAGACAGACAGACGAGAATTACTTTAGAATTTATAATATTATAAGTTTGGATTATATAGTTAGGATTACAGTTCACACGCAAATGACCTCTCCTACATCCCCTTAACGGATTGCCGAAATATAACCAATAATCCGTATAAGGCATCGATTCCAGGCAAATTAAAAATATACTTTCTCATAACGAAAGATTTTAGTTATACGGGGAGCCTCATAGACATGTGGAGTACATCAGGATGAAGAACAAGTTCACCTTGAGAGTCGAGAAGTTGGAGTTGAAGATTAACTTCAAATCTTTTGTGGTGCGAGTTCCGACTCATCACCTGGAGACTTTCGTGAAGGAGGAATTTTGGCCGACGGGTGTCGTGTATCGGCGTTTCCGCGGAAGGCTACATGACACCACGACTCAGAGCAATACGTCGCCGACCCAACGTAGTAACTAGACTTTGTAGTGATGTTTTTTTACTATGTATTAGTTTATTATTATATAAGATTATTTTGTGTATTTTGTCTATGGGCCTTAGTGGTCTGAAAATAAAGCAATTATTATTATTATAGAGTACGAAAACTAAAAACATTTTGTATATAGGACTCGTAATACAGGTGAAAGATAAATTCTAAAATAGTTCAGTAACAATGATTCCAAACGTGCATACAAACAGAAAGCTACAATTAAATCCTCGACTTTGTTTTCTAGAGATATGAGAAAGTAAGAAAAGTATGAAGGGTGCCTTATCTTGCCACCCAAGAAGGCAACCATTTAAAAAATAAACGTTGACAAATGAGTCACTTTGGCATTCCTACATGATGACATGGCTCTTTAGTATTGCAGGCATTTTAAAGCAGAAAGTAAATTTTGGAATAGCTGATACAAAACCTCAGCATAGTCTGATGAAAACAAAAAAAAAAAAAAACTTTAATTGATCTTGATTAATAATTTAGTTCACCCCTTCGTCGAACTCATTAATATCCCATTTCTGGACATTATTATTAAATACTTGATAATTATGTAAAGTAGCAACCAAATTTTTCATCCTTTCCGCAAAATTTTAAACTCAGTTAACTTCACAACTATTCACGAACCGCAAATTCCTTACACACAAACCAATGGAATTTCAAAGTTAACTGGTATATAATTACTTATTAATAATACGTCCCGGTTAAACTCTGATCGTAATAATGGAAGTAGAAACTACATCTCAAGAAACAAACATTGTAATTGGAATTGGTCCTATTTATAGCCGCGTAGGGTGGAAGGTACTGTTGTCTGAAGTCAGTGAAATAGTAATAATGCCGATTGTTACGCCCCCTCAGCATGTTAACGCGGGCCAATGTCTGAGAATTACATCCATCGTACCACTTGTATACAAGAGCTTTGGAAGTAGTTTCGTCACTTGTGGAGATATAGACGTGATTGTGATAGAATTACTTATATATAGCAATATTGTTCCAGACTATGTAATTTAATTATTATACAATAGTAAGTTAGCAGTGGCGGCATGATTTATATGAAAATAGGTATTGCCATCAGAGGTGAGATAAAAAGATTAGCAAGACTTGAATCGGAAGAAGTTGCAAGAAGACTCATTTATTGCACTACAATTTGTTTAACTCACTGTAGTGTCAATTAACCAATACATAAAAAGCTTCACTGTGTTTAACATTACTTTAAGCCGGACTTTACAGTAATCACAAAGAATTGTTTCCAATTAACCCACTTCGATAAAATTACAAAAACGCACGAATCCCAATACACAGTTACATTATACAATGCTAATGGAACTGCAAATATTTCACCATTTTCAGAGCGAACAATTGGTCCATCTACCCTACATACGAATGTAATAACATTATCCATCGTATGTTCGTGATCGGTTAATTAGTTTCCTCTTATGAAGATTTGTTGCCTGTATCTACATAGTCTTTATTATGTAGACACCAGATAAACCAACTGTATTAAAATAAAGGAATTCCAGCTTTATTTGCTAGGAATACGGTTTGAAACACCTTGCGAATGCAGAAATGGGAGCTTGAAAAGTGAAATGCGTGCGATTTTGGACTCTATTGTAATGGAATTAGGTTTGACATTAATGTTTAGTGGAGACTCGTAAACAAATAAATTAGCGCCTGTATTTGACTAATCCAATTTAGTGAATAACAAGTAAAATGATACCAGATAACGGTTGTTTTGTCGCTGATATGATGACATAGAAAGTAATGCTAAGAATATGTCTCATTCATAAACGTAATAGGTATTTGAGTTCAGTCAAAATCAAGGATAACTTTGTGTAACTACACAATTTGAATGGAGCGAGAGAACTCAGATTGATCAAATAGCTTCAATAGTTAGTGATTCTAGGAATAATAATAATTGCTTCGTATTCTGGGTTACCTATTTAAATTTGGTTCATATAAGTTATAACAGCAGTGAGCAGTGGTGGCCCAGTGGTATCGGCCCCGACTTACAAGTTGTAGGTCGTGAATTCGATCCCAGGCAGGCACTTTACTTTGTGTATTTATTGTATTTCTTTTCATCACCACTGCTCTTAAAACGGTGAAGGAAAACATCGTGAGGAAACCGACATGTCGAAGAACCAAAAATTCGAAGACATGTGACATCCCCAACTGGGCCCGCGTGGTGGATTATGGTCCATTCCCTCTCAGCGAGTGGAGGCCTGGTCCCAGCAGTGGGAACATTGTAGGCTGATTATGCTAAGTTATAACAAAATAATTATGTACTTTATAAAATAGTAATAGTAATATTTAGTAATAGTAATAGTAACATTTATTCAAAAAAAAATTACAAGGCATCATTTTTTACAGTTTTGCTTAAATGTAAATTATATTCCTAAGACTTACGTGCCTGAACTAGGTAATCCTGTGTTTCAGGCGGGAAGAGCTTAAATCGACTTATAAAATAAATAAATAATCAAAAGGTTGACAATAGATCACTAATTATATGTTGAGTAGCTTAACTCTTAGTTTCTAAAATTGATAAATACCTAACGTGGGTGAAATTTGTACATATATATTCACTGTAGCACAGTTAGTAAATTCTCTGTATCTTCGTAAGACATACTTTGGAGAGCATCCTTGAGAATTCTCTTACAATTTGTGTAGTAGGTAAAATAACAACCGATAACGAAATAATCATGAGGTAAAAAAATTCACACTTAATGAAACAAAAATACCTCAGTTTTTAGCTTTTAACGAGCAGACAATAAATAAATAAATACTAAACCCGTCAACAGTATTAATAACATTACAAACAATCCTTTAAATAAAAACGAAAAACACTTAAAACTCAACAAAAAAACTTTCACCAATTCATACAAAAACCTTAACCATGAACATAAAGGCAAAGAGTCCGCCGTCTTGGTGGTCCTTTCACAAAAAAACCTATATTTTCTCAGCGTAACCCGCTCCATGTCCGGCAGTTAGCACTAGCGTTAAGCCAAGCCAGTTGAGGGTAGGAAGAACAGGACCGACCATTAGCCCGGCTAACGCTAACGCAAACATGTTAGTAAATATGACCCTGGAGCGTGTTTCCGTCGGATGAGACGTTAATCTTTGTTAAGTTTTTGAAGGACAAAGGTGAAACAACTACAGACATAGACAATGTCTCAGGGATTTACTCGTCGCACAAGTTGGTTAAAATAAATAAACTAAGAGTTGCTAAATCGAATCCTGAATAGTCTACAATAGTCCAATATTAGTCTAGAGATTAGATTCATTTAGAATGTCAATAAAGAACCTATAAATATTTATTAATGAAGTTTTGGAATGTACAATAGACAACATGGAATGTATTAAACGATACAAGATTTAAGACCCTTAAGAGGGAACAGGGCCTGCGAGGAATTTGAAAAATAGGTATTTGAAGAAACTATTGCCGTCATCTTAGTCTGCCTCCGTAGAGTGCGATAAAGACAGCTGCAGCTCAGACCGTTTGTGAAATAATTTTCACAAAAAAGAAATACGAGATCGACGTTTCGTATTACCCTTTTTTCTCCTCGAAAAAGCCGATTCAATTATTAATTACATTAAAATTTTAAGAAAGAGTATGTCTAGGTTCCTATCATTTTCTTTTATGTGAAAAACTTTTCGACTTTGTCTGGTAGTTCTCTAATCGCGGCGGTAAAAATAGGGCATTTTTGTAATTTTTGGAGGGTTATATTTTCTTTACCAATAAGTTGCTGAAAAAAAGGGAGATGTCTACAGCAGACCATAATTTTATGAAAAAAAAATATTGCTCTAGAAGCATTATTTCAGGAAGAAAAAAGGGGAATACATTTGTATGGAGAATCGCAGGCCCCGTTCCCTCTTAAACTGTTGAATCAAGAGAATCGTCTCATCCGTCATTTGAACAGTGGAAACAAGCTAAGAGGCTAAAACGTCGGCTTGTGTGATTCCTTGGTCTGTTAACGTTGTGTTAATAGTATTTATTGATGTTTAATGGATTTTGTTGCCGTGCTTGCGTTGTTCAGACGGATTATGGCCGCTCGCTTACGTTGTAACCAGACTGCCTTGTCTCGGGGATGAGGTTATGTTAGTAGTTTGGGATGATTAAGCTACATGGACTGTGCGCAAATATTGAACATAATTGATTTAAATTTTGAACTATGGACTGGGTTCTGTATGCAGAAAGTATCACAAACCAACTCGATTGATTTGACAATTATAATCGTAAGAATACTGCATAATAATCTCAACAGCCAATAATCAATGAATAATTTCAAAATGATTACAAATGAAACTCATCAATACAGTGTATTGAACCGCAAAATAGGCCAGATCCACATCCCACACAAAAAAAATAAGGAATCAAAAACATAACGTATAAATATAACATCAGAATACCCTACTTATCATAAACACGTTCATACAGAGAATAACCTCTTAACCTAATTTCCGTCACCCCGAATGAGACGAACATTCCCATTGTAGCGACTGTTCCAACTCCAAGTACGTATCTGTTACTGGCAAGCATTTGCCAAGAGACTTGCCAAAGTTGGGCATTCGTTACGAACCTAACATACCCCCCTTAGAGGGGGGTTGGCAACAATTCGATGCGCATATTGAGATCCCCATTTTGTTTGAGGGCAGGGCGTTCGCCAAATATATTGGTATCTCTCCAGTTTTTATATTTCGTTGGAAACTCTTTTATTTATCGCAGCGAGCATTGTTCGTGACTTGAAGATGTTGTGTTTAAAGGTAAGTTATTGTTCGTTCGTGTGAGAGGAGTTTTTTTTTGGAGGAAAACTTTGTTGATTTGTTTGTAACCGATATTTTAGTGGTTTACTTTTTGGCGATTTTTATTTACCTTTACCATTTTTCTTTATTTTAGCGTCACCAGACTAGAGGATTTAAGCCAGATTAAACGTCACTCGGTAAACGCAAGCGCAATGGTAAAGGTTATGCGCGTTTGTGGACATGACCGAAACTTGATAAAACTGTGGACTTTTCAATGAAGAAGATGAAACGAATACTTGCAAGTTTTTAACTCACCAATCTATATTTGAAAAAGTTTCACAGTCTTATTTGTAACTAAAAATACCAGAGTAAATACAAAGGAAGCATTTCTTCGATCATTATTATCCATTATTGCGTTCGGAAACATTCCTGAAAACATCAAAGTGAAGCTCTTCCAAAGCCGGCCGTTCATTGGCAGACAAATCTGTTACTTCTTTTTCTTAACAAGTAACTTAGCTTTCACTAAAAAAGACGAGGCAAAGATGTTATTTCCCTTTTATTTTTCTATTAAAAAAGAATGTGAATTTTGACAAGGTATGTATTTTTTACATTTCATTGTTTATAATGAACACTAGAAGTTGGTGTTGGTAGTAACACAGTGGACCAGCTGATTTGCTTGTAGAAAAAATAAAGAAAAAGCCTTTTGAAATAATGACTAAATTATAATATTATTACATTAATTATAACCAGTTTCTTACAGAAAACCAATCTTATTGCTATTATTTTTTACCAGAGATATTCTTTTTCTTCCCTTTCTGAACTAAAATCTTCTATTTGACGTCACGAAGCTGTTCGTTCGTGCATATCTTTGCCAAGCTTCCGATATTTTCTGCTTCAACGCCACCCAACAGATTCTAAGGAAACTATTTATGTAAGTAAATACGGCTCTATTAACGTTGTTTATTAAGACGTGAAGTAGTAAATATAACTAAGTGGAGCAGTTTTCCGTGCGTGCGATTGTGCGTGGGCTGAGAATTCAATGGTGCTATTTTAATTAATTTTAGAGTTTATTGTGGTATCTAACCGTCAGGTTGTATTTTTATTGGATTATATAAACTAAATTGAGTTCTAAATACATATTATTTTATTTTAGAATTTTTGTTTTATTTTACCGTATCCCTGGTAGGGTCTGTCAGACCCACTTCTGCTCATAAACTGTAGTTTTTCATTCAAATTTGGATTTCTTGCCTAAACGCACTCAGTAGCTGGCCTTTATGGATAGCTAGACGCCCTCCGCAAGCACGGTCCCGTAATAGGTAGTAGGACGTGCGTATGGTTCGCGAGGATTTCTACTAAGTAATTTATGTTATAAGAGTAACGAAGTCTATTTCTTGGTTAAAAAACTCTACCTGAGTATAAGTAGTAAAATAAATAAATGTTGTTGGTGTGTATTTTTTATTTTACCTCCTATTAAATACCCCTATGAAAAACATTAGTACATTATAATATCTTATTTTATTTAAATTATTTATGGTTTATTTTTTAGGAAGTAAACAATAAACTCAATTACGACTAAGTACCCATTTTTTACGTCAAAAATTTATCAAATGAATTCCTTTTCTTTTCATACCTTTTAAACTTAAACATACAAATATCAATCTACATCTTCCTACAAGGAAGTCACGTTACCGTCTGACAGTACTCACGAGTTGACGACACGCCAGCACGGCGGTGCAGCGCTGCATCGCTTGAGTCGCTGACAGTCTAAAAACCGAAGCGGCTTAATTAAGACCTCGACGACGCCAATTTATAACGAATAGACGTACGTGATTTAGAGGTTACGTCTTTAAATGGAACGGTATTTTCTTGGATTTATTCTGTAGATGTCACTTAGTTTTATTGAGTGTTTTTAAATGAGTTTACACGCTCTTCATATTTTCATATCATTTTTTTTCGTATAAACCGAACAATGCACAAATAATAATAATAATAAAAAAATAAAAAAAAAAATAATAATAAATATACATATTATTTTATTTATTATTAATATTTATTTTAAATAATAATTCTTAGCTTACATTTTAGCAGTTTTGTTGAATTTATAAAGATAAATTACAAAAAAGAAGTCGGTTAACAAAAATATACTCGTAGATAGGATTATATTTCAGTATCTAAAATAAATCTAACAAGAAAAAAATATCTCACTGTGGGTAAAAGCAAAACTTCTCAAAACGATTTTTTTTAAATAAAATGTACATTAACTTCTATTAGTCCATTTATTTTCAACTAAAAGTGTCAACTAAAACTGCTAGCTGAAATAACTACACGCAAATTCACTTTACCTATCTAAATATTACCGGTTCTACACATTCGTTGCCCTGGCACTAGTATTTATGTTGTCAATAAAACTCAGCGAGTCGCCAGGGAGTCCTGAGATATAAACGTGAATGAAAATAGTCTAGTGGTGTTTTTGTCCAACATGATTCTCGCTTGGCGCACTGTGCAAGTTTGAAGTGCTGTAACGTCTATATGTCGGTGCCCCAAAAGTTCGAGTGAGGTAGTTCATTGTCTGCGTTTTGTTTAGGTGGGTTAAATTGGGATATCCAGAATAGAACTGCTGAATTCTCTGGCCTCGAAAGAAAAGCTGTACTAGGTATATTAACAAAAACTTATTAAGAGGGAACAGGGCCTGCGATTCCCCATACAAATGTATTCCCATTTTTTCTTCCTGAATAATGCCTTTAGAGCAATTTTTTTTTCCATAAAACTAGGTCTGCTGTAGACATGTCTCTGTTATTTCCTTTTTTTTCAGCAACATATTGGTAAAGTAAATATGACCCTCCAAAAATTACAAAAAAATGCCCCATTTTTACCGCCGTGATTAGAGAACTACCAGACAAAATCGAAAAGTTTTTAACATAAAAGAAAATGATAGGAACCTAGACATACTCTTTTTTAAAATATTAATGTATAAAATAATTGAATCGGCCCAGTTTTTGAGGAGAAAAAAGGGGAATACGAAACGTCAATTTTTTTTGTGATATATTCGATCTGAGCTGTAGCTGTCCCTATCCTACTATACGGGGGCAGACTTGAGGCAAGACGACGGAAATGGTTTCTTCAAATACCTATTTTTCAAATTTCTCGCAGGCCCTGTTCCCTCTTAAACGTTGTTTCGCAGTCGAGTCTTTAGTCTTTGAGTACGCAATTAATGATGATATTTCATTATAAAATGATTTGATTTTGCATGTTTGAAATGTAAAACTACAATAGAATATACTACTTAGATGGATTTACTGCCTCATTGGTCTAGTGGTCGCAAGCGCTACTGCAGAGCATGAGGTCCTAGGTTCGATTCCCAGGTCGGGCAAAGTTTTATTGTGTTATCCATCAGGAATCTCTCAGCAGCGGCCCGGAGTTTGGATTTATGCTCTGTTGATAGCAATAGGCTCGCCCCCTATTACATGGGACTTAAACATAACTGGCGAAATGTGGATGTTCTATTGATACACTTCTGCCTAACCCTTAGGGAATTACAGGCGTTATGTTATGTTACTTAGATGGAAATCAAATACTGTACACGCGTATGTCATTGTTAAATGTTTACTACGAGTATTGTAAGTATTAGAATAGCAGCCGAACCAATCTACTATGGTAATCATTACTGCCCATCCCCTTCAATTAAAAGGGGATGGGCGGTTACTCATAGAACATATTCGAGATGACACGCAGCCGATACACTCCCAGTTCATCGGAAATATTATTCCATTATTACAAAGCGGAATTAATTATTATATTCTGGAGATATTATTAATGATAGATCTGATTATAATACTGTGTGTCGATTAAGTTACATATTGATCGCGTAGATAATGGACTTTGTAGGGAAAAGCTACCTTAGTAGTATTTTTTTCATATATCAGAGTTGGTCCTATATTAAAAATTGATAATTTTCATGAGTTTACAATCCCTTAAGAGGGAACAGGGCCTGCGATTCTCCATACAAATGTATTCCCCCTTTTGTCTTCTTGAATAATGCCTCTAGAGCATTTTTTTTTTTCTAGATGAAAAAAAGTCTGCCTTAGTCATGTCGCTGTTATTTCCTTTTTTTCTGCAACTTATCGGTAAAGAAAGTATGACCCTCCAATAATTACAAAAATGCCCCATTTTTACCGCCGTGATTAGAGGAGTACCAGACAAATCAGACAATTCGAAAAGTTTTTAACATAAAAGAAAATGATAGAAACCTAGACATAGTCTTTCTTAATATTTCAATGTAAAAAGTAATTGAATCGGTTCAGTTTTCGAGGAGAAAAAAGGGGAATACGAAACGTCAACTTCGTCAACTTTTTTTGTGAGATCATTGGTCTGAGTTGTAGCTATCCCTATCTCACTCTACGGGGGCAGACTTGAGGTAAGAAGACGGCAATATTTTCTTCAAATACCTATTTTTCAAATTCCTCGCTGGCCCTGTTCCCTCTTAAGTATGTTCCTCATGAGCAGTGGTGGCCCAATGGTAACGGCCCCGACTTACCGAGTTGTAGGTCGAACCCAGGCAGGGGCTTTACTTTGTGTAAATAATTTCACCACCACTGTTCCAAAACGGTGAAGGAAAACATTGTGAGGTAACCGGCGACTGTCCTAGATCCAAAAATTCGAAGACATGTGACATCTACCAACCCGCACTGGGCTCGCGTGGTAGATTGTAGCCCATTTCCTCTCACCGAGGAGGCATGTAACCCAGCAGTGGCAACATTATAGGCTGATGATATAGAATCGTTTAACTCTGTATAATTATATGATTATTTTACAGACATTTTTAACAGACATTTTATAAACTTTTTCTTCTTATTGATACCATCGAATTGTCAATTAATCGGTGAACATCTCATTATTACACTATTAAAGAGTTTCATGGCTAAATGATAACAGCCGCACGGGTCGATCGAAGGTTAAGCTACGATTGCCGCGGTCGGTTCCTCGATGGGTGACCATCCAATATGCATCGAGACCCCTCTGTGATCAGAAAGCACGTTATGCCATCGGTCCCGGCTGTCATTCGTAGATCTTTGACAGTCGTTACGGGTGGTCAGAAGCCCAAAAGTCTGACAACCAGTATTACCAAGGGGTATCGTGTTACCCAGTAACTGATTAGTGGAGGTCAGAAAGGCAATCCCTCCATGTAAAATTGGTATTGCTGCTTCCGGTCAGACTGGAAGCAGACCCCAACATAGGAAAAGGCTTGGCAGATTAATTGATCTTATTATTACACACAGTGCGCCAAAAACTAGCCGCACATAGAAAAAAACAAAAACCAACAAATCACAAAACTATAGCTACAACTGTACTCGCAAAGCAACGTTTTCATTGTACAGATAGCAACAAAATTTATTGTTGCGGTGTACAAATAAACTGCGAATATGTTAACAAGGTATGAAACAAACGATGCAAAAACAAGACTCAAGCGTTCATATTTATAGGGAATGAAATTGGCGCCCGGAGCCCTATTTTAGCTACAGCCCTTTAATTTATCGTTGACTTTGCAGTTCTGTAAGTAAAATTGGTTGCACATTTTAATACCCGTAATTGGTATCGGATGAGCGGTTCTGGATTGACGGTTTTTTTTTCTGACGGTACAAAAAGTTAATGATTTATTTTAGTACTGGTTTTTGCTTTTAAGTGTGTATTTAGAGGTTTTTGTTTGGGTAAGGATTGTTTAGTTAGCATTTCTGGTTAAAAAATGTCGTAAGGTTTTTATTGGCACTGAAAAACAATGTTTTATTTGAAAAACGTTTAGAATGAATAAAAATCTTACATAAAAAATTTGACGTGTTTCCGTGTTTATCTAAAGTAATATTATAAAAAGAGAAAAGATTAGATTTTTGAATGTTTGTTTGTAACGCTTTCACGCTAAAACGGCTGTACAGATTTAGTTGAAATTTGGCACATGAGTAAACCATGACCTGGGTTAGGACGTAGAATACTTTTTATCTCGATATTCTTACAGAATCGAGCCTTATGCGGGTGAAACCGCGGGACGCAGCTAGTTTTTAACCAAATCAAATCAGCCCGTTTTCCTCTCCAGAGTACCGAGTATCAATCACACTTAAAAAAAAACTAATAACAGGCCAATTCAAAATGCACAAACTAAAATGCATAACCTATTTATTCTTTAGATATTCATAGAAGCATCTTCGAACAGCTCACTGCAAATGTAAAAACATTCTACATTACAAGCACTTCTTACCATATCTCTCCATTTACAAACAATTTGAACCAACATTCACAATATTCAATAACGTTACTGTTTCTAAATAGCCCTAAATTATGGCACCAATGGATTTTATCCGTAAATACAGCATGCCACAGAAACGTGTGGTAATATTTGAGGGTGCGGTACAGACCTTCAAACTGAACAGCTTTCTCCATGGAACCATCATTGTAATCGCAAAAAAATAATCTACCGTCCCATCATGTCGAGTACATTGGTGTTAAAGTTTTGTATCAAAATGCAATAGGGCACTTATGAAACGTCAGCAGCTAGGTGCACGGTTCCAATGGAGAAGAACCGGCAAGGAACTCCACGGTTACTCTTGTAAAAGTAAATGGTATTTACAATGTTTTCAAATTACAGTGTTAATAGGTATGAGTGGACAGTGTAGACCTATCAACAAGTACCATTGATTGAGAATTGGACAGTTGATATTTTTTCGGGATTTCGATGGAGATTCCCATGGAGAAACTTGTTCAGTTTGATGGTTTGTACGACACCCATTTTTTTTTTTTTTGATTGGGAAATTATCAAATAACTTCTCCCGCTCTGGGCGGAGCGGCAGGGCGTGTCATACTCTTACTGACTAAAACCCACCCACGTTCCTTCAGTTGCCTGTACGTTGCCAGGGGTCACGGTATACCTTTCGGACTTTCCCGCAACCCCGGCAGGCATCGGGTCCTATCTGCCACGACACCCTTGAATATGACTACACCTTTTTCGATACATGCTGTATACTAAACATCGCATATTCCCGCCCACAGTGCAAGACAAATCAACTCGTTTATTTTAGAACTCCAAGCGGTATGACACATTGTAATGAAATAAAAGACAATCGCCTGCCTTTGATGCTAGTAAATGAACAAAAAGCATGCCGAACGCTTTTGTGAGAGCTTGCATTAATATGTTTGACAATTATAGTTGCACAGTGGGGTAATTTTCTGTGATGATGGACAAAATTGTTGGAGGGTCTTTTTTGTGTGCGTTTTTTGAGATTTTAATTACCAGATAATGATTGAAACTGCGGACAGGAGCTTTTTAATAAGAATCTGATTAAAAAAGCACACTGTTTAAAATACAATTTCATTAATTCATTTACGATCACTCCGATTTATTAATAAAACAGCCTATGAAAACACACGATAATCACACATAAATTAAACATTTGGTAGGTACCACCCATATAGGTAATACGAATATTCATATTTCACTTCGATGGAAATAATGCATAACAAAAGTTCCTGTGTAAAATAATTTCTCAACGGTAATTTATATCACGAAATTGAGTTAATTAGATAGGTATACAGGTGATGTGTACATATTAATTTGTAAATTTTAATTAAGGCTCGTTATGGCACGGCACGCGTAACATGTATAAAAGATCACTCACAGCGCCTTTTGGACGAAATTACTGAAATTTTCCTTAAGATCTTAATGACAAATTTATGATCTTGTCATGAAAGCTGCGTAATAAGGTGAAGTTAGAAAATAAATGTTTTTTTTTTGTATTTTTTTTGCATAGCTGCTGTAGTCTAAGACTCCCTTATATTGAATACCTAGACTACCAGTCACGTTATCCATTTTAATAATGTTTTTATCATGCCTAGGTTTTGTTATACCCAACGAGCCGTGAATACGAACAAAAAATTTAGGATCCGCAAACTCAAACACTGCTGCTGATTTAAGATCTAGGTAAATCTAGCACTATATTTTTTGTCCAGGTTTCGTCGAGCTAAACCACTGGGCCATTAAGTGCTACTAAAAAAACCAGATCGTGATCTCAAATTCGGTAGGAACTCGAAAGCACGCGCTAAATTTATCAAAAAAGATGTAAATGAAAACAAACTTTTTGTTCGTGAGAAATACCAACATGGGATTGACAAAAACTAGCATTTTGAAGTTCAAAGTCCGTTCTCGATTACGTCGTCAAGCACATCGCCTGTTAACTTGGCCACAGATTTTCTACGCACGTACGTTCCTGATCGAGTTCGTGATTTCGTTGAGAGAAAAAAAAAGTGAGATTAGGGACAATAGTAACCACTATTTGTGCTCTGATTTTCACGGCTTGATGGTGAGAGATAACTTATTTTGTAATATCATGTTTATGTCTCGTGCGAGGCAAAAAGTACGTTAGTCACGGTATTTTTTTACACATCAGTAATCAAATATTTGTATAGCTGACTATGCATTTGGAACAAAATATAAAAAATCGAGGTTTTCAAAAAGTCTGATAATAAATAAATTACAATTTAGACAAATTTATGAGACAGTACAAAAATCTTGAGCACCATCGCAAAGGACTTCAGTGCAATCCGCATAATTCATTAAAAAAGCATTTGCGCCAAATCCAAACAAAGACATTTAAAATAATCGTTTTCAAAAGATAATACGTTTACTGAATACACATTTGGGTATAAAAAACAGATGATTGTCCCTTCATTATGGCGGTAATAATTCACACCAACGCGAAAAGTTTCGGACACAAAATTGAAAAAGAGATCGCGTGTGTGGTCCAAGTTTGAAGATTGTAGCGGTTTGAGAAATATAAACTTTAAATTATAAATAATTCATCATCATTCTCCTACCCTTATTGCAATGTATTAGGCATCAGCGCAACATATCTTTTTCTTTCATCATCTCGGTAGATACCCCTTTCTAGCCATAATTATCATCTTACACACAATTTTAAATTTTACATTAATGATAAAAGAAAACAATTTTGACTATAAATTATTACACTAGTAGGTAGCTATCTACATTCTACAATCAATACTAACCCTTCTTATTTATAACGTTGCTTAAATTAAAGAGACGTTTAAATGGGTAATTGGTTTGAAAAATTTAAACTTATTTCTTTTGGGGTAAATACGAAGCGAAAAAACATTGGTAAATTTGAAGCTTCTGAAGTGGCGACCGAGTCCCGAAAGACGCAATATTGAGAGCCTCCCGAAGTGGCTGTGCTTGGGGGAGGCCTATGTCCAGCAGTGGACGTCTTTCAGCTGAAATTATGAAATTGGAAGCATTTGAGACTGGGCTGGGATCTGCCAGGGCTTATTTTTAATCTTATATATTTTTTTTTTTTTACATTGTTCTCACATATAGAAGCAACAAGAGTAATGTACCCAGGATTTTGTAATTTTTATATTTAAAAGAGTGTTCTTGAAGTTTCTTGCCCGTTCTTCTCCATGGAGATCTACGTTTTGGAATGGGCAACTAGCTTCAACTTTCTGACTAACTGACCGACTCTTTGACAATTCAAAAGTTTGAGTTTGAGTTTTATGAAATCAACCTTATAGCTTGGGCCACACGCGCGTCGAGGTAAAGTTTTTACCCCAAAACATGCCTACAGATTTCCCAGTTTATCCAGCGCTGGTCGGTTATGCGGCAAAAACAAGTCGCTCGAATAGCTCGTAAATTTCGGCAGAGGGCGCTTTTGGCTTTTTCTTGGACTTCAAAATCGAATTTACTGGTAGAGTATGGAAAACAATATTGAAGTAGGGATTGTGGTATAGTTGAAGCTACAATACAAACTATTTATTCTGCGCGCACAGATTGCATCTGCGGCGCTTGAGTCGCCGACGGAACGAAATGTTGCCATTTTAAATATTATATAATTTAGGAAGAATTGTATTTATTTTATTTTGATTTTTGATTTTGTTATTTCACTATATGCTGCACTGGTTGACGTCATCACGTCAACGTCGACTGTCGCTGAAAACCAGCGCTGGGGCTCTGTCTCGCATAGGGTCGCAGCATTATGCTGAACGATGGCCGCTTTGCGTGGATGTGACGCATATTTTCTCCCAATTGGTTATTATTCTCGTGTTTTGTTTTTTCTTTGCGTCATATTTACCGCGAATAAACGTATTTTTTTTTCTTTCTTTCTTTCTTCCATTTTGTTAGATGATAGCTTCTAGCGTATTGGAAAAATGCTCGTAATAATACGGCGAATAATATGCCGATTATTTTTTTAATCTTAACTCTGTTAATGGTGGTGTAAGATAATCAATTCAAATTCAATTATTATTATTTTTTTTTCAAATAAGTCTACTTGGGCTCTTATGAAACGACAGAAGCTAGGTGCACGGTTCCAATTGGTCGTTTCCTATGGAGAAGAGCCGGCAAGAAACTCCATGGTTACTCTTTTATAAATAATTGTCTTTTACAATATTTTCAAATAACAGTGTTAATAGGTATGGGAGCGTAGGCCTTTCAACAATAACCAGGTACTGAAAAAAAAATAGAAAATGGGCAACAAATCTACATTCCACTGAGCCTTCCCACATTCACAAAATACAAAAGAATCTAAGTTTAAAAGAAAAAAATCACAAAAGAAAAAACTCCTGTCACAGACGGACAAAAATGTGATATTATAAAGGTTCCATTTTTCATTTTAATGTCAAAATCTTTAAAAACATATCAAATTCGTCTTAAATTTTAGCGACACAGATACATGGGGTCTCTGATAATCAGTAAAAATATCCTGGGTATTGTTAGACTCCCGAGTTTCTGATCTGCCCCTAGAGCTAAACAGTTCTATGGTGACAATAACTAACAGTCCCAGCCTGCCTATACGGTTGTAACATACATTACTAAGTAACGGCACACATTGTGCGATTTCAAGCCATAAACACCGCATTGTTTGTTCATACTATCTCTGCACGCGTGCGCCGAACGGAAATATGCTTGATTTGTGACCCACTGTTCTGTCCAACGATGTATCTGGCGTGAAATTAACCGGTAAACTGTAACTGGGCCCCTATATATGTTTCGATCATCAGTTGGTGTCATCGGCTTCTCTTCGTCGAAAGAAAAATCGAGAAGTCGGAAATTGAATCGTCAGGAGAATTGAAATAGTTGGCGATACAAAACAAGTTTCATATATCATTTTTTCTACTTTCTAGAAAAAACATGAGAAATATTAGGGGCTTAGTAATGTAAAGGTGTGTCCAAATATTGAGCGGCAATCGTGCGCGGATGCCGCGCGAGACCTGCCGCGCTGTGTTTGGACGACTGCCGCGCGCGAACGCTTTTGCCTACCTGCCGCGCACAAACATTTTTAGGAAACATTAGTCACTAATTGTGTCTGGACGTATTTCTGCGGACGTATCAAAGGCTAGGCAGATTGATATTGCCAACTGAAGTACGCGGCGTGTCTCGGATGTGCCACGCAGTAATGCCGCGCAAACATTCGTCGGTTTGGTCCTGACTAGAGCGCGGCAAAAATGTGTCCTGCAAACGCCCGCGTGTTGCTGCCGCGCTCTTATTTGGACACACCTTTACATTATCAAAGAATTATTTTTTCAAATCTCAAATCGTTTATTGCAATCCATAATGTACAATTACAGGTGGTAAATAAAATAAATAATAATAGAAACAATTATGGACCCTGTCGGGCACAAATGTTTCAAATGTTTTTGTTTAGAAAAACATTGAGAAGCTGTTTTTCAAGTCTAGCACTGAATATTTACTTACCTAGGATTTACATACATACATAAACACACGCCTTCTTCCAATGGGGGTAGGCAGAAACTATAGAAGCTACCTACTGCGATCCTTACATAATCCTTTTGCTTCGTTTACGTTCATGTGTACTATCTGGTCATACATGGCATGAACTTATTCTATAATTGTTACTGGTTACGAAACTCCCATCAAATACCTACCGTAAATGTTACCCAGACATCAAAATTTGTGAGTGAATTTAGTTGACTCGCAAATATCCCGTTTGAAGGCTCCCGCAGATAGGCGCGACGCGACGGTGTACAACGCAATTCTGGTAGAAAAACTTCAATTTCATAGAAATTGTTCTACTAGAGTCGCGTCCCGCTGACGTGTCGCGCCTGTCTGCGGAGGGAGCCTTGATGTGTGAGATTAATTAAATTAATTAATTTCGTCGTGATGAATACTTGGTGTTCATATTCGCTTTTCGGTAGTTTGACTGACAGGTAATTTACAGCCACCTATCATGTCAGCACATTATTTTGGAGAGCTAGTTTTCGACCTAGAATGCGTTATTGAGGGAAGGTGAAACCAGGTGTGATTACGTGGATATGGATTCATTTTGAACCATAAGTGGACTTCAATAGGCTGCGTTTATTGAGTACCATCGAAGGACTTCATATCTATACATCGTAAGGACTATTTCTGCTTGCAGCGCTCGGCGGCTATAGAACTGGGGCGGTAACAGATGTGGTCATCGTGTTCACGGGATTTTGTTTTCAAACTGCTTAGATATGAAATTTTTCGATAGTATCTACCAATTTTTTTTTTTTTCACGGTCTTGCATTTAATCTTGCAACCTTGTTCCAGTGTACAACATGACAAATGAACAGTGATGGCCTGATGGGTCCTTACTTCCAATATATTCTATTCTATACCATGCTTGGATGGAGAGATCGATTCCCGCCCGGAACAAATATTTGTATGACCTATAAGTAGTTGTTCCGGGTCTGGCTGTTTGTGTATGTGAGTTTAAATGTTTGTAAACGCACACACAATACAGGAGAAATAAATTAAATTAAATTAAAAATCTCAGCTTATTATACAGCCAGATAAACATTATTTCGGCCTTCTCTTGAAGTAATTCCTTGAAACATTACCAATGAAAAACTATCCTTTCAAGGAAAATTAACATCTAATCCGATCTCTGTAAAGGTCAAAATCGTAGGTGTTATTATAATAGAAGCTTATTTCCACTGGATTTCAAGTATTACAACCCTCCTTAAGGCTGCAGATTTCTTCAATATTACTCAGTTCCTAGAATGGCGATGAAGGTCGTATGTTTTGATGAGATGTACCCTATATGAGGTTTGCTTAGGTGGTAATATCGGCACACTTACCGTGACCATGAAAAAAATGAAGCTGGAAGGTTGAAATGAGATTGGAAGGGTAGGGCAAAAAATCTATATATGAAGCTTGTTCAAAATATTGAAGTACAAGCTCGTTGCTTTACATGTTTTGGGATGTTTTGTAAAAACTTGTTTCTGGAAGAACTAAACCTTTTTCTTTGGGGTAGTTATAAGAAGATAGATGGCCAATCGTTATGTTAAGGCTGTTTGTAGACGGACATAATTAAGTAGTTTTTCTGTTCCTATTTATCCAGATTTTTTATGTGTGCAGTTGTTTAAACAGTGGAATTGATAATCTCCTCCTTTTTGAACTCGGTTAAACATACTTTACTCAACTCCTCGGAACCATATTAACGCATCTAAAAGTATCCAGTACACTATTAAACCACCAATTTGTACAAGCGGCAGTATAACTCAAAAAGTCGCAACCCACAACCAAACTATTACCAAACTTTCCGTTTTCATTTGCCAATAAAAGGAAGACGATACGACAAAATTGCCACAAAAAAACTACTTTTTATAGTTAAATTGGAGTTGTCGTACCAATTCGAAGTTCTCGAACTCACTTTTGAGCTCGAAATGGCTGCTATCAACATTCCTCATAGCCAGTTCAAAATCCAAAGGCGTTAAAAGCAAGTTTTTCACCGAAATTTTTGTAAGGATGTGGAAACGTGTGTCTTGAAACTTATCGATAGTTCATGAGACGATTCTTTTTCTAAGTGATCAAACCATAAAGTTTTCTACAGACAGACTTTACATTTTACTTTGTAAGCAAGCATTCTGTTTTGTAAACAAAAATACTAATATAATGTGACAATTATAGTGACACATAAATAAATTGACAATACACTTAAGTTATCAAAATCAACAAATAAGTTGTACCTATTCTTCAACTATTGTTCTTATCGATAACTCAACAATTTCTACCGACGACGTTCCAACCCTAAGCTAAAGTATCGCAGATCGTAAATCTCCGTTTTTCCTCGTCGAGTGAGGGTCGACAAGGATTGTGCAGACCTCCAAGGAGTTAGAAGTCACACCTGGCACTCTGAGCCAGAATTAATCGTGGAATGGTGCACTCCCAATTCCGGTTGAAATCTGCATTAGCAAAAGAATTATAGCGTGGCGATAAATCTAAGGAAAATTTAGAATTTTTAAGTTATTAGTTCTCAGTGAGTTATGGTGGTAGAAACAAGATGAGGGAGAAGTTTCCCTGTTTTGGGTTCTTGGTGAAAGTTCATTGAACTTTTGCACGGGTACAGAGTTTATTTTGATTTTTTTTAACCTGTTTCACGAGTTTATTTATTCTTTCATACAAAAACTGTATTATAAGATTGATCTATTTCAAATACAAACTTTAGTTTCCACTCTTCCTCAGTATTTAAAAATAACCGATATACTTGTACAAAATATTATAATTATTATATTTGGTTTTAGTATATACGAGTAATGTACAGATAAATAGACTGTACTAAGAATAGGAAGCCATTCATTTGTATTCAGCAAATTTATTTCTACACAATCCGAAGGATTTCGAAACAAATTCCTAATTCATTGGTTCATATGTTTGAAAAAGTAATTTACTCGACAGAATAAATAACGCAATGAATGTTGTTGAGCAGTCAAAATGTATGGCATTGCCATTGGAAGTGCGCACTTATCAACCTAATCACACCCCTATAACGCCTGTTCATCATTTGTCTCCAACAACTCATCAATCGAAATCGTAGTTATTCGAACGAATACAATTTAGAGAAAAAAAGCCTTTGTCTCTGGCACAAAGCAATTACTGTGTAATTTGTCACTGCTCCCATCCACAGTTTGATTTCTTTAGTAGGGGATTAGATTGATTGATTAGCCATTTTAGCTTCCTCCTTCGTAGGCACCGAACTATCTTAAATGACTGTAAGATTTAAGATTGGCTATGTTCCCAGAGATATCTGGATCGCGGTGTATACTCGATAGCACTGCCAAGAAAAAATGTGATATAAAATTACGGAGTAAAAGACAATCTTAAACGTTGAAGGTTTAAATTCATTTTAATATTCGAATTGTTGGGGTATTAAAATGTGAAGAATTTGTGATAGTCATTTTATTAGACGTGTTGGAAAATAAGTGTCATTAATTTTTTTATGTGGACGGAACGGTTTTGCCGAAAGAAGAAGCCCCTCAAAAAGAAATCGATTCATATTCAGGTAAAATAAAATGAAAAAATATTGCTTAAGGGTGCACTAGTCGACAGCTTGAACTACCAACGCGTTCGAGCCGGGCGTGACTAATATGCATGCTAGTTTTATTTATTTAGTATATATTTAACTAGTTTTTATTTATTTATTTATATATTTATTAAATTATTTAGTGAAATAGACAATGTTTTATAACAAAAACGAGCACGTAAAATTTCATGAACAGACTTTTGAGCGTATAGATATTATGGAAAAACTCCTGGATGTATTTACTCAAAATAAAATGATTTGAACTTTTGAATAAATTATCCATCCTTGTACGGTTTCTATTTAGCCATTTTGTTACTACATAAGTTATTTATTTACGCCCAAAGACAAGTTAAATTAGTTTTGAAATATGGAAGTTTCGACGCTCATAACTTCCAAACCATATTTTTTTGCAATTCTGATTCCATACAGAGCTAGTCACATATAGATGACAAGGCAAAAGGATATAAATAGTTTTAAACGTACACCATCAAAAAGACGAGTAATAACCATACTACATTTTTATGGAAGAATGACCGACTAGCGTACCCTTAAGACAAAGAAGTCTATTTTATAAAACTGGTACAGTATTCTTACCTACCCTTCGAACCTGAAATTTATCTTCCCATAATCCTTAATACCGTGAGACCACATAAATTCACAACTAGCTAAAAGATGGTAAAAGGTGCACGCCAAGTAATTACAGAGCCATGGGCCCTTAAACACATACTAGAAACAAAAACGAAATGAGCAATAACTTTACGTGTAAATAGCTTACTTTTATGACTGTTCAAATATCTTCACATTCATTCCTTGTAAGGTGTGGGCACACTGAGAAGCGTATTAGCACTTGGTATTTAAGAAATACTTACGAATTCTCTGTAATACATACCAGCTAGAAATAAACCTTTTTATGAAAGAGGCCGTGAGAGGGTTTTGGGGTAGTAACATGAATAAGATGTTAATAGAAATTAGAAAGTATTTTTTTATGGATACTATTTTTTCGTCACATAAAAAACCTAATAAATTTAACTACCTACCTCATTATAATTCGCGTGCCCTTATTCCAATTAATTTGGGGTCGACGCAACACGTCTTCTTCTTCCATACTTCTCTTTTAGTCGTCATCTCGGTAGTAACCCGCTTTCTAGACATATCATCTTTCATACAGTCCATCCATCGTCTTCCCCTACTCTTATAGAGATCCACATTCATGCTCAAAACTTTCCTCAAGACATTTGCATCCCTCCTCCGCATTAGATGCTCATAACATGATAACCGATTTCCACAAAACTTTCCAGTCACCAATGCCACTTTCAGACCTATACTCGTATAAATCAGGAAATGGTGCTAAACTAACAATTTTAACTCGAATAACATCGATAAAACCAGACGTAGGTAATCAAGAAGATAATAAAGTTAATAACAAAAAGAAGAAAGGAAAGATTAAAGATTAAAATCACGTACAAGATTCAATTGAAGGCAAAGTTGTAACAACTTTAAGTTTGCAAAGTGATAACATTTCTATTACGGACCGAGCTGATAATGGAGTCAGACCAATTAGTGATATTGACGCTTTGGCTACAAACACTTTGATTCCAGAATTTAAATTTGATTATATGTTGGAGTGGTGGTCTAATTTATTATATTAAAGCTCCAATTTTGGTTTAAAAGAGAGTGGTATTCAAGCCAAAACAGAGAGTGGGATACTATATAATATATATTAATGAATGAATGAGAATAATTACTTTTCATGCATGTAATAGAACACAGGCATGAATCAGATATTAAATGATACACACGTGTTATAAGACTGACTCATTAGTCTACAGGTGGCTAATGCCACTGCTGACGATGAGGTCCTGGATTCGATTTCCCGATCGGCCAAAGAGTTATTGGGTTTTACAATAGGAATTTCTCAGTAACAGCCTGGAGTATGGATTTTTGCCTGGTAGATGGCAATAGACATGCTCTCTATAACATGAGCCTTAAACCTAACTGGCGAAATGTGGGTGTACTTAGATCACCTCTGCCTAACTTCTCGGGAAAAACAGGTGCCATGTTATGTTATAAATAGGACCCCGCAAGTTGAGTAAAAGCACAGATGAATACAGATGGTTGACTCCGCATTTTAGATATGAAGCTATAAGTACGCGGCAGGCTCGTCTAGTCACATGATAGAAACAGAGGCAATTTCTAGGTTATCAGCGCTGAGCGACCTGAATTGCACTTTATTGTATCGTAGCACAAGTCGCTTTTTATTTTTTTGAGAAGTGAACCATATGTAAAAGACGTTCAAACAAATGAAGTCATATTTGCTAATAGAGTAGTTGTACTTTCTGTTAAACTTTAAAGGCAATATTACTACAATTTCAACCTGTTATTTTTTCTTAGAACATAATTAAGTTACCCAACGCAATTTCCACAGTTTGAAGAGAACATTTCTTTTTTGTATAAGGAAACATTCTGAGGTACAAATACTTGGAACCCAGCCAGCAATTATTTACCTTACCGTCTCACTACAAACGAACTATACCTAGGTATCCGCAAGTATGACGTTAGTTATCTCATAAGCCACTATTAAATTTAGTACAATATTTGTCCTATCCTAGTCGTAATCGACATCCAACAGTTTAGTGCAAATACACTGAGGTAGTATTAATTACTCTGCCGCGATTACATTTTGATATAAACCTAGCGCAAATAACGTCAACGAAAATGAGGAAATTGTTAAATCTATCCATAAAACAATCACGAGCTTTAATATTCTACAGCAAAAAGGACAAGTAAAAATGAATCTTAATCACAAGTATCATAGAATAAAAGCCTTCTAAGCCCCGCAAAAGCCGACGATGGCCTGCAAAAAGAGAAGACAACGTAGGTTAATTTGAATCCCCGCGTTTGTAAGCCGAACAATAATTGGATTTGGACGTCCAAGTTGACAGTTCATTTCGCTGTTTCGTCCCTTGACATGTACCGTTAAGATTATGAAAAGTTATTATTTCAGAAGAACCCTCCCTTGACTAATTTGGATAAGAGCCAATTATAGAAATGCCCAACTTTTTCCTTTTTGAAACTGAGTTAGGTGTAACGCAATTTTGCAAGGCAGATTTATGTTGTAATTTCCTTCAGAGGGGGACAAACGCTTTGAGTAAGTTAACTTAAGCATCGTCTAATTAGGTACTTTTAATTCAAATTGGATCAACTCTCGACTCAAAGTCGTAACTTTCTCGTGAATCGCGCTCGGCAAAACATTGCCGACATAAAACAATCACAGCGAGACGTGTAATTATGTAATTATTCAGGACAAATTAAAGTTCGGGGGAAGGGTGACTTGTCAAGTGCGCAAAAACGGTAGACAGGCGAACAACAGCGGTTTTTGTTTCGGCAATAACAAGGGAAGACAAAAACAGTGGCATCAAAATGTATGACACTCAACCGGCGTTCGTCTCGCCAGTTTTTGCACAAGCATAAAAACTTTGAAGGGATTGTAATGCTTGGACTTAAGGGCCTAAGTGATTTTCGTCGTATTTAGTTGAAGAGTTTGCTCAACTTTTTCCTTGGGCTTAATTGTTTCGTTATCTATATTTTTTGATGGGAAAGTTTTGTTTCCCTATTGTTCACTCTTAATGTTAAACAAAACTCTCATAATTTCCTCTTTCTAACTTCTATCAGACTTAGCATTGTCTGACCTATCAGCCGTGTGTGTGATATTGATGACTTAAGGAAATTGAATGAATGTCTACAACCATTAGCTTTTATCAAAATCAATGGCTACATCGAATCGTATTGTAGTGAACACGCTTCATCAGTAACGAATGATTTATGATCTAACAAATAAAGTGTTGAAGGGACAAATGGCTAATGTCGATTTTTTATCTACAACTTATACATCAATACTCAGAACAAGATAGATAGCTGTAACGAAACAAATCTTTAATAAAACTCAAGATGAAAATGTTCAGCGAAAAATAAAAAGCTTAAAGATATTAAAACAAGCCAACCAGATTAAAATAAAAGCGTTCAAGCAACGAATCTTATTTTAGAGCTCTCGGGAAGTGAAAAGTTGCTACGGAAATAATCCAATCACAAGCAATAAAGAAGGGCAAAGGGAAATTAATACCAATGCTGGCGACAAAGTTGATCTTGTTCGTCTTGACAGATGTCTGCGAGATGAAATATTGTGTCGACAAGATGACTGGAGACAGTTGGAGACTTGTGAGAGACTTAATTCAAACAACAACTATAATACCTACGTAGCAAGGTGAATTCGTTTGTAGAAACTTTTTGTTTAATGAGATGTTGGATTTGTATACGAGCGACATGCTAAACGAAAAGTAGCTGTCAGTAGTCAGTGAATGACACTAAGACGGATTGTAAGTTATTTGCACAAAATAAAGCCGTTACGTAATTTACTGCCTCAGTATTTTAAACTCATTTTAATATCTTAGAAGGCTATGTTACCCTTCTACAACGATAAAGATAGACGATCTTCGGTGACGCTTCGGGCCATAAAATTAATTTAAAAATTAGATTCCGGCGCTAAAAGTCGTTACCTACCTACTAAAAAATATCTAAATTTTCAAGTAGGCACCTCGATATTCATTAAAAAGATACCAAAGTAATTTTAAACACGAAGATCCTATTCTTTCTACGATTAGAAAATAAACATTAAGAGAACCGGCTGGCAAAACACACATCAAATGTTTATTAGACCAAAAGATCACGTTGAGCCAGTTATATTATGGCCACCCAAGATGAACAATGTTTCCGAAGGTTTCTCATATCATAAAATCTTTCTTTTTATCGAGTACAAGTTCGTTTAGGCGTAAGGGAATGAGATAGATTTTACACCCACTCAGTTAGCTTCGATTGTTTTACGGCGCCTAATCAAATACTAAGTGCATATTTGCTTCAGATATTGCAAAATTTACGAGCTTAGTACCTGAGTGTTTATCGAGGACATTAAAGGCTTCGCTTCGATTCGTTTTATTGTTTATTTCTATTAGTGGTCGGACATGGCATAATACATTTAGCGGGAGTGCGCTTATATAAATGTTTTCTGTAAGTGTTACTGTTGTAGTCAAGATTTTGCGTTAAACAGAATTATCTATGCTATCTTTTGTTTCTTTTGTTGGCAGCGAGGTTTAAATTGAGTCAGATTAAGGTGACATCAGTCTTGTTTAAGCGCAAACTTTGTATGCAATAGTGATTTATCATCCGGTTTTCCCCAGAAATAAGTCCAATTAAAATCATACTAGAGAATTTTCTATTTATAAATCCGCGTTGCTTGGACATTCGTTGTAAAACGTCTTACTTGATATGTTTATTTAATATATACGAATAATTCTCCGTGAATTATGCGCGTGGGCAGGAAGACGGTGTTAGATTGGATATTTATTGTGATACTGCTCATCTATGAGGGATTTATTGAAGGTAGGATGCTGGAGTTTGGGGATAGCTTGTAATATGGTGATAAATATCGACGGGGATTGCCGTTGATGACAGCGAACGCTGCTGTGGAAGGTCTTTAGACATGTCAAGCTTGTCTTCCAACCATTTAACACTGGTATAAAAAAGATAAGTAACGAATGAATAACCGGCTTGTCTGATGGTAAAGATTTTTTAACTTGAACATGGTTTTTGTTTTAAAATGTTCAGGTAGGCTATAAAAGGCATAATAATTTATATGGAAAACATGATAAAGATAGATAAGAAAGCATTTAATGTGTAATAAATAAAATCGAAATTACAAATATGCAAGAATGAAGTAAAACATCATTCCAATCTCAATAAAAATCAAAAGTAGTTAGTTAGTTATAAAACTAGTAGCATTATTGACGCCAACATTAGTACTAAACCAGTCGGACTTCAAAGAAGGTCAATAAAACTTTGCAGCAGACATTTATTACTGATTCCAGCTACTTAATATCTGAAATGCCATAAAACATTACTGGACAAGCAATATCAATTAAAACAGTGCGTTGGTTTGAGCCAAGGTCTAAGAAAGGAATGTTTATTAAATTGAAGAAGGATGTTTGAGTAAAATTAAGGAAGAATTTTACTGAGAATTGTTCTCGGATAGATATTTGGGCAGAATTTGGAATATTAGTAAAGGTATATACCGTGCTTCTTTAATCTTGAAGATAATTTGACTTAAGTCTTTTCCTTGGAAAGCTTTGATTTATGTTACAGCTTCTTATTACTGATCAACGTAGGTATTGATTATGCAAAAGATACTGTGATTAATAGTTCAGCAGGTAAAGATAAAGTTCTTCAGTAAAATAAAGTTTTCTTCGAAACAAATGTATACGAGGGGCAAGTGTCACGTCGAACCACTTTTAAGACTATCTTAGTTTCATTCGGAATAGCTCTACAAAGACATGTTCAATGCTCAGAACACGATCACATAAAATGGCCAGTAAACTTTCAGACACCATGTCACACATAAAATAGAACAATAAAATTTTTACAACTCCAGAAACATGAAAGGGATTAAATTTATTTGCTGAAGCAAATTCCATTAAATTATTTGTTGAAACAATTAAATTGGATTCCGATTCTGATTTATTCGAATACTTTTGAGATTGATTCGAGTGGAGTTTAGATTTGTAGATTACTTGATTGATGAACAATTGAATTTCTATTGGTGCTTTGTTTTTGAGATATTGTAGATGCATATTCTACTGAATGCAAAATTATTATTTGTAGATATTCAAATCTAAACCTAAATCATGTTTAATATTGCTTTGTTCTAAATTGGTGATAAAATTCACCGTCAGTATTTTTATTATGCTTGTCCAACTATTCCCAAGAGAGAGATTCGTTTTCAGTTAAGATTTTATTAGAGACACAAAAATATAATGAAAAAGTCTTGCTCAATTAAGATTATTTATGTTATAGAAAAGTTTTATTTATTTCTTCGTTTCCTCAAAACATTTACTTCAAAATATTGTAGCTTGTATATCTACGTAATAAACTTATTATAGGATTCGACAAAACTTGAAGTTCATCATCATCTGTATGTTCATTTGTGTCAGTCATAAAAATGCTAATCGCCAATATTTTCTCCAGATAGTGGTTAACAGTGGTGACAGTTCCATCTTAGAACAACATAGAGCCTAGAATAAAACTTTGTAATTTCCCACTACCCAAATCTAATCCACAAAAACCAATTACAGTAATTACCAAAGAACCAATTCGTCGCTCGAATAAATCGCAAAACCCAACTTAGCTCCCCGACAATTAGCAGAACACACAGTAATTAGCAGCAACAGCGTGACAACGGAATTTAGAAACAATATTAAGCCCGTATTGATCAGCGACAATACAACTTGTGTTTTACCTACATCAATTTTATTCCCAAAACTACAACACTAAAATATACTCTACAACAGAACAGATAAAGTCCAAAATCGGATCGTGTACAAAGCTTTGTGTCCTTTATAGTGACGTATTGACAGAATGAGGACAAAACTAACGACGGAACAGCAAATATTGGTTGCTCAATTAGACAAATGAAATTCAATGAGGGACTAGCAATGACACATTCGACACATACCCAGTCCCGGTCGTAATTAGGGTAGATTTTAGTGTTGCCGATTTTGGTGAAAAGAACATAATTATTATTATTTTATTGTATTAAATAGCAATACCGTTAGTGGCTTGTCCGTAATGCCAGCTTAATGATTCCAATGAATTGGACTGAATCAGAATAAGTTGAGCCTAATTCTGTCAATACTTCAAATTATTATTGTTAAAATAATAATGATTTATAAATAAATAATTATGATAAATAAATAGAAAATTATTGTTATAGGTTTCTATAACAATAATTTTAACAAGAACCAACGATTTGAAATAATAATTAAAAGCAGAAACAGCTTCCACTACTTAAAATTTCATTAATTTCAATTTTACCTTCTCACCGCTTTACCGACTAGTCAGCTCTTACAAATTCAAGGGTACACACTAATTCTAAACACGTTGAGGAAACAAACATGCCTGAATACGAGGGTGTTATGACATGTGTCAGCTGCGACCGTGTCGAGCCACATTAACAATGTAAAGCGATGAAATATTCTCCACTGTTTTCTATAGAACCATTTTATTCTGAAACAGAATGAGCGAACAGTGGGATTTGTGGATATTTTTCATGTATTTGGGTGTGTTAACTTGGTTTTGAATTAAATAATGTAGAGTGGTTACTCCACATTATCTTTTTATTTTCGGCACAATGTACATAGGAATTCTGAAAGTGGCACTGGTGACCGAAAAGGTGCTGGTGTTGTGAGGAGATCGGTTGTCATGGTATGGACATGTGATGTGGAGGAATGAGGAAAATGTCATGAGGAAAGTTTTGAGTATGAATATCAACGGCTATAAGAGCAGGGAAAGAAACAAAAAGCAAAAAAACGATGGACAGTGTAAAAGATGATTTGGCTAGAAACGGGCGACTACCGAGATAACGACTAATAGAGAAGTATGGAAGAAATAGACATGTTGCGCCCCAAATAAATTGGGATAAAGGCTGGAGAATCACAATGAAGATGTAAAGCATTATCTATCATGATTAATAACCAACTGATTGTAAATTACACTATGTTAATTAGTACAATTGCAATATATTTGAATTAGTTCATGCATACTTGAAAAACACTAACGTTACGAAATAAACTACACCACAAAAAACAACACAGTTAATCAATACTCAATAATTTACGAAACCAACGGAAAATAAACATTTATCCACGTTCCGTATCATAAAACAGGCGAAGGATATGAAGTCATAATTCAAAATTACAACAGGCCAGCATAGAGACGGCCGACTTTATTTAGTCATTACCAATTTCTGAGCCTCATTACCTGTTCTCTTTTATGGGACCGACCGAACTACGGCCGCTGCCCGAACATTCACGAAAAAAAAACGACAGATGGAAAGGTTCAGAATGTAGCGAACGGACATTACGAATTATCTTAATTTTGATATGGGCTACAAAGGAGTGTTAACTCGCGACATATGTGTTGTAACGGGGCTTAGATAGCATTCATATCATAGTTTTTTTTACTCGAGAATTTGACCGTGACCAGCTGATAATGTAATATTTTGATTTAGAGAATTAGCTTTGTATTTTAATTAGGATCTACCAATAAATATGGTAGTTATTAAGAACATGATATCTTAATTAAATTAAATCTGTTAGTGATTAGCATGAATGTCTAATTAGTGTTTATTTATGATCATTTACTTTTGGCTTCGTTTCTATTTACTTTAAGTTCTATTTAGATAAACTTTTCTATTGCTCCTTTATTAATACAATACACTGACGTTGATACAGCTCGCTTAGTCTATTTTAGTTATTTTCATAGCGTTATGTCCTACGGTATTCTGCTGTGGGGCAAAGCTGCTGATATTCAAAATATATTTGTCCTCCAAAAACGAGCTGTTCGAGCAATTTACCAGCTCGGTGCCAGAGTTTCTCTGAGAGATTTTTTCAAAGATATCGGTATCCTCACAGTGGCATCACAATTCATTTTCGCCAACATATTATATATTAGGCAAAATATACACTTATATACTAAAAACAGTGATATTCACAATGTTAACACTAGAAATAAGGACAAACTACGTACTCCCTTTCACCGGCTTCATAAGGTTCATAACTCATTTGTTGGGCTTGGTATAACCTTTTATAACAAGCTACCTTCTTCTTTGCTAGATTTGCCTTTTAATGCGTTCAAAACTAAAGTAAAATCCAACCTCTCTTCAAAGGCATACTATTCTATCAACGACTACTTAAATGATAAGAATAGTTGGTCGCTGTGATTAACTCAAGACAATGTTTAAATGTTCTTTCTCCAGAATTAGCTTACTTACTGACAGGTTATATGAGTTTATATAATTGTTTATAATTTTACTAATTTTACTTTATTTATTGTTGACATAATCTACTCATTACAATGTTTTTATTTTATGAGTTGTATTGCAATATGTGATTAGCTAGCGACCTCGATAATTTTTTACTATTACAATTATAACTTCTAGTTACAGCTATATGTAAGCGGGCACGCCCTTTATGTCTGGAGGCTTTTATTTAGATATTGTTTTCGTTAAGTTCTTTTTATTTCTGCTTGAGTATAGTTCTCGATGTTTTTGGTTGGTATATTGGCGTGTGCTAGCTGTCATATGGCTATTAATTTTATAATTTAAATTATGTTTTGTGTTGCGTAATGTAAATATCATTTTGCATACTATTATATAGAATCTTTTTTAATGAACAGACAGCTGTGCTGCTGGGGAGTTTGTTGCGCCACTTCTTCTTCCCAGCTAAAGCACTAGGAAGTGGTGAAGGGTGGGCGTTTTGGGGGACTGTCTTATGTAATTTTGACGTTCGAAAAGTGCTGATTCTCAGCCTAGTTTGAATAAATGACTTTTGAATTTTGAATTTTGAATATACTTTTTATTATCTTAGATTATGATACCCACCGCGTTATTCTAAGTTTTATAATCATTTACTTGGTTATCCGGTAAAAACTCGTCCCCGTAATCTTGCCCCCTTATCTAAGCAACATTATTGACCGTTGAAAAATTAAAAACTGTAACAAAACGTAACGACATACGGTGGTCATCGATAAAGCTGTCCCTCACAAGGACAGGGGCACCCAACGTATCTGAGGATGTCACAAAAAAATAAACAGGTAGAGGTACCAAAGCCTTCGTTAGCGGTACGGATACACAAAGCGAAAAAACTGATATGAATCTATATATAATTTCTAAGAAGTCGCAGGGGACTTGATGCGTTGAAATTTTTGGTCACCGACGAATAATTTATCCTTTACTGTTCACACCACGGGTCGTTAGAATGAGTTGTCAAGACTATTTGACGGCTTCTAGATTACCGATAAAGTGAATTATAGTTTGTTTTATATGCAAGAATTCGGAGATACGGAGGAGCGGACGTCAATGGGCCGTGTAAGCACTTAAATTTTGATGAAGTTTGTTTGAACTACTGGTTTTGCTTATGTTAAGTTTGGTTGTGTGAGAACGTAGGCGAAGTACGAAAGAGTTGCTTCATAAGACTGACATTAACTTTTGTTTCTTTTGGTTTTATTTTTTAGGGTTCCGATCACTCGTTGTGTCTGTACGTCTGTCACAGCCAATTTGCTCCGAATCTACTGGACCAATTTAGTTGAAATTTGGTACACATATAAATTTCTGTGACCCAAATACGGACGTGTAACGTAAATAAATGAATTTTGAATATGGCGGTCACTTTTCGGGGACAAATAGGAAAATTTTAAAAAAAGTTTTCAAACAGTACCGTGTGACGTATCAAAACATCGGCTTGTTGTGAGAGTCTCATTTTTTTTTAATATGTTTAAAATAAATACTTTAATAGATATTTAAGAAAATTTATGAAAATTGACCATTATCTCCGAATCTACTGAGTATAATTATGAAAAAAAAATACAGAGAATGGTTCTTTACTCAAAGATAACAGGAAAAACTATAAGAAGTCTATGGTTTTAAAATAATATGGTAAATCTTTACGGGACCTTGTGCGTGGTCCTACACGCACTTGGCCGGTTTTTTTGTTTCTCTAACTGTATTATTACAGTAGCATCACCAACTATGCTAAGCGGTTTCCATCAAAATACTGTTCTCAATGTTTGGCTCATTGTCAATTGATACAAAGGAGATACAGATATTCTTAATCTTATATTGTATTTCTATACATGTCACCCAAATAGATTTTATGGCTATATCATAGAATCGCAAATGTCCCAATATAATGTGGCAAAAATTCCAACATTTTCGCTCGACCGTCACTATCAAAAGATTCTACAAATATATTTCCAGAAACTTTTGTCCACTTCCAACTACAAATCGGTTCCTTTAAAACCGAGGGATGTATCCAATAAATTGAGATGTCTCACCATTTTACTAGCGTTCAAGTTATTGTCACCTTTTTTTTGGTTCAGGTAAAATCTCGCCCATAGCATGTGGTTGAGATTGAGTTTCTTACAAAAATGATTGATGGAGTTTCAAATTAGTAAATCGACGGTATCTGTATAAAAACGGCCTGGAAGTGTTGATGATCTGTTTAAATGTGATACACGTCAGATGATTATATTGATAATAATATTACTAGTAGATGCGAGCAGAAAGTAATGATGCTGTAAAGGTTTTTGCTGGAAATCTTTATGGAGCAATCTTCTGTGAGGAAAAAACCGGCCAAGAGCGTGTTGGACCACGCACATTGAAGGGTTCCGTAGTTGGGTTGAATTTATCCCAAGGACAAACTTAACTTTGTAGTTGAAAAACTTATTCTTTCATACATTCCAACTGCAAATGTAAGTTTGTACGCACAATATTGGGAGATTTCCCATGTTATTTTAAGACCATAGACTTCTTATAGATTTTCCTGTAATCTATAAGTATAGAACTATTTTTGTATTTTTTTCAAAATTTTAGGCTCTGTAGTTTCGAAGATGGTAAAATTTCATCAATTTTCTTAAATATCTTTAAGTACCTATATATTTTAAAATTATAAACAATATATATTTGAGATCCTCACAACAAGCCCTATGATTTGATATGTCACACAGTACAGATAAAATAGTAATATTTAAAACACAATTATAACACTTATACAATATGATTTGCCCCTGAAAAGTGACCGCCATATTCAAAATTCATTTATTTTCGTTACACGTTCGTGTTTGTGTCACATAAATTGATATGTGTACCAAATTTCAACTTAATCGGTCCATTAGATTCGGAGCAAATTGGAAGACACAAACGGACAGACAGACAGACACACGAGTGATCCTATAAGGTTTCCGTTTTTTTCCTTTTGAGGTAGTGAACCCTAAAAAGAGAGATTTTCATAAGTCGTTGTGTTACTAACCAAACCAATAATACATTGATTTTTAAATTAAAATTATATCCGGTGTAGGTTTTACTATATTCCCATATATACATTTTCTCAATAACTGTATTTGATAATATTTTGAGATTCAAACACGGTGATTTAAACAGACAAATTGTGCCATACATTATTTACAATTCAATTTCCAATGACATTTATACTTATTGAATTTTGAAAATGAATATAAAAAGAAAGTTTCGATAAATATCTTGTTTTACGATACCAAAAATGTAAAATACCTAGAGAATTTACGAATGGAAGCCGGAGTAGAGACAATGATCAACACAAAAGAGACTTGACAGCGGGAACCTTCTCTTTGGAGATAAATTAAATGGTTTTATTCCTATTGTTAGTATTTTACGATACGAGAGAATCATTTCTGCGGTTATACTCTGGTCGTATTATAGTAAGAAAGGCATCAGATGAGCCTTTATTAGGATTTTTCCTTTTACGGCATCAGTAGCACTTCGGGTGGTTGTAAATTGTAATACTATATTCAATGTTACTACTGCAAGTTACCGGTAGCAAAACTACCGATCATTTTACTGCCAATAATTTCGGCTTAAAAGTATCATAAGTTCATAACAGTGATGTTTTGAGTACTACTATTTTAATACCGTAATGATCGGTTTATAAAAACTATAGGCTCCAATGATATGTTTGCCAACATTCCTGATCTCTTACATTGTCAGATGCTATATTTAAAAATAAACGTTTTCTTTATTTTACTTTAAAACTATAACTTTTTGTTGCTTCAGCGTTGCTCGAAAATAGCTGCGAATTTAAACTCTCCCAGACTATTACCCCGCATTTCGATTTTAAGCATTCATTGTATTTTAGACAATACTCATCCATTTTACTATTATGCCTAGAATTATCATAAATACTCAGGGTTCTCCTCTTAGAACGTTTTCTGACGAAACAATGGGTTTTTGTTTAAGACTTCAGTGAAATGTTCTAGTGATGTAGTTGTTTCAACATTTAAAACAGAAAAGTTAATTTTATGAGCCTTATGGGTGTGGAGATACAAGTTCTAAGGTTTTTACTTTGAGGTGCAAATGAATTTTGAAAACTTTGTCTTAGTGACAGAGGTTTTAGCGGTTTTAAACATTTCTCACAAAATAAAGCTTTTGTCAAATTGAACAGAAAACAAGATCGAAACAAAAGTTTATAAGAGAAAAGGTGAAAGCAATATTGAGAAGAATGCCTAAATTTGTCGCAGTGCTTACTGGTATTGCTTCAGTTTATCAAATGAAAATTAATCTAATTAAGCTTTCTATATTCGTATACTTATCACGGAACAGCCTCTACACAGCTAATCAAAGAATTACCCATGTGCTACTTCTTAAGGATTCGGTCAAATTCAATTTACAAAACTTTTCGTTTCTTTTTTAAATCAATTTAAAGGTGTCCAACATTCCTGCATGACCGAAGCGTATCAACAGCAGCTAACACGGCCTACCCCAACACATGTCGGCTAATGAATCAATTCCGACTACAATAAAAACGTACAATACTTTTAATCTCGGCTAAAGCCCCTTAAACGAAGCCCTTAAAAAAGATAATAAAATGGTAGCAAAACTGTTTTCTTACAGTCATCCTGACAAGTGGCGATGGTAAACAGGGTTTATGGTTCCGAGGGGTGAATTTTACTATTCATTTTTAGGGTTCTGTGGACTTCCAAACAGACTTATGGCTCGCTTTTAATGTTAACTATAATATAAATCAACTTTGTATAATTAGTTCGCGTTCAATCATCGGTGTGACTCTGTTACAGTCTGACCTTCGTTTCGTAAGACTGGAAGCTGTAGATTCCTGCTGTATCTCGTTGTTTTAAATTTATTTTTCTTTGCCTTTAAATTCCATTCATTTGCCTTTCATTTGATACAAATCCGTCAGCAGTCTCCTTTAACACTGCGGTTTCGTATTCTTAGCCTTCCAGCTCACCACTATCTCCAGCCTCATCGTTCTCATTTATTTTACTACCGTTCTTCAAAGTGACCAAAGTATCTTCCAACCACCATGCTGCTTAATTTTCATTGTCATAATATAAGGAACCGTCTACCAAAACACCAGTCGTGCTAGCCAAGTTTTTTAGTGCCTGTCGTAAACAGGGCGCTATTGAAACGTTCCCAGCTTGTTTAGCAACATATGCTGGGCGCCACGCTCCTAAAATAATAATGCTTAACGCCACGGTATAGTGCGGATTTTTTTCGGTTGAACAGAACATTTTGTTATTGTGTAAAACTTGTATTAAAAAAAATCGTTTTATTATTTTTTTGTTTTCCTTTCCTGCTAATTCTTATTTTTCTTGTCGTGTCGATGATACTCTTCTTTGTTGATTTATTTGTATATATAATTTTATATTGTATGAGTCACGTTCCATTTCTATAAAAGCTTCAAATAAAAATTTAAATCTGTTGGTCTATTATAGCTATTGGTTTATATAGAGGTCAAAGCCGATTTCTATTGATACTGTATTAATACTCGTGTAATAGATTTTAATAGACTGCTACTATTTGCTAAGCGTCTGGATAATAATAATGAACTGTTAACGTCTAATAATAGTGTGCAACATATCCAAAAATACCCCCTGGAAATTGCATTATGACCGAATTAACTAAATCAAATTCAATGCAATATTCACTTTATTGTGATTTTCATAATTTTGCACAAATACATGCGCAAATCGTTCTATTGTGAGCGAAACTATTACTAGCATACAATGGAATATGACCCTTACTGACGGTGAATAAGGTTGTTAATTTGACCCTAAGATTTGAATAGCGACAAGTTTCACACAATGGAAATTATTACCGCGGGGTACGTTAGACCATCTGTCGTATTTTTGTTTATAGTTATGAAGTTTAATGACAGTTTAGTGTTGAATAAAATAAGGCTGATAATGAAGCTATTGTGTTAATGAACGCAAAAATTCTCGAGTTTATTGGGTAGAGTTTTTGAATATTAAAATGTTCGTTTAATTGTTCTTTGCATAATTCAGCAGTACTGTGCACATTGTTGTGTTTGGATATATTTAGAGACTTCATTGAAAAAATATTTTTGGAATATGCTTGGATATAGATTACCTACATAACTAAAATTCTATTTAAAAAACTTTGTCTTTGATTTATTCTCGTTCCGATTTATTTATAGCTGAAATTTATATAAGGTTCCATTAAAATAGATGAAAAAAAATTTAGAAATCATTTTGACTACCAAAGTAAGTACAAAGGAAAAAAAATAATAAGGAAAAACCATTAAATACTTACAAGAAAAAAAAAATGCGAACGAAAATACAAATAAAAAATGTTGGTTACCCAATGCCATTTATTATTTAAGGTCAAAATAAAATCACTTTAATCAGTGTTTTTTTTTGCTTGGATACCTTTGGTTAGACGTACTGAACGCTGTGTTAAAATTTGTCCATCTATTTTAATGGGACCTTGTATAGAAGTGTTAAGAGATTAAAATATATCATAATAGTCTGTCAGGACAATAGTGGGATAACCTACTGTTGTTGGCTTAAACCTCTTTACCTATCGGTCGTAAATCTTTATAATGTATGAACAATTGGCTATGACTGCTTTAAAATCATTACCGAAGAAAGAAACAATTCACATTACATCTATAACATTATTTCTACCCCGTGCCAACCTAAAAGCAACTCCACAAATCTCTTTCCCATCTTTAGTCTCCCAACTATTCGTCGAACTGAATAAAACATGGCATGTGTGGCGAACAAAACGTAACAAAAATTTATAACGCGTCAAATCTTAAAGATGGCTTCCTCCAAATAGAGATGTATAAAATTAATTGTGTTTAACATCTGCCGACCTATTGTCCCTTTTTTTGGTCGAAACGGTCAGGTTGGTTTGGTGGTTTTTTGGTCATTTTTGGGCTGACTTTTGGCAAGGTTTTGTTTCTACAGCATGTTCTTGATTAAGTAATTATGATTGCCCTGTTGGTCTCGTGGTCACAAGAGCGACTACTGAGCTGGTCCTGGGTTCGAGTCCCGGGTCATGCAAAGTGTTATTGGGTTTTTTATTAGGAATTTCTCAGTAGCACGTAGATCTTCGGTCGTGACCGATTGCCGTCACATCGGACTACCCTGTGATTGTGCACACACTTTTGCGCTATAATATTTCCTGCGTACTTGGTTTATCTCTGTGGAGATTGGTAACCGTGGCCGAAACTTGGTCGGGAGGTTTTTTTTATGATTGGTAATTTTATTTATTAGCTTTATTTGTATCCCTTACATTTAGTTTTTGTGATGTGTACTTATTTATTTATTTGTTAGTAATGTTAGTTTTGTACTTAAATAAGGTTAGCATTGCTCCTCCAAACCGTTCCAGGTGGATCTGTCCTTTGCCCGTCTGGACCACAAGGCTCCGCCTATTTGCATGATGTCGTCACTCCATCTTTTAGAAGGTCTACCCTTCCTTCTTTTTTTATATATTGGGTACCAATTAGAAATAGTTTGTGACCATTTTTCATAGATAGCTCTCTGAATATGACCTGACCATTTCCATTTCAGCTTCAGCAGCTGTTTGACCGCATCTCTCGCCTTTGTTCTGATGATTGGTAATATTGTGGTAAAAATAAAGGTTTTGTGCTGATACTATCCCATTCTAAATTCCTTTGCTTTCTATAAAGGTTGGCTTATTGGTGATTCAGTGAGGCGAATTGATTTCTGGAGTTGTCGATTCGCCAACAAATAAATTAACTTCGTGCGAATCGCCTCAAGAAAAAATAATATTATTTAAAAGTGTCGATTCGCCCGTTTCGGGCGAGTAAATTCGGGTTAATCAAAAATAAGCCGTATAATTTAGTTAGTATTCTGTGCGGCAAGGAAGTTCATAGACATTAAATAGTTAGTATTTTTTTTATGCATCTTTAAAAAGAATACAGGCTTCTTTCGTGGAGAGAAAAATTTTCTCTCCAAAACAACCATTATCACCTGTATATAATATTTGCCTTTAAATAGGATTAAATCTCTGCAATCATAAAAGCTATAAACTACCTTGTGAACGTTGTGTGCCCCAATTTCTTAGTGACAAATGTTATTTTTGCGCAAAAAGGTCTAAACAGCTTAAAGTTTCCGTTTTCGGGCTCCATTACACGTTTCAACTAGATTTTTAAACTTTTCGCAGCAGAATTTCTCAAAGAAATGAAACTTTGTTTATTTCTGTAGATCTTTTATGACATTTTTATACGTAAAGGTTGAGGTCAATATTTTAAAACTAAGTAGATGGCGCCCGATATCATAGCTGACTGATCCCTGAGAAGAAATATCGAAACAAACTTAGATGACCGCTGAGTCTCATTTAAAGTCCCATACATTATAATATTAGGATTTTATGTGAGTCTAGCAAAACATTAGCCAAACAGTACGTTTTACCGATTGGAAGATATATTCGCACCTAGTGCGAACATATCTTCCAATGCAAATATAATAAACACTAAGCCTATGGAATGAAATGTAATCTTTTATGCACGATATAAGACATGATCAGATAAGTTTTGTTTAACTGACGTTCCGATATCATTGTTTTGTTCCTTTATCAATATTATCCCTAAATTTTAACTTCTGTGTCTTTCAATTTTTTTCCTTGCATTATTCCCACCAATATTATGATATATCTTCAGTATCAATAACAGTTAAAGTTTTCCGTTTTCGGTCTCTTTTTACAACACATTTCAAAGCAGATTTTTGCTTGAAAATTTCTCAAAGTCCTAACAGCGTAGTCTAACAGTACATTTTGCTGATTAGAAGGTATTTCCGCACTAGGTATAATAAACAGCCTATGGAACGAACAGTAAACTTTTATGCACAATTTCGCTAACGCATGCTGAGGTGCGGCTAAAAGCCAAGCTTCCTTTCACGTAACTCGAAAATACCGAGAAAGGTTTTAATATTTCGAGTGAAGCCACCACGCTTTCCCATTTCATTAAGATTTGTAATCACTTTTTACTTTGCCTTATGTTTTTAAACAGGTTCGTTATTATCACACATGTTTCAAATTGGTATTGGACTAGAATTTCCTCACAGCGTTATAAATTCCATACTAATATTGTAAACGCAAGGAAACCGACATAGCCTGAAGAATTGCCAAACTTAAGTGGCAATGGGCACATTGCTCGTAGAACAGATGGCCGATGGGGCGAAAGGTTTTGAGGTGGCGACTGTGTGGCGGAAGACGTAGCATTAGAAGGCCCCCAAAAGGTGGACCGATGACCTGGTGAAGGCCGCAGGAATTGGCTGGATGCGAGAAGCACAGAACTGGTCGAAGTGGCGGTGCTTGGGGGAAGCCTATGTCCAGCAGTGGCCGTCTTTCGGCTGAAACTGCTACTTTTCATCCTGGATATAAATACACGCAGACAAAATAACGGGTCACATCTATTCCAACTAATATTATAAATGCGAAAGTGAAATTAATTGTTTGCTTGTGCCGCTTTCACGCTAAAACGGCTGATCAGATTTGGATGAAATTTAGCACATGGGTGGACCATGACCTGGGATAAAACTAGGATACTTTTTATCCCGATATTCCCACGAGGTCGAAACTCATGCGGGTGAAACCGCGGGGCACAGCTAGTTTACTTATAATTATGGCTTTTCACGTCAACTCAATTAAAAAGCACACCAAAATCCCGCAAAGATTTTAATTACATCAAATCATTCTCCCGTCTCTTTGTATGTTACCTCCATAATTATCTCTCCGTGTTTACACAGAACAACAATGTATCAGATTCGCTCATTACCATACGAGAAATCGATACCTACTATCGTAATTATCGAAAACAATGTTCGCTCTTGTCGCGTACAGATACGATCGTAAACCACCCGATAAGCAACTCAAAATCCAATGCTTATATTACATTTCAATTACCATATAAAATGTTCTTACAACCGCGGAGCAAGACCCATTGCGTCTGTACTGATAATCATCTAATCAGAGATCATTCAATAACTTTTATTCCAAGCCGATCAGACCTACAACTGCAAAATAAATTCAACTTTATCATCATTTCTCTAGAGTTTAAAATACACTGGAGATACAACCAGAAACTTCAAATCGAATCCAGAGTGTTATCTCAAGTTCGTTCCGTTTCCAATGTGTCACTGCTTGAAGAACATAAGCAATCGAATTTGACATTTATCTTTATCAGAGTAAAGTTCGTTTTAGTTTGATACCGTAGGGGTTGAAATGACGTTCGTATTTTGATAGGGATGTGGAAAACGTCTACGGATTCGAAATTCGAAACGCAAAGCGATGTCGATGTCGAGACGCTGCTCCGGAGAGATGTCAGTTAAAAAAAGATGCAGTACGCTCGGATATGTGTACTTTGATATTTTTATTTTTTAATGGCTCTCAGTCATAATTAACAGTGATTTTTTGTGTCTCGTATCCGATTCTATTATTTAAAGGTCATTAGTGAAGATAAATCTGTTATTGGAAGCAGAAAATGCAACAATTGTTGATAGTGATGGATTTTTTTATTAATTGTTACTTGATATCGATTAGAATAATAAAACAGTCTCTAAAAAACTTTATAATCAGTGCTACATAAAAGCAACGGAAAACACTTGTTCAACGAGAGGCCGTAACTAATTCAAAACTAAATTCCCATAAAAATAAAGAATAACGAATAAAAACATTATGTTACATTCAAAGATTTATTACAACATCGTTACCACAAAAGCTCCCATTGTTTAATTCGTAATTAAAAGGACTACAGATCATCGTCATCAACAATCCCTCGATACCAATAAAAGCATTGTAGGAAACTTTACAACATAATTACCTACATCTGTTAAACCTCACAAACGCGATTTACAATGCACCTTTGTGTTGTAATAAATTTTAGTGGAATAAAACTTTTGCGGTTGAAGATGAAGAAAAAAAGGTTTATAAGAAAACAAAGGGCAGAATGAATTAAACAGCATAATAAGATTGAACACCTGCGGATATAACGTCTTCATTAAAAATGAAATAGGGACGTGAAACAGGTGCCATGATTGGTGTTCCGAAATCCGCTATGTCTGTTGATCCGACGTTCCGATGTATCTGTATCGTTTTGTTTCCTTTATCATTATTATCTTATAAAGTTTAACTTCTGTGTCTTTGTCGTTGTTTTTTATTTTTATTTTCTAGTTTAGCTTTATTATCATCGTTATATTTACCCGTCTTTATTATATCAATAATTTATTTGATGTGACATTGTGTTTCACTTCTGTATCTTTTAAGTTATATATTTTTACTTTTCAGTTTAGCTTTATGGTCAATAATATGATGTTTGCCTCTTACACAGAATCTTTGTAATTATTATTAATATTATCTTTAGAAAGTTTAACTTCTTTATCTAGTAATTAATTTTACTTTAATTTTTTATCTTTAGATTATAGTAACCATTATTGTCTGTCTTCAATATCAATAACTATTTCAAATACTACTTCATTACTTTTATGAACATTTTCTTCAGCAATGGTGAAGACACGATCAGAAAAGTAACCTCAACGTATACAAATATGGATACCATCTCGATAAAAGCTCGATTCAAATTCGCCGTCTACGCCGATCTAGGAAAGTGATGACGTAGTATTCGTAAACGATGTAGTGGGATGCTCGTTACTAGTTTATGTGCGAAAGGTGCCGACTTGGTACTGGTACTTTATGTTATGTTCGCTTTTTAAGGGAATATAACTTTAATATCTACAAGTACCAAGCCTTGTCTAAATACATGATGTGCGAAGAGAACTTAATGCACTGTGTATTATCGGCATTAAATATTTGAAATGACTTAGTTCATAAATTTAAATAAATAAATACCGTTCCTAAGTATATCTAAATAATATCAATATATTACATACAATAGTAGATACTAACAATCTGCAACGTGCAAGAACATTACGTCGAATTGAGCAATCATAATAATTGAAAATGTCTGTAATCAAATGGCTTTTACACCACCTCAACTTTTTGAAGGCAAAGATTAATAGTCTTATAACTGGTTTAGCCACATAAGATAATTATATGCTTTTAAATCTCTTATTTTTTCAAATTCGAATGGACTATTAGCAAGTAATTATGGACCATATAATTTATGTTCATAATTAGCATTTTCTAGTATACACATGTTTATTGGCTGCGCTATTAGTAAAAATATTCTATGGTGAATTTTATATGGTAATTTAATTTGTTTTATGATTTCAAGAATCTATGAATATGGTAGAAATCAAAATACTAACTAGTCTTCATTAGTAGCGGAACACAAAAAAAAAATAGTCTTGATTAAAATTTATTGACGCTATTAGCCACAAGTAAGAATTACTCATCGAACGAAAATGTCTCCTAAACGAAATTTAAAACCATTTGCGGTTGACGAAATATACAATTTCATATAAATCAACTCCCTAAAGGTACTGAATTAACATAGGTACAAGAATCTCTTAGATTCGTACACTTGAAAACTAGAATCAAATATTTATGAGCTTAAGGCCAGTCTGCATACAAACTTTACTGGGTAACCTTTTCAAAATCAATCCATCTAAGAAGAGTCAAAACATATTTAATCCAGTTCTCTCATTTCAAAATAGATCTCGTATTACCAGGAAGCCATCGGCGGTAATTACTTTGCTGCTGTTGACAGGGATGCCAGGAAAGACGCAAGATGGCCGACCCGAGTGACCTATACGTCAGGCGGACCTAGAAACATCTGTTAGGAAGTTAATTTAACGTGGAACTAAGTGGGAGGACCAATTTTGATTGAAAAAAGATGGTCCTCTTGGGTTCTATTTCTAAATCTAGACGGAAGTTTAATTTTCTATTTTGTTTATATTGTCAATGGCAATGCTGTAGCAAGTTTCTATATTTCTCTCTCTCTCTCTCTATAAAACCCTTATCTATGGAACTGTAGTTAATAATAATTGTAAATTGTCTTACATCTAACCTTTTAAGGTCTTCGTCCATTTTGATATTATACTATTATATTACCATAACCAAAAATTCGAAAATAATCTGTTCTTCTATTTACAATCACAGCCGGTGATTATTATTCCCGCCCCTGACAGGGACGTGATTGGCGGGAACTTCCAAGATGGCGACCTGCCTGACCCTTACGTCAAGCCCGAAACATCTGTTTTAACATGTCCGACTGGCGGGTAATAAGCGCGCTTGAATTTAGAACATTTTTATTTTTTTGGAAGAATTTTTGGCGGTGTTGCAAGGTTAGGGGATTCGTTTGATGTTACTAATAAAATACAATAGTTGATCGTTGAAATTTTTCTGACAATTAATTAGAGCATGGTAAACATGTATGGGAATGAAAACTTTTACAATGTTTGTAAATATGTGAGCACCATGTGTCTATCACATAATTAGTTTATCTGTTGTTGCTTCATTTTTAATTCTTAATTCTTTTTTACCTATTGTGGTATAATAATTTTGTTCTAGGTGCATCGTCCTCACATATAATTATATAACTAATGTACTTATACAAAATATTGTAAAACATTTTAAAAGTGTAACGGTGGAGTTTCTTGCCCATTCTTCTCCATACGAAAACTACCTTTTGGAAGGGGCGACTTTGACTTTGACTTTGAATGTGTAGGTTCCTGGTTATCCGATGAATTTATGTATAAAACGAAGGCCCATAAAGAACATAAATACCACTAAATTGAAGAAGTGATTATTATAGAAGATCATATTAATAATATATCAGTATTTCCTAAAGTCTAGCTAAGTAATTAGCAGACCCAATATGCTGTGAAATAGCAAAATATACCCAAATGTCTCTTTGCTTGCAACACTGTCGGTAGGATGCAAAGACTCATGGGACACTTTTTTCAACCTAAGAATTAGTTCCCAGAAACTTAAGAGGTTTACGATGATGTGCTGTCACCAAATTTTTTGTTCACATAATTGATATAGATACACTATCCGCCCACAGTGGTGACATTTCGTCGTAAACTAGAAAAACTTTTAGCAATACGATTTATCTGATGCTAGAGATAAAAACTTTGAGGCGAAAATATTTTAGGGATTTTAATTAAGTCATTTTCCTTTACCATGTGTTAATTAACTGGAGTAATTTATTATTTTAAACAGTACAGCTCCTCAAAAAAACATAACTTATTATGATTAAGATTTTAATTAAGTTACACAAGGGACATAAATAAAAATAAAACAGTCTATCACTCCACAAATCCAGTAACTCGTTTCATCAGACCGTAATCACAAGTTTATTCAAACTTGGATCCCGGTAATTGACCAGAAACCGTCAGATAAGAAAAATGTACATAATCTTTTATAAAAAATCTTAAAGCAACCCATAAAGTTAATACAAAAGTATAATGGAGGGAGCAGACGACGCTTAATTTCCGCTCGCACTGTCTTTGGCCGAAACTAAAGATGTATTCGAGAAACTTCGATTGTTCATCATCCTGTAAGCTTGTTTTCCCAAAAATATTTTCTGTACGACCCACATTAGAGCAAGAATAATTATGAAAAGAATTTTCGCGTTCTTTTTTCGAAAAAGGAATTGTTTTCGGCCAAGTATTTCGGACGTTTTGCGCGCTGGGGTGCGAAGTACCTACTTTAGGTTAACTAGCAATTTCCCGCGACTCAGTTCACACGTTCTGCGCATAATTATTAGGTCACATTATATCCTTGCTGATGAAACCTATACTTTATGAAACTATCCAGGCTATAATAAGAAATGATGCGTTGGAAAGTCCCTTTTAAAAATTGATTTAGTAATGCCGTATAATAATTTAAAAACTGTAAGTAGGTACCTCTCTATTATTATTTTGCAAATACTGTAAAGCTGAGCTTATTAAACGGAAACTCAAGAGCTAACAAGTTTAAATAATAGATGGAACCCTTGGGTATGGTAATCAATAATATCGCTTTGTACTTAGGTAGGTAAATTATTTATTGAAGCCCAACTAACATTATGTACGTACTAGTAACTGGGAAATCAAATTGAGTATAATATTGTTAATGAGTTACATACATACATATGTAAGTAATTTTATACAGGGTGTATCAGAAAGGTGTGGTCGAATTTAAAGGTGTGGTACAGACCATCATACTGCACAACTTTCTCCATGGGACTCACATCGTAATCGCGAAAAAATAATCAGTCTTACCACACATTTGATTCGAGTAGGTATAGAAGTTTATAATTTGAGAAGTTGTTTAATTTGATAGTCTGTACCACACCCTGAAATTTGACCACAAGCAGTAAAATAACGCACAAAATAAACCTATAGAAAATGAATCATTCAAAATCCAATAAGACAATACTGAGTTAATTGTAAATGAAGTTTCAGCATACGCAAAAACCGAACATGAAAGAAATGCTATAAATATCTAAACATAAAGCTGCTGTAAGAAATAAAGTTGAAGTACCCATCTCTTTAAAGATAAAGATCAAAACAATCACAAAACTACTATAAAAGAACTTGTAGACAGTGAAAAACAAAAAAATTACAACACACTTTAATACTCCACCCACTCGTATTACAGACGCCCATTAAAACCCGCAAATTTAACGTTCTAAAACGTATGAATAAAAATACGTTAGATGAGAATACAAAATTTTATGGCCTGTAAAATAAGCTGGGTGGAAAAAATTGGATTTATGATAATTTCGCTGGCTACTAATAAAAATTTGGGTAAGTCTGGCCTCTTGTTATGGGTGAATGTATTTCTCTTACAAGGGGGCACTTTCGATATAATGTAAACTTTGTATAATTGTAGACAATGCGTAGGTTGGTTAAATCCGTCGAAGAGGAAATTATTTTCATAATGAAGATTCTTCTTTTTCGTGTGGGAGTTTTTATGCCGCCCATGGGCCTCTGACTTGGCTTCACATGCCTTCGAGAAATATCTCTCAGGCATGTCGGTTTCCTCACGATGTTTTCCTTCACCGTTTATGAAGCAAGTGATACACAATACGCACATGAATCCGATAAGTCAGAGGTGCGTGCCTTGGGTTGGAACTCGAGACCTATGATATATTAGCAGTCCGACGGTCACACCACTAGGCTATCACTGCTATAGTGACAGCCTGGTGGTCAGCTTAGTGGTCACCATAGTTGTAATCATGATAATTATGGTCTGTGAAAACTGAGTTTGAAATGAGCTGTCATTCCACCTGATGCTAGGGATTGACTATATTGACAGCTCACTTTACCTAAGAATTCACAGTGACATTTTACAGAATAGCTCGGCTTATCATCATCGAGTTGAAAAACACAGCATTACAGCATAGGGATAAAAATTAAGAAATGAGCAGAAGGCAGTTTAAACAAAGTGAATTTCGTATTATAGCAAAAACTAAAAACACTGTTGAACTTACAGTGTGCTAACGTGAAAGAAAATTAAATTCATAAAATGACTGAACTAAAAGATTCACAGGCGTATTTGAATAGTATATTTCGTAAAAGTTACAAGGTAAATTCTAACAGAATCTTACAGACTCTGCGACACTGTTAAGATCGTAAATAAACGCATTTCAAATAATTCATATTCATCAAACGTTTCTATAATCGGAAAAGTCCTATAAAACCGGCGTAAAATTCACTGTTGATTATACGAAATAAAATAAATTGTCTTATTATTATATTAATTGCCTATTTTATTTAATATAATGAGTCGCTTATTACTTTTTAATACTGGCTCTCAAGTGCCATAAAACAAATAATGTTATTCGGACTAACGAACCTGTTAACGATGTATCTCGAAATGCGACGGCATCTGAAAAGAGAATGGACAACAATTAAAGTATTTTCCTTAAAAAGAAACATGAATTTTTGGGCAGTCAACATACTTGAAAATGGTTGCTGTAAACATTTTGGGACTCCTATTTCTGTATTAGAATTTGTTGGTCTAATCTCAAGTATTTCCGTGAGTACTCCCAAATGACTAGTATTCTTATATGCAAATATATCACGAGTATGACAGTCAAGAGCGTTTATACAGAAAGCGGGCAACGTCGCAAATAGCTGTCAAATATTTACTAATAATTTTATTTATTTATTAATATTTATATCAGCAATATTACTGCATGTAAATAAGAAATATGGCTAACTAGTGAACTAAAATATCGATTATGAAATGCAGTAAATGATATCATAACACCGAATATTTAGCTTTGTATGTAAAAAAAGTATTTGGAAACTTTCCAAATGCGTATGGTTACAAAATTAAAAATTAGTGTTATATTTGTAATTTATTATTAATATTCTAATTCACTAGTTAGCCACATTTCATATTTCCATACATAGTAATATTGCCATTAATCAAACCAGTGAAATATTTGACATCTATTTGCGACGTTGCCCTCTTTCCAAATAAACGATCTAAACAAGAAGACTTTCTCACTGCTTGTAAACACGTAGCGGTGTCTAAATGCAATGAAAAAGACTTCCGAATATTGCTCAAAGATTAGATAGATAGGATTATTTCAAGTAGTACATATAGTAAAAATAATCTTAAGATTTTCAATTTCTTGCGTTGTTCTAGCATGTTTTATTTACTCAACTTATTGGCTGTTTATTTTTCATGTGTATAATTTCATACCAGCTCAATTATTTAAAGAGTCGATTTATCTTCAAATTCTTCCTGCCTTGCAAATAAATAGAAGTAATGCCTGCCGTATTTCCAAAGTTTCAACCATTACATTATTTCAAAACGCTGAGCCTGATCACAATTGCGTATAAGTTATTGGTGATAGCTAGACCATAGTTGAACTCACTATAACTAACCACACTTCTCGGTCTAACCTAGGGTTGCCAACCCTACTATATAATGTTGTATCCTGCAATATTAGACACCTAAATACAATATTTCTAAAGAAAAATATATAGTAGGTGAAACTGCTATATTTTTATTTCTGGGCTAGTATTAATCTCTTATAAGCTGAATTAACGTTATTTTGTAACCTTAATTTACAGTGTAAAAAGTAGCAAAAAATCATAATAGCAAAAAATATGATAAGATGAAAAATATGAATCATAGTGATATCGCGATTCTGTAGCGCGTCAGTCATGTTTGCTGAATCTACTACCGATAGTTTTGCAGCAATCATGAGGAAAAGAACGGCATCATTGTTACGCAGGATTCGTGGGAGTGCCAATGGTATCCTAAAGGTTATTGGGGATAGGCTGGACGGCGTTTTCCTGGAGTATTGGACCCGTATGCATAGCTACGAAATGAAATGAAATGAAATGAAATGAAATGAAATGAAATTGAAATGAAATGAAATTGTTTATTCTGTAAATAGGATATTGGAATCACTTTTACACGTCATCTTAAAAAAATAAGTAATTAAAAATTAGCTAGATGAGTTCGGCGTTTCCTATCTGACTACTCTGAGAAGAAAGGCCGAAACAAACTCAGAGGTCATAGTCTCTTTTAAAGTCCAGACATAATCTTGGTCAGGCCATATGAGGACCATGTAGATTAGTGTCTGAAATGGTCTTTTGAGAAAAGAACCACACAGATTTGAGTGGACCTGTCCTGTCAGTGCAAGCATTTGTCAGTAATCGTGGAGCTCAACCCAGAACTTAAGGAGCTCAACTCGACGAACAATACCAAAGAAAGGACATTTGGGGGTCTGATACTGCAGGAAAATACATGAATTAATATTATTGTAGGTTTTATTATGCTTTTTTATTATGATTTTGTTTTTGTTTTTAATTTAATGTAAGTACTAACATAGTTACGTAAGTTGTATCAGTAACAAAGATCTATGGAGCAAGTTTCCGAAATAAACGTTTTTTTTTTTTTTTATAGTAGCAAAAAATATGCATTTAAAGAATAAAAATGTTTTTGAAACATACCTACTACATGTTTTTGCCATCTACTATATAATTACTGCCCTGGTAAGCAGAAAGGCGTTATCTCTGAGATACGGCCTTTTTTTTTTTTATATCATTCAATAGCTAGGTATAACAATTTCGCATCTAATGTTATAAGCCAAATATCGCTAACTTAAAACATTTAAAAAAACCATTCATAAGATTTTTAAATCCTTATGTTTTCTTAGATTACAATTTACAAAAAGTCAATTTTCTCAAAACTTACTCCGATTGAGATAGCGCCTTTCGGCTTAGGAGGGCAGTATATTTCTATAAAAATATTTGATATAAAACAAGTTGGCAACCCTAGTATAAACCTTCTAGAGTTTGCAATTTGATGGACGAATGTTATGATCTCTATGGATGAAATAATCTAGGTTTCCACTTGAATTGGGTACGACTTATTCGAGTTCATGAAAGTTGGTTAAGTGATGCAGTCCTATTGATTGTCATTGATTCTTTTGTATTATTAATACGCAATTGATTATTTGAATGGACTATAATACAGTCATCTGCTAGGTTTATATTGCAGTAATAGACATTTATTATCATTATCATTTTTATACATTTTTATGTGTCTTATCTTGATTCCTATGTTCATTCAGAGTAACAACACTTTTTGCCTAATTATCAACTTGAAAGAGAAAATTTTCTCCACCAACCGAAAATATGGTTGGAACAATAGCCATGACATAGCATCTTCCATGATTAGTAATAGACAAAACCATCCTCTAATGATACCCACTTGGATTCCCTTCACACGTTATTCCCATTACCTGGAAGATGGCCGTGAATTTCTATGTTTCCGTCTCGTTCTATATCGTAATTCCTAATATTTTTGTCTTCTTCTTTGAATAAGGCTTTGCCGCAAAGATCTTGTTTAACAATGTTCATGTGAAGAGTATGTGTCAGTAATACCATTTTTAGGTGAAAATTTATTTCGTTGTATGTTTTAGCTTTTTTATTATCTACTATGGATTTTGTAAAAATCATGATTATAATAATTTTCATGATTTTATATCACTTCGAATTCTCCAATCACAACATTTTAAATTAAAGCCGGGTTTAATTTAAAATTATGAGTATAATGAAATACTCAAGAAAAAGTTGTTACCATATTTCTAACCAATATGGAATTTATTGTTAAATCTTTGAAAACATTTTCTGAACCATGATGAAAATAAATGCTTCTTTATTGAAGCACGATGAAAAAAAAAATCATTACTTACAATTTCAATTATGAAATATAATCCAAAACACACACTATCCATTCCAAATCACTACAAAACCAAATACTATTTAATTCAAATACTTTCATTCATAAATCGTCACTTAAACTTAATACACGAACTCGAATCACAACAAAACACACTTAACAGCAAAACCGAGCGTACGTCTACCCGCGACGAGGTTTCATCGCTTACTGGCGTTCTCGTCTTCTCGCCGGTGCGCTAACAACAAAACGCACACTACTGCAAGTGTCTATGGCACACAATACTTGCGTACGTGTTGGTGCATCACCTACAACAGCTACAACTTATACTTCTGACCAAAGACTTCGGTGTGCCCATCTCTGAATTAAGCAATTATGGTTAATTTCGAGGCTCCCCATATTATGTTGAGTCGTGTCGGCGAGAGAAATGTGTTATTTCGTATCATAATTTGTGTGAAGGCATCCGCTTGAGCAGCTGTGAATTATATGCTGTACGTGTAATATATTCGTTATTTTTTCTATCTATTATTTAATTCGTTAGACAGTTATATTGAAAATATATCGCGGTTAAAAAACTACGTGGATAAAACTGTTCTGTGCTAACGAAGGATGCTTGTTTGGAGTTAATTACAGTCTATACATGTTTTTTAATCTCTCGTTTTTTCTTATTCTGCAAGGTTTGAAATTATACATTTGTGGGGTTGCTTCCAATTTACGTGTAGCAAGTTTTTTATGCAGTTTAAATACTACGTTGATGTTAGAACACCAGTTTGTCTCTTGCATCTTAGTGGCCTGTTTTACTCCGTCAACTCACTGAAGAGCCGTTTCAAAGAATGTGTCAACTACTTTGTGATAAAATAGAGTATTTTTTTAATGGAGAGTTTTGAAATGCTTTTTTCCGTTGTTTATTTTTGTGTAATGCCATTTCCATTTAAGCTTAAGATAAATCTAAAAGTTAATCGAAACAAATGAAATATCACATTTCATTCAATATTATTTGTGTCTTACAAAGCAATCAAATGAAATCAAAAACCATCAAGAATCCTCTCACTCATCAATCATTCGATCGTTCAATCGTTCATTCGAAACCGTTGTCAATTCGAATTTAAAATTTTCGACGTTGAAATTTTAAAATAAAAAGAATATTAACACTCCAACGACCAGTACAAATTTTAAATCATAAATGGTGTGATTAATGTTCCCTGGGTTTGTTCCAATGACACTTTACGTCAACGTTGTCTAATTTGATTGGACATTTTGGTATATATTACAAGACAAGGCGGGGCCTATAGGGTGTAATTAAAAATCATAGATTGTTATCACGCCAACCAGCCAAGTTTCCGGTGGGTTATAATTGTTCGGAATTCAGTTTTGGAATTAAATAAGTGTGTGTTGTGTGAATGTGGGGTGAAAGTGCGTGTTTTGAATTAAGAATAATTGGATTTACAATGAATGTGGGGACAGGAAATGTATTTTTATTTTCATTATTATAATGCGTGCAGAAAAATGAGAATAAAATTGTCAACAGACCACATAGCTTTAGGCCAAAAACTTTAAATGAAATTACTGTTAAACTCCTTTTTTTTTTAATTTTTCTTAAATATCTTCCAAAAATTATTTATTATCTTTGTCATAAACAATTAAACCTAACCGTGTTGCATAAATTGTTGTTGAACGAGGCAAGTGAAATTACGTGGCGCAAAACCCAAGTTATTACCCAAGTTTAGAAAATTTAACATGACGTACATATATTTTAACAATGTTCCTTCAACGTTAATGTATGTTCCACCACCAACGGTGAGAATAAAATTACAAGTACAAGGCAAGTTTAAACGGGAGCCCTTATTGCGCCTTTTATAACACAAGCCTTAATAATAATGTTTTCTTTTTATCTCCAAGATTTTCTGGCCCATTGCGGTGTCTTGGTTTGAAAAAGTGGACATGGTTTCTCCTAGAAGAATTACAAGTGAATCTTGGTTTTGTACAGAATTGAGCTCTACTGATTTTCAGTCTTATCGTCATCTAGGCTAGGAGGGGCTCGTAGCTAATTAATAGCAGCCGCACGGATCGATCGATCTAGTAAAGCTATGCTTGCCGCGGTTGGTCTGTGGATGGGTGACGACCTTTACATACCGAGACCCCTCTGTGCCTCGGAAAGCACGTTAAGCCGTCGATCCCGGCTGTCATTCGTGGAGTTTTGAAATTCCTTACGGTTCGTCAGAAGCCCGAAAGTCTGACAACCAGTCTCACCAAGGGGTATCGTAATACCCTATCGACCTCCACAACCCAGTTAGGGTTGTGGAGGTCGAAAGGCAGTTACTCCAATTAAAATACTGGTATTCAGCGGCATCCGGTTAGACTCGAAGCTGACCCCAAAAATAGTAGGAAAAAGGCCAGCCAGGTGAAGATGTCATCTAGGCTAGTATTTCGTCAAAATTAAATGTGGATTTGATCCACTTGTTTGCTGCGATGACTATTCTTATTATATGCTATTTTCATTATACTTATACCTACACTACCTTCTATTGAGTGCATATTTATTAACTTTCTTTATAGTCACGAACTCACGACCTTCCTGTTTTATCTGAGCTATGTAGTACCTTGACGATAGTCACTTTTTATTTCCATCCTAACATGGTGCATTCTGAAAGTTGGATGTAAAAAAATTCGCTCTATTGATGAATTCGAAATTATGACAAATCGTTCTACAGCCCACTAAAATATTATTCATGAATTGCAATAACAACAATGAATTAGGTTTACATTTTTATCCCAACACCACATGAAAAAATAATAACAAAACTAAATTCAAAAACGAAAACCCGACTACTGAAAAATCACGGTCTAAAAAGTATGAAACAAGAAAATATTTCAGACAGAAATCAAGACATAGGTACAAGAATGGTCAATGTAAAGCCATGGTCGCATGCCTTTACCTACAAAATTACAATGGCATGCGACGACGGCTTAACTTGACCATTTTTGTACCTATGTCTTGATTTCTGTCTAAAATACTTTCTTGTTCCTATAACCAGCGGACGATCAATACGCTTCCAACGATACCTCATTTGTCAAATTATGATCAGTAGTTTAGAAGTTATTAGGTAGCAGATGAACATACACACATACATAATACATACATCCCGGTCAAAATCATAACCCTCCTTTTTGCTTCGCCGTAGTCGGGTAAAAAATGACACTACCCTGATGCTAAACAAAAACAGTGCAGGCAAACGTTATTAACAAAACCCATCACACCGTCAGTTCTAACATTAAACATAGTAACGTGGGTGTAATATAATACATTTATGTCATAAGTCACAACACTGCCTTATCATGTCTTGATGAATTATCACTGTGCTCCACGGCTCTCGGTTTTGGGGGGTTCAAGTTATGAGCGATGTGAATTTTGAAACTTGTCTTTACCTACCTTAACTTCTGCTATTGTTGAAGATGAAAGTTCATTATCATATCCTATTATCACGCATGTATCCTCAGAAGGGTTAGACAGAGGTGTACCTATAGTACACCCACGTTTCGCCAGTTATGTTTAAGTCCCATTTAACCGGACACAAATCCAGAATCCGGGCTGTTACTGAGAAATTCCAGATGGAAAACCCGGTAACACATTGCCTGATTGAGTCCAGGACCTCGTGCTCAGCAGTACTTAGCGACTTGCGACCACTAGACCAACGAGGCAGTTCGTTATCACCTGCCTAGCCATTTCCCATGTTGGTGTCAGCCTTTAGTCCGATGCAGCTGAATATTTTACTAGGAGCGACTCCCTATCTGACCTCCACAACCTAAAGATCAAAGTTATTAAAAATATAATGGACTATAAAAGTTTCATGAGATCTAACATTGTTATTTCTTTCATAATTTTCATGAAAAACTTTAGAACTAAAATGATTTTGGGTCAGCAAGTAATGAATGCTTATAATACATATATTGCGTACCTATGTATATAATGTTCTGACCTTTCATTGCAGCGGTTCTTGTTATGACTTTATACACAAAATAGACTGGTAATAATAATACCTCTATGGTTCGTTCTTTTCGCCTTTTCTTCTATTCATAGAAATAAGTAAAACCTTGCCATAAATGTAGTTATTTATTATTCACTAGCTATTTCCCGCGACTTTACTCGCGTCTAAAAGTTATTTTTCTATCCCTTGGGAACAATACTTTTTTCTGGATGAAAGGTACCCTTTGTCCTTTTTTGTACCCCTGACAACGGGTATGCAAAATTTTATGAACAAACAAAGAAACTCACTTTTGCATTTATAATATTAGTTAAGATAAGAATATCTTGTAAACCCTTAGTGCCCTTAGTATCCCACCTGTGAGCAATATGTTTGGATGAGAGGCGTTAAGAGGGAACATGGCCTGCGAGGAATTTGATAAATAGGTATTTGAAGAAACTATTGCCGTCGTCTTACCTCAAGTCTGCCTCCGTAGAGTGTGATAGAGACAGCTGCAGCTCAGACCGATTATATCAAAAAAAATATTAACGAGATCGATGTTTCATATTCCCCTTTTTTCTCCACGAAAACTGAACTGATTCAATTATTTTTTATATTACATTTTTAAGAAAGAGTGTGTCTAGGTTCATTTTCTTTTAAGTTAAAAACCTTTCGAATTTGTGTGCTAGTTCTCTAATCACAGCGGTAAAAATGGGGCATTTTTGTAAGTTTTGGAGGATCATATTTTCTTTACCAATAAGTTGCTGAAAAAAAGGAAATAACAGGGACGTGTCTACAGCAGACCTTGATTTTATGAAAAAAAATGATTGCTCTAGAAGCATTATTCAGGAAGAAAAAAGGGGAATATATTTGTATGGAGAATCGCAGGCCCTATTCCCTCTTAAGATGACGTACGATTGGAGACGTATATGTCAACAGTAGACTGATAATTAGGCTGATGATGATGATGCACCTATGTGAAGCCATTCTAAGATCTTTAAACATGATGAAATGCAAGTAAAAATTGAATATGAAGCCACTGCGAATGAATGTGAAACTAGCTTCTTGCACTTTAACAATCTATGATGTTTGATTTTTTTTATTATAGACTGTCGGGCACAGATATTATTTCACGGACAAAATATTATTTAGTACTTTTTATTTATGTATTCTGGTAATCTTCTTCTTCTAATATTTAATTTATTTAAGTATTTTATAATTATAATTTCCAGTAAATATTTTGGCTTTATTTCTTTAAGTTATAAATAATCTCTGCTTGATTAAGTAGTGTATTTGTTATGTTATTCCTATATAGTTTTAGTTAGTTCGTCCATAGGAGCCAGTACTTATAACTAATGTTATAAATGCAAAACTTACTCATGTATTCGCTATATCTAACGGTATAACCCCTAAAGTTTGTCTAAACGGCACGGGAGAACTAATATGACCGAATTTCTGTCTCTCTATACATTATGTGTACAGTCCTACGGGATAACGTTTGATATGCAAATTTTGATGCTCAGGTAATATTAGTCAATGGTATATTGGTTTCACCTGCTAAGCTCGCTTTGAAATGAACACAAGCTTCGTTTGATTAATATGTGCTGGGATTTCGATTAGTGCTGGCTCGGAAAGGGGTAGTCAATAATGGATGACGTAAAAGATTTCCCAATAACTGAGTATAAACGATTGAATGCAAATGTTACCTAGCATAAATTGTTAAAGCTACGGCTTATCGGTGATTACTCGCCCGAAACGGGCGAATCGATACGTTTATTTATTTTTATTTTTTTCTTGAGGCATTTTTAGGCGAATTGACAAATACAGAAATCGATTCGAAAAGCTACTTGATGCTTGTCTTCATACGTATTTTAAATCTAAAACTTACTGAGAACAATCTATTTTATGTACAAATCTATTAGAAACATTAGTTTCTAAGTCCAATTTTAAGTGCTCAGTATTATTAGAATAGAAACTCAACAATTGAATACTAACACTAACCCGAAACATTAAAGTTCAAATTCAATTAACTCAAGACAAGAATTCCTCCGTAAAAACGAACGTTACAAAATTAGAATAGCATGCTTTAAGTTAATTTATAGAACCGGCAACACTTAATTGAATTAATGTTTCAGTTTGATTAATTGAAACTAATTTTGGCTTTTACAACTGAAATAAATCGCGACAGGCATTCATAATTTCGGTTTAAAATTCTGTATCGTGTTTTATAACGGAAATGTCTTTATAAAATGTTTGTGTAATTTGTATTATGTTTGATCAAGTTTTGTATATTGAAGTCTAGGTGTAGGTATGATAACGTACAGGCAACGGAAGGAACACGGGTGGGTTTTAGTCAGTAAGAGTCTGACACGCCCTCCCGCTCCACCCAGAGCGGGAGAAGTTATTTGATAATTACCCAAACAAAAAAAAAAAAAAAAAGATGTAGGTATGATAATTAAAATGAGGATGAACGTATATTATATTATATTGGTAATTTTATTTATCTCGTCCTTCAAATTAGCAGCCTATAAAGTTTCCACTGCTGGGACATCAGGCGTCCTCTATGTGAGAGGGAGTGGGCCGTAATCTACCACGCGGGCTTAGTGCGGTTTGGTATTATGTCACATGTCTTCGAATTTTTGGTTCTAGGTCTAGGACATGCCGGTTTCTTTACAATGTTTTCCTTCACCGTTTTGAAGCATTATGTCACGGCAGTGTATTAAATTTCGTTGGCCCATAACTTTGCCATTTCCACGGCATCGTCGCACCGCCGAGGTCGCTATGGCTGCATTTTTTGTGGGGCACAGAGGGCAGCATAGGAGGTGGGACTTTGCGCCACAGCTCCACATCCACAACATGCTGCCGTACCATCGTTGTAGTCCCACTATGCAAGGTTGTAGTTGCATCTTCCCACTCGGGTTCCGTAGACAGTTCAGCGACTTCCATTTTATTGATTGCAGATTTAGTTACCTAAGTACAGTTAATGTGTACAGTTGATGTGTCAAGGACAGGTTATTACGTTATAGGATAAAACCATGGTCATCATCTGCTTTACCATTTCCCATCCGGGAGAAGTTATTTGATAATTTTCCACCAAAAAAAAAAAAATATGTTGGGGTCAGCTTCCAGTCTGATCGGATGCAGTAGAATACCAGTATTTTTAGATGGAGCAACTACCTATTTGAGCTCCACAACCCAGTTACATTTCTTTTTCTTATTTTTCGTCATCTTGATATTTCTTCTGCTCTTTCACTTTGGTTGGGTATATTCAAAGAATCTAGCAAATGATCACATGCTTCTTCGTCTTTTAAATGTCTGTCGTCTATAATTACTGCCATTTTTTAAATTATATTTTGGTTTGGAAATTATCAAATAACTTCTATCGCTCTGGGCGGAGCGGGAGGGCGTGTCAGACTCTTACTGACTAAAACCCACCCGTGTTCCTTCAGTTGCCTGTACTTGCTAGTGGCCACGGTATCCCTTTTGGACTTTCCCGCGACCCCGGTAGGATTACTGCCATAACCTTCAGATATTTTGGTTTTGTAAGCTTTGCTATCTTAATTAGTGAACGTACAATTTGTACAGTTATTGAATCGGCTAAAACGCCTACGCAAATTTGGAGTATTTATAGCTCGAAAACGCACAACAATGCCCTTAATTTTCAGAATATTGAAAATTATTGTTTTCGGGAATTTAATTTCCAATAATCATAATGACCATCACACAAATCATAGATAACATGATTTAATATGCAAATCTGAACACAAAATTTTGTACTATTTTAGAGAGTCTATTAACGTTCAAAATAGTTAGTGTTATATTGCGCAATTTGCGTTTGTTAGAATGCAAATTGTCATAATGAGGACGGAAATGGGTGTCGTTCATAATTAATATCGTATTGGAGTAGCGTTTGGTGCTAGATGTGAACTAGAGCGGTGAAACGAGGCAGTTTGTTTGAAGAATTAAAGATTTATATCAATAATTGGAGAGAGAAGTTGTGTGTTCCAATCCGGGCAAGTATCAATGTGACAATTCAGAGTTTATCGTGGAAATTACTGACATTCGTAAAGGAAAATCATCGGAAACCTGGACTAATATTTAATATAAGTCTGAAATTACCAACCCATCTTGAGCAAGCGTGGTGATCAATGCTCGTGCCTTCTCTGTATGAGAAGAGGCCTTTGCCCTGCAGTGGGATACTAACAGGCTGTATAATTATATCAATAATTAATGTGTGTAGAACGCACAGAAAATCGGGATTAGTATTGGAAATAAGTGAAACTGCAGCGCTTTTCATAATGCACTAAGATGTGGTATATCGGTGTTTGCGCTAAATTAGGCCTTTATCGTCATCTGTCTAGCCTTTTCCTAGCTATGTTGCCTCTAACTTAGATTATATTATCTATTCGATGGAAATCCATATCCGCAAAAATTACGAATTTCATAGAAACTTTCGTCCCGTATTTTGTATTATATATATATTTTTTTTTTTGTATTTGAAATTTCTCGGGACACTGAGATCCCAGACCTCTGTAAGGCGTACGAGCGGCCCAAGCCAACTAGCTGAGGCCCGTTGAGACGTTGTGAATGAAATGAAGCACCAACCGACGACCATTATCCCTGTATGCACTATGCAAGTGCACCTAAGGACAACACCCGGTAGATGCAGGAATATTGTAGAACATGGAAACAAAATATATTAGGCCATGGGTTTGGGTAGCTATAGTGGAATGGTAACCTTGAACTATGAAAGAATTATGTCCCCTACCTGATCGATTTTATGTTTATATAATATTTATTACACGTCTTCCTTAGTGCTTAGTTTAGTTTTTAGACTTTTAGACCCAAGTTTAGCCTTGGCATCTGTCAGTGAATTTAAGATTTTTAAGAAGATTGGATACTTCTAGAATTGAGAAGATTGGATACTTATTTATTTATTTAACAGTTTATGTACACACATATAAAGAGACAAGAAAAAGGAACAGAAAAATACGTACAAAGGTGATGCTTATTTCTAAAGAAATCTCTTCCAGCATACCTGCGATAGGAGAGTGGATAAAAAGAGATGTAGACAACGTGTGTAAGAGTAGAAGAGAAAATAAAATACATAAAATAAAAACATTTAACCATTCACTAATATAAAATATGACCTTCAATATGAGAATATACTTACATACATACTTTCAAAATAAATATCTCTTAAATATATATACTAATAAATATAATTTAGCAGGTATATAATATAATAATAAATACAAAATATGCAACTATGACGAAATGGAAAGATAGTGTTCTTTCACTCTTCTTTTAAAAACTGCAACAGTTTGGCAGTCCCTAATGTTAGGCGGTAGTGAATTCCACAACCGTACCGCATGCACACTAAAGGAGTAGGAGTAGAAGTCGGTTGAATGGGGAGGGGATTTAAGGAGATTTCTAAGATGCGATCTGCAAGGAGCATCAGAAGAACGGGCGTAGGAAAAGCGTTCCCGCAGATAGGATGGCGTTTTAGAGTTGTGAAGGATGTTAAATAGCAGACATAATATCCGAGAGTTCCTGCGAAGTCGAATTGGGAGCCACTTGAGTATTTTGCGAAAGTTAGAAACGTGGTCATACTTTTTAAGATTAAAAACAAAACGAATGCAGATGTTTTGCAACCGTTCAAGTTTATTTAAAAGCTCCTCGGTGGCATCCAAATAACAGGCATCAGCGTAGTCTTTGATGGGCTGTATGAGTGTTTGAGCAAGGGAGATTTTGGTACACAAGGGCAAGAAGCTCTGGAGGCATTTCAGCGAATGGAACGTGTAGTGCACTTTACGACTGACCTGACCAACATGGGCAGTCCACGACAGGTAAGAGTCCATGGTCACCCCCAGGTTTTTTACGGTATTAGCGTATTCAATCTGAACTCCATTCAGACAGAGTGGAGACAGCGACGCAACGTCGAGCCTATTCCGCATATATCTTCCGCCGATAATTATGGCCTGGGATTTCTTAGGGTTGATTTGCAGTCCAAAGGACCGCGACCACTCGCAAAAGAGGTCCCTTTTGTGAGTTGACAGCACAACTTTTAGAAGCTGGACTAGGTCTGTGGTTTTATGTCATACCTTAGACTTCAGATATGTATAATTTAGTAGATATAACTTAAGTTGTAATAACACACTTTTCTGCGTCATTTTATCTTGATAGGTAGTTCATTTATCGTGTCCTGACATAGTAAATCTTGATAATTGCATTACAGATAATTTCTATTCATCATAATTAAATAACAAACTTAATTGAACCACTACATAATTACCTACAGCCAACAATAAACCTGTCTTATTATAAATTACTGCAATTTCATGTAAATTGTTCACACAATTATGATAATTATGATTTGCATGTAACTAATTAAAATATATCTGATATTTTTGTTTTACTGTGTTTAAATTAATTGGATAGCTAAATAAATATTGTTTTAGACACTATCTTTGATTTATTATTACGATTTATTTTAATCCGCAGTATTTTGCATCAATTCAAAATAAAGTACTAATCATTTAAATGGGGTACATTTAAATTATTTGTAGTTTATTTCCCCCTCTCTCCCTCCTAGTGACTAATGTTTTATTTTTGTTAATGGCAATTTGCAGCGCTGTGGGCTACATTATTTATTATTTAAGTTACTTTTGTTTTTCTGATTGTGATTTTGCATAATGTAGATGTTTATTGTTCCTAATTTTTTTTTTTTTTTAATATGATTTTACATATCTACGATAGTTATTGCTTATAGTCGCATTTGTAAATGAATGCAAATCATTGGATATCTTGGGTATATTTTTTTATAATTATAAACCCGTTTTACATACCCATCTTGTTATTTAAATATTTCTACATCGAGAATCCATTTTTCCCGCGAACTCTATTTTCGAAATTCGAATTTCAAATCTACAATTCGAATGTAATTCCGAATGTCATCGTCGACAATACATTCATTTGGGGTGACATTCTCGCATTTAGTACCGACGCGATATTCGGAGGAAAAAAAACAATAAGTGCGTTGTACCTCGACACAGTAAGTGTAATTTATGTGGCTGGCTCTAGATATAATCTTACAGAATCCTGTGTACAGGCAGTTCCTCTTGAGTTATTTCGTTGTTGACCCGATAATTCCATGGAATGTTACTTAAGCAAACGGGGTTTTCCTTGTTTTGTGTTTAAGCTATTGCATTAAATTGTTTTCATATTCATTTGTTTATTCTTAGTTATAGTATTCACTGGTTTCGTTTTATATTCTGAGAACTAACAGCATTGACACTAAAGTAACACATTTGCTAAATTGCATTGATAACATTCTTACTATTTATTCTAAAAAGATTAGATCTATCTCACTTCCATTGTTTCTTGTCAATCCCTTAAGGCCACTTGAAGACACAATGGTCTGAATAGAAATCTCTAAATCAACACCAAGTTCCAAACAAGGTACTTTTACTACACTTTCGATAGTACTTCAACCCACCCTTGTACTAAAAGAAAGCTTGAACGACAACCGGCGTCACTCAGTAGCTATACGTCCATTCCCTTTTTTGCTTCCCTTTTATTCCTCTTTTTTGTCGTACTTCACTTGTTGGTTTTGTTAAGAATGTAAAGGAATTGACGTCTCCATCGCGATTCGTCACGCTTTACCGTCGACGCTATGACTATGCGATTTTTTCCGCCATTAAAACGAATATAAACCTTTTATTAAAGGATTGAAAACCTTCTTCTATAGTGTTAAAGTTGGATTTTCATTGGTAATGATAGTATAGTGTGGTGTAGCTTAAAATATACAAGAGAAGTAGCATGAAGACCTCTCATAGGGAGCCGTGATGACTTAATTTCATACGTCCATTTGGTATGGGTGCAAGTTTTGCATACTTTTTTTGTAGCCTTCAGCGTTTTCTAGTGATTGTAGTCAGTCATGTACAGTCTTAATGTAGGCACTAGGTACCAAGCAAAAAACTGATTGAATCATTCCAAGTCGATTTGCGCTTGCCAATTGCTTATTTTGCAGCCATGTTTTTAATTTTGATAGTTGGATAGTTATTAATTTTTTTGGTTGTTATGACAGAATTAGTTATTAAAGTTGAAATAACTTCGAAATGTGTTTCGAGTTTGTAAAGCTCAACTTTTTAATTGGCAACACTCAAATCATATCAGAAATAAAATTGAAGATCTTAATAAACACAAAATTTTGTTAAAAGTTAAATGTTTTACATTGAACAGTTATAAAAGTTTTGTTTTTAATATTTAAATCTGAATTTATTTTATCACGAACATCTTTACTTAAACGTTTGGTCCCGATTAAAAGTCGTGACGTCATCATTAAGTTGAGACTCATCAGGGACCCAGCTTAGCCCTTCGTATTTATCTTAGTAACTTAACAATTTCATAGTATTTGCGTTCGTTACACAACATTTACATTTTGTTTGCTTAGTTGGATAACTTGTTTTAACTTTAATATAGGGCTGGCAGGTGCAGGTCCTTTTTAAATCAAAACAAAGTAGTTTAAAGGAAGCCAGAGTCGAAATAAAAATCGGATGTAGATGTTTATTGGCAGTTTTATTAAATTTATCTGAAGAAATATTGTTAATTTTAGACGAGGAAACGTATAAAATATAAACGGAAAACACAGTTCAACCAATGGAGTAAAACACTATTTGTAATCTCGACTCATGTTTTTCAACTAAAAAACTAGTTCTAAAGTAACATACAAAGTTGTGGCAACCCTGTGAAACAGATGGATGTGAATTGAGACGTTAGTCCGTCTTGCAACCTGTAGGGTCCGATGTTTTATTTCTTTTAGTCCTCAACTATAATGGCTCTTTTTACTTCACCTTTTTTAGGTTGAAAAGTTTAACTTTGTATGAGAATGCTCGTTAATTTGTTGTTGCAGCCATCCTGCAAATGTTGCGAATGTTTTGAAGTAAAAGATACTTTTTGTATAACAAACATGGGGAACTTAATTGAGGACGACGTAATAAGTCTAGGAGTAGGCTTTACAAACGCTGAAATGATAAAACCAAGTGGATAAATGGAAGCATCTACTTTGACACTTTAATCATATTAATAGTAATAATTTATTACTAAAGTTTTGTTAGCAGACGTTACAAAAATGAGGTCTCGACCCCTGAACTAGGACTTCCTTTATGACAAGGCAATGCTTCTATAAGTTTACGATTAGGTTCAAAGTACGATTACGTCTTACTGCAAATTACTGATAATGCAGTACGGTAAACAAACACATAAACGAAAATAAAGAACCTAATACACTTGTTAATAATATCAAACATAGCAAATATGTAGACACTCCAAGCAAAGATAAAGCAACACTAGAATGAAGTAAAAGAAGAAAACTAGATAGGTAACCAACTAGTTAAAGTAACCAAAGAAGAGAGCAGAACAGACAAAGAACATGAAAAAACTTTAAATAATCTAAAACAAAACGTTGTTCTAAAAAACACTAAAACAAAACTTGACCTAACAAGTGTCCACAATATTCGGGACAACCTTGTTATCGAACAACATGGGTGATTAACAATCCTGCAGCACATCGATGTATTTGGGTGCGCGCCAACTGAGCCTTTGATTTAGATGTTAAATAAAAAATCGGTGTATATCGAGTAGTTTTTGGGATGGTTCCTGATACCTTTATTTTTTATTTTCTGCAAAATTTCAATACTATATCGAGTTTTAGTTTTCAATTTTAGCTCAAAGCCCTGCTACAAATGTTTATACGTTATATATACTTTTATAAGATTATTGATGCATAGGAATCCAAGATATTAATGGCTGTTTAATTCACGTCTCTCCTTCCTAATTAAATCCAGTAGGTAGTACAGTACTACAGTCAGGGAAATTAGTTGTTTATAATATACTATACATCCAACACTAAAATATATAAATTATGTACAAGTGTACAGAGAAAAAAATATGGAGGAAGAGTTCATTGGGAATCAAAAAATTCGTCCACATCGCTGTCAGTGGAAAAATTGCCCAAAAGAACGTTTTTGGGCAATTTTTGTGTTACGTGTTTATCATTGTTTATTAATTGTTTGCTGTGTTAAAGGCATTGCAAAAAATTTCAAATAATAGCATAATATTTGAATATACGGGCAGTTTAAGTTATAGGTAGTCAATATGATAATTTACAATCAATATACCTTTCAAAGGTAGAAGTTTTGCACCACCTATAATTAGATTTCATTCAAACGCGCGTGCGTATATAACGTCCACTTTCTTAGGTGATATTTACTAACTTCAATTACCTTTTTACTTCATTCGTCTTCGATATTCACTGTCACTCAGGTCCCAAAACATGCGTAAAATAAAAATGTTTTCCAAGCCCTCCATACAAACAAACGGCTTTTTGCTAAGCGCTGCATATCATTTCATTAAACCAAAAGCAAAAAAATAATCAGTCAAGTGCGTTTCGTAACCAAACTTGGGCAGGTCCCATTTATTTTTTTACTGAAAACAGCTGCAATGTCAACTTTTAACGAAATGACGTAATTTTCATTTCCTGGGACCACACGCGCATTTGGAAATAGCGGTCAGAATTTGTTTATATATAAAGACGTGCTATTGTTTTTTATATCCACTAAGTACTTTTGACAAAGCAGGAAAAACAAAAAATATGAATTAATGATCATAATATCATGAAAATTGGTTTGTTGTATGCGAGTACCTAAAAACTCGGTTTCTTTTGCTCTGTAGCACATGAGATAAAAACTGTAGGTACCACCCTCATTATCATACCGTATCATTTTCAGAACCCCCTCACAAAAAATAAAACCATAACTAACCTTCACAGAAAACAAACACAAACAAATCATATAGGGGCTAGCTATCTTATCGCGGAACCCTAAACATGAAGGGACGTTCGCGCCGCGGGCTCAGCACGTATATAATAATTATTGTTAGACAAGCATCGCACTCAAAAACGCCGACAAATCAACACACATGCACACACAATCACTAAAACGCACACATTTACACACACGTACACACTCACACACAAATTCAAATTTCGAACACAATGCGGCGCGTACGCATAAACCTTTTTACTCACACTAAGAGAAACTTTATTCGCGTTACTAAGCCCTGTTACACACACGCGTTTTAACATCATTATTACGAGCGCCAGTGGCGTGCGTCGAGATGTAACGAGCTTAAGCAAAATGGCCGCCAATTTTATTTTATAAATAGTAGAGGTGTAGGCTTAATAAGTTGATGTTTGAATGATGGATACGGATATCGAAATTATGTGTTGGATTCACGCTTAGCTGTTATTTGTGGGAGATGAAACGGGTTGTGTTCGTGATAGGTGTGTTACCTGTCGCTACTTGTACTACACTGAGTTTTTAATTTTATGTTATTTTGCTTGTTGATGTTAGTACGTTTAAATAATAAGTTGTTTTTATTTTATGAATCTTGCTTATCGCTACTACGGAGAGCAGTGGTGGTCTAGTGGTAACGACTTACTACTGGACCACCACTGATCTAACCCTGGTAAAACCTGGTCTGACTGGTCGAATCCTGACAGATTTACTTTGATAAATTATTTCATCACCGCACCGCACTGCTCTCGAAGTGGTGAAGGAAATCAACGTGAGGAAACCGGCATGTCCTAGAACCAAACATTCAAAAAAATGTGACATCCGCCAACCCGCACTGTGGGCCCCATACATCTAATACTAATATATATCAATTATGTACAAGTATACAGAGGCAAAAAAAATTATAAAAAATAAAGGAAGAGCTCATTGGGCATCAAAAAATTCGTCCGCATCGCTGTCAGTATGAAAAGTGCCCAAAAGGCTGGCAGCATTGCCACGTTGGATGGCAATGCTGTCAGCTCACATCTTTTGATTTTTGAAATGTAATTCGACATACCTACTTGGTTACGTCGAAAGCTTTGTTAAGATATTCATTACCAAATAAAATAGTATCGATGGCAATTCAATTAGAGTTTAGAGAAGCATTATATCTACTAATGACGAATATTGAGATGTTTTCTGAAACACAATTCGTGGAATTTCTCGAATCCCATGGATTTTCACCTAGGGTTTAAGGGGGAACCTAAACGTTGCCAAGGGATCACACTATCACATCCTGTAAAAAATACGTCGAATTACAGCATATGAAAACCCAAAAGTATAACTGTGTTGAGTCATTGAAGTGTTATTACACTTCAATGACTCAACACAGTTATACTTCACTACTGTTTACTATTTTCCAAGGCTTTTGACAAGCTTCATCGGTAGCTGTTGTAGAGGTATCTACTTTAACATGTTTGTTAAGTGATAGATCTTTTCTTTTAAGTTAAGCTAAGTTTATCATCAGTAAAGTTTTTATCAATTCAAACAATTTTAATCGATTCAAACATAACTTCCGTCATGATGACCCCACTGTTAACACTCAAAAGTATAACTGTGTTGAGTCATAGAAGTGTTATTTTACAGGGCTTTTGACAAGCTTCATCGGTAGCTGTTGTAGAGGTACCTACTTTAACATCTTTGTTAAGTTATAGACGTTTTCTTTTAAGTTAAGCTAAGTTTATCATCAGTAAAGTTTTTATCAGTGCTCCTTTTAATCAATTCAAACGTAACTTCCGTCGTTATGACCCCACTGTTAACACAGACTACTATGAATAAAAGCACAAAGATTAAACTGCTGATACCCCAATTATCCTCAACAAGACAGACAAAAATAATCAGTCAAACCTTCTTATATGATAATGAAGCTACAGAATTAAGTTCGTTTGGCCACGACGGTAGCAGGAAACATTTAAGCATGACTTAGTTAGTGATTATCATTTATTAGTAAACTAGGCACAGTATGTTAGAATAAATAAGGAGAATGCTTGGAGAAATGGTAATTTTTTGAATAAATTTTGAATAAAGATTAGTTAGACAATGTGGCTGGGGAGTGTATTAAATTTACTTTTTTGTGTACAGCAGGCCAAACGTCAGTGGTAACAAAATCTCATAATCTATTGAAACTCTGAACTACGCTAGGTCAGCTCAAGATCAAATTATTACCACTGACGTGCGGTCAACTGTACGTGCTATTTTTTAATGACAATAATATTTTTCAAAATAACCATACATGCATATAAACATAAAAACTATAGGTAGAAAGGAAAACTGCTTCTGAATCTGAATTGATAACAATCTTGTGAACATCAGTACCCTAATTGCGTAATTCAGGACAAATTAGAATCTGAATCGTTTTGAAAAAGATTGCTAATCCATTGCTTCATAAGTTCGAAAATAAAAATCTGCTAGACAACGTAAATAAAGAAATGAATGTTGATGAACTGTTAAAATGAAACAGATTAGTCGTAATCGTTTACGAAAATGTGTTACGTAATTATGGTACTGGTTAGCTCAAAATTCATGGTCAGTAGACAGGTGTAACAGCCGCACGGGTCAATCGATCAGGTTAAGCTTCGCTTGTTGCGGTTGGTCCGTGAATAGGTGACCATCTTTACATACCAAGACCCGTCCGTGCCTCGGAAAGCACGTTATGCCATTGGTCCCTGCTGTCATTTGTAGATCTTGGACAATTGTTACGGGTCGTTAGAAGCCCGAAAGTCTGACAACCAGTCAAGGGTTACCGTGTTACCCAGTAACTGGGTTGTGGAGGTCACATAGGCAGTCGCTCCATGTAAAATACTGGTATTCTGCTGCATCCGGTTAGGCTGGAAGCCGACCCGAACATAGTTGGGAAAAGGCCAGGCAGTAGACAGGTGGCTGCAATAGTCTCGCATATTTCCGGAGGTATCTACCAGATAGTTTGTTTTACACATGAATAGGAAAGCTTCGCAAAATTGCAAAAAGAAAATGAAACGACACTTCAAAAAAGTATGCCAGGAATTTTCCCCGCCATACAAAAAAAAAACTTTTGGAAACGCACCAACCAGTCAAAACAACGAAGACGAATCGGCTAGTAAACACAAAACAGTAAAAAATAAACAAGAAAATTTCTTAGAAAACGCCCCGATCCCTGATAACGTCAACGAAGAAAAATAACAAGAATTAAGCACTACTAAAAGAGTTGTCGACCAAATTAAGACAAGCAAGAAAAATAACGTACAAATAGACAATCAAGATTGTAGAAAGAATGAGTGAGTAATTATTAAAACAAGATTATTATCGGAATCGCTAAGTCTTGTCCAAAACGAGTTCCTCCTAGATTAATAACGCGCGTCAGTCATTAACGCTATACACAGTAATTGCCTGGCACTATTATGATGAATTGTCCAGTTTTTGTGGGTAGATTCTCACCGGCTACTTTTTAACGCTTGGAGGGATTTTGGTACATTAACGTGGGTACCTACGTTAGAAGCGATTAGGCTAGGAATTTTCTATGTACTCATTTGTGGATGAGAAAATAAAGACCAGGTGTGTTTGACGTTTTCTCTTTAGTTTTGTGTCTTGATTATCTTTGTTATATCATAATCATGGTTTATTGTAATGAGTTCAGTCTTGTTACGAACTTCACCAACAAAATTGAACACGATCAGCACATCTAAACCGCGTTCAAGAGCTGTCACTGACATTTTTCCACAGATAATAATGACCCTGACAGCTTTTAAACGTGGTTTATCTGCTGATCGCTTTCTGTTTCATTGATGAAATTCGCCTTTAGTTATATATTTCGAACCATTTTTATTTCAGTTTGACTCAATAATAAGTTTGATTAGTATTTCTATTAACGGTCAACAAAAAATCAAAAAATCAACTCATACTTTCTTACCTGTGAATTGGTTTTTTGTTTGCCACACCTCTTGGTGTGATACATGTCAGTGAAAATGAGTGTATAATCACTAACAATGCAATTAATGTTCCAAAACTCACAATCATTTCAAAAACGATTAATTACGTCTTCAATTTCTTTTTCAACCCTTTTTACTAACAAACAGTCCTTCAAACAATATGATAATTTGGCGAATAAAACTATCCTTTTCGTTGTAGCTAATTCTTTTACGAATGCCGACGAAGTCACAAAAGAACTTAAACCCTGTCTTATTTAAATTAGGCTCTAAAATAAATACAACGAGGCTAGGCAGTTTTAGGTGTTAAACACACTGAGAGCGAAGCGGACGCGATTTCACGCGGCAAATGTGCAAAGACGTGTCCCGTTTTATGAGTGTCACGGTTTGTCCACAGAGAGTGATCAGCATATGCCTCTCTGAGCGTCTAATGCTTTACTTAAATAAACAAGTACGCTCTCTATAGGGCTCGATTTCACGCGGCAACTGCCGTTCGTTCCTAGTCCCCGTTTTAAATAAACTAGTGGCCTACAACTAACTGCACTCGCTTTATTTCGAGCAACTTTTTACAGTTAGCTTTTCGCGTGTTTATTTTTCTGCCCGCACAAATATACAACGTGAATTTATATCCGTGTGTATGGAGGTAAAAGGTTTTCTGAAATTAAAAATACTGTATAACCTGTTGAAGTTTTTCATAAAATGGACAAAAAAAGCGATGAGATATACAAATTGCTTCTTTCAAAAAGGTTGATAAATATGACGGGAATAAACAGGCACAACCAAATTATAGGTAAATATTGAGACATTAAATAGATCTCTTCTTGGTCGCGTACTTCATTACTGAAGGTAGTGGTCGTGTCCCTGAAAGACCTTTGTGGATGATGTTCTTCCACTTCGTTCGGTTCTCCGCTTCTCTCAGGAGCGGTCGTAACAGAGAGTACAGTGAGAGCTGCAGTTACTTGGTCTGCTATTAAATAAGTACCTATAATGAAAATGTCATGAATGAGAGTAAAATGCCATCAATAATAACCCAAAAGCAGTCCCCTCAGTGTGCAAGGGCCCTAAAAGTTTTTTACAATTTCTGCCTCCGCTCGCGAACGCTCTCAACCAAATTGTATTATTTTGCATTTATTTTTGACAAAGCATACTTTAGACTGAAGTCGGTGGATTTCTTTAAAATTTTAATTAGTATACTTAAAATTTTATTCCTTTGTGTTTGTGGACAGTGTCTTTAAAGTCTAGACCGTCTCAGAAAATAATACGGAAACAGGAAGACAGTGGTTTTGTTTTGTCTGTGCCCGTCCTTCGGGTGTTTACAGGAAAATGTTTCAGTCTCTTTGTTGAAAAGGTTTTGGCATCTTTTAAGAAGCTTACTTAGGAATATCTCTTTTCACGGTTAAAATCCGAGTCTAATATAAGCCTTTTCTTCGTAGAAAACTTTTGTACTGATATAATTCCAGTGATAAAATCTCACACTTTAAAGTGAAATTTATTCTCTGTCATCGATTACTAATAGTCTCACATTAGATTCGATTATAATATCTGTTCTGTTTCCTTATTCAAAAGCCAGCCATAATTCTCAAAAACCACTCTAATATGCAAGAATCTCCATTAATCTCTAAAACCATAAGTTTCCACGATTAATCACGAGACCATGTGAATATGTCTCTGGTATATTTTCATAAAATAATCATCTGAACACGTTTCAACACAAAATTAGTTGTAAATCGCCACACTATCGCGACTCAATTACCAAAAACTCATTTGAAATGTCGTTAAAAACGATTATTAATCGATTCAAACTACATTTCATCCATTCGATTTGAATTGATTTTCGATTCCGTTAGCAAAGGTGTAAAATATATTTTTATAATCTTTAACGTATATATCTTTTTGTTATTTATTATTTACATCAATTAACCCTTGTACGTGGGTAATATTAACATATTAATATGATTCGAGATCGTAAATTATAGTCGTTTGAATATGGTCGACTGTTTTTGTAGTTAGAAATTGAGACTGATTCAATTAATAATTTTGACGTTATGTTCAGTTCGTAGTTTTTTGTTCATCAACCTTTTTTGGTTTAAGTAGATCTTTAAGTAGATGATTACCTTGTGTTGTTTCTTTACGTAAGTAATTGTTAGGTATCGCTACATAATTAACTATCAATGATTAATGATAAGTATTTTTATCATTTTTTATTTAGATATCATTGTGGCTATTTTTGTACTAGTAGTACGGCTATTAGTCTACTAATATTGAACAACAGCTGTTTAAAAAAAATAAGCAAGCCATGATCTTGACCTTCCTATATAAGCGTAATGACTGGAACACGTAAAATAATAGATAGATAGATATAAAAACAATTGTTTTTTTATCATACAGTAACCGGAACCGAACTTTGCATCACAAGAAACCATACAAACTCCACATTCATTCACTTTTGAAGTTCAATCACCTTCACCGTACACGAACAAGGTTGCGCAACAAACTATTCAGAAAATTCTATTGAATACGCTTTTTCTATTAAAAATAATATTCTCACGATTTATACACTAGCTAATTTTGTTGGAGTAATTAACACGTTTATTAATGTGTCTTTATAAAGGAGTGTACATAGATACAATTTTATTCAGACTTTATAATTTCTTAAAAAAAATATAATGACTGTTGTGGTTGCGCACCTTTATTAAGAATTCCAAGACTATTGTCTTAAAGTCTCCTCAGAAAGGCTAGACTATCATAGTCATTTAAAAAGAAAAGACTTTATTTACCACTTTATCTCTATAGCGGCCATAGAAAGCGAATTCCCTCTTTCGTTTCTTACATCGTTTACACATACAACATGTCTTTAACAACCTTAACCGCCACATCCTCAGGACTTTTACTTATTGTCCAACCGTGAAAATACTTATTTGGCCCAACAATAACTGAACCCTTAAGTTCACACCAGTCCTTGGCTGTCCGAGCCAAAATAACTCCATACAAAGCCGCCGACTGGGCTCGGTTCCCCGAATCGCTTCGTACAATTTGTCCTGCTCGTTCGCCTGATATCTAAATTAGTTCTATCTTTTTTGTTTTGTCTCTGACGGCTCAATTAATGACGTGAAATCTCAAAGGTCTTATTCGCTGATGCTTCGTTTCAACGCGAAATGGAGTGCGGCTGCTGCGCTGTTTGTTTTGGATGGGTTAACATGTGATGTGATTATTAATTCAGTGTGATGGTTACTAGAATTTGTATCTTTAACTAAGTGAGTAGTGGTTAGGGAATCTGGTTTTGTTAAATCTCTAACATTGTTTTAATAATCACATACTATAACTCTGTGGGTGTGAGTGGTGGTGTTATTATGTGGGTGTACTATAGGTACACCACTGCCCAAACCTTCGGGGAAATATGTACTATATTACTTATTTCAAAACCACTAGGCGTCTATATATTCTTCAACATCTTTATTGATTCCAGACGTTATAATTTACAAAGCCTCATTTAATAAATGAGATCCCAAGAGGTTTTTGAAAAGTAGAACCTTTAAAGAGTCCTCCTATCAAAACAAGTTTTATTTCATAATGTGTACTTATAAGCCTATTCAACCATTACTTGGGTTTTCAGGCAAAAACACAATTTTCTGCCTCAGTACGTTACAGCAAAATGAACGAAAGTAGCTGGACAGAACTTATTACCATAGTGAATATGGTTCACCGAAATGTCACATACGATAATGGCTAGGTCACAAACTATGCAAATATGCGAATATCTATTTATCTGAGTATTTGTTTATGATTTAAAGGTGTTATAACCCTGATAAAACGACTCCATCTAAAAAACTCCGTCCTTAATAACACTAGATAAGCCCACTTCATCATATTATTACTATGCTACAAAGGATCCTGATACAGGATTGAATATTTTGCTAAACAAACACTTCCACACAATAAACATAATGGACAGTCCTCTGTGCAGGGCGTGCATGGAGGCTGAGGAGACAGTTGCGCACGTGCTCATTGAATGCACGGGCGTCACCCAGATTAGAACAGAAAACCCTCGGGTCACCCAGATCCTACACAGATGTTCTAAACAGACCAGGAGACTTAATTATGGAGGGCAGGTGGGCTGGTTGGAATAACCACCGAACGACCGCTATGGCCCACGCACAATGGTTCCCCTGACGGACTAAGTGCGGAAACCAAACCCTCTAACATAGAACAGGATTGAATCGGACCTATCGAAAGAAGCATCAGTGGTTTCTTTGGTACTTTTTACGGTAAAAACTATCGCACTTGTTTCGCTATGAAGACATGCAGCTTTAATTCTTAAAGCAATATAAAATATAGGCTAATTTTTATCCCTAAATCCCTAAAAACTTCAAACACAGTGACAGTTTTTGAGTCAGCCAAGGTTTAAAAAATAAATATTTACCAAGTTATGCGTGAAAATGATTATTGTACAATACAATAAGTAATTCTCTAATAGAATTTTACGTACTTGTTCAACAGCCAATGTGTTTTTGTAACCTATTCAATAAACACGGCGATATAAAACAGTTTCTATGTCTGGAACGTGATTACGCATGAATGTAACGCCATAATCTTAATCCGCCGTATAAGCAGCCGTTTGGTTGTAAAAATAAATGTTTACTAGTGTGGCGTCTAGTTAATGTTTTTATTGGTTCTTTAAAGTTATTATCAATTTAGTATAGCCTTTGTTATGTGTGGTATTGATAGCTTATATAATTATTGCCTTGCTGTCAGAAGTCTTAAGTGTGGCGATTCCTAAATTGATCCAAATGTTAATAATCGTATCTGGTCTTCCTCCCTTGATATTCCTTATTTTGATACAATTAAGCCACATCTATTACTTAAACACTCAAATGCGTACAATTCCCTGTTACACAATATCCATCTAACTGCAAGCCAATTCCCGGAATTAACTAAAACATTTAATACGACATTAGCAATATCCCGTTCTGAATTCGCGTGACCAATAAATTGAGTTAAACCGGTAACTATGGGATATTAGTATCTATTACAGAAATAGATAGCTTGCACTGCCTAGGTATGGCGACTTTGGCGTAAATCTTGATCAGAGACACGCACCTGTTAATTTTATGGTAATAGGAGGAACGTGGGTGTGATTTGAAACTGAATAACGTTTCCTAGAAATGATAATTGTATCTTATTAAGTAAAAGTAATAGAATAAAAAGGAATAGAAGCTCCAAACACTATATACCCAAAAGCACATGTTTTCAAAACGTAAAGTTACTTTACGAAGAAGATGTAGAAGAAACTATAATTCAATACAAAAGTATTAATAGATCTGAATACAGATATTAATGAGGTTTGAGTTGGCCACAGATATTCTTGATCAATTTGAATCATTACGTCACCTACCTGTGGTATTCACTTGATGTTTAAAGTGCATGTTGCAATAATTTAACCGTCATAATTAATGAATCCTTTTAAGTTTTCATTTCATATTTATCATGAAACATAATAATAAATATTACTTCGAAATTTTGGCAGCTGCAGTTCCGACAAGCATATTAAAGTTTTTCTTTAATAAAATCTGTAATTACGCTGTGTACATGAAATTCAATTAGCAATCGTGTTTTAAACGTTTTGCAGCTGTGCTTTTAGCGTTTATCGATGTTCGAGTATTTGTTAATTAAACTTTTAATGTACTACTTCCTATCTGAATACGATCGAGTGAAGAATTTACTCAGGTTATGTTGAAATGCGTAAAATTGGAGAACATTAATCTCAATCTGTGATCATTCGTCACGATACACTTTAAAGAACAAGGAAGAAGAACGTGAAAAATGAGAATCAACGAAGAATAACAACAATTTCCCACAGATTTTTCCTTCAGAATCCAATAAAATCCTAATCAAATCGAAATACGAAACCAATTATACTATCGCACAAAATGTCTTTTCACACCACCGTATACGAGTGACGGAAACCGTCAAATAAAATGAGAGGCTGATATTACAATCACTGGCAACACCTAGCTCTAATAAAATTGATACCAGTATTAAAACAAATAGATAACGTGTTCAAGAGCAACGTCGACATTAATGTGCCTTGTCAGTTTATGAGGTAGATGCATTAATATATATTAATCATTTGGGAGCAACTAATAAAGGTGAGCCGGAAACGTCTACAAAATATTGAGTTACAACTTGATTTCTTTTGGTGTTTATTTATAGTGTTGATGATTAGAAAGGTTTGGGAGATGGAAGAAAGAATCAGAGCAACATTCTTGGTGCCAATCAGTATCTAGAACTAAAAAGATCAAAATGTTTCAGTGACGTTTTGCTTTGTTTAATAGTAAACTATCGTAACATTAATGCTCTTGCATTTGGTGAGTATTTCATTATATTCGTCATAGCTTTGAATTTTAAAGTAAGGCAAAAACTTGCATTAAATTTTACTGACTTCTTCTTCTTATTATTATTTCGAAATTCAATGCTGATGATGTTGTTAAAATACACAAGAGGGTCGTGCGAAGCAATAAATACAACGTGAGAACAACCTTTGAAAACGTAAAACGATAAAAAGTAATTCTGATACAATATATGACCCTTTAGTACGCCTTCTGGCAGAAATTAAAGATGGCGATGATAACCGACGATGAATATTTATTCAGTATTTCGACTTACTGATTATAAAATCACATTCTTTGCCGACTTAATAAACAATTGGCATCGATAACATGCTCAAATCGAATTAATGAGCAGGTTAAAGAAAGTAGAATGACACTAATTTTCATATAAATGCAATTTTGGAAAAAAACAATGTGTAGTAAATATCTTTACCCAGATATTTACTTAGTCGCTAATTTATAGTTATATCTAGTGTCACCTCATTTGTTTCGAACTTCTCATTTATAAAAGCGAAGGCAGTTAATATTAATGTTGTTTTTTAATGGCATTTCTTTTGAAACAGTACATTTTCATTCTCTAGATATTTTACGTTTAAAAATTGTTACAATACAATTTTATATTGGTCCTACACTAAAGTGAAATCAGTGAAACAATGCTCATATTCATAAAATGAAACCTTAGTAAGAACGTCATGAAAATTAAGTGCTGGATACAAGATCCGACACTGGTGATATAAAAAATTAATAAAACTCCGCATACATGATAAAGACAACTGCGATCCTCACATAAATAAGCGTCGGTCTCAACTTACAACGACTTGGCGACGTGTAAAATATTGTTATCGATAATAAAACTACAATTATTCAAAGAGCAGAACTGAATATATACTGAATCTTGTCACGTATTGAGAAATTTGAGAACAACATGTAAAATAATCTCAAACTATATAAAATAAGATCGCTTTTATGAATAAATTATAGCAATGTAAAGTATGATAAACGATGGTAAGGATCGTAATGAAACGGCATGAGGTGTACAACCTACCACGTAAGTTAGAGATGATGAATTTGAATCTTAGCATGCTGTTAATAAAGTTGCTAATGAACAATGCTCTATGAATGATGATGGAACTTGCGTGGATGGATATACGCCTCACCTCAAGCGCAGCGGGTGGTTCCGACAAGTAAACTAGTATCTCGCAGTGAGGGTAACGTAATAATCTTAGTATTAACGACCAAGATAACAAGACACTTATTAGCTGAGGAGGTTGAAACAATGAATTCGTAGATAGAGGTCAAGATTAAATAGTCGATGCCATTAATACCTATGTTCATTGAACACTCACGATTCAAATGATTATGTTGTTACGAATAATTAAAGTTCTGACGTTTTTAGATCAGGTCATTGGGTTGTTGAAAAACGTTTTACTAGCAGAGTGCTAGTTATTATAAAATTGAGTTATGAATTTTAATAAAGTCATTATCTTGGACTTGAAGTATATGATCTTTTGTTTTTACTGAAGCGTGTTCTTGTAGTAAGTCATTATTATTTCTGTCGAGTTTATAGCTTCTACTTAATTTTTATGATGCTTCATTTTACGTGTGTCTTAAAATAACTAGTTAACTTGATTATAATGGTGTTACTGGAATAAAAATATACTTGAAAATGAAAATGCTACATTTACATTTTATATCTGGATATCATCTTGAAGATCAAAGTACAAAAAATGTGATAATTATGAAACCCGAGCTTACCTTGGTGTGTTATTAAATTGCTTTAACGAACATGACAGCACGAGATGACATTGTATTAATATTAATTGTATTAATAATCAGAAAAATATGCACAAAGTGTTCTACAACAGCAAAATTAAATGTCAATGGGCGGATAACTTACAAATTTGTTTTTATTGGCTATTTATTTATGGCATAAACTAAATAAAAAACCTGCATAATTTTTCTAAGGTCTCTGTCTCACCAAAAGTCAAGTTAATTAAGAGAACAGTTTTTTTTTTTGTGATAAATTATGTTCCCACTTTTCTTAGTATTTAGCTTTGTCACATATATCAAAGTGTGCTCAAACCCTGATTGGTAAACCTGCACAACAGCCTAAACCCAGTCCCTTATTAACACACAACTTAACTAGATGATACAATAGAAATAAAATCCACGAGATATGATTTCAATTGAAAAACACGTAGAATTCTCGTCTCACAAAGCATGCAGGTATTATTATGAACATAAAGCCCGGAGGTTGGAGACAGGTGACAAAAACTGTTATGAATGCCGCACTGAACTTGGTTTTTGCGTCAAACCCGTCCTGAATGCACGGCCCACACTTAAGAATGCAGTAGCACGGAGCCGATGGGATGTAAGACGAGCGACCGAGATTTGGCCAGGGAAACAGCGATTGATTGACAACTCTTGTTTCACAGGAAAAAAAAATGAACTCGGTTGTGGAGATCAGATAGGCAGTTGCTGAATGAATTAATGAATGAAATGCACCGACCCCAGCGTGGTTTAACCAGACTCGTTAAAACGAATAAACTCCAAGATTTCCACTAGCCCCTGGAGCCTCCTATTTCATGGGGCTACAGAGGCCATTGCATATCAAGTAGTAGACCGGGGGGCGCTGTAATGGTAAGGAGGACGTGCCCTTAGGATATGGAAGTATTTTTGAGCCGTGCCGGAGATGCATCCCTGAGTAGGCAATAGAATAGTGGAGAGACGGGTGATATTTATCTATGGATGGGCATCTTTTTACGACATCGCCGCCACGCTCCATATAAAATACTGGTATTGCATTATTACAGCTGCTTATTTTAGTACTATAGGCTAGGTGGCTCGTTACCTCTAAAAGTTTCCTTCAGTGGTAATTTGTCGCAAACTAAGGGCCTTATCACACTGGCGATTTGCGAGCGAGTTATCAGCGAGGAGATTGTTCCAACGCGTTCGCTGCATGTGCGTAGCGAGCACGCCACGTGTGCTCAACGTGTTCGCCACGTTTGCCTGACGAGAGCGATTGACGTGAGTGTATAAGAAAGAGCGAGACAAGCGAGTGTGTCCTTTTCATATTGTAAAACGCGGACGTATACGTCGCGTAGTCGCGGCTAGCTCGCTTCGAACCCGCGGAGAGCACGTTCACAAATCGCCTCGCTGGAAACAAGCTAGCAAGTCGTCAGTGTGATAACGCTCTTAGGTCGGCTGGAAATACTTCATCCACTTACATAAATAAGTCAGCGTTTATGTTATTGTATGTAGTTTTAATTTGAAACTTGGATAAATGCATTCAGTTGTTCAAGTATATTGTCATCACCGTGTTCATCTAAGCTACGTATAAAATAATAATGGTGATGCTTGAGCTCTCATTACGAACTAATAATTTTACCTCACGAATAGTCCCTTTATCATAGACTCATATTTTGAATACTATAACACGCTCAATTTTCTTAGCAGCCTTTTCATTCTAAATCATCGTATATTTTATCTCCTAACTCGCTAAGCTCAAGTCTTTATGGCTCCACCTTCGGTGTAACGTTACATAACTGCGCAGTTACACTCACAACACTGTCGCCGCTACCGCCATGATCCTCATGAACTGTATTTCCTTTATTAATTTAACTAAATCAATAACTTCAAGTATTTCATATTTTAGTTAGATAGTTCTACACGTTTCGAAATCTTATTGTAGGTGAGTCAAGCTTTACATCTTTATCAGTTTCATTATTTTTTAATTGAGGGCTTTTTAGTAATAGATTTCAACAAAATTGATCTCCTTTGATATTGGCCAATAGTTTTGCTTCTGTGTTTACGTCCGATGTAATATATTGATGTGAAATATCTACACGGTACGGTGTACTTATATAGGAATGGTTGTAGTGTCTATGTCTATAGTAATGGCATCATCATCATCATACTTTATCAATCTGGGAGGATCGAAAAGGTCAGAAGCCAAATGGACAGTTATTGAAGAAAATGATGACTGTCAAACTTGATATACTCATCTTACTGCAACCCTAAACGCAGTCAAAGAGTTCTACCAAAAAAGCTGCAAGTAATCATACGATATTGAACAACTATATTATTTCCTGCTTTAATCATTTATGAATAAAGAACGAACATTAATCTTGTAAGCAAACATCCAATAAGATTATTATCTCAAATCATCGGGTCGGTATCTCCGTATGAGATCTGATTGTACACACAATATGCTTAATTGCATCGTACGGTGTAAGCCTGATGGTAATCGAACGTTCATTTTTAAATAAAACTCTTTTTGTGTATCTGAGCTTGTAAATGTACTAAGATACGTATATGTAATTATGGCAATAGGTATAGAAAATAAACGAAATACAGCGCACCAAGCTTATTTACATCAATGTCAAGCAAATATTATGCACATAATCAGTTAGAGTATATATTAACATGACTACTAACTACAGAAATTGTTGATGACAAACACGATAGTATGATTCTTTGACATTGTAACCCTTTTCAACATCTCAAAAAATGACGAGACCCAATGATTTTACGTTGCCGTCAAAACAAAATTTAAACCTTATTTTTAAGAAGTCGCAATTAGCTCATCAGTGCATTCAAAATAAACCAACCCTTTGAAGTTAAGTGTTTACTATCCCATTAAAAAGCACCCCTCGTTTACGACTGGCAGTCAAAATAAATTCTCACATATCACCGAAAACATTTTCAAAATCATCCACATTTGTTCCCAATTATATCGTTGATGTACACACTGTGAATCGTACGGATGTCTGTCTGTCCCGTAATTAATATCTCCTGAACGCTCTTTCAACACATGTGGTTTTACGGATTTATTGCATAACTTAGTTTTTTTTGTCGCCTAGCTCCTTGTCTTCGATGATGCATGGGGTTCATATCCTTTAGATGTTTTGCTAAATGGTGAACCGTATTTGAAAGTTATTTTGTACTGTAGCGCAGACAGGTTTATTTTGGTGAAAGAAACTGTTGTTTCGTGTCAAGTTAAGATTAGGGCGACGATTATTAATAAAAAATAAATTAATATTGCCTCACGGATTTAAACTGCTATTCCAACTTTCGGTCATCAGTCTACCTGCAATGATTGTTCTTTTCTAGTGAGTTTCAAGTTAAGTAAGGTAAATACTAAATAGTTCTATAAGAGATAAACCGAGTAAATAATTAAGTCAATAGATAAAAAAACAATCAGATTCAACGGGTGTTGTTTTTAAAAAGTCCTTTATTGGAGAAAACGAAAAGAGTGGAAGAGCAGATACTATGTAGATAGACAGTCCTCTTTAGCCAACAAGCAATGGACCAAAATGCAGATACAAGGTCTAAGAGCTTATCAAGTGGTCCTCGAGCAGACTGTCGGCAACCATGGTGTTTTATGTTAATTACATAACAGGGTTTATCAGCAATTTTATGGGGAATTGATATGAGATAACGCAAACCCTCTTAGGAAGTCCTCTAATAGAGATGTTGGTGAAGGAACATAAACTAGCTGTTTAGGAAGGGAATAAATTTGGAGCAATTAAAAATTAACGAGGTTAAAATTTATTAAACAATTCTTATTTCATTAGGGTATAATAAGAAATTTACTAAGGACTATAAATGCAGAACTTATTCGGTTTATTGTTTTAGTAAAAAGTCCTTACAAAAAGGTACTATATCACTACAAAAAAGAACGCATGCAAAAATAAAAACAGATGAATATTATTTTCCATAAACGCCCTCAACCCAACCCATAGAGAAATTCAACCCTAATGTCCATTTTTAATTACAAAAAGGCCCGCATATAATAACCCCATACAAACACAGACAGAAAACAAACAGACCTTTTTTAGGTCGGCGACACAACCAGCGTTATCAACGCGGTGTTAGGCCCCCGACACACTCGGCCAGATAATGGCCAACCCAGTCAATATTTGAAAACCCATCAGTGACAACGACCAAATGACTTCTTCACTTTACTAAGACAATTTTAAAGCAAACCAAAAATAACACGAAATTGAACTCTAAAACTTCGAAAATAAAGTCGATACTGTTATATATGTATGCGTGTTTGACTACTTGATCCATTAGGCATCGCTTTGAGTATTAAAAATAAAAAAGATGACGTAGGAAATGTCTCTAGTAATGATTTCGTTCGAGTCGATATAATAGATTTTATATAAGTAGTTTAAGTAGATTCTCAAGAAGAATTTTGTGTAAGAGTACTTTTCAAAGTAAATGAGCTTCGAAATAATGGTGAATTAACTTTTAACTTCAATAAAAAAGTTGTTAAAAGAATAGTCAGTAACTTTGTTAAGCTTTGATGAGGAAAACTGCTACTAAAACTTAATGTAGAAGTGATAAAAATTCAAAATGCATGTTGCATAAATTGTGATTGACTATCATTATTACGTTAGGTTAGTATTTAATAATATCACAAAAGTCACAAAAGATTTTGTAATGAAATCGAAGCAACACAACTTGTAATTGATTAATATCAGCTTAAACTGATGTTACATACAAGACTCTTTTAAAGATACAAAGAAAATTCACAACAAACTTCAATCCAACAAAGATCTATCACCTGTTATAAAATTAGGAGGACTATAAACAGCCAGGCACAGACTTGCACGTCCCAAAAGTAAAAAGCACAATAAATTTAAAAACAAAACAGACAGAGTAAATAAAGATTAACGTATTTAATCAGTTTGTTCTCGTTGTTTTAAAAGTTTCGACATGACTTATATCTTGTGAACTTTTGGTTAAATTAACGTTAAGAGAAATAAGAGGAATTTAAGAAAGGAAAACAAATTAAAGTCCTGAAACTTTGACCACAAATAAGAAAGCTAACATATTATTTTATAGCCTGATTTTTGGAGCAAAAGAAATGGGACTCGATGGTTGGTTACTGGCCAATTATACGGTGAAATAGAGATATTTAACGATAGATTCCAAGAATTTGATGGACACTACATTCATACTTAACGAAGAAAGCAAAATATTAAAATCTGAAATGAATGTAGATTTGGATAACACAAATAATAAAGAACGAGTTACTAAAATAAAACAAAGTTGACCAAAACTAGGGTCTCTTTAACACAAAAGACATACTCACAAAATTCCATACACGACAAGACACCAACTTACCTGTTAAAGACAAAGTTAAAAATGACATTTAAAAACAATTATAAAAAAGCATCAGCTCCTATCGGTACATTAAAAATTGACAGTGCATTAGTATTTATAGGATTTTAAGCGTAGGTGTGGGATCAAAGAGAACATTATGCGTTTCTTATACGAAGATAGTGGCGTTATAGACGCCTATTCCATACGGTAAAGATTACAATTTTATTTACTACTCAAAAACGTTTGATAATCTATGTCTTAATTAACTAAGCGAGAGAGAACCCCGTACCATGACAGACATACGTTCCACCTTTGGGTTTAACGACAAGAATCCATTCATTTGAAAATACACTTTAGGAGGATATAAACTAAGTTCAATCTTGAGTGTAGGACATTAGGATGATAAATCGTGATCACCTATCGTTTAAAGTTCATTAGTAGCGGCCCCTTTACATGTGTTGGACCGGCAACCAATATCCATTTGCTTCGGGCTGATTTGATTAGAGCTTATTTTTATAAATAACACCACAACATGCTTTATTGTGATGCATGTTTAAATTAAAATTCTTTCATAAAGCCTCCTTCGTCGTAAAATGGACATTAAAACTGTAGAGGAAAAAGATAAATTTTATTTTAATAAGATCCTTTATCTGGGTGATTGGGCTCGTAAATCTGATCGAGATCCGTCCAATTCAAAATTTAATACTCTAACATAAAACAAACAGATTGACAAAGCACTAGTTGTAATCCTTAAGGAAATTTATTAAGAGGTATTCGTATCAATCACAAAACGTAATCCTGTTTGGTCGTAAACAATCTTTGTGGACTCAGGTCCTAATGAAAGCGGAGCGGGGAAATAATTAGCTGTCGATTATTAAGCAATAATAGACTTTATATTACTGGTTGTTAGTTAGTAATTGATTATCATTGCACAATCTTGTCATCATAATCGTTGTCCTGCCCTTATCCCCATTTATTTAGGGTCGGCGCAACATCTCTTTTTCTTCCATACTTCTCTTTTAGTCGTTATCTCCATAGTCCCATTTCCTACCCATTATCATCTTGCACAAAGTTCATCCATCGTTTCTTTGGTATTTCCCTACTCTTAGAGCCATCTACATTCATACTCAAAACATTCCGCACTACATTTTCCTCATTCCTCCGCAAGGCACAAATACAACATTACAAATTATTTTAACAAGGGCTGAAAATGTCACATTAATTGTTAGATGAAGTCAAAGTCAAAGTCAAATAATTTATTTCAATTAGGCACAAAAAAGGCACCTCTGAACGTCAAAAAAAATGATTCTAGTCGCCCCTTCCAAAAGGTAGTTTTCGTATGGAGAAGAATGCGCAAGAAACTCCACCGTTACTCTTTTAAAATGTTTTCACAATATCTTGTATACATAAATTATATAATTATATGTGAAGACGATGCACCTATATTATATGTGAAAGAATAAGACTTGATGTCAGTTTAAAAATTCTCTACTTATGCTTGTTTCAACGAGAGCAATAGGAGTGTCTAGAAAAAAAAAACATGCTTTCTTTAGCATGATCATAGTATCGCTTTTACTGATAACCACTTCCCGCTCTCACTGCCACATAGCCTTTACTAACAAAAACACTTTACGAGTCGTCACCTAGTTTATTACTTAAACCGTATTTAGGATATAGTGCAGTGAACCGATAGTACTATTCGTAGTTAGGATCACTTAGGTAAGTGACAAAATATAGTACTCGAATCGGGCGGAAATATGTCATTTCAACCTTTAGAAATTAGAAAGAGTCGCACAAGTATTAGTGACAGAGATGACGCTCTATGAAGCCAAAGTTGACCTAAAACTCATAGCATAACCTATAGGTTATGCTATGAGTTTTAGGAGTTTGAGGAGGCCTGTGTCCCAGCAGTGGGGACATTATAGGCTATAGCCTATAATGTCCCCACTGCTGGGACACAGGCCTCCTTTCTTCGAGAGGGAGTGGGCTGCAATTTACCACGCGTGCCAGCGCCTTTTTTTTTTTTTTTGTTTGGGAAATTATCATAATAACTTCTCCCGCTCTGGGTGGAGCGGAAGGACGTGTCAGACTCTTATTGACTAAAACCCACCCGTGTTCCTTCCGTTGCCTATACGTTGCCAAGGGCCACGGTATCCCTTTCGGACTTTCCCGCAGGTACCGGGCCTATCGGACCCCTTCAGTTGCTGACATCTCTTTGAGGCGCGCGTGGAAGACAACGCGCCGTCGACCCGGGTCTGGTCCTTATCGGACGGCTAGCTACCCATTGCTCACCGTCCGCAAGCCCGCGCCTACGGTGGCCGGGAATCGGCCTGCGATTCCCGATGCCCAGGGCGTCTCCTGCGGTGGCTAGGGGCGTGAGGGCGCGAAATTTGCCTCTCCCTCACGCGTTCTGCCTCGTCCTTCGCGAGCATTACTGCTTCGCAGAAGGAGGTGACGGCCTCCCATGCCCTCTCGCTCCATACCATGGCCTGGACCAGGGCCGGACGCGAGAGATCCCCGCCACCGATCGTCTCCACGAGGACACGGTGATGCTCTGCCCAAGCCGGGCAGACCTCCACCGTATGCTCCACCGTGTCCTCCGGATGATCCACGCAGTGATGACACCCAGGCGTTTCCTCCCGCCTGATACAAAACAGGAACCTCCCGAAACAACCATGTCCGGTGAGGACCTGCGTCAGGCGGAAGGTGAGGACGCCGTGGCGCCTCTCTAGCCACTCCTCAAAGAGGAGACTTATCGCCGCAATAGTGGCGTGCCTAGCACTGGGTTGCGACAATCGCACTCTCCATGACGCGTGCCAGCGCCTGGGGTACGAAACCACGACCTACAATTACTCGTAAATCGGGACCGTTACCACTGGGTCACCACTTGTTTTCGACCTAAAGCTCGATTCGCCATAATATTTTTTTGGCCAGGTAATGTAGTAGTACCGCTAAACTAAAAATTAAAGTTCCATAGTGGACTAAATAAATGGTTTATCTATCTCATGATCATAAGAAAATATAACATCACCCCTTTATTCCCGGAAGGGTAAGCAGAGGTGTACCTATATTAGGGTTATATGCAGACTTAAACATAGCAGGCGAAATGTGGGTGTTACCTACTATAGGTACTTACTTATATAGGTACGTACTTACTTACTTACTTAGAGGTACAGGCGTAAGTAAGTCGAGAAAAGTAGTCAGTTTTCTTTTATTCTCCACGATCAATAAGCTAATTAATACGACAGAACGTTGATATATTTGTGATAAGAATATAGACCCAAAAAGAACGGCAATAGGGCTCACTGTCCTGGGTGTGCATTTAAGTATCGCCACTGATGGATACTAATGTAAGTACTAGGAAAGAATTAACGAGCTACAAATTGAATTTGCAGTTTACTGCTGAACTAGAAGTAATTGTCCCATTTCAATTTGAATTACGAGAAGCGTCCTTATGTCCTCTATAAACAATCAATTCCAGCAGCTATCTGCATCTTGATGAATGAAGATGTGTGTCTGTCGTAAGTTAAGAGTAGGAGAACACAAAACATTCTAGAAATTAATTCTGGAAATTCTAGAGTCTAGTTTTATTATTGTTGTTATGTGTTTACATATCTCGGGACCATGGGGTCCCGGTCCTTTGGAAGGCGTAAGAAGTGCCGAAGCCAACTCGCAGAGGCCCCTTAGACGATTTTAAATGGAATGGGGCGCCAACCGACGATTATCCCTGTATGCAATATGCAAGCAAGGACAAGCCCCGGTTGGTGCAGGACTATTGCAGAACATGGAAACAAAAAATATTGTGCTATGGGTTTGGGTGGCTATAGCGGATTGGTTACCTAGAACTATTATTATTATTATTGTGTTATCACTTGTTTCTGAGATTACTGGTTAACCTGTAATTGGCGACTGTGTCTTATTATATTATAACTGCCTCGTTGGTCTCGACCTACAGGGCCAAACAAATATAAAACCGGCCAACTGCGAGTCGGACTCGTACATGAAGGGTTCCGTACCACCGTACAATATTTAGCAAAAACCCTTTAATTTTTAACTTTATTTAATTTTTCTTATTTGTTTTTATAGTATAGGGACAATAGAAATACACAATATCTGAAAATTTCAACTAGCTACCTACTACGGTTCATAAGATAAAGCCCGCTGACAGACAGACGGACTTAAGGCTAGTAGGAGGCTTAGTAATTTGGTTGCGTTTAGCACCCTTCGGGTTAAAAAGTGCCATCGACTTGATAATAAGGAAAGAAACGATGAATGGTTTGTGTGAAAGATTTATAGTTAGAAAAGGGGTGCCTATTGAGATGACAACTAGCAGAGATATGGAAGAAGTAGACATTGCATGACAGACAATAAATCGGGGTAAGGCAGGAGAATGAACAATGTGTACATTTTCTATCTTTAGGACAAAACCCCGTAAAGGGAAGAGTAAATAAATTCAGCTGAACAGTAGTAATTACATGTTCGTATTAATCACACTGTAATGACTGACGTTAAATATATATATATAGCTTTTATTACGAAGATTGCAATTCAAGTACAGAAAACAACAGGATTCCAATGTACCAGTAGCTTATAACAGCCATAACATATAAGAAAGATGTACTAAATAGACATTTTTTATTTCATTTATTATTTTATACGAAATTGTGACTAAATACTACCATTTGTTTATTTGCCATCTAATTTATTAACATATTATTAGATTATTAACTATTAGTGTTTGGCATGAAATTGTGACATCTACTTACCTATTAACTTGATATTTTGTTAATGTGACATTAGATTACCTAAGTTATTCTGTATGCCTTCTGGCGGGACATAGTATGGACCGACGTTTTTTTTTTAATATAAGGTCTATATATGTGCACAAAAATAATAAATGAATTTGAATTTTAAAGTTTTAATCATTATTATTCTATAATATTCTCATTCGTAATAACCACTAGAGTCTTAATACGTTAATCTCACGGATATCAACATTCACTTTATATTAGGTTGGGGAAAAAGTCTTTTCGCATTATAGTATGTATGAACTTGTAATAAAATCTCTTTGGCTATACTATGTGTATCTGGCTGGTTTTGGTATCATTGAAAGTTTAAATTTTAAAGAACATAATTCCAAATTCAAATTAGGAAAATGTGTGATTTTTATTTGTTTTTCGTACTGTCAAGATGAGTGAATCTAATGAAGAAATTCGATACATTTTAAAATTTTACTACAAAAAAGGTAAAAATGCAACGCAAGCCGCGAAAAAAATTTGCGATGTTTATGGACCTAGTGCAGTGTCTGTGAGAGTAGCACAAATTTGGTTTAAGCGTTTTCAATCCGGAAATTTTGATGTCAAAGATGCACGTCGCTCTGGTCGCCCTATTACGGATAAAATGGATGCCATTTTTGAAAAAATGGAGCAAGATCGGCATATTAGTAGTTACGACGTAGCTGAAGAACTGGGAATTGACCACAAAACAGTTTTGGCGCATTTGAAAAAAACTGGGTACACAAAAAAGCTCGATATTTGGGTACCTCACGAGCTCACTGAAAGAAACCTAATGAACCGTGTACTCATTTGTGATTCTTTATTACGACGTAATGAAACCGAACCATTTTTGAAGAAGCTGATAACCGGTGATGAAAAGTGGATCACGTACGACAAGAACGTGCGAAAAAGGTCGTGGTCAAAGGCCGGTCAGGCTTCACAGACTGTGGCAAAACCCGGGTTAACTCGCAACAAGGTGATGCTGTGTGTGTGGTGGGATTGGAAGGGCATTATTCATTATGAGCTGTTACCACCAGGCAGGACCATCGATTCTGAACTCTACTGCGAACAACTGATGAGATTAAAGCAAGAAGTTGAGAGAAAGCGGCCGGAATTAATCAACAGAAGGGGTGTGGTTTTTCATCATGATAACGCTAGACCTCACACATCTTTAGCCACTCAGCAAAAATTAAGAGAGTTTGGCTGGGAGGTGTTAATGCATCCGCCGTATAGTCCTGACCTTGCACCTTCAGATTTCCACCTGTTTCGGTCTCTTCAGAATTCTTTAGGCAGTGTCAGGTTAACATCACGGGAGGACTGCCAAAACCACTTGTCGCGGTATTTTGATCAGAAGTCCCAAAATTTCTATAGCAATGGGATCATGTCCCTACCTACAAGATGGCAAAAAGTTATCGAACAAAATGGTACCTACATACTTTAGTTAAATGTAAACATACTATGTTAAAAAATGTTTTGAATTTTCTTAAAAAATACGAAGAAACTTTTTCCCCAACCTATTAAATATTTCTCAATATACTCGTACATTACTTGTACGTGTACAGTCACGAGCATAAATGCATGGATCAAAAGCAACTTTGACAAAAGACCTACTTCATATATTCTTAATACTATGTTCGTAACATCATACTGGAACACCAACACATCACTGAAAGACCGAGTCCGTAACTCAGAGATCTGACGTAAGACTACGTGTAGCAGTTCTGTAATGGAGTTGGGCAGGATACTTGATTAGACGTGGTAATGGAAGGTTGAGCTAAGCCCTAAGGGAATGGTTGCCGAAAAATGGTACAAGAAATGTTGGCAAACCAATAGCCAGGTGGATGAGCTACAGAAGATCACGGGAAAGACCTGGATGAAATTCGCACAGACCAGGAAAGCATGGCACAAAAGGGAGCAGGCCTATACTCAGTAATGGTGGAACAAGGCTGCTAATAATGATGATGATCATCATACTATCAATTCAAGTTCCACAGGACAGCACAAAGTTAAGCTAGTGCAAAATGAAGTGCTACTAACATAGTCTAAGCCTATTTATTAACACAAGTTTTTGTTTATATTCAAATATGTATGTTTAGGTTAAGGTATTTTTCTATGGGCCACTGTTGCCTGAAATAAATGGTATTATTATTATTATCGGGGGTGTTATTTTTCTCAGCTCTTAGGCTGGTTTTAGCTACATTTACGGGCCAAAGCCAAGTAAATGCAGCGTGTGGTGTGAATTTAAGATGAGGATGTACTTTCGTCTAACTGCATAAATTTCCTAACGATTCTACATGTGTTTAGGATGGCTGCTTTCTGCAGATTGATGTAAAGGGATTCTTCTAACTCTATTAATTTCAGGCTACGGAGGAGATGGTTGGGAATAACACCTGTCGTGGAGAGAACTACAGGAACAACATAAACTTTTTCTTGCCTCCAGATTCTTGTAACTTCTTCTTTAAGCTCATTATTATTATTATTATTATTATTATTAATACTTTAGGAGATATTGATTTTGAATCTGGTAAGTATATATTTATGCTCGTGACTGTACCAGAGTATGCGCAAGCGCATAAGTGTTCGTTAGCGTTTGACAGTTAAGTTTGAGTTGTTGACTTTGATGCATCGTGTTAACGGCATAGTGCGATTTCGTTTCTATACAAAGAATGCATCTATTATCGTATTGTAAATGATTTTGTTAGGATTTGATGAAAATATTAAAAAAATAAGTATATATGGCTATCTTTTTCAACAGGCAATGCTAGAAGGAGAAGGAAAAATTGAGAGCTAATTGAAAATCGAATGATAGTGCACCATCGTGCACTGTGAAAACTGCGTTCAGTTTTATGGCATAAAACATCTCTAACAAAGCTGCCAGTCATGGTATTATAAGGCTTAGGACCTTATACACTGGTAGACATATAGTAATTAGCATATAGAAACATACAAAAATCAAACAACAAAGTTATATGACCACCGGTGAATGAAATCACGTGCAACAACTAGTAAATAGCAATTTTACAAATAGCAAATACTTAAGCAAATAAATCAAAGGACATTCATAAAGAAATCCAGAATATAACATAAATAGCAAGAGTGGCCCACAAACGGATTGAATCTATGAATAATATTACATGTCAAAGAGATGAATGCTTGAAGTACAGAATTGAAATACATTAACACTTGTGAATTATTTAAAGCTGGCTTTAGTTAATATCAAAATGTTTGATTTCGAAGTCAAAAGGTAGAGTAGAGATTGAAATTCCAAAATGTCATAAATTATAATTTCGATCCGTTTGGGACGTATTTTATCAGAGAAATAGGCATTTTAATGAATTATTGATACGATACTGTAAAAAGTTTTCGTAAAATACAAAATCCTAGGAATGTAATAATTATAACATAAATGACATCACGCCTGTAATCCTCGAAGGGGTAAGGCAGAGGTGCACCTATTTGTACACCCACATTTTGTCAGTTAAGAGGGAACAGGGCCTGCGAGGAATTTGAAGAATAGGGATTTGAAGAAACTATTGCCTTTGTGTTACCTCAAGTTTGCCCCCGTAGAGTGCGATAGGGACAGCTGCAGCTCAGACCGTTTATATCACAAAAAAGATTGACGAAATCGATGTTTCATATTCCTCTTTTTTCTCCTCGAATACTGAGCCCATTCAATTATTTTTTACATTTAAATTTTAGGAAAGAGTATGTCTAGGTTTCTATCATTTTTTTTTATGTTAAAAACTTTTCGAATTTGTCTGGTAGTCCTCTAATCACGGTGGTAAAGATTGGGCATTTTTTTAATTTTTTGGGGGTCATATTTTCATTACCAATAAGTTGCTGAAAAAAATGAAATAATAGGGACGTGTCTACAGCAGAACCTGCTTTTATGAAAAAAAAAATATTGCTCTAGAGGCATTATTCAGGAAGAAAAAAGGGGAATACATTTGTATGGAGAATCGCAGGCCCTGTTCCCTCTTAAGTTTAAGTCTCATGTGTGGTGGATGCAGCTCAACGCTGTATTTTAATTGTACTTATGTTATTTTGTGTCTGTAACTACTAACAGTAGATGTTATGTAACATTGTTACGAATCCTATGGACTCAGTCTAAATTAAAAGATTTCTATTCTACTCTTTCCTATTCTAATGGAGCGAGCTTATTGTCATCAATTGGGCACCAATCCAGACTCCCACCTAATACTGAGTAATTCCTGATGGAAAAACCGAGTAACACTTTGCCCGACCTGGGAATCGAACCCAGGACCTCATGCTTAGCAGTAACGATTGCAAACCACTACACCAACGAGGCAGTCAGTGTAATAATTATCCTAACTATGTAAATATATAATATTATAAATACGAAAGTGGTTTTGTTTCTTTATTTCATTGTTTGTTTGTTACGCTTTCACGCTAAAACGACTGAACGGATTTGGATGAAATTTGGCACATGGGTAGACCATGACATAGGTTAGGATATGGAATATTTTTATCACGATATTTTTACGGGATCGAGACTTATGCTGGTGAAACCGCGGGGTGCAGCTAGTGTTACTATAAAACCAACTCGAATAGTAACAGTCGTTCAAAGGAAGCACTAATCTTTATAGTAAAAACAATTATTATTAATTGCTTTGCTTCCCAACAGTTTTTATTACTAAACACATCCTTTAAATTGCCTAAAAGCTTTATAACGTGCAAAAGCCACAAAAAATTACAGGTTTTACAAATCTATAAGTAATTATACAATAAGTAAACATAATGGATGGGAAATTACGAAGGGGTATCCTGTTAGCCTGGGTTTTGGAGGCCAGGTAGACAGCGGTTCCTTGTAAAATACTGGTATTCAGCTGCATCTGGTTAGACTGAATGCCAACCGAACATTCATAGTTGGGAAAAGGCTAGGCAGAATGATTAACAAAAAAAAATATTGCTAACAAAATTGATACCCTAGGTCAATTTGTCGTATATTCGCTCCCTCACGCCCCTAGTCGCAGCAGGAGACGCCCTGGGCGTCAGGAATCAATAGCCGGTTCCCGGCCACCGTAGGCGCGGGCTTGCGGACGGTGAGCAATGGGTAGCTCGCCGTCCGATAAGGACCAGGCCCGTGTCGACGGCGCGTTGTGTTCCATGCGCGCCTCAAAGGGAAGTCGGCAGAACGGAAGGGGCCCGATAGGACCGATGCCTGCCGGGGTTGCGGGAAAGTCCGAAAAGGATACCGTGGCTCTTGGCAACGTACACGTTGCCAAGAGCCACGGTATCCTGGCAACACGGGCGGGTTTTAGTCAGTAAGAGTCTGACAAGCCCTCCCGCTCCGCCAAGAGCGGGAGAAGTTATTTGATAATTTCCCACCCAAAAAAAAAGGTCAATTTGCTGTGTTATATAGCCATTTCAAACAATAGTCAAAGAATTACAGTTTTCATTCGAAAATACAGGCAATTTAATTATTAACGTAAATTCAGAGAATTTCATTATTATGGAAATTGACTATAAAGTCAATTTACTTTATAATTAGTCTGACTTAACACGGTCGTACCTTCTACCAACAACAATTGGTAAGTTCGTTACTATATTTTACAATTAGATATGTTATCAGTATAAGATACACAGGTATCACTCAAACGTCTAACCGAAATTCTTGGTGAACTAGAACCGTACAAATCTTTAAAAATAGACACACGAACTTCGTAGATAAGGAATGACATCCGACTCACGACTATTTTGGAATCCGAGGTTCAAACTGGCTGTGACGCTGACATGACAAGGTCAGTTTAAAAAGTCTTCATCCAGCGGGTCAAGTTGTAACAGTGGGTACTACGCTTTATGTCTATTTTATGTCTTATTTATCGATTAAGATCTATTTGTAAGTCTTTTGATAGTAATATTGCGAAGCTTATTTTAAAAATATGTAGTGTCAAGTTTATACCCAAAAGTTAAAGTCAAAATCATTTATTTCAATTAGGGACTTTTGAACGACAAAAATTACAAGAAAATAGAATTGAGTCTGGTTGCCCCTTCCAAAAGGTAATTTCATATATTATGTAGAAGAATGGACAAGAAACTCCAGAATTAACTACTCCTTTAAAATATTTTACAAAAAAACTAATAGTTAGCTGATTCTTTTTTTATTATTAGTTCAGAAGTCGCGTATAAAGACCCAATTTTACAGAAAAAATAGGTATGCATAAGAATTTATTAGGAACAGAGGAAAATTGTTTTTCTTCTGCTTTCCCCCTATAGTTTCAGAGTAAAAATAAATGACAACAAAATATCTAAACTTACTTTAGGAATATTATCCATGCCCGGAAGTAGTTACAACCTTTTTAGGTGAATGGGTCAAAAACATTAGCCCTGTCATTACTGAACCGAACCAATATTTTAGGGCAAAAGTCAGTGCGATACCGACTACAACTTTGTAACGAAATGGACAGCAAATTTTCTTTTTTTTTTTTTTTTTTTTTTTAAAAACATATATATTAAAATAAATTTATATAATAGCAAGATAAATGCGCAGGAATCATACAGTTTTGTGTAGTAGGTACCTCCGTTTCGATGCTGGAAGCTGTAGCTTCCAGCATCATAAGTGTGGTGGGAATTTTGGTGGTGTTTTTTTCAGCTTCAGACAACCAGGTACTACGGCTAGTTTTTTTGTGTAAGTTCTTTCTACATAATACTTCCGCAACCACACACATACCTTTTCAGCACCTTTTGGCAGTATCTGTTCTTCAATAAGACGGAAAGCTGCTGGAATTTCTTCTGGCCATAAATAAGTCAATGCAGCTAAGTGCCTTACTTTGCTTGCAAAATCGTTGTCCCGTCCATATTTTTGTGCAAGTCCAGCAGCCTGCACATGTTTCCAGATGTTCTGGTGATGATATATACATATGATTATGAATACAAATGTGTCTTTATGTCATACTAGAGTGATGTCGATCTTCAGTGTGTCGCACAAGCGTGTATTCGAACTATGGTGAGTCGCAGTACAGTTTTGTCGCATAAACGTTAATCGCACATCCATTTGTCGAGCTCACGTAGTACACTCGACAGGTTTATAATGATGAACATTCAAAAATAATAATTATTCAACACTTTTCAACTCGTCAAATATACAAAGAGCCAAAATATTATCCTTGTTTTAACATACATATGTAGACAAAACGGTAAAGATTACCTTCCAGTTTACAGGCTGTAATTTTAATATCCTAAACTTTACACAGCCATGTAAAACTTACAATGTGTCAAAATGTTTCCTTATTTTAACACGAACACAAAGATAGTATTCATACAACAAACTGCAAGCTAAGGTATGCATGGGCGACTTTTTCCCGCGGCGTTTTTTGGATTTGCACACACTGGATTTTCAACGCTCTGCTTAGCGCCAAGAGTTGAAAATATATTTTTACGTTCGTGCGAACGTGGGTTAAGAAACAACACTATAAACAAATACACAAATTGTAACTATGTATGTTAGTTAATGTATCTTACTTTGATACGGCTACTCCGTATCAAAGTAAGGTGGTGAAAGAGCTAATTACGGGCACTCAGAAACCTGTTGATTAAAGTGTTGAGTCTTACTTATTTTATATAGCTCTGAGAATTCTGAAGTATGTGTACAATGTACATATTAGGTCAGTAACTGATATTGTAGATTGTAAACCAAATAGAAACTACAAGAAGATAGACAACGTCATCATCATTCTTCAGATAAGGGCACTTATCTGAATGTATTTGCTGTCGGCGCAATATGTCCCTTTCTTCCATACTTTTCTATTAGTTATCATCTCGGTAGTCACCCCCTTCTAGCAGTATCATCTTTTACACAGTCCATACATCGTTTTTAGGGTTCGGTACTTCAAAAGGAAAAACCTGAACCCTTATAGGATCACTCGTGTGTCTGTCTGTCTGTCTGTACGTCTGTCACAGCCAATTTGCTCCGAATCTAATAGACCGATTAAGTTGAAATTTGATATCAATTTCTGTGACCTAAAGAAGGACGTCAAACGTAAATATATGAATTTTGAATATGGGAATCACTTTTTGGGGGCCAATTGAAAATTATAAAAGAAAGTTTTGCAAACTGTACTGTGGGACGTATCAAACGAAAGGACTTTTTGTGATCACATCAAATATTTTTTTTAATAATTTTAAAATAAATAAATCATTCCTCCGCTCCGCAAGGGAACTGGAGACCTTGTCACGTATCAAATGAAAGGACTTTTTGTGAGGACCTCAATTTTTTTTTAAAATAAATACCTCATTCCTCCGCTCCGCAAGGGAACTGGAGACCTAGCCAGGGGGCCTAAGGTGTCAGGCTGGCGGCCGACTGTAAAACTTTTCCAAAACCTTAAGCAACATAGACTAGGTATAATCATGATAATCACTAGACTCTTTCTCTACGGCAAAAAATACAAAGAAATACTTGTAAAACAATAGGGATGCTGATTGTGAAAAAAAAAAAGCTATTTAGCCCGTCAGTCAGATAATAAAAAAATATTAGACACGTATTTTTTGCTTTATCATATTAATAACAATTGGTTTAGATAAAACGCATTAAAGTTGAGGAGTGGGGGCTCGCTACGTCACAAGTCAGTATAAAATCTACCGGGAGTGACGTCATGCCACATTTTAACGTATTGCCTATTCAATATATTGCCGTAATCTTTTGATTACGTAAGAAAAGAAAAAATACGTGTCCAATATTTTTTAATAGTCCACCTGAAGGACAAAAAAATATTTTTTTGTCAACATCCCTATTGATAGGCAGATGATAATAAGAGACAATAAGTAAAGACATAAGTTGGTCATACAGGCAGATTATAGAGGTACGAATGTAAAGGTAGGAATTTCTCAGTAGCTGCCCGGAGTCTGAATTTGTGCCCGGTCAATGGCAATAGGCTCACCCCTTATTACTTGGGACTTTAACAAAACTGGCGGGTACACCTCTGCCTAACCCTTCGGGGAAATAAGGCGTAATGTCATGTATGAAAAGCCACCCGAAAATAAACAATAATAGTAAAGCAAATTCTAGGATAAACAGAACTGCTGTAAAGGTCAATTACACAGTACAATTTGATTCGTAAGACCGTTGTTGAAAACCTTCATCAAATAAATCTCAATTGAACAGAACTTAATAAAATATTCAAATATTATTCATGGCCCTACAAACGGCGGCTTATGTCCTATTTTTATGGAAATATCTAATTGTAAAGTGGGCAAAAGGCTGTGTGGAAACTAGCTGATTTTTGATCGTGAGTTGTTAGCACCGCCTTTATCTACTATACCATAAATAGATAGATAACAGGTTTGCTGCCATCCCAGAAAGAAAGGGGTATTAGAAATCATCATCATTTCAGCTGAAAGACGTCCACTGTGTCTACTAGACATAGGCCACCCCCAAGCACCGCCACTTCCACCGGTTCTATGCTCCCAACATCCAGCGGATTCCTGCGGCCTTCACAAGGTCAAATAAATAGAAACAGAAACTGTTTATTATCCATGTAATACACAAGCAGATACACAGTTTAAACACAAAATAAAATGTCATAAGTGGCTTTACAATATTACCTACGGCTAAGTTACATTAGTGTTAGTTGCCCGTGAGCCCCGAACTACACAGTTAGTCTGTATCTTATATAGACAGACAAGAAATGTGACTTAGTTAATACTATTTAAAGATTGATTATAGCTGATATAGAAGAGAAATCACGAACAGAAAAAACTGTTCTTATTATCAAAATGTAATACCATCAAAAATGTAAACATACCAACATTTATACCAAAAATGTTTGTTACATCTATCAATTTCCGCAAAAGAAGAAATCGAGTCGCTTGATCGATCGCCAGATAGCCCATTAGAAAAATTGCTCGTCCCGTTTCTGACGGCCGTTAAAAAGAAAAAAAATAAACTATACGGAGGAGCAACAAAATGAAGAAATTAACTGGGAATCGGTAGAACAGAGTTGAGATAACTTAATCGTGGGCTTGAAACCGGTTCGCTGAGGTCAAGCCGGGTTGTTTGTGATTCCGAACCGCGGTGATTGTTTTCATGGGTAGTATCATAAAACACTCTTGTTTCTTTGTGATTTTTCTGACGTTAATTTTTGTGTGAATGTTTGTGGAATTCTTTTTAAGATTCAGCCCTTTGATGGTTTTAAGTATGATGTGTTTAACGATATATACTGGAATAATTTCTTACATAGTAAATTCATATTTTTTTTTTTTAAACAATATTTAAAAAATATAAAAAATGAGGCCTTCCGCTATTAGGCTGAATGAAATTATTATTATTAAAAGTTGTCACTAAACATATTATTTGTACATACAATTTCTGACTGTTTTGAAAATGTCTTAAAGATAATACAGAGAGTTTCTACGATCAATACAATCATAAATGGCAAGTGTTCACCATGAGGGTGTGGAAAAGAAAATTAACTTTAAAATAGAGAATCAAAAATATAGTCCTTTATTCACAAAATTCCCTGAAGCAAGAATTCAAGGAAAGGTAAAAGCTCTCATTGATAAGCATAATAACTGTATTATGCTTATCAATGAGAGCTTTTATCTTTCTTTTCTTTTCGAAAAAAAATAAGTCAAGGTGATACCAAGTGCGTTTGAAGAACATACAAAATACGTGAGAAGCCTAATGGATTAACGCCAAGCGATTTTGGACCATTCACTTTCGATCATGAATTATGTCTCTTTAAATTGGTTTCTGAAAATGGACTTTGATAAAACTATTAATCTTTTACGTGGTGACGAGTTTTGGGATGGAAAGAAAACAAAAAATGGCCGCTGGGTGTTGTCTAGCTCAGTTTTTGTATCAGACATGTAATTCAATAATGTATTTATTGGTATCTGCAAAGCTTTTTTGATGATTGATTCCTAGATAAAGCTTTTATTTTTTTGTGTTTATTGTTATCTAGTTATAAGATGTTGGTCGTTTTGTCTCCTTTCAAACGCTATTGGTGACGTCTACCGTCAGCGTAAAGGCCACAAAAGTATTTTGGCTGGCCTAGAATGAGGGTTATAAAATTATCTCAGCAACCATCTTTACGCGGCGTACTACCGTAAAACGCTGCCTGCAAAATGATGACGATGTTTACAAGATACTTCATATTTCACCCTAAAACAAGACATATTCACAAGAAGTTCAAAACAATTTTTCAAGACAAAACCTCAACAATAAACACAGCCTACGTAAGTACTGACTACAAATCCTAACTTTCCGTTAACTCCCTTCAGAAAAGGTATAACACTACGAATCAACATTCAATGTTCTAGGTACATTAGTCAAAGGTGCAAAATGATACATGAGCCATGAATTATGTTTTCTAGCAGGGCGATAAGTCGGCAGCGTGCTTTCGCAGACTCACAGCGATATTGGGTCGCCACTCGCTCACACTGCATCACGAGCCATGTTCGGACCAAGGTATAAGCTGACACGATAAGATTAGTTTTGTTCTACACGAGTGTTAGTGACTTAACTTGACAGAAACTTACTATAAAAAGTCGGCTGAATGAATTGTTTACGAAAGTGACTTTCAACTTAAATTATCCGTAACAAACAACAATGAAAAACATTTTCAAACTTTTATTTGTTGGTTGAATACGAGGCTTTTGGCTACTTTTTAATCGACTTCCTGTATTTGTGTATTTTATGGTTTTTTTTCTTTGAATGGACATTTTTTTTGTGCAGAATTAACTTTTTTTCCGTACATTCAAATTACAAATGTCATTCCTTGATAGATACATGAAATGGCACGGAAATCAATTGTTAAGCAAATTGACACCCTACGTCAATTTGCCGTGTTATATACAGCCATTTCTGACGACTGCATTCTCATTTTTGATTTCTCAGTAGCAGTTGGATTGCCCCCTATTACATGGGACTTAAAAACATAACTGGCGAAATTAATGTGGGTGTACTATTAAGAGTACACCTCTGCCTAATCCTTCGGGGAATTACAGGCGTAATGTTATGTGTGTGTGTGTGTAAAAAACGGTGTCCCCTTGTTTTGCAGATAGAAATTTCGTAGAATTTCGTTTCCCAGAAAATGTTTCATATAATATTTGGTCCTAGTATTTTTATTTTAATATTATTGTTTCAAAGAATACTTACTTGAATGAAACATATTTCACAGAAACACAATTCAATGTATTTTTAATCACATTTTTTTGTTTAACAAACTTATCAAACAGTAGAATTATTTTTTACCGAATATTGTTTGTTCGGTGTATTTTTCCATAATTGTAATTTAATAAGTAATTTTTCCAGTAATAAGTTTTAGAAAGAAAGAAAGAAAATACGTTTATTTGCGGTAAATATGATGCAAAGAAAAAAACACGAGAATAACAAATTGGGGGAAAATATTCGTCATATCCACGCAAACCGGCCATCGCTTTTATTTTATATTAAATAAACAATATATTATGGATAAAGAATATTTGATTTGTTATTCTATGATATGATTATTCTTACATTAAACTTCATATGAAACAAGAGTCAATGATTTAAAACTCTTCAAAGTAAGTATTCTGTGTATTGATTATTCTATGAAACGAAAATATGAGAAAATGTTTATATGAAATGAAATTCCGCAAAACTATAAGCTATAAAACAACGTAAGTACAACCGTAAAAAAACAGCAAATTTCTCTGAGTTTACTTTAAAACTTATCCAGTTTTTCAGTACAATCTACTAAGAATAATTCAGTAAAACAAAACCAAGCAACAAGCATCATAAAATGAATTTATTATCATCATCATTTCAGCCGAAAGACGTCCACTGCTGGACATAGGCCTCCCCAAGCACCGCCAATTCGACCGGTTCTGTGCTTCCCGCATCCAGCGGATTCCTGCGGTCTTCTCATGGCCGTCGGTCCACCTTGTTGTCAAAATGATTTTATAGTACCTTTAAAATCAAAAATGTTTATTCTGTCTTCCATCTCGCTCTTTCCTCATGACTCATACCACACTGAGTTGAGACGAATTATTATTTTTATAGTCCGCGGTTCTCAGATAGATTGCTCGTGATTTGAGGCTTTTACCGACTCGAAGTCGGCAACTTTATTAACTTCAAAATATGGATTCTGAATCGTTCTGTTCACATTTTATTGATATAAGTTTTTATTTTTAAAGTCGTTTAATGGACTTCTGAGAGGAAAAGCAGTCATCAAGATTGAACGGTTTTGAATTGATATTTATTTTTTAGCTTGCTTTAGTGTATATTGATATTTTGGGAAGAAATAATAGTTTGTAAATAAGTTATATAGAAAGTCTTACATTAAAACAATTGTTTAAAATGATTATGTCAAACAGAGACTAATTTAATTGTAAAAAACCGGCCAATTGCGACTCGGACTCACACACGAAGGGTTCCGTACCGTATTAAGATCGAGCAAAAAACGCCGAAACAAACATGTTTCTTGTATGATTAATTATTAAATTTATTTATTTTTTAGTTGTAGCGGCAATATAAATACACAATCTGTGAAAATTTCAATTGTTTACCTGTTACGGTTCATGAGATACAGTCCGCCGACAGACAGACGGACGGACAGATGGGCAGCGGAGGCAGTAATAGGGTTCCGTTTCGCACCCTTTTTCGGGTACGGAACCCCTAAAAACAATACCGAAACGTAACCTTGTTTATATATGAATTCAACTACAACTATTATCAAAGATGTTCAGTTTTCATGGTAGCTCATTTTCTCTACTAATTAAATATAATTCTGCCTCCTTTCTACTCTCGACATGTTATTATATTGACATCTTACCAGTCAGCTATCCGGATAGCTTTTTTGTATCGTTTCTATCACCACATACCAAGCCTCTGTAATGCCTATCTACAACTATCAACTTCGATAACTTCCTGACATAGTTTCACCCACCTACCTACCTATCAAAAATATTGAGGTAGTCCTAACCTAATTAATAACCATAAAAACGTTGACTGATCACCACGACATTGTGACGCCTACTATCACCACAAAATAGAAAGATACAGAAGGTTGGGTCTGCTCTATAGAACCAGCGACAACAGGAGCTCGCACACATTGAGGCGTACTTACGGAGATCTCAAAAACCCCCAGTACACGTTGGGCGAGCCCGTCGCTCGGCCAACATATAGCACAGCGAGTGCAACCGCATTCGCGACTGTCATTTGTTTAGCCCCCAGTACACGTTAGGTGTGCGTGTATTTTGACACGCAGATCACGCAAAAAGGCTCAGTACACGTCGGGCGAGCCCGTGTTCACCACCGACGAGGTAGCGATTAGCTATCTACGAATTTTCGCTCAGGAAACGTACAAAAGATCGTAGATCCCGTGAAAGTAAAAGAGATAGGTACATATTAATAGTTGATCGCCGACTGGTCACATCGCTCACCGGCGAGTACTCGTTTGTTGCAACGACAAGAGTTATCAAAGCTCTCTCGCTCAGCGACGCGACGACGACGCGGCGACGTTCGCTTGGCAGGCAGAACACTCATTGCTGTCGCGCACTCGTTTCCCGTTAATTTCTGGCGGTGGAACAGGTGCCTATGGTCTATTCCAATCCATGTTTCCAATTGATGGTATTTCCACTTAAAAAAATATCAACTTTATGTAAGCCCACGTTCGCACGGATGGAAAAAAAAAAAATTGGCGAGATTTTATCACTGGATTTTTAACTCTCGGTGTTGAGTCGAGCGTTGAGAATCCAACGCGTTGGGACGCACTCTCGTCCCAGCGCGTTGAAAAAACACACTGTTGGATTTTCAATTTTGACGACACGGTTGGCGCAGTGGTTGAGCGATTGACTGCTGCACTGCGTGTCGCGGGTTCGATTCCCGCACGGAACAAATATTTGTATGACCTGCAAGTAGTTGTTCCGGGTCTGGCTGTTTGTGTATGTGAGTATAAATGTTTGTAAACGCACCCACGATACAGGAGAAATTCCTAGTGTGGGGCAACGTTTTTTTAAAAAAAAAAAAAAAAAAAAAAAAAGAAACTCGGCGCTAAGCAGAGCGTTGAAAATCGAGTGCACGAAAAAAAAGCGCCGCGGTTTTATTATGTCCATACACACGTGGACTAAGTGATTATTAAGTTGATTTTAAAATGACTAGTACTATTGAAGATGTCATAATAATTATGTTGAAGTTGTAGCGCATACTGAACTTTATGCGTAGGTTTTAAAGTTATATTTCCAAAAACTCTTATTTGTTTACAGGTTTTTAAATTTTGAATAAATGGAGGCGACCTTCTGTACCTATCTATTCTGTGTTGACACTACGACGCCTGCTTATCAGAATGTCACAAGTAGCTTGTAACTTCACTTATCATTTTGTAAATAAGGGTAGACAGGACTTATTAGCAGGAAGGATGTTATTGGATGAAACGAAGATGGATTGTGAGTTTTATCATTTTGTTTGATGATGTTGACGTGTTTACGATATTGTGAGTGTGTTTTGTTTATTTCTGGGATCTTATTTCGATTTATTTTTATTGAAGTGAAAACTTCTTTAGGTGCGTTGAGCACTTTTTGGGTGAACAAAAATCATGGAACTCGCGTCATCGCCACCGAACGCTAGTTTTCACTTCTATCCTTTTATATAGATTATGCTTTTATATAGATTCTTTTCTTTTAGATTTTGTGAATGTGAGAACGTTGTAGGCTTAACAGACTGTAGATCTGTCGACCATTTTCTATCTTGCTAAGTACCTGGTACTTGTTGATAGGCCTACACTGTCCTCTCATACCTATTAAAGGTATGCAGTGGGAACATTATAGGTTTATTATTATGGCTTTGACCACTATTACCTGATGGTAAGCGATGATGTGTCTGACGATCGCTTGCCTATAATTACTTCACTCTCGAATTGAAGACCACAAAAACATAATTTTAGATATAACACTTTATCATGACTATTGTCAATCAATTTGATTTTGCTTTTATATAGGTAGATTCTTTTTTTTTAGATTTTGTGAATGTGAGAACGTTGTAGGCTTAACAAACTGTGTCTGTCGACCATTTTCTATCTTTCTAGGTACTTGTTGATAGGCCTACACTGTCCTCTCATACCTATTAACACTGTAATTTGAAAACATTGTAAATACCATTTATGTTTAAAAGAGTAACCGTGGAGCTTCTTGCCGGCTCTTCTTCATAGGAAACGACCAATTGGAACCGTGCACCTAGCTTCTGACGTTTCATAAGTGCCCTTGTAGTTTTATGTGAAATGAAATATTTTGAATTTGAATTTATCGGCACCAAAGACTGCCCCGCATGTTTTGTTTTTGGTAGAGATACCCGTTCTTAATAATGAATGAATGAATGAATGAATGAATGAATGAATGATTCATTCATTCATTCGTTCTTAATAATATTATTGAAGTTTTGCTCTAGAATAGAGTATAGTTTGACTTATAGTAACTATAGATAGAGGCAGCAGGATATGAAAGAAGTCTATATTATAAATAAACATTGCAGTGCACTAATGGGGATTACTGTAAACAAAATAAAATTAATAATTGAATACTAAAACCTATAGGTTATATTATTCTATGAATCTCCAGGTCAAGAGCAGGTAGGCCATTCTAAAATACAACCAGACGGTACTTTAACTATTTATATTTGCAATTAAAAACATAAAAATGCTGAGATAGATAATTGTCGTTTTTATTATTTACCTACATACATTCTGTGAATTTATAAGGTCCCATTAAAATAGACGGACAAACTTTTATAAATCATTCATACAGACAAAATAAGGACAATGGTAAAAAAAATTATAAAGAAAGCGCATAACCAACATTTTTAGTGTATTTTCATTAGCTGATTTATTTTTCTTGTAAGTATCTATACAAGAAAAATAAATCAGCTAACGAAAATACACTAAAAATGTTGGTTACCCAATGGCATTTATTATTTTAGGTCAGTATAGAAACAATTTAATCAGTGTTTATTTTTTGCTTGGATAATTATTTGGTTAGACGTACTGAACGCTGTGTTAAAAATTGTCCATCTATTTTAATGGGACCTTGTATATGACTGAAGGAAGTCATAATTATCTTCGCCCCGGGTACACTAAGTTATGAATGCAACCAATTTTCTTCAAGCATGTAAAAATGAACCCAGCTACACATAGTTAGTACCTACACATACCAACCAAAGAAAAAATATTTATTACTTCACTCCTTCTTCCACTAACATTCCAGACTAGGGTGGAACATAAATACTAAACTCGATATCGATGAATACCAAAATCCGTTAATTAAGTCATTTTGCGGTGAGACTTTAAACGTCCCTACCCTAGTAATTATGGAAAAGTATTCAGGGACTTATACAGGTACCAGGACTAAAGTAATTAAGTGCTATATTTATATACCTTCGGTTCCAATTGAGACCAGTTCTTACGATAATTACTGTTAAACGCGTTTGAAAACGCTTAGGGTTGTAAGTTAGAATTGTCGATTGTTTTTTAATTCGTTTTCTGCGTTTTATGTGACTTAATTGCTTAATCGAGTTGCTTGCTTGATAGATACCATTTTATTTACGGTGGATCAAATATTTGATTGCTTTTTGTTCGTTGATTGCAGCTGTGTAGTAATAATGATAGCCTAGATGAGCTTTTAATTATTGTGTCAATCATAATGATACTTCAAATGATATGTTACTTCAAAAATATATTATAGTTCCGCAGAAACATATCAGGGTATTAACCTCAATCCATCCCGCTAACAGAAACGAGATGAAAACAAGTTACCGCATAATCGTTATCACAAAAGCTTATCAAATAAAATGTACAATAAAAATAAACGCTAACAATATTATCGCACTTGAACACGCTTAATCGTCACCCAATTTGGCCGGCCACTCTACAAAATAAACACAAAATTTTCTCACAACTCCATCTGAAAGTAAACGACAGTTGTCACGCACTTAACAGAAATAAAGTGCTTGGATAACGCGCGAATTACCCATTTCGTCGTCCCGAGAGCCGACGATAAAAAATATCGATGTAAATTTTCCCATCCCTAGGCGCTATTTAGACTCTAATTTTCATGTCGAGAGAAACAAAAGTACGAAATGTGTTAGCCGCCTTTCTTTCTCCTACTGATCTGGGAATTAAATTGAGACGCATTTTTTGCAGCTTTTATTAAATGCAAGGCTTGAGAAGATCGTGGGAAGGGTTAATTAAAAGTATTCGCTTCGTAGACGATTGCTAAGAGCCGATTACTTACTGGTAATATTTTCTTCATTTAGGTATCTGACCAGGAGAATATAAATTGTTGGAGCTTCTTTTTTTGTGATAAAAAGATTAGTCTTTAGGTAATTAAAACCAATCCTAGAGCATGCCCACCATTGCCCAGCATTGCCCAACACCCCAATTGCGTAACACAGTTTCTTTTGCAATCCGAAGGATTTTGAAAGAAATTCCTAATCCATGCTTGAAAAAATCGTCAACGTAAATAACGCAATGAATGTTGTTGAATTGTCAGAATGAAAGGAATTGCAATTGTTAGTGTGTTTGCTCAATTCCCAACAAAGTGCCCATATTTATAAAAATCGAGTGCCTTTCCGTATATTGGCTTTTATAATAATTATGCTTCTGTTAACAAAATCAGTAGGTACTCAAACCTTTCATCACGCATGTAATAAATTGGTTAAACCAATCCATTTAAAAGTACATACATAAACATTAATTATTTAAGCAGATTGTTTGTTTTATTAATCATTCATTGGACGAAACAATTAATGTATTTTCGCAAATAAATTCTACTATTTACTGTTTAAAGATACGGAACGAAAATGGTGGTTGACCGACCTTTTAGCGTGCAATTTAAAATGGCCGCTGAAATGTGAAGTTTGGATAAATAATTAAAGCAAATTTAGATTTAAATTGATAGAATAATGAACGTTGAACAATGCTAGTTATTTAACTATTTGCTATTAAAATTTATTCAGTTTCAACTAATTAATTGTTTGAATTGTTAGTTAATTTAAGGTATTTTTCGGGCACCTACTATAAAATCCCAACTGAAATAACTTTATGAAGAACAAATGCAGATATTATGTAGGTTTAGATGGATAGAATATACTTTTTATATATATACAATTAATTTGTGAGGTTTTATATTATTTAAACTATTGTGAATGTGAAGATTATGTGGGTAATTTTTTTTTTCTCAGTTTTAATCATGTTCTGGCAGTTTGGGTAATTTATGCGGCCTAACAAAATCAAATTTTTTTGGTATTGTTCGTCGAATCGTTGAGCTCCTTAAGTTCTGAGTTGAGCTGCACGAGTATTGACAAATGCTTGCACTGACTGGACAGCTCCACTGTGACCTCTGAGTAGTTCTTTCCTTAAAAGACCATTTCAGACACCAATATACATGGTATTCACATGATCTGACCAAGATTATGTCTGGAACTTAAAAAAGACTGTGACCTCTGAGTTTGTTTCGGCCTTTCTTCTTAGAGTAGTCAGATAGGAAACGCCGACCTTTTCTAGTTTTAATTAAAATATGTACGATTGACGAGTAAAAGTGTTTATCCCACAAATCCACTTACAGAAATAAAATGTATTATTTATTCTGCACCAAAATTAGATACAAGAAGTAATAGAAAGTAGATTTTTTATGCACTTTACAGTTTATGAGCTTTCATCGCATAACTCATGAACGACATGAGAATGAGAACAGGAATGTTGGATCCTGTGCTATTCAGGTCATCGAATACCCGACAAATAGTTTATAGAAAGCCATTAATCCGTTTCTGATCAATGGCGCCCATGATGTCACATTATTTGAACAGCTTGCAGGGAGGACGACAAATATTGATTGTTTGATACATTTTAGTGAGCTCAAATATCCGTTGGGTGTGGGTGAAATATGTTCCGATCTTTATTTAATCGTTTTTATTAACATGCTGTTCAAAATTCAAAGAATCATTGTTTTAGAAAAGGAACCATTAAATAAAGTAGTGCTAAATTGTAACTTTCAAAAAGGTAGGTACTTTGTAATGTTAGTTCCAGTAAATGTGCTAAGAAAAGAAACAAAGAAAAATATTTTATTTGGGACTGGGATTTTATTTTATTTTATTTGCTCTAGATTATATTTTCATATTTTAAACAATGAAATACTGTTTCATTACGGTTTGGTTCAAATAATGTCTTTAGAACACATGGCGTATATTAAGTAAGTACGAGCCGTCGATGCGCGTATACTTGCTGCAAATGCAACTATACTACTTAAAAGATAGCTTGATCTCTGCGACATATGTCAAACTGACATTCCTAGGGTTGTCAGGATATAAAAAAATTGTCTTTATAAATTATCGACGTTTCTTACTATTATCGATGCTAATGTAACATATAATTGGGTTTAATTTAATTACAAACGTTACTAAAATAAACGAATATTTTAATATAAAATATATTTATTCTCTTAAAGGAGTGCACCCCAAATCCATATCTGAATCAGTTTCTGAATCGCTAGAACAATCTTGTAAATTTATTTTATACTCTTGTTCGCAAATATTATCAAATGATATTAAAATATAAAATTAAATTAAAAGATAAATTAATTTTAAATTAAGTTTTATTTAAAATATCGATGATTTATAGTCTGTGGTCGCGATGATTCATCGCCCATCACTAGTTACTGTCTGTACTATTATGAAATTCAGGACTTCATAGGCGTGATTTTACTGACAGCTGTCGCAGAGATCAAGCTATCTTTTATGAAGTATAGTGTTGATTTTTCAAGGCAGAAAACGCGCCGCCGAAGTGCGCCGCACTTTGAAAGAAACGCGCGTATAAAAAACGCCGTGTGCATAGAACCATAATCATGTATTTGACAAATATCACTTTTTAAGGACATCCCATACAACTTTACTAAATAATTTCCCCGGCATCATCCCTCTACAAACCTACATAGTTACATACACATATAATTCCTCCTGTCTTGTCCAACGTACTTAAGTCTGACCTTTCCCAAAGTATTCCATTCCATCAGATTGAGCACCGAGGGTAGCTATTGACAGTTTTATCTGATCAACTATCAGTTCGGAATGGTTCCCTTTCGAGTTCTTATTTGAGGAACGGTTTAACCCTATCTCTGAACTGTTTCGACGATTACGGAATATATTTTCATGTTAAAGTAGTTTTATTTTTCGGGAAGGATTTTAAGCATCCTCTTTAATAAATCAATAGCTTCTGCCCATGGCCCCGTCCGCGTGGTAGCGAACTATACTATAAAATGTATTCTATGGCACTTGGCAATAGTGTGGTTTTCTATCAGTAAAAGTATTTTTGAAATCGGATGGGTAGTTTCTGAGATTACCTCCTACATCCAAACTTACAAAGTTTACCAGTTTATAATATTAGTGTAGATCATTAGTAATGTCACCATAGTTAGCGGCTTAGCAATGTCACCATAGTTCCTATAGTCTTGTCAACAACAGGTGTAACACCTAAACAGCTCCACCAGTCTTTAAAACACTCGATTTACCACCTTATACATATCAGACTCTTCAGAAAGCTGCAATCTTGAATACCTGCAGGATTGGACAGAAAATTTCTGCAAAATGACAACGATACATCAATCTTCACGTCACACACGAGTGCAACAACCACCGCACAAACACAGTTTCATGGACAGACATAATATCCGAACACACCATCATCTCATTATAATTTAATCAATTTCCAGTGGTAGCAGTTGACCTCGGCCCGTACTACCCCATAAATCCGGCACAACGCCGAGATACGTAAAAGTATAAAAAAGAATAATAATAATATAAACTTTATTTTCAGATTTCAAAGGTTTTATATACTTTATTCTCAGATTTCCTATACCGTGTTAGTATTAAAAATTACTTAAAATTTATGTTAGTATAACAAGTAGGCACACACACAATCATGTGGGTCTCCTACTATCTCACGTAACTGAATGCCGGTCTGTGTGCCGCCATCCAGTGACATACATATTAGAAGTGAGTTATGTATTTGATGTTGGTTGATTTTTCTCTCGTTTCAGCACGAACTAACATCATCTGCCTAGTCTTTTCCCAACTATGCTAGTGTAAGCCAGTCTAACCACAGCTGAATACCAGTATTTTACATGGAGCGACTGCCTGCCTGACTACCATAACCTGCAGTCACAGTTGACAGACTTTCAGGCTTCCGACTACTCGACTGTCAAAGATTTACGAATGACAGCCGGGACCAACGGCGACAACGTGCTTTCCGAGACACGATAGGGTCTTGGTATGTAAAGGATAGTCACCCACGAACCAACCTCGGCACGCGAAGCTTATCCTTTGACCGACCTGTGCGGCTGTTATTATTTGGCTGGCCGGTTATAACAGCCAGGAATAACAGCTAAAGCCGTGGTAAAAATGTCAGTCGGCAAAATGTTAGCGAGGCTGATTGCCAAGGATACGCTGGACGTAGGATAAAGTGATTATAAGAATAAACTAAATACTCGTAACCACTAAATAGATACGTTCCAATTGCGACTAAAAAGGATTCCAAGATTATTAGCCGATAGTTTTTCCTTTCCCATCTCCTCTAGGAATTTTTCCTTTGTTTTCAAATTTCAATGTCTTCACAAAGATTCTATCTATACTTTGAATAAAATTAGATTCATTCTCGGAAAATCTACGTATATTAAGTACCCATAATTCCATGGAATGGTCTAGATTTTATATAAAATATATCTTAGAACTACACGAGTGGGTGTTAATGGTACGAAATAAAAGTGACTGTAACTATTAACGTTTTTCTTTTAAAAGACAATAACTATAGGTACCTACCTACTTGTTTATTTAGACATAATATATTTCTAATGCTGGGACTAGCTATCATATTGATTTGTATAGTATAAGTGATAATTACGAAAAACTTATAATAATCTCAATAATATCGCTGAAATATCGTAGATAAATTTCATTATGTAGCTGGAATTATATCAACACTGACTGTATTTGACCGAAATCGTATAATCCTTTAAAATAAATATTGTAACTTTAAAGTCACACAGCATGTGAAGTCAATTGATTTACATATATCCCGAAAAGCAAGAAGGACTTACTTCCAAGGACAGAGTCGGAGATCTTCTCCTTTAAGGGCTGATTTTACCGAAGTCAGATACCTACTATCTGTGAAATTAAATTTACATCGGACAGTTTTTTATGGTAGAACTGTCAAAAATTCAAAATTTATACGCAGCATATCTAAGAGTAAAGATTTGGTCGAATTCGTCCTAAGATGTGGAAACCTTAAAACACATTTAACCTAACCGTGTGGAAAGTAACAATAGAGCAACGATCCTAAATGTCATATTTGACCGAAGCAAATTGTCAAGGCGGAGTGAATGACAATTTTTTGGTCCCATTCAGTCCCTACTCACCCGTGGACACTTTGATGCACGATCTGTTTCTGTAGACAAACGAGAGTCCCAGGTAGGTAGCATTTGTTTGGGATGCTGCGTGTATAGTAGCTGAATTTGACTTTAAAAGGGATTTATTCCAATGAAAATAAACTAAGTAGGTGATATAAATAGAGATACTTGTTGTTATTTTATCTTTAATCTTCTATATTCGATATTGGATAAGTGTTTTGGCATTCACTCTGTTCGTATAAAGTTATTCAAGTGTTTCCGTTTAAAATTTAGGTTATGAACAACATAAGAAAAAGTGTAAAATCATATTTTCTAGCTTTTACTCTATTTTGGACTTACAAAAAGATCTGACACTTGTCATCATTTCTCTAAAATGATTTTCAACATTTTGGTGCCATTTGGTTTCAGCATTTTCTCAAGCTCTCATGGGAAACATTATGAGAAAACCGGCATGTCCTAGAACCAAAAATTTGAAGACATGATATCCACCACCCGCACTGGGTCCGCGTGGTGAATTACGGCCTCTCACAAAGAGGATGCCAGTCCCAGCAACATCGATTCTTGGCCTGTCAACTCTTTCTCCAATCAAATTTTTCAATCTCTGTTTATCTTCCATATTAAGTTTATCATAAAAACAGCTAGACATCTAATCTATTTTGAAACAAACTGTTCTAGTTGGCACAGACTCAATTGTTTATCTATCCTGACACTAAAGGCGAACATAGAGATTAATTTAGTAAATGAAACTAGAAATTAATTCCTGTCTGCAGGCAGGATATTAGGGTCAACACCATTTTGTTCTGGTTTTATATGTGTCTTGACAGCTGTATTGAAAAGGAAACTTTTTTGATGTTGGTTAGTATCGGATGAAATAGAAAAAGACGTCGAAAAGTATTTAAAAAATCGAAAGCTTATTATGACCTAGTTGACAATATTATACCCTTTTGTTTATCTGTTCACACATTAATTTATTTAAATAATATTATCATAGATGGAGAATTTGTTATATAGATGAAAACCCCAATGTTAGTGCTGTGTTAGTAATAAAGTGTCAAAAGAATTTACAGTTGCGTTTAACAATGAAATTAAATTGAATTTGTTAGTTCTTTTCATACCATTACAGAAGGGGAAAAAAAAGAAAGAAACTCATTTTATTTCCGTAAAACCACACCACCAGAATAACGACCTCTTCACAGGCGAACCAACCATCAATGTACTAAATAAGTAAATTGGTTAATTCGCGATTCTTGTTAAGAAGTGAAACGCCTAATTAGTTTTGTTTAAGTCAGCAATTTGACTTGAAAGGTAGGTACTTTAATTGAAAACGTTTTGATTATTGATTTTCTAATTATTTTCTTTGGTGTTGTAAAGGCTGTTCAATTTTATGAGGAACGTGGTATTGATCTATTTGTGGAATGAGAAGGACGTGAGTCATTTCTTGATTCTATTGAACAAATAAAATTAAAACACTCTCTAATGCAATAAGCAATCAAAAAAGTTCATATATAATGATATCAGTAGAGACTACAGTATCTAAAGTACTCTTTGAATGTTGTAAATTATAACACAAGTATAGAACGATGCAGGAGAACATTCTCTATGCATGACAGCATGATGTTACTTTAAAAAATTCCTAACACTGTTATCTCAAAACCTTAACAAGACAGGGGGCCATTAGAAGCGTCTGTTATGAAACCACTTGAATGAATAGAAAATATCTTAAATAATAAATCATACTCAAATAGGTACTGGTTGGTTCAAGTAGCTAGCAGGTGGCTGAATTGTGACTAGTAAGCGGCCGCTTGATCTTTGAAGTTTTAGATTAAAATTATGATCTCAATGTTGGGCAAGTATTTTTTATATCTGTTCTAGGAGTCAAACTTAATGCAGAATGATACAGCTGGTAATCCGTCTTTGTCAGTCATGTAGATCTACGGAAGGACAGGGTTACTAGTATTCCAATAGGGAAATGTCTATTTATGAATGATAATGCAATTTTATCAAACCACAGTTCGTAATTGGTTTCACATATTGTTTTGGCACAAATAATTGTGGCTAAATTTAAATAACCACAACATAAAATTGATGATAATAACTTGGTGTAATTTTGGTTGCCAATAATCTTCTTCCCATTCCCATTGATTGTGGTTTTTAAGAAATATTAAATCCCAATTGGTAAAATGGCGGCAGAATAATCAAAGATGAATTCAACGAATTTATATATGTTTCTTTTGTAACACTATTAATTTTATCATAACAGTTAAGCGTGGGTGTCTATACATAATAAAAATGATGAATGAACATTTACAATCGTAATCGGATATCAAGTTTATTATTATTCATCAAAACGGGAGGATAGAACATTAAAATTCAATGATTTGCGATAAATCTATGATTTGATATAATAGAAATTAAAATTGACGTCTCAATATGTTGGAATGACAGGCAAGTGAATTAAGTTTGAAATCAAATATCTGTTAATTTGATTACATTCCTATTATGTTAAAGCCAAAGATAGAAATTGGATTTGTTAGAGATTAGAATAATGTTGGGAAATTACATTGATGAATCTAAAAACCGATGTACCTATGTGTGGTATGTAGGTATCAAAATATTTCTAGGTATGGTGTTAACATCAAGATAGTATACTAAGATGGATTCTTTAATGGTGGCGTGTCATAGTAATGATGGAAACAATACCTAATAATGGAGCTAACGGAATGTTCCCATAATTATATCTTCAATAAGTTGACGGGAGTTGCCTTGAACTGGTTATACCGCAAGAAACACTGTCTGCTGTATAAAATACTTATTTAATTTTGCGAGCACAAATTGTATTGTAAACGCTTACTTAATTAATAAAATAAAACTGCAATGTTCGTTTACTAACTTATTACAAACGTATGATTGACAATCGCAACAATAAGATACAAATAACACAAAAGAAAGATTGAAAATCCAACCCCTGACATATTTGATAAAAAAAAAAAGTATAAACCAATTTGATACAAATCCATCAAAAAAGAAACATCACCTGGCCCCACACAAAAAGATATCCAAAGGAAGCGCTATACAAAACGAAGCGAGTCCAACATGGCACCATTCACATGAGTCATTGTTGGCCATCACAGAAGAAACTTTATTTGCTGTCATTTATATTTTTATGCGAAATCTTTGGATTACGACGAATGTCCCGCGGACTTCCGGGCCATTATGAACGGAGAATCATGGGACAATGGCGGTAGGAGTTGCGTTAAGGTAACTAACCGCAACATCGGAGGTACCGGCCCATTTGTAGTGAAAGCGGCGAATGAAATATTATTGGGTCACTAGAAACTAATTTGCGAAGTTCCTGCGGGGAACGGTTTTTATTGTGACGCATGTGCTTCCTGAGTTTTTGTGATGTACCTACGGGTCGTTAATTTTGGCAATTTCATAACTTACTTTTTTCATAAAAATGTAAAAGAATATTAGCATATTCTAGTTACATACCTACCTATTCATAACAATATCAATGGGAGTTACGTTTGATTAATTACTGCATATACACACATCAACACGGTCTAGGGATATTTCATACTCAATTAAATAACTCGAAAAGTACTGGCCGCATTGTAATCTTTCATACACCGATTTGTTTGTAATTTATCTCAGACTAATTCCAAATTCAAATTTTTGAAAATTCTTTTGTTTCGGTGGCATAAAAATGTCTTGATGTGTAGGAGAGGGAATTTTCATTTGTGCGAAATTTAGAAAACAATACGAATTACGTTTAGCTACAGTTTTTTTTCATTTTTAAACGAAAGATAAAGTTAAAATTGAGGTATTGTAGCCATGCAACGCCAACATTTGACAAGGGCGGAGATGTTACGAGCTGTGGGAATGCTGGAAGCTGGGTCTGTTCAGCGTAATGTTGCTGAGGCCATAGGGACCCACCAAAATGTAATTTCAAGATTGTGGACACACTATCAGGTGAAGTAGCGGAGAGGCACCGGGGGCCAAGTCGCATCACTACCCCCAGACAAGATCGATTTTTGCAGGCGACTGCATGAAAGCAATCTACGCTCTCGTAGACCACTCCGGGTCCCACCTTTACGGAGAGGCAATCGTGGACGACGATTAGAATGGGTTCGGAACCACGTGGACTGGGGCCGAGAGCAATGGTCCAATGTGCTGTTCACGGATGAATCCAGGTTCGGCTTCCATCCAGATTCACGAAGGACGCGTGTTTGGCGAGTTCCTGAACGATGGAGCCGTCTTCAGAACCCTCAGGAAGTTCACCCATACCAAGGAGGAACAATTATGGTTTGGGCAGGAATTCGTCTTGGAGGACGGACGGATCTCGTTTGGGTGCGGGGCAATATGACGGCAGAACGATACGTCCAACAGGTGCTGGGGCCCGTAATCTTGCCCCACAGAACACAAATGGGGCAAGATTTCCTGCTCATGCACGACAATGCCCGGGCACACACGGCGAGAACGGTAGCAGCTTGGTTACATACACACAATGTTAGGGCCTTAGACTGGCCTGCTCAATCGCCAGATCTAAATCCCATTGAGCATGCGTGGGATATGCTGCAAAGAAGAGCTCTGAAGGAAGTTCCTGAAAATCTGGCTACAGAAGATCAACTTTTTGCGCACCTCAGAAGGACATGGGACAATATTCCGCAGCAAGACATTGACAACCTTGTTCTGAGCATGCCGAATCGTTGCCGATGTGTTATGAACATCATGGGCGCTTTCTCAGACTACTAACTTCAAGTTTATAAACACAAATTAAATGATTGTTAAAATTTTTTCAGTTTTTACTCATAAATTAAAAGTTAATTCATATACGGTTTCCGTCTATGCTTCATTTTTTTTCCATAAAATCCTGAAATTTTAATCGAAGTACCTTAACCATTATTAAAAAATGGTAGAATATTAAATAACGTATCTTTTAAATATATACATGTCATATAAATAATTAACACATTGATAGTAATTCGCTTTTTTAAAAATATCCCTAGACCGTGTTGATGTGTGTATTAATTTCCAGTACAACGTTTTCAGAAAAAATGCTGACTACAGACATGACGAAAAAGTATGATGTTATACTGTTATCTAATAAAATCATTATCCATTATGGCTGGCTTAATTTCAAAAGCCATAAATTAAACAAACTGTCATTCAAAAACTGATTAAAATCTTGAATGGAAATCAAATTCGACTAATACTAAAACGATCTATTCGCGAAATTGATAATGATCATAAGCTATTCGAGCTTATCCTCTAAACCACAATTGATTTATAATTCACACGGGATAATTAGCGACTAATATATAGCGTTTATCTCTAAACAAAGCATTAGCAAATAGAAGCAACGAATGTTCTAGATGGTTTGATAGTAAAATTCAACGAAGATAATAATAAAGATAATCGGGGCCGTAGAGACAGTGGTTATGGCGACGATAAAGAAAGCTTAATTGAAACGCTTCCACATGTTTTGAATAACGATGTTAAACAGGAATACGTTACAGAATTAAAAAGAGATGGTTATCAAAAATTTACTATTATGAACACCAGAACTATTAACCATAAAACGTAACGTGATACTATAAATATTCTTGATGACGAAACTTTTATTAAAGTTATAATCAGATTTTTAAATATAATGAACTCCAGACCACATTATAATAAATATCTTGTGTCCTCTTATAACTATATAAGATAATTTAAAAACAGTCCTTCTCACCTCTATAAGACTAAACTTGATCGATGGCGAATTTCCAATATTCCCAAACATTCGTTTCTTAAATCAAGTTACCTATTATGGACTCTTCTATAGTGCTTGGTCAACCCCAAGAGTTTATTTATAAGCAGTTTCTGAAGCCATTTTTAAAACCAGTTTCTGACCAGGCTGAGTTACAGCTATATCGTCTTCAACCCCTCTTTAACATATCCCTTCGAGACAACTTTATTGAGCATACAAACTAAATAATGACAGTATTATTCCTTGTACCTATCAAAAACAGGTTTACTGAAATCAGATATTACTCGTACTATAGTCAAAATTTTTGTCAAAACAAAATCAGCGTGCTTTTGTTAGCGATCCACTCCAGCCGGTGTCATATTCAAGAGGGTTGAAAGTACGGTTGGCAAAAATGCGTCTCTTGATAAAAGTGAACCTAAAATATTTACCCAAGTATAGTAATTTGTTTGATCGTTTAAGTATCTTTAGTGAGTTTGGGAAAATAAATAGAATAGCTATTATTAAAGACTGGTGATAAATGACTAAAAATATCAATTTATTCTTAAATCTTGTTTGAATTAAACAGATACGATCAGCAAATAAAGTTTTAAATAAATCTTCAATTTATACACGTTTGATGTTATTTGAATCATTTCAATCAGCAGCCTAATCGTTGCAAACCATTAATATAAAATATTTCTCTGCTGACTCTCCTACGAAATATCCCGCGAAAACAGAACAAAAGATAGTGTGTCGTCGGCATATAAACAGCATTATACCACGGAATCGAGTTACATGTGTCGAGTCATTTACGCCCCCCATTATGGCGGCCTTAGAATGAAACCCTTTGTACCCCCCTATTCATATCGAGAAAACGTATGAATTTTTTACTACTAAATACGCAGCCTAGGGCTGGAGATTTTGGCGCACAAAATTTCTCGTCTTGAATAAGAAATTCACGTGTGATGAGGGTACGATTATCAGTATTTTGGGATTACAATCTTCTCTTAAGCATGAAACTGTTTGAGGATCGCAGTGTTAATTTTCACCTACATTATAATGCTCAGCCAATCTTGGTTGCCGTTATTCTTTGTTTCTTTTATTTTTATTATATTCAACACATTCAATATTTTATCTTTTCTTAATCTTTTATTATGTTTTAACGCCATAAGCCCTGTTGCAACTGTTGTCAACAATAATAACTAAATGTCCTCTTCTAAAAATACTTTGATCAATTAATTGCAGTAGTGCTGCAGATCATTCATCATCATTTCTTCCATCGTTAGCATCCATTTTATGAGTCACTGTATTAAGACTTAGTGATAGTATCAGAGATTTACAATAATCTACTGTTTGGTTTAGGTTCTCAACAGTTGAATAAAGTTCATAAGGCCAAAGGTTTGTAAAAAATAGAATATATGGGATGAATAGTCTTTTAATCTGCTTTAAGTACGGATTTTACATTAAAAAAAAAAAAATTTTCTAACTCACAGAGTATCTGACGATAAGCACAGTCTGGCAATATTGATGTTATACAGATAGTCAAAGAAATCGTTTTTGAGAGAAATCGTACGGTTGCAGGTGAAAGAGATAGAGGTCAAAAAGATGTGATAAGATATCTCAAGTAGTGTCTAATCTATGGGTGCTGAAAAACACTGTGATATAAGTAAACAAATATGAGTCTTGACTCAAACTTTTTAACAGACGGTTAGATAAGTCAGAAGTACGTAGATCGAGACAAAACAATCTTACACGTCTAATAAAGGCAGACAGTTGTCATCATGCGGGACAATGATCAGATTGGGTCAGACGTTGCAAAGTGGCGTGTGAACTTGGTACATATCTTGTCAATAGAAACGGGTTGGTAAATACGGTTATATGGTTCTATTATACTTGATGGGAGTAAGATAAAAGATGAAGAAATTATCTTCATAACATTATAATACCTAGTAAAGTATTAGCTGATCTGACTCATCCTTAGTAGGTAATTGATAGTATTCTTAAATTAGATACATTATGTATACCAGAAATGGAATTTAAAGACACAGCTAAGAGTATTTTGATTAAGTCATCAAATCAAAATCCAGGAATTGTTTGTCACAATGTTTTACAATCACTAATTCGAAAGCATTTTTTTATGTTATTCGCAAAAGGTATGGTCAAAAAAAAAAATACTACTTAAAGATATTACCCTAAACGATCGAATCGAATATATTGCACAATATCACGAATTGTGCAATGTTTTGGACCGTTTAGGGTTACTATTGAAGATTGCGCAATGATTGAACAAGAGTTTAAGCGACACTAATATTTATTGCACCATATTTTAATTGCACTTTCTAGGATAAGTATTGTGCAGGTTTTGCTCATGCGAAAACATTCAAGCTTATGGGCCGTCAATGTTATTACGTGTAAATAATGGATCGTTTGAGTACAAGGGCTGATTCAATGATATTACGCAAACTTATACGGTAAAGGAAAATCTCGTGAGGAAACCGAATGTTCTAAAACCAAAAATTCGATTTCATGGGACATCTACCAACCCGCACTGGGCCCGCGTGGTGGATTACGGCCCTCTCGGTGTTACCGAGAGGAGGCCCTGTGTCCCAGTAGTAGTAACATTATAGGCTGATTATGCATATGCTTATGCGCAAACTTATTGTAGGTATAGGGGCCGCCTTAGAGATTTTAATAAAGAATTTTAGAGATTTTAAGAAACTCCACATAATGACTAGAGCTATGATTATAACAGTTAAGTACCTGCTTAACTTCGCCCACGTTTAAATAAATTTTAAGAATACTCTTAGTGACAATATTTTATACGAATATTATAAAGATATAAATTCTGTTTGTTTGTGTATCCCTCGTTTTACAGATAATCTTCAAAACGACTGGCCTGATTTGAATAATACTTCTGGGTTGAGGTTTTTATTCTAAAAGCTGAGGTTTATAGTATTAAGTGTACTATTTGGGAAATATTTTTATGAGTTTATTTGCTTAAAGATTATGTGACAGTGTCACCTGCATTTATGTTTTGTGAAGCTTATTTACTACGGCTATTTATAATACATATAACCAAGATATTTTTTATGGAGCCATCTCCCTCAGTTGTCGATGAAAGTTGCCTCATAAACACATCTAGGACAGTAAGTTATTCCATACCTTATTTTTTTTGCACCTTTGTTCATGTTTTTCTTTACTGTATTGGTTCGAACAATAATAGGCAAAGTCTGTGGTATTATATACAAGTTCATGATTTATTATTTTACAAGAGGTTGTGAGTTTCAACCCCATCCATTACACTATAGGAATCCACCCCGAGTAAAGTGATAAGCAAACTTAGAAAGGTAACAAAAACAGGAGTAAATGCAAACCACACTACTATCAATCTTGAAAAAAATCTAGAGCACATTCATTAAAAAAATACTGCAGATATATACACATAACTATTATAAGCAATCCATCAATAACATTTCTCCCATCCCCAGATTCTCATTTCATCCGACAGAGGGTAGCCCGATCCGACAAAAGGCAAACATAGGGCAAAATAAACAAACATGCTGATCCCAGGCATCAAATTACGAGATATTGTACTCTCGACGAATGTGCTTTTATCCTACTATAGGCTATAATAGTTTTGGTCTCAAATGACGACATATCTTTTAAAAAGATTGCAGCGATATCTTTGCGAAATCATATTTCTTTTGAGTGATGGAGTCCGTGGCAGGTTAGTCTCGGTTGTCGTGAGTCTATGACAATTGACGATCGAGTAGAAGGCAAGAGCTCTCCCAAGTAATGTCAAAGTGGTGGAAAATTATCCGTTCCATGTCAATGTTAGAAATGATAGAAAGTCAGTAGTCCCTTATTAAGAACGTTCATTCTCAAAGTTGGCAACGTCGCAAATAGCTGTCAAATATTTACCTGTTTTGATTAATTTGGCAATATTACTTTATGGAAATATGAAATATCGCTAACTACTGCACTAGATTTTTAATAATGAATTGCAATATTATAACACTGAATTTGATGTTCTAACCGTTTTAGGTGTAAAAAAGGCATTTAGAAAGTTTCCAAATACATTTTTTACATCTAAAACTAAATATTCGGTGTTACGATACCTATTAATGATCGCATTTCATAATCAATATTTTAGTTCACTAGTTAGCCATATTTCTTATTTCCATACAGTACTATTGCCAAATTAATCAAAACAGGTAAATATTTGACAGCTATTTGCGACGTTGCCTACTTTCTGAATGCACGCAAAGTGACAACCACTACTTATAAACTTCACAAATTTACCATACACTTTACGAGGTGCAAGTTTGGCATAACTTTACTTCGCGTTTATTAATAAGAGTTTAACTGTCATTAACGAGACACAATAGAATTTTTATTGTTATCGACTTCTAAAGGCAAATCGACAGTTGAGCGGTAATAGGGCAGGAGTTTTGGTTTTAAACTATTGATATATCGAACAATATAACTATAAATAATTTGTAAAAACTTACAATATTAACCTACTTATTTAAGCACCATTGTTACTAACACCAAAATACTAACAAATTTATAGACCTTAGTCTGAAATTTAATTTAATTGATAATTTACTACTGACAGCAATCAAAATCTAAAAGTCATGGGACATAATTTTAAGCACCTGGTACACGCGGCTATCCATCAAGCATAAGTACGGAAATCTTATACAATACGAGATCAGCATAAACTGGAAATGTATAGCTTGATGTGTAGCCGTGACATCATTAAGATTTAAATCTGGAAAACTAATGTTCAAGTATCAGATCTCGCAGATAATTTCACAAACACTGTTCCATTCCACGAATTATCTGGTACGAAATACTTATCCAGAAGCAATGAATCAGGTCCGTAATATCCTCTAAGTGGCTGTTAAAGCCTGTAACTCACACCACAATACTTAGCCAAATGTTTGAACTGAAAACCAGCCCTTATGTACTTCGGAAACGCTAGAAAGACGAGCGAGTACGAGAGACTGAATAAACATAAATAGAGTGTGCTGAAATAAATATCGATATGAGAAAAAGATGGATGCCACAGAGGATCAAATAAAAATAAATTTAACCGAATGGATTCGCAGTTGTCAGACAAAAGTGAAGATACTTGAATATCATATTGATTTGATGTGTTCAGTTACGTCGCGTCGTGGGTAATTTACATTCTCCATATGAACTAAATTAAATTGAGTTTTGTTGATAATCGTGTTTGAGCTGGCAATTGCTCGACTCAAACTTTAAAAACGCACAATCTTTGGGCTTATTTTACGTAAAAGTAAGATGACATTTAGCTCATTTTTATTTCAGACTTTTATAGTAGAATAACGTGTTTCTTTTAGCTTACTAATATCATATTTTTATTTAATATTCCTTACCGAGCATTAGTTTTCACTCCAGAGGTCACTGGCGTTAAATCTGCAAGAAGAAAAAAAAACATTTAAATTTTTTAAACTACTATTCTAAGTGTAGTGTTTTTTCTAAGTTTTTAACTCGCTAAAACTTTAATGCACAAATAGTTTTGAAAATTCAAAGCCTCAGGTAGTCGAAAGTTTTTTTAGAGACCCTTTAGATCCGTTTGGGGTTAAATTCGCTTTCACGGTAAATCGGTTCGCTGAATAAAAAATCCTTTGAACAGGATAAAAAAACATTTTTTTTTTGATTATTCGTGACCTGTGTTGTTTTGTTCAAAAAGATTAAACAGAATATAAAAGAAATGGGCATAGGAGTATGTTTTTTCTTTAGTAGATTAAGTTTTATATTAAGTTATCAAATGGGATGTAAGATTTTTTGTGGTGTCAGCAAAAAGGTAATCTTTAAAGACTTTCCTTCCTCAGTAAGTAGGCAGGAAGTTTTTTGGATTTTGTATTATTTATACAGAGTGTAACAAAATCCGCCACATAGCCGTCAACTATGCATTCTGTACTTACATCAAACTAAGTAGCATTGCACAAAAATAATAACTGGAAAACGACTTTTATTTTTGGTGCGAAAAATCGCTGTTTACGGCAGCGGTCAAACGCACGTAAGACATTGTGCTTATGGGTGCATGCAAAGTACAGGGGTCCTTGGGGTATTTAGAAGTTTAGTCTTATTACATTTTTTTACGAAAATTCATGATTTTTAACGCTGTAATTTTCTTCAGCAGTACTATATTTTAATTATTTGATTATAATAACGATACTGCCATTTTCTTTTTTGTAAGTTGGAGTTACACATTATTTTCGTGTAATTTGCTAAATTGACGTGGAATATATAGTTACTACTTTAATTGAATTTATTGTAATTTTGTCTTATTGTATCGAGAAATAAAAACGAATGAAACGTATTCACTGTAGATAGTAATTTTATATCAAGTTAATTTATTTTGATAAAATTGTGTTTATTTGGAATATAATGGACGCTGAATCAAGACATTAATTGCTTTTCTTAACGATTTTTCCCGTGAAAATTAAAGAAGTTTAAAGAAATTTCAAACTCCAATAAGCAAGTAAAACATTCAACTTATCTTTCAGAAATTTTAGCGTTTATTAGAATTGAATGAGTTATTAGTTTTTGAGCATCAAAGTTCCATCGCCGACTGTTTTTCTTGTAAACTGAATTCGTAAAATATTTATAGTAAATAACATGAAAAGAAAAAATAAACTCCAACTTACAAGAAACAGAATGGCACGATCGTTATTCATAATCAAATAATTAAAATATCTTATGGCTGCTGAAAACTACAACGCCAAAAATCATGAATTTGCTTAAAAGATTTGAAATTTGCTTATAAAAGGTACCTATAAAAGGTACCTATAAAAGGTACCTATAAAATTTAAAACTTGTTTTCTCAAAAAAAAAACTGAAGAAATTAAAAGTTCGACCCTCAATATCTCTGTAACCAGAAGTATCCCAGTTATGAGCCGAAATATAGTGTCATGTTGAAACGTGTTCAAAATAAGTTCACTAGACACTTATATTTCAAGCTTTAAGGCTCGTGCAGACTAGCGCGACTTATCGCGCGACGCGACAAGTCACGCTAATTGTTCAACCGTGAAGTTTTCTTAGAAATTGTTTTGTTAGTGTCGTGTCGCGCCGGTCTGCACGACGCTTTATGGGGTATATCCATTTTACCCATTGATGTACTATCGAAGAACTTCATATCTAAGCAATTTGAAAACAAAATCCTGTGAACACGATGACCACATTTGTTACCGCCCCGGTTCTATAGCGGCCGAGCGCTGCAAGCAGAAATAGTCCTTACGGGGTATAGATATGAACTTCTTCGATGGTACCCGACACTATTTGTACTAGGTATGGTAGGGTACAACGCGTTAAAGGTGCGACAGGACTTTGCACTCGCAGTGTATGTTGTAGTGAAGCTACTGCGTGGAGGGGCGTATAACACGAGAGTGCTGCGGCACCTGGAACTTTGCGTGCCTGACCGGTAAGTGTGGAGGCGGCGACACCCGCCCCTGCTTGCTGTGCCTGCAGCCAGAACCAACCTACTGGCGAGGACTCCTCTCACTAGAGCCATGCGTGTGGTGAACGAAGTTCACGAGAGGGTTGATGTATTGTGGTGCAACTTGAGTGAATTCGCAAAAGTTGCATTATATATAATATGTTATTTAGAAGTACCGTTAAGATTTAGGGTATAGTATGTAATTTTATAGGATGTAGTTTAATTATTTAGCATGTAAGACCTCTCTATCGCATTGGATCGTAGATCTGTAATGATAGTTGTAGGTAAGATTTGCGTAAATAAATAAATACCTAAAGTATGTCTCAGTGAAAAAAAAAACTACAATGACGGGAAGAACAAGTGGCTATCGGCGTCATTAAGCGTCTTATTATACCCAATCAATCTGCCTAGCCTTTTCCCAACTATGTTGGGGTCGGTTTCCAGTCTAACTGGATGCATCTGAATACCAGTATTTTACATGGAGCGACTGCCTATCTGACCTCCACAACCTAGTTACTAGGTAATACCCCTTGGTAAGACTGGTTGTCAGACTCTCGGGCTTCTGACGATCCGTAACGACTGTCAAAGATCCACGAATGACAGCCGGGCCCAACGGGTTAATGTGTTTTCCAAGGCACAGAGGAGTCTCGGTATGTAAAGATGGTCACCCATCTACGGACCAACCCCGACAACGTAGCTTAACCTGATGAATCGACCTATGCGGTTGTTATTACTTAGTCACAAGCTCCTGTTATATTAATAATTTAATTTTCATTGACGTTATTTTACTGTAATATAGAATGGTACGTAAGTACGTGCGTGGCTATGATATTTATTTTGTTCTAAAATACATTTATGGTTAACGGATTACGTTTTACTTTAGTCTTACATTTCGTTTTAGTTTAGAAAATTGAATTGTGAGAACTAAAATTACTCTGAAATAAAGTTCTTTGATAATATTTGTGTTCGTATAGTAAAATAAAGAACATTATTATGATTGAAATCCCAGATCTTTCGTTAAAAATACATTTGAGCGTGAAAAGTGAATTTACGTTTTCATAAAGAAATCAAATCAAACATAAATCTAAATCTTAAAATGCATTTTCAAGATGTAAGAAAGACTTTCTTAAGCCGATAAGTTAATATTGCAAAGGTCAACTTTATTTCACAATGCCTAAAATAATATTTGTTTTTCAGAAAAGATATTTGTTTTATTTACACAAACGTATTTACATGATTTAAAAACTAACAGACTTAAAATAGTAATATGTACAAGTATATTAAAAAAGGGGGGACGGGGATAATTATAGGGTGTCCAAAAGGCTCAACGTGGCAATGCTGCCAGCCAAAGAATAGGCCACCTTTCAGAAAAGATAAATTCAAAATACATACATCATCCTAGCAGCATACCTTTATTCACCGAAGAATTAGCAAGAGGTCTACCTATAGTACACCCACATTTCGCCAGTTATGTTTAAGTGCCATGTAATAAAGGGCGAGCATCTATACATAATTATAAATTAAAGTCACTTTTCATGTCTGCCTGTGTGACCGTGTTATTCTCCTAAACTACGCAAGAGATTTTGACGAGGTTTTCACCGTCATTTAGAAAATTTATTCCGGAAGGTTTTGAAATGTGTATAATACATTCATAATTATCTTACTATAATAAGGAATCGCTTTGTTTTGTCAAGTACGTGTTAAGCAGGGGCAAGTCGTAGTCGTCCTAGTACCTACATACATATTTGTTTTTTTTAAGAGCGTGTATTCTGAGTGGGCAACGTCGCAAATAGCTGTCAAATATTCCACTGTTTAAATTAATTTGGCAATATGTGGAAATATGAAATATCGCTCTATAGTGAACTAAAATGTTGATTACGAAATGCAATAAATATTATCGTAACACTGAATATTTAATTTTAGATGTAAAAAAGTATTTGGCAACAAGTTAAAAACAGCATATTAAAAAGATTTTTTTTTTATATTTTATTTTTCTGCCAACAAAAATTCCAGTAAAAATTAAAGTAAAATCTTTTCCTACAATGCATAATTCTCTTTACAAGGGCCTGTGCAAGTAGAGTTCAGTTTTAATAAATTCATTACAGAACCATTGGTATAAATCATACGGTAACATTAGGCTGCTTGCGCACTAGACTGTAACGATCATGGCGACATTAATGGCTGCAGTGGTGTGTTGCGGTCAGGATTAATTTTGGGACTGTGTTTAGTTGTGTTGGGAACTGAAGATGTGGCGTAAGGATTTACTTTGGTAAGTAAACTTTAAGTAGCATTCTTTTTTACATGTCTTGAAGGAGACCTTTGTTTTTATTGAGATAAAATTACACAGAACGGCGTAATGAAGCAACTTCAGACTTTAATAATCTAGGTATCTATCTATCGCGAACGTTTTGTTTATTTTATTAAAAGGTCAAAATGCTGGCCTATAAGAATGTTTTCTTATTAGACAAATCATCTAATAGGATTTTGAAATAAGACATATTGAACAAATATACCATATGCTCATCACATACAAATTCTGGTCCATTATTTAAATTGTCTGATAAATACTATGAAACAAATCTAAAGTTTTTTTTTTTTTTTTTGCGGATCGCACATAAAAGTAGGTACACACAATCCATATACTATTAGTAACAACGACCGAAAAACTATGTAAGTAAAATTTATAAACTAATTTACAACAACTAATATCTACGTGGCTCAACACAACATGTTGACACATGCCTCCGCACCCAGTGCCTAAAAAAGGGGCTGTCCACCTTGTCGTACAATGTTTTACTCGTCATCTTCTATTTCATAATTTACAGAATACATCTGGAGAAAAACGCACCAATTTCTCCCAATTACGCCGCTGTGAACAATATCCCTAAACAAAAAGTGTACCAAGGAAGATATCACGACCGCTACTCCGCCATCACAAAACGTGATACACTAACAGAAGACCGGTCACGATGGTTTATTAGCTGATCCCTCTTTATAAATCGTCAGTTTAAATATTTATTACTGATATTACTGTAGATTGCTCTATCAATGGTGGCGTTGTTAAACCGACGCGATTTTTTGTGACGAAAAAATAATAAAATTACGATTTGTAGGTTACAGTTTAAACAGCTAATGTAATATTTCTACATTAAGCAGTGTTTTCGGCAACAGCCCAACGTTGTGGGCACTGACTGGCGAGCAAGAGGTCATAAGTTCAATCTCCGTTTTAAATTTGACGTGAATCCTCTTGGATCGTAGATAGCAGGTGGCATTCTGAATTTTCTGCCTACCCCATGGGAAGAAGGCGTGTGTGTATGTACCGCAATGTAACATAAACACACTCCTTCTTTTCAACCTTATTGTTTAGGCAATAAGGTCGAAAAGTGGTCAGGCACCTATGTATGAACCCACTCCTAGCCCAACGATAATAATCTAAAAATCGAACTTTACTTATTATATTTGTCGGTTCATAGATTAAACTTTATCGTAATATATTTGGGTCTTCCGAGCCTTAATCTTTATTTTAATTTTTGATAATCATGTTGGCTTTGAGAGAGCAGTCGTGGCCCAGTGGTAACGGCCCCAACTTACAAGTTGTAGGTCGTGGGTTCGAACCCAGGCAGGCGCTTAACTTTGTGTAAATAATTTAATCATTACTGATCTCAAACCGGTGAAGGAAAACATCGTGAGGAAACCGGAATGTCTTAGGATAAAAAATTCGAAGACATGTGACATCTACCAACCCGCATTGGGCCCGCGTGGTAGATTACAGCCCACTCTCTCTCGAAGAGAGGAACTCTTAGAAACCCCAGCAGTGGGAATATTATAGGTTTATTATTATGGCTTTGACCACTATTACCTGATGGTAAGCGATGATGTGTCTGACGATCGCTTGCCTAGAATTACTATTCACTCTCGAATTGAAGACCCCAAAAACATCATTTTAGTTATAACACTTTATCATGACTATTGTCAATCAATTTGATTTTGCTTTTATATAGATTCTTTTCTTTTAGATTTTGTGAATGTGGGAACGTCAGACTGTAGATCTGTCGACCATTTTCTATCTTGCTAAGTACCTGGTACTTGTTGATAGGCCTACACTGTCCTCTTATACCTATTAACTCTGTAATTTGAAAACATTGTAAATACCATTTACTTTTAAAAGAGTAACCATGGAGTTTCTTGCCGGCTCTTCTCCATAGGAAACGACCAATTGGGACCGTGCACCTAGCTTCTGACGTTTCATAAGTGCCTTTGTAGGTTTATGTGAAATAAAATATTTTGAATTTTGAATTACAATCACAACAACAGCATCAATTTATATTGCTATAATTTATTTCACACAAAAAACCTTCCTTGTCCACATCCACTTGACTCCGGAAACGCATTCATAAAATCAAAAGATTATTCTGTTACGGTACTGTGTAACAAGTGGCCAACATTAGTCACGTCCGAAGAATAACGGTGTAACAATGTCTTAGAAAGACGAGAAATACTGACCACTTGCTGAGAGATTTCTGTATAGCTCATTGTCTTTGTAACATCGGACGAGTCTCTATGGCCCTTTAGAATGCCAACTCCAATTTGCGTTTACGAAACCCCAATCAACAAAAGATCAACCTTATTTTTTACTGTTTAAGATTGAATATCGTGTTGTTGTGTTTTTTGGGTAGTATATGCGAGGTTGTCAGAAACACTTGTACATGTCATAGTTGTCTGTTAATTTGGAATGTTGAATAACTTTTTTTTACAATGCGCTGAAAGTTTTGGAGTGTTCATACAAAAAGATTTGTTATTTTTGTGTTGATTGCTGTTTTGTCTTCGGTGTTTTCGGCTAAACTGTTTGTAAGAATGACTGTTTATTATTGTTGAATAGTGCAACCTTTTAGTTCGATGTTTTGGGATCTGAACGGGGTTTGATTGACGTGTTATAAATTATTTATGATAGATATTTACGATAATCAGGGGTTTTAATTCTTGATAATATAGTGATTGAGTATTCTTTAACGTTTCTTTAAAAAAAAAATACTATTGTTAAGGTAGTCATTATTATAAATAAATGCATCCGTATTTTTATTTTTCCAGTTTAAATGGGAGAATATATTTTACCACGACAGTGGCACGATAGAAAAAAAAATAAAAAATAATTGGAAAATATTGCAGCGTGGATAATATTTAAGAGTCACTCAAAAACCAATGCAATAATAATCATAATGATGGTTTGACATTCCGTCGCTTACAAGCCTGTTATCTAATCAATAATGACCCTTATTCCAATGCAACAATTGTGTGGGATGGTAGGCATAGATTATCGCTATATGCCGCAGGCGATATCAGTAATATTATACGCGATAGCTGCTTGAAGATTCGTATAATAACAGCTCATAATATTAGAAGCGATAAGAAAATATCTTTAGGCTAATTCTTGTGCCAATTGAACCGAGATACTTGGTGAAATGGTGACGCACATAGTATACGTTTGTTTTTGTATGAAAGACTAGCTTTTGACCATGGTTTCGTCCACGTCAAATTTCTTGTTTAAAGATAAAATATAAATCCTTTGACACGTAGCAATACAGTACCTTCCCTATGGTGATACAATTTTCCGAATTGGATCAGTATTTATTATTACCCCCAACATACAAACTCATTTACCTATTTATAATATAATAGATAAAAGAGATGAATAAAAATATATATTTTTTAATTAAGAAAAGGTTTTTCCTTAGAACAGTGTAATTTTGACATAATAAATATTAAATAATAATATACATATAGAATTATCTGTAAGTAAAAAATTATGTATTATGTGTAGCACAGTTTTAATCTAAGTAGTTTTCTAGTTTAACATTTTTTTGTAAGTTATTATAAACCTAGTTTCCAAAATTGAATCACTCCACATTTATCACAAACATAACTTCAAACAAAATTAATAAACCCTTATAAAAACTATAAAAAAAACTAACTCAAAATATAACCCTTACAAATCCAGGTACATAAAATGTGTTTTCCAATCACGTACATCTGTACATATATTAGATACAAATCTATGGGCCCAAAACTTTGTATCGAATACTAATAAGCTGTTGGAAAGGCCTGGCTTCAAAGGATATCTGCGGCCGCAGAGTAAAGCCGGTTTAAAGTTAACAGTTTGGCTAGGGTCATTAATGGGTTTGGTATAGAATTTATTTGTTTTGTTGTATACCTATATGTATAGGTTTTAGAGTGAAATAAAATGAAAAAACAGTGAAATTAATAAAATGATGTCTGACAAAGTGATCAACGCTTTTTTTATTAGTTTTTTAAATTCATTTTAGACATAACATCACACCTGTAATCCCCTAAGGGTTAGGCAGTTTCCTCATTTTAGTATGCTCGGTATACCGAAACGATACCGCACTGCTTTCATTTACGGACCTGACGTTATGTTTTTGGCATAATTTGTGCAGTACCGCTTAATTCATTGAAATAGAATTAAGCTTTCGGTAACGAGTATACCGAGCATGCTGTAAAAAACGTGACGTGAGCGGGTACTGCACTGGATGTTTCTACCGAGACGCGGTAAATCGAAACGATCCTACCTCTTTCTCGCGTATACCAAGCCAATCAGGAAACGCTTATTGAAATGTAGGCGCTCGGTAAGCTTTCGGTACCGAGTATACCGAGCATGCTGATCCCGCACCGCTGACGTACCGAACAGTGAGAGCCGGCAGTGGTGCACCTCATATAGTTCACCCACATTTCACCTAGTTATGTTTAAGTCCTATGTAACAGGGAGGCGAGCCTATTGCCATCAACCGGGCACAAATCCAGACTCCGGGCTGCTTCTGAAATTTCAGATGGCAAAACCGAATTACACTTTTCCCAACACGGGAATCGAACCCAGAACCTCATGCTCAACAGTAGTGCTTGCGACCACTAAACCAACGAGGCTGGTATATTTTTTAATGAATTTCAGAACGTTAATTAGTGATTTGCGCAGTAAAATGAGTGTTCTAGGGGAACAGGATCGGACCAAAGTGAATAGTATACCTAATTGAATCAGGCCCTTTGCCTAGCTTCGTGGGGTGGTATATGAATGCCATTTTTGTACGGTCTCATCGCCGTACATTTTTCTGCTTACTCGGTAACCTACTTTAGGCCAACGATGCGCGTCATAATTTAGCGCAATAAAATAAAATGACTAACGAATTTAAATATAGTCAAACTATAACTGGGTAGCTATCAACAACTGAGAGAAATAACCGCCTTCTACTTTAGTACTGTAACTTACTCTTACCTTAAATAAACTTAACTACAAGGTGCATCTTAGTGGAACGTGTTTCTCTAAACCTACAACCTTCACGACAATTCAGTGTACGGAGTTAACTAACTACAACCCGTACAATTTTTCATCCTGATTTGCTCGATGGAATCGTATTCATAGTAATATTATTATAGTCCACATTATAAGCTATACAACAACCTAGCTATGTACTGTCATAGGTCGGTCTATCGATTAATCGATAACATTCGCAAAAAACGTTAAACACAGCACTAAACAATCATTTCCGTCCTCGTCATTCGCCGCAATCCTTCAAATAATTCCCAGGCACACTACACTCTTCCACTACAGAATCAATTGGCCCGCAGTAATGAAGACATTACTGTCTGTTTCATCGACTATCGACACTCGATCGTAGATAATCGCTACACGATCGCTGGTACCGTTCGCGGAATGACGCGGCCATTTTGATAATCGTTTTTCGGGTTCCTTACCCAAAGGTTGCCCTATTATTAAGGTTCTGATGTCCGTCCGTCTGTCACAGGGCTGTATCTTTTGAACCGTAATAGGTAGACACTTGACATTTTCACAGAGTGTGTTCTAATTATGACCGCACTAACAAAAAAAGGTAAACATAAAATAAAGTGAAAAATTAAAGGGGGTACAAGAAACGTGTTTTTTCGGCGGTTATATTGTATTGGTACGGAACCCTTCGTGTGCGAGCCCGTCTCGAACTTGGCCGCTTTTTTTTTTGTAAAAAGTTGTGTCTGGCTCTTAGTTGTTATTAGTTATTGTTATTTTTTGTCAATTTTTCGGTGATAGAGTAATCATTGAGGAATTGTTGGAGTTTTTGTGAGGGACAGTCATTTTAGATTGAAAGTATAAATAAAATAATTTTTAAATTCAGATAATACTGGAAATTTTGTGAAGTGTTTTGTTTGTTTAGTTTCGCAATTCTGTCGTGGGAAAAAAGAACATAATATATAAATCTACGTATCCTAACCAGTAAAGTTCGTACGTGCTAGTTATAAGATTCTTATAAGGTAAATTGGAACTACCTTATTGGGATGGACGAAGTAGACGACGGGTTATCAACTTATTTCAATTCATAAGGTACTTGAATAAGGTTCAAGTATATTTTACAGCTACAGCCTACAATAATACTCAATAATTGCTAAATAAGACTGAACAAGTACCTTTATGAAAAAAAAATATTGACATGAGAGATCCATGAGCCTGAGTTAAAGAAAGCTTGTAATGTAAAATTGTCATAATTGAAACACAATAAATTTTCTGCTTTACTTAAAAAATATGGTATGTTGTTTTACACATTGGCAAAGGTTGTCTATAATTTTATTTTGTATAGGTACTAAAAACCCGGTCATGGTACTTATACCATGAGCGGGTTTTTAGTACCTACGGATCTTAATCCGTAGAGGATCGACCTGGGCCTTATTACGAAGTATTAATGCCATCATTATTCCACTGCGAAAAAAGGATGGTCCTAGCGGCCTTGTATAGCTCCGTCTCTCACTCACACTGGAATAATGGTGGCATTAATACGTCATAATACCCCTGCACCCATCTGTATAATGAATGAAAAGTATTTTATATCAAATTTTGTATGCTAAAAAATATATCGCGAGTATTCATTAAAAATTCAAAAATTACTTTTCATCCATTAAGCAGATGGTGCAGAGGCCCTAGTATGAGTTTCTTTTAACCATCTCGACTTTACGCATCGACCGCGTTCGGCGCTCCGATTGCCCCTTCAATGGTAAAGGCCGGCCGGCTGCCAATCGGAGCGCCGAACGCGGTCGATGCGTAAAGTCGAGATGGTTAAAAGAAACTCACACCAGGCCCTCAGGTAGTTTCTCTGCGGATCCTATGCTTTAATAATATACCTTTACTTTTGCCATCGACTCGAAAGAAGACCACTGGATATAAATTATCGAACATTACAATATCAAAACTGGAACACAGAAACCCAACCAATCAATCAAACGCCTCCAATAAGTCCAAGACTCATCAAAAACAATTTATCAGACATAGAACCTCTAACCAAGAGTATCAAAATGCACTTAGAAGCCTCTCAAAGCATTCTTCATTCAAAAAGTATGTTAAGCACACATACAGACAGAACTAGGCCTATTAATAAGCCGTCAGTATTGTAAAAGAAATTAGACAATTCATTAATACTCATTGTCATGTATGACTCAGCAGTCGGGTAACTATGCAAGATCTTGTCCGAAATACCGTATTTCGAAATTAAAGTCTTTGGACACTATGTATTGCCAGTGATGACACTGATACCTACATGGTGGCTAACAATGGGCATCATGAAAGTTCGAAGAACGCCTGAAGTCATCCAAAGGGCAATGGAGAGGAGTATACAGGGAGGTCCAAATAGGGACATTATAAAAAAAAAATTGAGTCCTGCCCAGGGCATGAGGAATCAAAATTTTTTATACGAATATACCCCATGTGTATTTCACGATTCTCGATAGTTTTCGAGTTATTACATTTTTATTTTTTATTACTAATATGGGCACCACTTTAAAAAAAAATCTGTCGTTTTTTTTTTACACGGCTTATTCACATTATTTTTTTGCAATTATCATAGTTATAAAAATATTATTTCAGTTATAAAATAATCACCTTCCTATAATTAATTCAAGATACAAACATTTTGATGGAAATGGAGGAATTTACGTTCGAGTGATACAGAGTCGAAATTTTCGAGTCAACTTTTTTGTAATATTATTGTGCAATCCTATAATCTGCCTAGGTTTTTGAAATGATTTAGGAAGCAGGTACTATATATTTTTTTCTTGAAGTAAAATTCTTTTTGAGGTTATATTAGGTCCAGAATGGAAGGCTGATGTAGGCCCCCTACAAAGGGGTGAAAGTCGCGACAATCTGTTGAAAGCAGGAAGCACAGAATATTTGTAATGATGCTTGCAAGTCTTTTGGCTGATGATCATGAGTCAACAACGATGGTAGGTAATGACTGAAGGTATTAACAGACTCATGCACTTGGTATTTCCTCCGTTTTGTACGAGTATTTTGGCACTCATTACCGTCTGCGGTTTTCAAAATTACTCTCATTGTTAGTTTAGTTAGTGACTTAAATTATTTGAATGAAGTGAAGAGGCAATCATTTAAATGAGTGATGTGGTTTTTTGGAAATTCTTTAACATACGGTTAACGATGTGTCAAGTTATTATTAATCATAGTCTTGTGTTATTGTTAAAGAGTTTTTGTGGTCAAGATTCTTGGAATAAATTAGGAGTCTGGTCCGTAAGAATACAATTTAAAATATTTATGAAAAGCGGTAATTCGTGCAATATTTATAACATAATTTAAGTAAATTTGAATTTATAGTTTTCAGGAAGGATTTCAATAGGTTCAGCAGGATATCAAAAGTGACATCAAACGAAATGTTAGGACAAGTTTATAGATAACCAAATGCCCGCCATTTGGATTCAAACCAGACATTGCATCGTTAAGTCGTGTGTAATTTCCAATTCGATCCCCACTACCCAGTGCGGGCCAGTCTTATAATGCAAAATAGTCTTTAATGTCGTGTCTTCAATACGACAAATTAGAAATCAGATAGATATTATGAGAACATTTAATCATAAAATTGGACTAATCGAACAATTCTATTAGGTACGTGAGCTTTGAATATAGCAAATTGCTCTTCTGCAAGCATTACATTCTCTCAAAAGTCCTTTTGGTTTTTGTGTTACAAATTAAAGCTGGCTTACCTAAGTGTCCTTGTTCATTTCTACACTATTGTTCAATTCAATATTAAAAGAAAAAAAAAAAAGAAAGAAAATACGTTTATTCTGCACAAACAAAACGCACATTTAAATAAAATAAAAACACAAAATACACAAATACAAAAGTAGCCAAAAGCCTCGTATTCAGCCAACAAACAAACGCTATTTATAAAATTGATTCTTCATCGGTTGATGTCAAGGCCACAGACAAAGACTACTGCTGTCTACAAAGGCAAGAATATTGCGTAATTACTGTAACAACAATACATACTCTGTGGTTGCGACATTGGCAAAAGACAACAAAAACATAACAAAAACAAAATGCCGATTTCAGAGTAAACCACTAACATACCTAACTACTAACTATTAACATTTTGCTTCAGTATAATTAACTGATTGTATGGCATTATTCTAATCTTATATCTACGTAAGTGCAAGCCTAGTGTCAATGTACAGAAAGTAAGCCTTTTAGGAAACGCGAGGTTCGCTTCAAATTAAATGTTTCAAAGCCAAGCTGCACAGTTAACAGGTCAATTGAAGAACTAAACTACGTCAAGTCAAATGCAAATTGAGTTATCCTTAACCTTTTTCAATTCACAGAGCGTCAACTCTGCCCAAACGAAGTCTTATCGAGTTAGTATTTAAGCTAACGATTTATTCAAAACAGTACAGTCGTTTACTGACGCGCCTTTAATATAAATGAGGAAGAATTCTAAGATTCTAATAAAGGTTCCTGTTGGAATATTGGTTTTTGGGCTTATTTTATTTGAATCTTTGTTTGAGCAGATAGAGCTGCAAAACATACCTTCCTTATTGGTATATTTTAGAATTTTTCGGGTCTAGTTTTTTAAAATATTGAAATGTTAAAGTCACATTGTGGTTTCTGTATACTCAATTTTTATTTACCCTACACAAAATTCCAATTCTTCTACTCCATAAATCAGAACTATTTATTCATTTCGTTTACCATAAAATTAATTCTAATTACAAAGTCATTCTTTTCTAGCTTCTACATTTCTTCAATCACCCTGATTACCATATGAATATTCCCGACTAGCAACTTAAAAACATTAGTCACATCCCCGGTTTTCAAAGCTGCTCAGATTATTTCTACCGCACCGCCTTTGGAAATAGCCGTTTAGTATTCAAAGAGCACATGCTTCATAATTCCCCTGCTGCTTAATACGGCCTCATACTCGACCACCGCGATTCAAAACCAGATTTGAAGACCTTCCCCACCTCTCTTTTATATATAGATTTTTTGTTGGATAGGTAAGCGGGTATAGCTAACGAGGGGTCATGTTGTGTTGGATGTTTTATCTCATACTTGCCCTCATCTCTTTGTTTCACGAAAACGTGATATAAAAGATTAACTTATTAGTATTCGAGGGAGGGCTGAGATCGGTTGGCTCAGATGGTGTGTGAAACGGTTTGAACTTAGCGGTATGACTAAGTCCTATTTGGGCTTGTGTCAATATGTTTTGGCTATTCAAATGTGGTTTTGTTATTGTTGTTTCTCTGATTCGAATCACAAAATGTTTATTCTGTATTTTCGTATTTGATAGCTTTAACATTATTACCTATTAAGTTAACTCTGTAGTCTAGATTAAGAAAACTTTTTTATAAAAGTCAAGGCTGGCCTTTACCTTTTCTCTTCGAGAACCCTTGAGTTATGTTGATAAAAGAGATTCTTACGTTCTAAAAAAACTCCTTTTTAATTTCTTAGAATCAGATAACTTGAAAACTTTTCTTAGATGCTCAGAATTATCTGTTAAAAAGACTATCTTTGATAAAGTCTGCCTTGTTTTTTGCTGTTAGGTTAACATTTTGTAGCCTAAGGATTACTTGGACATTTTATTTTTTTATTAAATTACGTACAGTTTCACTCATCCACCTCAGTAATGATCAGTTCGTGTTAATTGCTAGAAACATTTAATTACTTGCACCAACAACTTGGACAATGAATACAAAAGATTCAAAAGCATTCACATACAAGAGTTGGATTTCAATTTTAATTAAATTAACATCTTTACGCTAAATATGAATGTATGTAGCAAGGAATTTATGAAAATAGTTTTCGATGAATCTTACATACAGAAGATTCTTACGTATGTACCTACATACAATCCTTTTGTATTTATGTGAGATGATTGTATAGAGAAGTTGTGGCTAAGTAATAACAGCCGCACGGGTCGGATCGACCAGGTTTAGCTACGCTTGCCGCGATTGCTCCATGCATGGGTGACATCTTTACATACCAAGACCCCTCCTTGTGCCTCAAAAAGCACGTTAAGCCGTTGGTCCCAGCTTTCTTTCGTGGATCTTTGGCAAGCGTTAGGGGTCGTTATAAGCCCGAAAGTCTGACAACCAGTCTTAGCCTAGTGGTGTGACCGTTGGACTGCCAAGTCATAGCTCTTGAGTTCCAACCCATGGCATGCACCTCTGACTTTTCACTGCCTTATAATTTGCCTCGAAAATGGTGCAAGAAAACATCGTGAGGAAACTGGCAAACCTGAGAGATATGTCTCGATGGCATGTGAAGCCAAGTCAGAGGCCCATGGGCGGCTTTAAAAAAAAGTCTGACACCAGGTTAGTCACTAACCAGATGAAAAGGAAGACCAAGGGGTATCGTATTACACATCACCGTAACTGGGTTGTGAAGTTCAGATAGACAGTCGCTCTGTCCCAGTTAGACTGGAAGCCGACGCTAACATAGATAGGACAAGGCTAGGCAGATGATGAAGATGATTATATAGCTCGCTGTGGAAAAGCACAATTTACACTTAGAAAGAAACATATACATTCCGCTCAGATACGTATAAGAAACTCCTTAGAAACTGGTTAAAAGCTGTAAGTTGACGATGAGTTAAGGTGCAGAAAAAAAACTTAATATAAATGTAAATTAGTTAGCCCAGTTTTTTCAACACGTTGCTCACCCAACCTTCCAATATTGTCGCAGATTGTTACCAACCCTCCAATAATGTATCCACCTTAATAGGTTCCTAAACTTTGCCATCATAAATAAAACCTGCTTCGAAACTTCGATCTAATGAAAGAAATAAAGTACTTTAATTGCATCTTAAAGATGGACGAGAAATTGCCGGGCTCTTGAATATTACTCTGAGTCCAATAATTTCCAATCCATTAGTCTTTTCAGACTCTTATTAATTCTTGAAAGGTAATTTGGGAGTACTTAAAATTGTGTTTTGGAAGTTTCACTTTGTATTCGAAATGGTTTTTGTTCAATTTGATTTTGGGAATCTGTAAAGGGAAATAAAACGTTTATCTAAATATACCAGCTGCGTCATCCGGTGTAAATAAGGGAAATAATTGAGACGATTAAGATTTTTTTCCTGCGTTAAGAGAATAGTAAATGACTTCATTTGCCATGTGATCGGACGTCATAAAGTTTTGTGATGTTAATAGTGGATAAGTGCGGATAATTGCTGGCTCATGGCTTTTAAATTGCTTGGTAGATTTACATTGCTTACATAATGATATGTCACAGTGGACATTTAAATTTTAATATTTAGAACTACTAAAAGATGATGTTAGGACAAGCGGGATAAAACAAACGACCAGTGGTCCACATTAGCACTGAATCGCAAGCGCTGGAAGTTATGGGGACCTAGTGGTGTAATGATACAGGATAACAGTAACAGTATTATTTGTTATGATGGCGATATTATTATTCCAAAATAATAAAAGTTGTAACAACAATATAGTAATATCGGTACCTTACAGTCACTTACAACACAAGTTCTTACAATAGCACTAGTAATAAGAAAACATATTGCCACAAACAGAACAATTTTCATAATAAAAAGTCAGTTACAAAAAAAAAAAAATAAGACTCCATTCATATTTCATCAAATAAAGAACATAAAAGTAGAAACAACAGCTTGGAAAAAAATAATCTCAATTTATGCGAGGCAAACTGCCAAAGTTTAAAATTACGAGCATAGTAAGCCTATATTTTGAGGTAATCAGAGCAGCAGCAGAAGTTCGCCTGTAAAGTATCATAGGCGTCTGGGTGTGTGCCCAGAAAATAAGCGTCGGAAATGGAGCGAGGCGAAATATATAGTTATTTTTATTTTTCCCAGCTAAGTTTGTTTATATACCTGAACCATAGTTTTGTAACTTGAATTTTCTGCTAGTAAAAAGTATGTAGATTTTTTTGCAAAACTATGTGTGAAACCTAACTAGTGATTAAAAATTTATGTAGTTGTTCATAATTATTTTTAGGCACCTAAACGGAACTTGAATAAGATTGTTTTGACATTGTCAGTATGTCACAGAGGATTGTATAAAAAACCGACTAGTGTCTAAAGTGTTTCAGTTTATAGACGATATCACGATCAATTTTGCGCACAAAAACGCCAGAACAAAGCTACACCTATTTACTTTATATGCAAAACTACCTTTCCCGTCCGAGGCATCGCAAATTTCACGTCTCCAGTGAAAAGCAACCAGATATGGCCGAATCAGGAACGTTGATGGCGCAGCAAAACACCATGAATAATTTGATAGTCTAGGCTCGCGTGGAGTCATGACTAAACATAGCATGTCTGCTGTTGTAACTGGAATAGTTCCGAATATACCCCGAGTGGGATTTTTAGTTTTAAAATTTTCTGTGTGTGTGCAGAAAGTTGTATCTTTTATTTTTCTTTAAGTTCATTTCATGAATATTTTGGGCCTGAATGAATCTAGAAATTCGGAGGTTCGTTTGATATAAATATTTTATGAGTCTATAGAGTCGACATTGTTTATTTATTGAGCAAACTCTTGAACACGGTTTAGTTGTGTTGGACGCATTCAGTTTCATTGGTGAAATTCACCCTCAATGTTCATAAAATTACAAATCAGTTAAGTAAAAGTATCGAAACAATTTCAAAATTAATTAAAATTCACTGAGTGGTCACCGGATTGGTCCATTAAAAATCTAATTGCGCGACTTCCCATCGGAAGATAGAATACGTAGATTTTAGTAACCATTTTATTTGGTAAGCCGTATAGTATATTGGAACGTTTTCGAATATTTCCGTACTCTCGTACATCTAGAAGTTCTAAATATAAAAAAAAACATGGGCGAATATCAAATTCAAAATAGTTTCTCGAATTTTGAAACAAGTTACCAAGTCTAGTTCACTAAAACAAGTGAATAGCACCTAATATAAAACATTTTACTGAACAAGCTTTTAGTCTTAGCTAAAAGTCTTCAAGCAAGACAAAACAAAATGTTCCTCAGAAGAAAAACAAGCGCGAAAATAAATAAAATCCAACCAAATTAGAGCGCTCCCCGTATATTTTCTCCACAGTAAACAACATTAAGTTAATCTCACAGTTTCTTTATTATTTCAAACGCTCACTTTCAGGAAGTAATGCTTGGTTGGAAAATAATAGCAGCGAGATAGCCTTAGTACGTGATCCAGTTTAGTTCAATAAGGAATTGTAAGTTCACGATTTTTCCTTTACGGGTGGGGCAGAATTTGGAGTAGTGTTAATCAATGGGGCCATGTTTGTCGTGGGTTCAAGTTTTATCTCTATAGACATCAATTTTAAATTGAAAATTTGAGACAAGAAGTACATTACTGTAAAATATAGTACCTACGTTACTGTCGCGGCCTGCAACGAGAGCATTTATGGACGGTCGTGAAAATACACACATACACATACGTGAGTCCATCAATGCCTGGTTGCGGCCAAGGCTTATATAGTACTTTTCTCAAATAATGCACTGAAATTCAAACTAAGTAAATTAATTATAAATTCCAGAAACAATGACGAACATCGATAATTTTTCTCGCGTCATTATGTTCATTTGTTTCTTCTTTAGTGTTAACAGCTCTATTTGCAAACCAAATCAAAGTTTATATAAAATCTATAATAAGTTACCTCCTTGGTTGCCTCGTGTTGAAGTAAAAAGTTCGTTCCATTTTTAAATAACACGGAGTGTTCATGAATAGTAATTTATTCGGCCGCTAAACACGACAGATATGGACTTTCATACAAACTACTATTCGGCCAGTACAGCAATTTCGATTTATGTCGAATAAGATTGTCAAAATAATGCTCGCTCCAAGCATGTTGGAGAAAATAGAAATTGGTACAAGAGAAGTCGGCAACGCTACTGTCAAATATGAATGGCTCATCTCTTCACCACGAGACTATACATTAAATTATAATTATTACCGCCACGAGATATGAAAAAAAAACAAATTCAATAAGAAATATCTCAGTTACAAAATGCTAACTTTTGGAGATAAACACAAAATTCATGAAATTTTTGGATGGTAACAGATCACACTCAGTATATAAGGTGATTTAATTAAAAAAATAATAAACTTTAACAGCGGTAGCAAACATCTTAAAACTACTATTCTAATGTAAATAATATTGCGCCTAAACCAAATTTGATTTTAATCTATTATAGTGATGTTACAACATCGATACCATTTTATGGCAAAGATTATCAAAACAGATAATTTTTAATACCTATTTTACATGAACAAAACGATGACTCCTCAATTTGGAAGCTTATCTCTAACATTACGAAAGTTTTATTCGAAACAACTGGTTTCGAGAACGAATAATTAGGTAGAACCAGTTTAGATAGAGCTCTGACGTTTCTTTGAACTTGTAACAGAATAGAATTTACTCTTGTCCAAAATCGAACAAAATATATTATGTTTAAAGAAACCTGAACTTGATTTTCTAGGCAAACAATAAAGCGCTCTTTAGTTTCCAGAAACGAGGGTGACTAATATGATAGCTGAAGAAATTTTAACTCAGGACTAGCTTCTTCTTAGCATCATACCCTACAAATAGTAACAGCTGACCCACCAAGTGCTAACGTTATGATTGGACCATCAACACCAGAAGACAACATTAAAGCGTCTAATTATAAGATAGATCTTTTTCAGCAGCTGCCATGCAGTACAGTCAATAAACCAATAGCGGAGTATCAAGTTAAATTGGACAAGATAAGATCATTATCAGCAAAATCTCTAATTGAAACTTGATATCTAGTTTATTTTGCCTCCTAAACATTTAACTTGTTTACGTGGGCTAAGAATTTTTCGGAGTTATGAACTCAACGTGTTTTGTATTAATATAATTTACGACATGTAATTTTTAGGTTTTATAACTATAAACAAAACTATTAATACGAACGATAGCGGTTATGCAAATAAATTCTTGGAATGCCAAAGCTTTGTTGGAAGTCAATATTTATTTATCGCTAACTAATGAGCTGAAGACAACTGAGTCTGAGAATGTTTATAACAATTTTCCGGTGGTAGCTGATATGGGTGTCATTAAAGACTAAGTTAAAGAAGCGGTGCTTACAGATATTTTAGGACACGTTTGTCGTAGAATATTAAATGTCAAAACTAATGATGATTAGAACCTGGCATAAGAGCCTAGAGATAGGCACAAAGCTGATTGGCCCAGCCAGTGGTTGAAATTGGGATGTGGCCGATGATAAAGATGATACTGATGCCTATAGTAAAGGCTGAATATGAAATTGATTTACGAGTAAGTACTGTACTCGTAAATCAATTTCATATGCAGTGCATAATTATTGGGACAAGTGTTTCAATACTAAACAAAACAAAGAATTCACCATAACCCGTCTACGACACAGATAATTTCTAGCTCAAATACCTCATAATACCGAATTTCAATCACGTTCCCAAAAACTTGAACGTACCAACACACTTCCGACCCAATTCTATAATATAGCAGATAAATGTTAATGCGGGAGCTATCTGATTGCCGTATCATTTGGGTCGTATTGAAAATTCATAACTTACCGAAAGCGGTGAAGGGCCCAGCGTTTTAGATAAGGATGTGTGCAATTTACTTTACGTCGTCGTTCAAGGAAATTGTAGTGAGGAGCTGTTTTTAAAAGTATTTTGAGATATTTTTGTGAGACTCGAAATTGTCTTTGATCTTTGTGAGCAACTTTTCAAATAGAGAACATTTTCGATCAGGGTGAGAGTAAAGACACTATGTTAACTGTTTTGAATTAAAACTGATACTGAAAATAAGCCAACTGGAAACAAATAATAATAATAATAAATAGTAAGTTTCTGATCGCAAAATAAAGGGATTTTCATTTTGTCTTTTTTTTCAGTTTTTTCACCTAACCAAGCTTTTTTTGTATTTAATTAGGATGTTTTTTTTTCCAATTACCCATTATCCCACAAACAATAGATAACAAAATTTTACTCAAACACAATTCAATAATACCCAATTTTCTCTAATCTACTCGAGTATTCCACACGTCACGTCACTATTAAAACTCGAGGGTTGGAGTGGTTGTAACAAAGGTTTATCGAAACGTTAGCTACGTTTTCGCTTTATCGAATCTTCACATTACGTCGGATCGTGTGAGTAAATAACAATGAGTATTATATTACCTTTTTCTATTTAGTTTATTGTGTTGGTTTATTTATTAGCAATTTGCTTTGGATTGAGCGTTTCGATAAGGTTTAGTTTAAAAGAGATTAGGACGTAAGTTTAAACGTTGGATATAAAAATACCGATACAGAGGACGATAAAATTGTTTTTATGGCAGTCACATATGGACAAGTACGAATCTAGACGTTTCTTTATTTTCTTTCTGAGGAATGTCATACTCATTGATTCTATGTTCAAATTTACAAAAAACTAGGTATTCATAATATATATTTTATTCGTCGGTAGATTTAATATTATTTCAGATACTATACCGTTTCAGGTGTACTGTTTCAGAGCAAGCAAAATGGCTCCAGTTCCAATAAAAAATTACCAAACCGCACCCTAAACTCGAAACACGTCAGAATTTCAGAAACACAATCCTCCTAATGAAGTCAATTTGCATGTTGCCGTTTAACATGTTACGGAAAACCATAAAATTAGACATGTTCAGTCCACAATGCGGCAACAAGCGATAACATGCTGACGCAATCTCCCACATCGACTGAGCCCCGTTGGCGATAGCTAAAGACAAAGAGCTGAAAAGATTCTAGAAGTCCCTTATTTATATTCTCTTGTGATAATAGAATTTTGGGTTAAGGCACAGTAAGTTAATTTACATTATCATCTTTATTTATAATACTAACTTTATCGTCATCGTAACATATATATTATGATATGATTTTGCCACTGGTATATTTTTTTCTAAATGATTTAGACTAGCAAATACAATCAAATCAAGTTCCTTTTTTGCACTTTCTACAGTTTTTTCTATTAATTTCGTTTTTATCCCACCAAAAAAATCTTTATCGATATTGAAAATCGAATTGCAAACCAACTTCATGTTATGTGAGTCGAAAGCTTTATCAAATTCCGCAAAATCTTACATTGTATTTTCCATCGTGTTTCCAGCTACAGTGTTTCTGTGTTCGCTTCCTAATGCATCAGCCGTAACCGGATAGATTTTATGCAAATACGAGGCAGTAATTGCACAGTAACTCGTGTGCTCATTCATTAGGGGAACTTACGATATCTGAGCTCGAATAAGTTTCAGGGTAACTTTACTTAGCTTAGCAGTTTGCTAAATTGTTTTAGTGATGGTGGAAGATTTTATTAGATCTAATAACTTTTCTGAGAAGTTTCCTGAATTCTTTTTCTAGAGAAAATAATTATTAGTTTTCCGTTGGTTGTAGATTGTAGAATGTTTGTATTATATAAAAAGTGCCTGCAGTCTAGTGCTATTAAGTTTTTAGTAAGTATTCATTGTCGATTTCCCAATCCGTCCGAGAAAACAGTTGGATTTGGAAATATTACGAGCAGTTATATTTTTATCCGACTACAGCAAAGCCAAAAGGAAGTGTTATGATTTTAACAGAGTTCCTTAAGTTCTGAGTCAAGCTCCACGATTAGTGACAAATGCTTGCACTGACTGGACAGGTCCACTCAAATCTGTGTGGTTCTTTCCTCAAAATACCATTTCAGACACTAATCTACATGATCCTCATATGGCCTGACCAAGATTATGGTTGGATCTTAAAAGAGACTGCGACCTCTGAGTTTGTTTCGGCCTTTCTTCTCAGAGTAGTCAGATAGGAAACGCCGTCATCTAGTTTTTTTTTTTTTAATATGACGTCAAAAGTGATTCTGATATCCTATTTACAGAATAAACAATTTCATTTCATTTCAACACTATATTTATGTATTTATACATGTATGTATGTAAGTATGATTGTATTTACGTGTATTCCACCATAGCGCTTAAACTACTGAACCGATTTTGATGAATGAGATATCAATAGATTTGTAATAATAGTCCGGGTAACATAGGCTATATAAATTTAAAATGGTGGACTTTACACGTACAATTCTGAACACGAAAAAAAAAGAGATATTTATGACAATGTTTGGAATCAAAAGAAAGGTCTCGACGAGCATATTACCAATATGTATATAAATATCATATAAATATTTTATATGTAAATAAATATGTTTAAATTGTGTGAAAACAAACAAAAGTGAGACTGCGCTACGTACTTCTCGTGGCGCGGCTGTAAAATTAATACCTATTATACAAAAAAAGCATCATCCAAATATTTATTACTGACCTATTGTATTACTGTTACTTACGTTGTCATAAATCAAACGTTAAAACACAAAAGTGAGTTTACCCAAATTCAGTGCTTTTTCTAATATCAAATTATGAGTCAGTACCTAAATCCCTAATACGTGTATATTCTACCATGCACGCAAATAAACACAATATGAACATTGCTGATTTCAAACTAACAATCAAATTCACACAACGATTACAAAATCACCTGTTTTGTTACATCAATTGTATCGGCAATTCGATCCTGTAATTACGCCCGCATTGGTTCTATAACAGTTACAGCTCCCCACATTTGACAGCCATCGGATGTTCGCCAAACTAGACTGATTGATCACGTTTTAGATTTTGATTTGACTGCGGGTTTTCGCATGAAAGTGATGCATGATGAAAAATGAGTTTTCGGAGTTAAAAGTGCACTAAAAGCTGGTCGAAATATGTATATGTAGGTACTCGAGCGTGGAAAGCACTGAAACATTTTGTTGGCATTTTTTTATTTATTTGTCATGAACTTATATGGGCTTAGCTTTTTCATTGATATAAAAGCCTCTATAATATACTGATGTAACAAAAAATATTCTTTTATTTAATACTTCAAGCACAGAAATGTACAGAGGTGGACTTAATGCCATAGGCATTTTCTACCAGTAAATCTTTGGGTGATGCAGAGACAAATAGTGGAGAAATTTAGCAATATTTTTTAAAGTAACTATAAAGATACACATATATACCTATTATAAACTATAAATATAATATATATGTCTAATTATATATAAATATAAGCACAAATTAATAATATTATAATATAATTATAATATTCTTTTATTACTACATTTCAAATTCTATTCAGTTGCTTAGTTCAATCCTCTTCATGTTTTTTGTTTTCTCTTCTTTGCTGCTCATGCTCAAGTACCTATGTTCTAAGAAATCCTTCCCAGGTCATTCTATCTGTCTCTAAACTATAATGATGTCGGTACACTCAACATTAACATTTGCTTGACCTATTTCGTTTTATCTCTTTTAGCTTTGCAAGAACTAGACATCATATACAACCCTTTGATATCAAAAGTATATACGAGTATATAAAACTAATGGCAATATTATAATAACATGCCTGTACGATATACGTGTATTCTTTATTCCAATATATCGATATTCCGATACTGAGAACGTTCTTCCTTATATTGCTTCCCATCTACGTATTTTGCATAACAATAGACGCGATATTTATCCCACAGAATAACGAGTTTCTTTTTGGAAAGTCATCAGTTAGAATATTAGTTGTGGTAGTATTTTGTTAACTAGCTTTTGGGTTTCTAGTTTTATTTGAACATACTGATATAAAACGACTTAAGACAAAAAAAAGCTGCTCGCCAGATATTATCTTTCGGTACATCTTCAGAGACCAAGCAAAACACTAATATTTATTTTGTAAGTTAAGTAAACAACCAATTCTATTCCTCTCAATTTAGTGAACATAGTACCTCAAACAAAGGACAAAACGAATAAAAACTGTCCACCAGAAAATAGAAACCCTAAGTCCTAGCTTTAGTGCCAAGGACTGGTTCACAAATAGATCAGTATCTTTTTGAAAAGATAAAACAAGATTAGGAAAGCAATCTCCCAGATTATTTTAAAAGTGTAGTTACAAAATGGAAGCTCCAATTATGTTAAAGAAGATATTTGTATGAAACCAATTAGGGTTAATTATGTCGTTTACTTTCTAATGGTGATTGGAAAACTGAATATATGCAAATATAATTAAACAAATCGAACACTTAAAGAAAACATTAACTAGTGTTATCCAATTTTGTTGCCAATTCACATAATGAAATCTTATGATATACCTACCTAAAAATGGTAAAATGTCATGAAATACCTCAATCAACCGTATAGAGTTAATACCTTCAAAAATAATAAAACGGATGATTTTTTTAAATTCCGTATATACATAATATAACATCACGCCTTGTTTCCCAGAAGGGTTGGGCAGAGGTGTACCCACATTTCGCCAGCTATGTTTAATGCCAGGCTGTGTCTCATGTAATAGGGGGCGAGCCTCTTGCCATCAACCGGGCACAAATCTAGACTCCGGCTGGTACTGAGAAATGTCTAATGAAAAAAACACAAAATCACGTTGCCTGACCTGGGAATCGAACTCAAGACCTCATAATCAGCAGTAGCGCTTGCGACCACTAGACCATTGAGGCAGTCCCAGAGTTAAGGCAGTAGTGAAATCCCTAATAATAAGTGTTAATAATCAAGAATTTAATATCGTTAACAATACTTAGGAGAATAACAATACTACGCAACGAGCAAGAAAAGAACCCAGATAATGATTAGGAACTGATGCTTAATCGGGCAACAATTTTCAAGAACTAGCAACAAAAACGAAAGAAACAAATTAGCAGGTATCAGATCCAAAACTCGTCCAACACTCAAATTACAAAACATACTACAAACAAGCTCAATTCAGGCCATCTAAACATTAAACCAAAAACGGCTATGGAAGAAAAAGAAACGCAACTAAAAACCCAAATTAAAGGGTCCGGTTTTATAAACATCGAGCAGGAAGCTTCAATTAACACTGACTCATTAGAGTATGGTTTCATGAAAAGATCCACTATACATCGTGAATGGAACAGAAGGAACTACACTATACAGCGCGTATCATAAATGTGTGGTCAATATGTGGTACAGACCATCAAACTGAACGACTTTTTCCAAGGGAACAACATAAAAAATCAATCTGCCTAACCTTTTCCCAACTATGTTGGGTCGGATTCCAGTCTAACGGGATGCAGCTGAATACCAGTATTTTACATGGACTGCCTATTAGATCTGACTTCCACAACGCTGGGTAAATGTCAAAGTTTAAAAAAGCTTCAAAAGTCCTCAAAAGTTCAAAAATCCAAGTCATTACTGTCATTTTTATCTATTGTCTTTTATAGTTATGATTACTCATTTTTTTATGTTTCTATAATTAATTTGTATTGTATTTCATTTTTTGTTGATTTCGTGTTGTATGTTTTGATTTATTTTATTATTATCATTATTTTCGCTTTATCAAACTTAATGTATCTACCTAGATTAGAAGAGAATGATGTGGTCTCCTATAATTGGAAGCGCACACTGTATTCCTCCTTGTTCGTAGATTGTAAACTTGCATGAAATTGTGTTGCCTCTGTTGGATATCCAATAAATCAATACATACCTTGGTAAGACTGGTTGTCAGAATTTTGGGCTTCTGACTACCCATAACGACTGTCATAGATCTATCAATTACAGCTAGGACCAACGTCTTAATGTGCTTACTGATGCACGGACGAGTCTCGGTATGTAAAGATAGTCACCCATCCACTGACCCAAGCATAGTTTAACCTAACGAATCGACCCATGCGGCTATTATTACTTAGTTTTGTATGGTACGGCTGGTAATTTTTTGACGATTACCATGTTGGTTCCATGGAGAAAGTTGTTCAGTTTGATGGTCTGTACCACAACCTGAAAATATGATCACACATTTTCTGATACACGCCGTATAGTGCTAATATACTTCCCGTACTAAATTGTTTTAGTGTCCCGTTCAATAAAAGTGATTTTTAGAGCGACAATGCACAACGGACTTGGAGTATCACTGTTGCTTCTATTGGCACTTCTGATGCTTTGTTGTCGCTATTGTTAGTTCAAGAGCGACAATAAGTCTTGTGGGTTCTTTTCTCTTTGAAGTTGATACGGAATATAATGTTGGGAAAGGGTGTGTTTTTTGTTTTTTTTAATATTCTATATTAAATGGATACGTTAAAACTCATATTAAAAGTACACTTTGTAAACAAGCATATTACAAATTAGAGGATTATATCCAAGATAAGAATGCTTGGAAACTGGTCCTACTCCATAGGACAATTTAGAGTCTAAACAAAATCAAACTGGTAGCTAATTTAATTGTATAATTTATTATTTTTATGACATTGATTTTACATTATGTGATTACTTGAACTCACACACTGACTGATTAGATAGTATTATTTGTTAAAATTTTAGGAATATCATATACTTTTACAATGTTTGTAAATATGTGAGCATCACCTATCTATCTCATAATTAATTTATCTGTCATTGCTTAGTTTTTAATAATTTTTATATATTGTGTACAGTAATTTTATTCTAGGAGCATCGTCTTCACATATTATTATATTATGAATGTATACAAGATATTGTAAAACATTTTAAAAGACTGACGATGGAGTTTCCCATTCTTATACGAAAACTACCTTTTGGAATTTACCTTTCGATAGAATTGATTCTAGTCGCCCCGACTAGAATCGATTCATTTATTTTGCCGTTTAGGAGTGCCTTTTATGTGCCCAATTGTTATAAATGATTAGACTTTGACTTAGAAGATTATTTTAACACATAGGTACTTCCAACTAAGATTTTTATCTATCCTCAACATATCTATTAAAAAAGTGACTGTTATAGTAGAAAATACTTATATATAATGTGTATAATATAGACCAAAATTATCCGCGGTTTTCTAAAGCGCCAACATGTTCTGACATAGTTATCTACATGAAAACGTAACACAAATGATGTTAAAACCTAATTTATCAACAATTGTTTCTATTGTTCTCAGATTAGAGATAGTCTAGACTAAAGATAATTTATGTCTAACAGCATTAGTGATAATCTAGAGAAGTGATAAGCTTCTACCGTACTTCTACATTAAGATCCACTGATGTCACAAAGCTAACCAATTGTATTAAATCTCAAACGTTGAATCCCAAGCTTACCAAGATTATAATATAATAGTTCTCAACTTGCTAACTTAACATTAACTTAACCTTGAGCTATTCATGGGTCCCGAGTATCTTGTGTCACTCCAGCCTATAATTTGTAAGGAGCAAATAATTATTATAATTCTAGAGTTCTACTAACTACTATCTTAAAGCGAAAACGTCAAGGTAGCCCGTGAAATTCAAATTTTCTTACGTTTTTTGCAATTTACAGGTCAGTATCAAGTTGTGTGTTGATCTAAATATGATTCGCGGCCATATCAAAATGGTTGTTGATAGAATTATAATCATAAAAATGATCAATACAACTCTCTAAGTTCATGTAATCCTATTGAGTGACTATTTCATGAAATCATGACATTTGAGGATTATGCTAACTTAAGGAGTTGTATTGCTGATTGTAATGATTATAATTGTAAAGAGCCATATTTGTTACGGTCGCGAATCATATTTTAATCAACATACAACCTGATACTGACCTGCAAATAGCAAAAAACTAAGAAAATTTGAATTTCGCGGACTACCCTGGCGCACCCCCTAAGTACTAGCTTTGTGGCAGCCTTAGTTTAATCATTAACATGCTTGTCATCGTGTATTTTCATCCTTTTCCTTACATCTCTATCATCTGCTACATCAGTAATCATCCCCTTTCTATAGCCACAACATCAGCATCAAATTGAATTGACAATCCATGCGTCATGTTCGTGAACGGGCGCCGTCAGTAGAGACTGGTCATCTCTTAGCTGCCATGGCTTATTTTAATATTTTAATTTTTGAATTGTTCTTTGTTTTTATATTTTTATTACGGATGCTTTTAACGTGCACGTCTTTCTACATTGTCCTCACATGTATAATTTCAACATTAATGATGTAACCAATATTTTGTAACAATTTTTTTATTTAAAAGAGTGTCCGTGGAGTTTCTTGCCCGTTCTTCTCCATAGGTACCTACTACGCTTTGGAATGGGCAACTAGCTTCATATTTCTGACTGACCGACTTCTTGACAATTCAAAAGTGCCTGTAAATGGTTTAATTGAAATAAATGCTTTGAGTTTGAGTTTGAGTTTGATTGCTTCAATAAATCTGATACTTCACGTGACTAGAGGGCTGGCTCGTTATTTGGCCAAAAAATTTGCATTGCCATTCAACGTGGCAATGCTGCCAGTCCTTTGGGCACGTTTCCAGATGATAGCGATGCGGACGAGTACTTCGACGCCTAAGTGTCCTTTTGTTTTTGTATTTATTTGTATAGTTAGTTAGTCATTAATTAGTTTAGTACCCACCTAGTGTAAATACTTAGTTGTGTTAAATATTGTATAAAAGTCTTTCGACACTAGTAAGGTTCTCCTTGTTAAAATTCCTTAATCTTAGTAATTACTCTAACACTACCAGGAATAGGTGATTATTATTCTCAAAACACTAGTGTTAATTAAATTATGTATAACTTCCCCAAGGATCACCTCAGCTAGTTAACTTTCCTTCCGAAATAGAGATGGCGACAAATAAATAAAATAAATTGGTCGTTAGCCAGCGTAATAAGACCACACGTTGCAACTACATTACATAAAGTATTTTTAATTAGCTTAATTATGTGATAATTAACTGAAAAGTTTGTTAACGAATGTTTTAAAAGTATCTCAGGGTTCTTACTGACCTCATTTGGGATTCAAATTGATGTAAAAGTAAGATTTATAGTAAATATCTTTTCTTATACGTATTCATTGTTTGTTTTAGAGGCCGAAGCTGATGTCGACTTGCCCCTGTTCGTAAAACGTGGCAATACTTAGTTGAACAGAATATTAATATTGTCTTTCGTTTTATGTTACCTTTGTAATTTGAGCTGAAGCCATAAACGAAATGTCAAAAAATATTTAAATCAAAACTAAATCTTGTAATATAATTATATTTCATTCAACGACCTAAAAGATGACTCAAAAATCGTTTCGAAAATTACCTCCACCATATTGCGTTACCAAAAAAGCTCCCCGTTCAAAAAGCCATAAATCAAAGGCGCTCATTAAAATCGTCATCGGCTGTCTGCACCATAAAATATTCCCATGCGTTTCAAAAATCACAAACAAACTAGCATAACTTTTATGCATTTTTAAAAATAAATGAATTATTTCATGGGTGTCCTCTAGCAGAGTAATGGAAACGCAAGTGTTTGGTGCAATTCAATAGTTGAACAGTTTATTTATATTGAGTTGGTTTTATTTCAATTTTAACGTCTCCATTTAGTTAAATTTCAATAATAAGTGAACTATTTTAAGCAAATGAATGTTGGTGTGGCTGATAATATGAGTATAACTAGTCTTTTTGTAGCTTTAAGGCTCCCGCGGACATGTGCGTCGCGATTGTGCAACACGACACCGGTAAAACAATAATTTACTTGAAGATTTCATATAAATTGTTCCACCAGAGTAAGGTCACGCCGTCGCCTCGTGCATGTCTGCGGCCGCCTTTAGGATTCAAGTCCATTTATTTTGATGTTTATAATAAAACTGCCAAGTCGGCCAACATATTTTGCCTTTTTAAATATGCCTGTCAAATCTTGTGTAACATGTTTTTGGAAACTGATACCTTTCCGAATTGCGACATCGCCATATTAGTGTCAGTTCAACATGACCATCGTTTCCAGAAGTTATTTTAAAAGTTCCGGTAGTAAACGTTTTGAACACACTCAAATAATCTGCCACATGATGGTGTGTTTACGTACAATTTCGAAAACATTTATCCAATCCGGCGTTTTAACTTTGAAAGTTTCTAATTTTAGGCCTTTGATCCCCTTGTGATCATTTCGGTTTACTTATAAGGAATTTTAATGCATATTGGGCGGAGATAGGTTAGTCGAAATCAAGGATTGTTTATCGTTATTGTTGTTTTGATTGGTGTCGGTTTTATTTGCGTTCCTTTTTGTTAATGGTAATAGAAACGGTAATGTGTTTTGAGTGATGAAAGGTTGGGCTAATTCTGACTTGATTATGATTACCTGTATTGATGTAAAACCGAGCCCAGTATAGTTGAAAAAGGCTAGACAGTCGATGATGATGCCTATATTGATATACCCCTGCATAAAGTAGATAAGAACGATTTAAAATGACATGATCGTTCAAACATAAACGAAATACGAAAGTTGCTCGACGAATGAAGGCCAAAAAAATGGCCCAATGAAAAAAATACGTCATAACTATCGACTCAAACATCAACACTGCTCAACTATTTATTGCCAACGATCAATTAAACTATAGGAAAGCAAAACAACCAACAAAGCGACATTATTTTTATCGCCGAAACTCACAAACATATTATTTTTAACGATTAAGGAGTTATTTTTATGTCACGAGGCGAAGCATCTAAAAGTTGCTTCCAGACAGATATTCCCCCCGCCCGACAGATCAAACTTCCGTCGAAGAACATCAGAAAAACAGATCATGGCTGTGATTTATGACACAAATATTGAACAAAATTTGTCGTAAAGCACACTTTATTGCTCTGTGCCTCTATTCGAAATTTCCTTGGTATTATATTTCAATCCTGATTAAATTATGGCGGCAATAAACAATTTTAAAGAGAAATACTGACGCAACCATAAGCAATTATGGTCGTGAATGAACGATATATTATGCATATAGATTTACAATATAGATTTAATGGGTCGGATTAAGTTAGAATATAAAATTGAGTGATGCCAGCGAGTCCCTTGAATGCTTGAGTTATTTTAAATTGAAAGGAATTGAAATGTAAAACCAAGTTATGAAAATAAAGTAAGCGATAAAAGGCTACTGTTTGCGAATTAGTGTAAACGGTTTTGATGTTATTGTTATTCTTTGTAAAAAATATTATACAATTCGAACGGCAAACAATAGCAATATTATGGAATTCAGTATTGTTTCAATTCATGAGGCCTAAATCAATAGAGCATAACTTGCTCCTGTATTTAACACAAACTCTGTTCAAGTTGCGAGTCTATGGGTGAATACTATGCAAGCGTGGACCATAATCAGCCTTATCATCGCTTAACGTCATGTGAAATAGAAGGCAAAAGCGGGATAACTTTACTGATATCTTACAAACATTGCTCCCTTCAAGATCACAACGGATTACAAAATTAAATTAAAACGAACCCAAAAAATACGACGTACACAAAATGCGAATAATAAAACTGGGATGACGTCATAAAATATAAACGACACTTCTTGGTTCGGTACATATTTTATTAAAAAACTTTCGCTCTGCTGACACCGCAGGCGTTACAAGTTCTTGAGATGCCGATCTCACTCTATATTGAAACATTTTACACACAAATTCTTCGGGAAAGCAGTGTGAATGTCCCCAACTTGTCCACTAAGAGACGTAAATCCACGAAATTGAGTAGGAGGATTTCTTACGCTGAGGCCACGAAAATGTTGAACTTTTAGCATAAATTTTTCGGTTTCTTGAAATATGACACCCAATTATGTTGAAGCTTGGCTAAATACAAAAAACCAGATCTATTAGCAAGCGAGGTATTGATTTCTTTAAGTTTATTGCTGAACCAACGTCCACGAAAATGACATCTCAAAAGATTTGTGTGTCAGATAAAGCAAGTACTTAAATAACAAATGATAATGAAATCAAGCCTAAAATATTATACAAATATACGTGGAAGAAGCGCTGTTAAATCAGTGAATATCAAATCAAGAAGAAAATGCACCATCAATATTGAAATTAAAGGAGCTCAGAAGAAAAAGACGTCCATTAATATTTAATAAACCCACGAGGAAGTTGGAACCAAGTCCATCGAGAGACATAAAGCTTCCAAATTAAAAAACGGAGAATATAACTCCCGATGTTGATTCGTTAAATATGATGAAAACTTTTTAGTAATGTCGTTTGAAACTTCCAAACTCGGAAATTGCTCGTCCATCTTCGAGCTATATGATGATAGCGCTGTTGAAGAAGAGGATGACATTGGCGAAGGTTCGATTCTGATTGTGGTTTTAGCATTATGACGAGTATCATTTTTATTTGATTGGCAAAAATACCAACTGCAATATAGATAATTGGATAACAATCAGTTTTTATCAACATTGGTTATAGAAGCAACTCTTGATGTGACAGTTATGATCAAGTAACGTTAGGAGTTTGAAGATTTTGGAATTGCATTCATGTCAGGCAGGCCTGTAATTCCAAAATTTCAAATCAATCAAAACCAGTGGACGAAACAGGTTGTTGTATTGTGAATCGATTTTTTTGAGTGTTTAGTTCAATGTCACAAGCACAATTTAAGTATAAAACACTCTACAAAGACATCGGCGAACAAAATGATGAAATATTCAAAAAGTATTTACATTCACTCTTCAAGGAGAATATTTTAGCAGTAAAGATACTTAATTTTCTTATCATCAAAATGAAAGACGAAGTTGTCAGACAATTCGAACAACGCTGTGTAAGTAATCATACAAACGTCAGCAGCGTCTTAGCACAGAATACTCGTAGAAAGGTACAGAAGGTTAGGTCCATACGACGATCGAAAACGCACACATAGACACGCTTCACGTACAGCAAATACTAGCGGACTTGCGACTGGCATTCGGTTGAGATTTTGAGGTAGATTGAGATCGCCGTACGTACTTACGCTGCTATCCATATTAAAATCCTTGTTTCCAATTGATGTTATTTCCACATAAACAAAAATCAACTATACATTAGTGTAAAATTAAGTTGATTTCTAGATAACAAGTACTATCGGAAAAGCATTTTAAAAATAGAAGTTGTAGCTCAACCTGAACTATATTTGTGGGAATTAAAGCTGTTCTTCCAAAAACACATATTTGTTTACATTTTTGGAAACTAAATTCCGAATGCAGGATATACTGTTATCGCTCGTCTGAAGGCGACCTTCTGTATTACTCTGTGGTCTTAGTTAACTTTACTTTTAAGATCGCTTTCGCATCTCCCAACTTTGTTTAAGAAATGCGAAATAAGATTATTATCGTCTCGAATTTTTCTTCCCTGTAAATTATGTGGTTGGATTACGTTTTTTTTTGTTTTATATTTTGGGGTGTTTTGACAGGCATGTAATAATTGGTGTTTTCATTTGGGGGATTGTATCATTATATTCAGTTTATCTTTTATGCGTGATATATCTGGTACAGCTGGTAGATCTTAAGGTGTAAGAAACATAATATCACGACGTATTCCCCAATAGATTAGGCAGAGGTATAATGATAGTACACCCACATTTTTCCAGTTATGTTTAAGTCCTATGTAGCTCGTGACTAAGTAATAACAGCCGCACGGGTCGATCCAGGTTAAGCTAAGCTTGCCGGGGTTGGGCCGTGGATGGGTGACCATCTTTAAATACTCCTCCGTGCCGTCCGTTTACCGATTCCTCCGTGCCTCAGACAGCTCGTTAAGCCCTTAGTCCCAGCTCTCATTTGTGGATCTTTGACAGTCGTTACGGGTCTTTAGAAGCCCCAAAGTGTGACAACCAGTCTTATCAAGGGGTATCGTATTACCCAGTTACTGGATTGTTGAGGTCAGATAGGCAATCGCTGCATGTAAAATACTTATATTCATCTGCATACGGTTAGACTGGAAGCCGACCCTTACATAGTTGGAAAAAGGCTAGGCAGACTGATTGATTGTTTAAGTCCCATGTTATAGGGGGCGAGCCTATTGCCATCAACCGGGTACAAATCCAGACTCCAGGCTGCTACTGAAGAATTCCAGATGGAAAAACCCAATAACACTTTCCCCGACCCGAGAATCGAACCCAGGACCTCAAACTCAGCAGTAGCATTTGTGACCACTAGACCAACGAGGCAGTCGTGACGCAGACACAGACGTGGAAAAAAATAAGAATTTTTAAGATATTGATGTTACTTATGGCGAAAAATTTGCAATACGAACCGTTTTATCTTAAGATTCATTGCCGTGATTATAGCTGACAATGACATTGAGTATTGTGGAGTTCAACATTACCTATGACGTATATCCTATCGTAATAACCTTAATGATATTTCATTCAATTTATCATACCATTAAGAGGGAACAGGGCCTGCGATTCTCCATACAAATGTATTCCCCTTTTTTTTTCTGAATAATGCCTCCAGAGAAATCCTTTTTTTTTTCATAAAATCAGGGTCTGCTGTAGACACGTCCCTGTTATTTCTTTTTTTTCAGCAACTTTTTGGTAAAGAAAATATGACCCTCCAAAAATTACAAAAATGCCCCATTTTTACCGCCGCGATTAGAGGACTACCAGACAAATTCTTAACATAAAAGAAAATGATAGGAACCAAGACATACTCTTTCTTAAAATTTTAATGTAAAAAATAATTGAGTCGGCTCAGTTTTCGAGGAGAAAAAAGGGGAATACGAAACGTCGACCTCGTTAATTTGTTTTGTGATATAGTCGGTCTGAGCTGCAGCTGTCCCTATCGCACTCTACGGAAGCAGACTTGAGGTAGGACGACGACAATAGTTTCTTCAAATACCTATTTTTCAAATCCCTCGCAGGCCGTGTTCCCTCTTAAGTAAAGATACTTGAATGAGTTAGTCACAGTCCTAAACAAGTCGTACTAGAACTAGTCGTACTATTACTTTGCAGTATTTATGCCTTAATTGGAAGGTGGCACAGCCTACGCGTACTTGCACCATCTTTAATGAATGGGTCTCGCCAGGATTTCCTTCTTTGTGTTGACTTTAACGTTGTAATTAACGTTTGTAAACAGAGAAGTTAACCTAGAGTCCATACAGCGATATCCTAGGGCTCGATTTACAGTACCCCTATTTCTTGAGTGATAGATAATTGCTTGATTTTTAACCGACTTCTAAAAAAGCCGGAGGTTATCTCGGCTCTTTTTTTATGTTTACTCCGCCATAACTCTGTCATTTATAAACGAATTTGCAAAATTATTTTTTTGTTTGAAAGGGTATACTTCCGAAATGGTCCCATTGTCGGTCAGGTCAGGATTAGATCGGTGAGGTCAGGATTTCATGATGGGATTTCCTGGAGAAATCGAGGGAATTCTTCAAATATTATGGCACACCTATAGTTATTTGGGTGTTTTTTTATAGTTAGTAGCTCTTGTATTTGCTCCCAAAAAGCACCATTTGGTGAAGTGGAACTGATGATGAAGACAGACACGGTTGGCCACCGGAGCTACTCCATATTAAGTATTTCACGGATTGCAATTCGATTACTTTAATATGCATTTGCATATGGTGAAGCTAATGGTGAATTACCAGGAGAACTCCTCATCAATTAAAGTCCCTGCATCAGGAGAAGCAATATTTTGTAAAAGGTGATGAGCAGTTGACATTAGGCTATTGTAACTTAGATAAATTACAAACCGACCTACTAAAACGCGAGAAATAAAAACTTTTGTACAAAAAAATAACAGCCGACTTCCAAAAAAACACTAGAAAGTGTAAAATAACTTTAATTTCCGGAGTCGGTGACAAAAAACAAAAATACAAAACCAAAGGCGCCGTCTTTCGAAATTAAAGTTATTTTATACGTTTTTTTTCTGGAAATCGCGCATCTTGTTTTATATTTTTTTAAATGTTTTATTGTTTCACTATACCAAACATATACCTAACATTGATAACCAAAAATCTCTCTTGTTTGTGAATACTCATCAATGGCAAAATTAGCAACAGAGTAAACAATGGAATCTCTCCTTTTTATTTTTTTTAAGGTACTAACTTATTTAGACAACATTTACACATCACCAATGTCTAAATGTTATCTAACTAAGCTAAAATTGGAGGTACCGGTGGTACTTATTTGTGGGCGTCCAAGCAAAAAGTGTCCAGTTCTCGGCATTTAGTTTCTGAGATATAGGTAAGAAGTTTTGTAAAGGTGGACGAAAAAAATGCATTGGGCGATTTTAATTGATTATTAATAAAAGCTCAATTATCAACAATTTCATATAGTAAATGACTAAATTAAGCTTTTTCAGAAATTCAAAAACAAAGGTCTGATAAAAAAAAAATTGTGCCAGTTTTTGAATATTTGTTCAATCCTTACTATCAATTGACTATTCTAGATACCGAATCTAGTCTTAACTCAATACCCCACTATTGGACCCTTTTTGCTTGGACGCCCACATTTTACGACCTCTTGCCCATTAAAATTTCTGTTAACAATCATAATATTAGAACGGTTATATCCACAATGGCTATACAGTTTTGTGTAGTACTCAATGTAAGGACGGTCCCTTAGCCTAATACACTTACGCTAAGAGTGGCTCGAAATTGACAGCAAAGAGCCAGTTCAACCAAACTGTGTTTGACACCTAGTGATTGGGGTATCATCACTATAACACACATAATATATCGAAGGTGTAATCTGATTAGATTGGTTCTACATAACAGGTATGTATTAGTCCTTAAATGATCGCTAGTTAGGTTAATTAGCGTTGGATGCCCTTTAGCTAGAATAGATGGACCTTGACCTTACAAAGGCGACGCGGGTAGACTATTTCATGAAATTGTAAGCTGACTGTGTGTCGTATTCCCACATTTCGTAACTTACTTAATTATTACCTATGCAGGTGAAAGGGTCAACCGTTTTCTTCAACAGGAATCCACCTTTTAGGTTACTAGAAAGTTTCTTAGTAACTTAACACACTACAACTCATAGATAGAAGGAACACACTGTGTGTGTCTTGAGGGCTAACACAAGCTTTGGAGACTTGAGCTTCTCGGTAGCTTTTATCGGTCTCATACATGTCTAGGGTTCCGTACCCGAAGGGTACCGAGCGGAGCCGCTCTGTCCGTCGGCCGTCAGGCTGTATCTCATGAACCTGAATAGGTAGACTCTGTATTTCTATAGCCGCTATCAAAAAACAAACATTAAATATAATTAAAGGGGTCATATTATGAAACGTGTATTTTCGGTGCTTTTTGCTCGATCTTAATTGTTTGTGACTCCGACTCGTACTTGGCCGGTTTTTTTACTTTTCCATCATCTTTATCGCTGAACGGATGACACCGTATTTAGGCCCTCTAGTCCGCTCTCTTAGCAGGCACATTCTCGACTTCTACATCAAAAAGACAGGCAAAAAACTAAAAAGTAACCCCCAGATAAACCCATTTAATTCGCCCATTGACTCTCGTTGTTAACTTAAACAATGGCGCCAAAATAATCAGCTATCTCTAACCGTCTAAACACCCAAACTAGTTTTAATCGTCCCTTTCTCGCATTACCGAGCAAGCTTCAGTAATCATGAGTTAAATCTTCCTAATGACTGGCCGGCCTCATTCGAGGCTCGCATCATTATCCTAGCTAGGGTTATCACACCTTCAAACCTCGGTGAGGCGTTTGAATGGAGTTCTAAAATGGAGGTCACGTGATTTCATGATGATGATAATGTGACATTCTGTAGACGCATAAAATTAGCTTCGAACGGGCCTTTTTTTAAACCAAATTAACAGGATTGAAGCTTTGATACGGATGCTGATAAGATTTTTTGAAAGTATTCTGGAAACTGTAATATCTCTGTAGTGAGAACAGAATAGAATTTCTGTTCTCACCTTCTGTATAAATTTCTATTTCATCTTTTCACCAGGATATGCTCCACCGCCTATAATTAATATACTCCCCTCTGTGGCCCAAAAAATGCAGCCAGTAACCTCTGCGCTGCCACTGTCAACACCGTTGAGGTGGCGGAATTTTGGGCCAACAAAATTTAATGAACTGTCGTGCCATCGACACGACGAAGGAGATCAGGATTAACCTTCTCGCCATCGAATCTTTGCCCCACCTTGCTGAATTCGCACAAATGCAGACACACATTCGTACACATTCAGGGGATATGGTGGGTGACTGATCTAGTGCATATTATGATTTATATTCAAAATACAGTAATTTAAATACATAAACTATATAGGTTTGCCAACCCTGTTTTGTGCTATCTCTTCAAAGTGGCGATGCCATGTCGTCGTTTTATCTGCAATGTGAACTTCTAGGCTGACGCGGTCTCAGTACAGATATCTTAGTGCGATGAGAATTCAATTTGCGGTTGTTTTCAATTAGATCGATGGGCTGTGGTAGTGGAGAGAGCTGTAAGTTTATAAGAATAAGTATTAAATTTGATTATCGTGGTTTGTGGTGACTATGGAAATTAATTAATTTAGAACCCATAAGATATTGTGGAATAATCTCCCAAGTTTTATTATACTAGACTCAATATTTTGTTCGTCCTTATCCTTACATACTGTCTAATATTTATTGCACTCAGCTATATTTAATAGTTAACCTTCATAGCTACATTACATTATTATAAAATAGTAGGTTAGTACAACGAAAATTTAATATCACCCTACTCTCCAGGAGTCATAAAATATGCACGATATTTACCTACCTCGTCTTTTACCCTGTCTTCTTTCTCTTTCTACACAAGCTTTCTCTTTTCAACATCAACCTCCACCAACCGCTGACAAATAAGAAACTGATCTCCCATCAGATCGACTGAACATTTGCCAAGACTTCGAAAAACCATCACGTCATCCAAACACGAGAGCAATATTTCAGCTAGTATCGGATTTAAATTCCCGACTGGAACGCATAATCGCTGGATCTGACCAACTTTGAAATAACTAACTTAATGTTATTCAAAACGTGTCGCTACATTTATCCTAACAGGGAGATCGGGCACGACTTACTGACAGGCAACTCCTTATAAATCTTATATGCCGCGTATAAACTTGATAATAGTCCCGAGCCAAGGCTAAAAAGTTTTTGAGGATTTTGATCGTAGTGAGGTGTCACGTTTGGGTGGGCCATTATTTTACTTATTTGATTTTGTGACTAAGCTAGCTATCCACACTGGTAATATTTCAACCATAGTCATAGTCCCCACTCGAAATAACGTAACATAAAAACGTATTGTAATTTAACAATACAGGGTGTAATTTAATCACGGCACAGCAGACAGAGCTCCGGCGGGATTTCATGGCGTCATGGAGAGTGCGATTGTCGCAACCTGTTGGGGTTGCGGGAAAGTCCGAAAGGGATACCGTCGCCCTTGGCAACGTACAGGCAACTGAAGGAACACGGGTGGGTTTTAGTCAGTAAGAGTCTGACACGCCGAGAAGTTATTTGATAATTTCAAACTAAAAAAAAAAGTGTGTATCAGAAAGGTGTGTGGTACAGACCATCAAACTGAACAACTTTCTACAAGAGACCCACATTGTTATTGAGAAAAAATCATCAGCCGTCCGATCGATTACGTCTCGATTACAATTTTCCCTTCACCCCCCACCTCACCCTCTTCACCTTCCCCTTAATAATATTTAACCTTTCTGATATACCATGTATATACCCATGTACATTTTCCAGGAAAATTCATGAGTTCATTAAAGCTAATAAAACCTTAAAAACGTATCATAATATCCATCCATTTGCACCTCAACGTGAACCCACAATAATATAAATAAAAATATTCTTTTGAATGAAACACGGAAGCCCACAATGAATAGACTTTTTTATTTCACATTTCTCATCTTCAGAACTCTAATGATCTTAAATGAAAAGGAGCCGATACAACGTTCATTTTAGGGTTCCGTAGCGCTGACCGTCCCGTCCGTCTGTCTTAAAACTCAAACTCAATGCATTTATTTCAATTAAACCATTTACAGGCACTTTTTAATTGTCAAAAAGTCGGTCAGTTAGTCAGAAAGTTGAAGCTAGTTGCCTTTCCAAAACGTAGATCTCTATGGAGAAGAACGGGCAAGAAACTCAAAATCCAGGGTACATTATTCTTGTTGCTTCTTTATGTGAGAACAATGTACAAAAAATAATCAAAACAGTTCAAAATATAAGATTAATAATTATATTATTAATATTGTCACTGGGCTGTATCTGATGAACAGTAGTAGACACTCGAAATTTGCACTGAGTGTGTACTACTATGGGAACAAATAATAATTTAAAAAAGTTAAACATTACAGGAGGTCCATTCAAATTCAAAATTTAAATTATTTTATTTCACGTTTCATAAGTGCCCTTGTAACCTACAAACCTATGAATCGTGAAATTAAAGTGAATTTTTTACGTCAGAAACTAGGTGCAAGTTTCCAATTGTTCGTTTTATATGGAGATGAGCCGGAAATAAACTCCACGGTTACTCTCTTAAAAATAAACGGCTTATACAATGTTTTCATTAATAAAAGAAACTTGTTTTTTTTTACTTAAGTACCTATTTAAAAGATTATAAAGAATGAAAAAAGAAAATACATTTATTTAGCACAGACTAAAACGCACACAACACAATGTATTGTATTACAAGTAAAAAAGAATTTAAAAAAAGAAAGAAAACAAATAAAAAGTGTAAAGTGCGTTGTAAGATATTAGCAGGAATGAGTGCCTCGCAGCTGCGCCAAATAGGCCCAGTTCAGCAAAAATGCCAGAAAACTAGTGCCTGACGCTGGTTTTCAACTGGACCTGAAGTGTGAGGTGACGGATGTAAATCAGTTTTATACTGCAATAAAATAAATTTGTGTAAGATAATTAATTAATTTGTGTATTGTTAGATATTGTGGTAGCACGGAATCCTTCGTATGCGAATCCGACTCTCACTTACCCGTTATTTTTAACAGTATCCTCCGAATGTTTCATCTCAATATGGCCGATATATTATTTATACTCCAATGCTTTTGAATAAAATATAGAGAATTCTTTTAAGGTCAGATTTGGGAGCACCTGTGGCTTCAGGATCGAATGCTTCAAAAAGATGGAGTGGTTTCGAAATAAAACATGAAGTATAAAAGTTTTCAAAGAGCCTGCGGATATTCGGAAAATGCTTTGATGTTTGGTCAAACTTCAGCGTTTTAGAATGTGGCTTATATGACTATGCTCATTTTCTATTGTTCATTTTTCATTTTATACAATCGTGGAAAATAATTTTGCAATATCAATGTACATTTTCGCAAAGTAAGAAAATTACTTAGCTTACAGCTGATTCACACGGGACCCGTCATTGACGATTTGTCAAAAAAAATGATACGTCATGAGGGATGCACATTCATATTGCATACTTAAATTAGTTTTTTCGCGATTCGTCAACATATACGAATAGATGTTCACAATCTTGATTCGTGATTCAGAATTCAGTCTTCATCAGTCCGGATCCGTCACAAAATAAATCACAATTCATGATTTTTAAAAGACGATACGTTATTTAAAACGTGTCCGTCATTTTTCACAATCGTGAAAAAAGACAATTCGTCAAAATACACGAATCGTCCTCGTGTTTACGAGCCCTTAGGGATCTTGCGCACTAAACAGCCACGACCACGACCAGAGGCCTTAATGTGAGTTTCTTTTAACCATCTCGACTTTACGTACCGACCGCGTTCGCCGCTCCGATTGGCAGCCGGCCGGCCTTCACCAGTGAAAGGCCAATCGGAGCGCCGAACGCGGTGGATGCGTAAAGTCGAGATAGTTAAAAGAAACTCACACTAGGGCCTCTGGTAAACTATAGAAACCGATACGAATCGCGCACTAGGTCGCACCGGCCACGACTGGCTGGAGTCGCGAGATCCCTAAGACCTGTATTGACACTTCCGCTACTTACAAATTCTTATTTTCTGTGCTTTCGTAGCTGGTTCAGTTTTCATCAATACATAAACAGCCATTTTATTGACATCCTCACTATAAGGTGAATAAGTTAAGTATTTTATAAAGGACCTTTATAAAATACTGATAGTTATTCAGCTTCATCTGATTAGACTGCAAAAAAGCCAGCCTTTCTCTGATAATGATAAGTGAAAGGTTCCAATACCGTAATTTAAATTACGATGAAACAAGTTCTGCTATGAAATCTATCAGTCCATAATACATTCTAATCGTGAACATGAGTCTGTTGCGCTTCGAACGGTGAAGATGACGCCATCTTGCGCTTTGGACACGAAACTGCAGTGCAACCAGAATAGGATTGAAATATGACATTCAGGATGTTTGATGAAAGAAAAACTAGAAATAATTTATCGTAGATCCAAGACAATATGATAAAACTGACGCAATAGAATATTACCTTACTATACAAATAAAAAAACTTAAACAACTTATGACTCACATAGACACCGTTTGCACTAGTATATACGTTTTTGTGCTATGAGCCTTAGTTTTCATAGAAATCAAGCAAAACCATGTCGTTGTATTCATTGATGTAATTTTTATTTCATAATATAACGTTCGCCCCTATTATGTGAGACTTCACCGGTATTTTTATTTCAATAATATCATCAACATAATATAAGACTTTTCTCAGTTCCAAAAGATGCCGTTATTTAAAAGCGTGGGTTTCACAAAAACTCTGCGGTTACGATTTTTGCCGAGTATCTAGATTTCTCGATAGTGTTTACATATTCAAGTATTGGCACGTTTGCGTAGAAAGGACTTTCTTTGGAAGCGGTGAAAGCGAGTAAAGTTTGCGCCTTAGCTTTCCGCGCCTATGTAGGTACATAGATATATATTTATCCACAGTCTAGCAGTTCTTCGTGGGTCTACCCGTAGGAAAAGGTTATATTTTCCGAGAAAATATTTTTTTGTAACATAAGCTCCAATTAATACTTTTACAGTCAAAAATACAGGAAAACAAAAGTAAACCGTTATTCATTAATAAGTCCCTAAACTATCACAAAGTCAATAACATTATAGTCATCGATTTACCTTAACATAAACAAAATCTCACTATTTGAGAAAAGGAACAATATTTATTTAATATATTTATTCAGACAACTAGATCCATAATAATTACATTTACATTTATATTGTTAGTATGACTTAAAAACTATGTTAGTACCTAATAACTAAGAGAGACTTGGTCCTCTGGGTGAGGCTCCACACCAGAGGGCTGTCTAACTTATTGCCTATTACATTCAGGATGCTGTTACTGCTCCCACGCAATCTGCTTAGCAGTGAGGCTGTCTTTTTGCGCCAGGTGGCATCACAGCCGTCTGTGCGCGACTCAGCAAACATTGTTGACGCACTGCAGAAGCGTGGCAGACGTAACAGCGCCCTGAATGCATTGTTAAACTGGATGCGCAGAGAATTGTAAGCCCTTTGGGTATATCTGAACCACAGGCTCGCTGAGTACAGAGATGTGCAATACGCTTTGAATAATGTTACTTTCACCGCTTCTGTACATCGAGCGAACCTGCGGGCCAGCATGTTCGCCCGGACTGACAATGCCCTGCGCTCCCTCTCCATGTCTACATCATCTCCAAGATTTTCGGTAACCACATGCCCAAGATACCTGAATTGGTATACTCGATTAAGAGGAGTACCATTGAGTAACACTGGTGGAATAACAGTTGGGCACTTTGTACCAGCCTTGAAGATCATGCATTCTGATTTTTTTACATTATAACTCAGACCGTGTGTGGCCGCATACTTTTCACATACGGCAAGCAACTTCCGCAATGCACTAATCGAGGGAGCCAGCAGCACCATATCATCGGCATAGCTAAGGTTGTTTACACTGACACCATCTACGTAGCACCCTACGGGCATTTGACTGAGTTCCTCGATCAGCGCATTTATATATAGGTTAAAAAGCAAGGGCGAGCTCAACCCCCCCTGCCTCACTCCGCATTCCAGTCTGTATTCACTGGACAGATCACCCGCCCACTTCACATTATTTTTCTGATTAAGGTACCAATACCTAAAGAGTGATGTCAACTCTGGCGGTAGGCCCGATTCCTTTAGCTTCTGCCATAATATATCATAAGACACTAGGTCAAATGCTTTCGAGAGGTCTAGAAAGCAAGCATAAACCGGGGTTTTTCTGTCAGTGTAATATTTCACAGTGTGCTTAAGGCTAAGAATAGCAGTCTCAGCTGACAAGCCAGGACGAAAGCCGAACTGAGCGTCATGTAACTTAACATGCTTGTTCAAATATGAGTTAAGCACACTGTCAAATACCTTCGCTACAATCGTGGCTAGCGAAATGGGTCTATAGTTAGATTTTTCAGACACATCCCCCGTTTTACTCTTGACAATCGGTACCACCAGAGTCTTCATCAAGGGCTAGGTGTGAGTGATTAATGCACAAATTACATAACATTGCAAGTACTCTAGGAAGGTGGAAACCAGCATACTTGAGGTGTTCCACACTGAGAGCGTCATACCCCGGAGATTTTCCTCCCTTCATACCCCTAATAGCACGATCGATATCCTTAGCAAGTATTAAGATTGAAATATTCATCCCCTGAGTCTCAGCATCGAACCATCCGCATGCTGGTCCTAAGGGTGACTTTACTACAAATTGTTCCTTAAAAACATTAGCTATGTCTTCAGGGCTAGAAACACCGCCGACACTCACTGGGATGCCAGGTCTAGTATTCAATTTATTTGTACACTTCCAAAAATTTTTAAAGTCCTTATTCTTGTAGTGTGTCGCCATCAAGTCCATTTTTATCTGTTCAATAACATGCTAATGCAGATTCAGTGCGCCCGCGTCCCTTCGCTTGTCACCATAGATAATAGTCTATACCATGGACAAGTGATGTTGGAACGTCGGGCGTCATAGGATTCTTAGATTATTTATTGTACGAGTACATAGTTTCGGTTTTTATTTATATATATATTTTTTTAAATTGTATTATTATTTTTGTTTTAAGTTTTTTGTAATCCCCTAATGGGATTTATGGGTCCATATTGGCTCAACTAAAGTTCTTTACCCGAAATTGTTCTTCCTAACGATTTGTAATCCGAATGATCACTCTTCCTAAAATTTTTCATCCTAAAGTTTTCATTCATACTATTTGTAGTGCTACCGGCGATGTTCATAACACTCATGTTTCCGAAAATTGTAATTAATAATATCATTAATGTAAATATATTTAAACTCCTACTGTTTTTTATCATAACGCTTTTATCCCTAAACATAATTACCATAATATTTTCACTCATACTCAGAAAGAAACATTTACCAAGTGTTATAAAAAATATATGTGGGTAGAAGATGATATTTATAATTTTAATTTGAGGGTTCGATAATATAACATGGCATAATTTTGTTTATCCTAATTATATGTACGCATAACTTAATCAAATTCTAAAGCTAAAATTTGTTTACGCATAATGATCATGACCATGCATGCAGCAGGCATGCAGCATGCAAGCATGCAAGCAAGCATGCAACATGCAGCAGGCATGGTTTCTGTCACGGCTCCGGCGCTGTGGGGCTCCGGCGATCCCACGCGAGCTGCTCGTCGCAGATGTGTTTAACGCTCACCACCGTAGCTTCGGCTTGCTGGCCGGCATAGCCAGCCAGACTCAGCCTCGGCGGCGGGCGTTAAAACCACCTGCTCCTCAGCTCGCGGGCCGCCTCGCCCCTCCGCGCCTTCGCGATTTTAAATAACACTCTAGGGGTAGGGCAAACAAGACTACGTGGAGTCGATTTTGCAACGATTCGTTTCTTGGGGGCACTATGAAAAAAATACTTAGAAAAATTTCGCGACCAATTTCGATGTAGCGCTCGCCGGCCGCTGCCGCGGCACCGCTCGCTTCGCTCGCTCGGCTCGCGCGTAGTTGGTCACAGTTCTAACCTAACCTAACCTATGGATATCTTTGCAGGTTAAAAGCAATTTAAAAGCAAAATACACCAATAAAAGTGATTATTTGAAAGCTATAGCCGCTAATATTAAACTAATTTAATTGAAATGAGTTTAAGACAACATGTATTTAACTACTTGTACCATGGTACTATTATTGTTAAACGTTATATATGTTATGTGAAAATAAAGTTCGCAAAATTAATGTATATAATACTGATTATTATGAATAAAAAGAAATCTAAACAAAAAAGATATGACTTTGAATAATAGTATAAAAGATGGTTATGTTGAGAAAATATAGGGAAACAAATAAAAGTATAATAGATGTTTATTGCTACTGACATTATGAAGTTGAATGCTTCGGAATTATGAACATTAGAGACAGAGTAGTTAGGAATTGTGATTGTTAGGATGAAAAATGTTAGGAAGAACATTTTCGGATTTCCAATTATCGGAGTTGAAAATTTAGGTGAACTTTGGCGCACCCGGGATTTATTTAAGTCCGTAGATGTGTCCGTGGCATCACAGTGGGCCCTATCAGAATACCAGCGCGGTGGTATTTATTATCGCCGTGTTATGCTGAGATAGGGGCCTTTTTGGCCTCGCACTGGTCGTTATTTTTTTGTTAGTTTTTTTTTATACTTTTTTTTTTTTTTTACTTAAGCTACCTTTTTATTTTATTTTTTATATAATTTTGTTTTTATTTTTATTTTTTTTACTGTTTGTATTTCCTGTGCGTGTCCCAAATAAAATATTTTTCTTTCTTTCTTTCTAATGATTCTCAAAAATCCCAAAAAGATTTAAACTCACTAAATTAAACCATCACTACAATGCCATACGAACATTCTCAACCCACTACCGCGTACCAAGCTAGAAGCTCCAAAAAACGTTAGCCTAACAAAACGATATAATGGCATCGCAATCGAGCCTCATCCATCAAACTCTCAAGTCGGTCAGGTATGCTGTGCGGAGTACACACCGACGCACTTGTCTGATGCAAGAAAGAAAGAAATAAATAAAGTACTTGAGACAGTCAGACTTAGACTTAATTTTATTAAGAAGGTAAAACGTAGTTAGGATAAGTAAACAAGGAGAGAGAGACAAGTACTACAATACGTAATAATCAATAGAAACACTTATCAGTCTAGAGATGGTGGAGGAGTATTCATAATTTTTGGCCTTGTTGTTTTTCACAATAAAAAATAAGAACAAAAAAGAATGAGTGTAGAATAAAACAAAGGAAAGAAAATACTGTAATCATCTTTATAAACAATCCATAAAATAATACAGAACTCCACAATATACCCACAATCACTAATCCAGTCTTTAACGAAGCTAATCAAATTTCAAAGAATAACACTCAGAAATAAGCATTGTATATATACTGGCATAAAACTTGCCAAGTTGTAGAAATTAACTGAGGAGAACTTTCCCGCCTTGAACAACTAAAACTCAGAAGGAAACGAAGCAATTTATCGGTTGATGGTCTAATTGCAAATAAATCTCTATAAGTCCGACTACAAGTTGAAACTATGTGCGTCAGGTATACTTTGTGTTATCATCTGAAATTATGCTAGTCCCTTGCTAGCTGAGTCCCTTTTGGTATTAAAATAATTGTTTTCTGTATTTATAGTTTTAAGGTGTATTTTTCTGTTGTAATGCCAATAAACGCATTTTTCTTTCTTTCTTTTACTTGATACCGTTTTGTGCGAGGTCCATTTAGTAGCCGCTAGAGAAAATTTCAACGATATTTCTGGATCAATCTCCAATCCATGTCAATTTTTGCTAATTCCCTTTGGCTATGATTGTGATTGGGATGTTAGGTACAAGTACAGGTACAGGTACAGAAGAAATAGGTTAAGTTAAATTAGGGTAATATATTGTATTTTTTTATAATAGTGTATTGGTTAATTTACTATAAGAAATATATGCAATTTAGGTTATATTTTCACAAAAGCATAAACCAAATCATTCCCCAAAAAAATCTTTTAACCCTTGATAATTATAACTGCTATTTTATATCGGTAATGAAATGACTATATTGAACAATTAATAATCCTTTTTTTTTTGGATTTGAAATGATCAAATAACTTCTCCCGCTCTGGGTGGAGCGGGAGGGCGTGTCAGACTCTTACTGACTAAAACCCACCCGTGTTCCTTCCGTTGCCTGTACGTTGCCAGGGGCCACGGTATCCCTTTCGGACTTTCCCGCAACCCCGGCAGGTAACATTATTCTACAATATCCAAAAATAATACGTAATTTCTTTTGACGAAGCTGAATTATTTGCGGTACGACCTTCAACTCGTGTGTACTCGGCGCTATGTCTAAGAAAAGAGAGCGAACACTCTGATCAATGTATAAAGTATTTGGAGCAAGCGTTATCAAGTGCTATCATAATATTCTTCTTTTTTCTAATTAGATTGTTGAAGAAGAGTGATAAATTCAAGTTAGATTGTTAAAAGGGTAAATCTATGTGTTGTGATTAATTAATAGAGATAGATTACAGCATAATCACCCTATAATGTTCCCACTGTTAGAACACAGGCCTCCTCGCTTCGAGAGGGGGTGGACTATAAACTACCACGAAGGCCCAGTGTGGATCTGTAGATGTTGCATGTCTTCGAATGTTTGGTTCTAGGACATGCCGGTTTCCTCACGATAATTTCCTTCACCATTTTGAGAGCAATGGTGATGAAATTATTTATACAAATTAAAGCGCTAGCCTGGGTTCGAAGTCAGGGTGGTTACTACTGGGCCAACACTGTTCTCACTGAGTCACCATTGTTCTCATTGAGCCACCACTGTTCTCACTGAGCCACCACTGTTCTCAAGACATAGATTGATTGGCCGAAAAAGACATGCTGAGCCGATCCCAAATAAACTTGAATAAGGGTTGGGGTGATAATGAAGATTATGACGAAAATGCAAGATAAATACTAAAATCCACCCAGATTTTCAAATCAAACTGAAACGTTCAGACAGCAATAAATAAAATTTGAATTGGAGATCAAAATCCTTAAAATGAGTTCCTCTCTAGAAATCTTCTAATTAATATTCCAGTCTAAGGGGTTCAATGTTCATAACAAGAACTAATTTTCTTTTAGTACCTTATTCCATTCTTAAATGTCTCCACAATTATATCCAAGAATATTCAGAGCCTTGTAATTAAACCTTTCAGCATTTTACAATATTACACCGAAAGTTTTACGTGACTTTAAAATGAAAATACGCAAAAGGTAGGTCAAATAACAGGCAGTGCGAAAACAAGTATTGGCAACGAGTAACACCATGTATGGCAACATCGTGCTGTTCTAAGCAGTCGTTTGAAAAATCGAATAAGGGAAACGGAGTACTTACTACCAGGCACTTTTACGATACCTAGTTCTCCTGAAAATACTGCTACTATTCTCTAAGCTATCATTATCGTTAGGTACAATATTGCTTTCACAGAAATGCAAAGTGATACTTCATAATTATGTTGCTTTCCTTAGCCTTCAGGAGGTAGGTAGAACTCAATGATGATGAAGATATTTTTAGAATCTGCTGCAATACTAAGACAAAGATCTGCAAACTCAAGACAATTCTTGCCCCTCCAAAGACCATAACAAAAAAAATTAAGTCTGGCTATATCAAGTCTGTTGTTGTATTATGTGGACCAAACAAAGTATTCATTTCTTGACTAGATAATAATTTCAAAAATTCTCAACATTTTCGCAATATCTTACGACTAAATCAAGAATGATTGAATTAATATTCATAACTTGTATTTTCACTTCGCCGGATACAATAAATATCTAGAGTATCTTACTAATTGCTGTCTATGGATAAAATAATTTCCCTTTAATAAATTTCATTGGAAGTTAAATTTCCGAAATAAGTATCTCCAACGTAAATTACAATTTTAGCCGCCCAAGCTTGAATTTCCAGAAAGTTTCGTGTCAAAGATAAATTCAAAGTAATCAGGGAGAGTGTTAGTCATTCAAGATATTTATAGAAAATGAAATTCGAGAGGAGTGCAAAAATATTGGCAGGTAATTGGGACGAGAAACTTACATAATATTTTATATTTACTCGTAATACATAATATAATCCTATAGTATTAAATGAGCAATATTAGTATAGGTACATATATATTTGTAATCACGTCATCGAAAACGGTTTTATCGATTTCGATGAAAGTTTCAATTGGTTTACGGGGGCGAAAAATCGATCTAGCTAGGTCTCATATCTGGGAAAATTCGTTTTCTCCTTATTTTCATCCGAGCAGAGTTTGTCGCTCAAAGTTTAGAACAAGATGGCTACCTTAGAATAATGACATGGCAGCAAGGAATTAGTACGTACTATAAATTGAATTATTGTGAACTATCCCATACTATTAAATAAGCATTCTCTATTTTCACCAGAGCAGAGCTCGGTCGCCCAGGTACTATAATATAATATAATAATATATATCTCCCATATAATATGAAACTGACTTTGGTACCTATGATAAAAGAGACGTTTTAAATAGAAGACATAACATCTAGATATAATCAGCTGCTTATTTTCCCGCGCAAGTCGTAGTAATTATAAATTCAATTCACCATGTGTGCAAAACCTGGCTTTTAATTAGTTCCTTGGCGTTAATTACGTCTTGTTGATAATGATTAACGCAATAAGCGTGCATTTGAAAAATTGATAACGAAAATAGAATCTAATGGGAATTTCACAAGCATACAGAAAACAGTTTTAAAAAGACGACAAATAATATGTGATAAGTATATCTATAATATTATCTACCTTAGAGAACACAGAATAATAATAGGTACCCATAGAAACACTCTTTCAAAGCTTAATTAATACATTTTTCATTTACTTACATGTAACAATAATTCCTCGAACTTTTTGCAAAGTCCACCAACGTAAGTTTGACTTTTTTGCAAAACTTATCCTTCGTCACTTTATTTTTATGTTTAGTAAGTATCAAAGAACTGTCATTGATCGTTACTGTCTCAATTATTACTGTAAAAATAAAATGGTCAATTTGATGGTCTCACGATGCGTGGGTTGAGTGAGATCTGTTTGACGGTACTCTGTGTAGTATCTTTGTTTATAACATTATAGTTTATATCATTGGCTTTGCCGGCTTTCTTTTTTACTTTAATATCCAACATTCCTTCTATTACTTCCAAGATAGTTTTCTCCAACAAAATATATAGTGGATAATTGGTCTGCAAAACTTTCATGGAACGGGTCTAATAAAAACCAACTTTCAAGCCAGCTCTTTTTAATAATGTTGAGTTTTAAAACGAAAAGTTTTAAAAGAATGACTCCTTTTCAATTTGAATTTGAACAGCGAATGAAAGTTTAGCAGCCACTGAATAAGCCGTAGTTCCTAGTTTTATGTTTTCATTCATAATCATTTTATGTTTACTTGAACGATGAACTTCAATTAAAAACCCATTGACTAAACTCAAATTATCTATTGTTATATTAACGCGTGCAGTATTGTCTTGCCCCTCCGAAATGATTATCAACGCTGGCTTGTACACAAATAAAAAAGTGATTTCCTAACGAAAAAGCTCAAACTCAATCACAAACAATACTCCATTGTTATAATGAATTGTTTTGTTGCTTGTTCAACATAAAACTGCCTGATCATTGTTATCTTTCATTCCACCCACATGGTTTTTAAAATAAATTAAATCAATTAGTTGTTCAATTGTTTCCTCATCATCTATTACAAACATTACTTTCAATCTATTTCAATATTTAACAGTCGCTTCAATTCCTTCAACACTTTACAGACTAATCATCGTAAAGTTTTATGCTTTCAAAGCATCGTTTCCCCAGTAATATCATGTTCCACTGAACGTTAAAGTCATAACATTTCGCTGAAACTAAATCATCACACGTTTCCGTTACTGTTTGTAGTACACGTTCCATTAAATCGACATCGGTAGACGGCAACATAGCTTTAATAACGTCTGTCATACACATGTTTACTTTTGCCAATCAAACAGATCTAACTGCATTAGCCACATCCGCCTACTGTGAGTATTGCAACATCGTAACTGACCATCAAACGACACAACACTTGCACAATATACTCCGCTGTCGTCCACACTTAGTCTCACAACACTAGGAATCCTTCCATTCAGGGTTTGTGGGGCTCACTATCTAGGAACAAACATCCCTATACAAACAAGCCGGACCGTTGCGATGTTTCGAACGCGGGAACGGCGGCCGGCAACGATGCACCTCCTCCGACGGCCGGTAAGCGACTGGCTGAAATCATGTTTAGCTGTGAGCCACACCGGCTATTGCATCCGAGCACAAACGACAACGGCCGAATGTAATTTTGAGGTGTAAACGGGATAGGTGAGAGATTGTAGGGAGTAGAGAGAGACGGACGCACAGGTGGGGTGGGAAATGGCTGCATCAGAGTGTAGGGGTTTTGTCTATGCAGGTTGGAGATTTACAGTGCATTCGACCGAGAGGCGCCGACGACTGGAGACGCCTAGGGCGTCAGAAACCCTATCATTTTGTACCATTAATGGATTGATGTCTTTACTGGCCCGAATTGCGGCCAATTTTATTTAATTGTTGAAGACGATAAAGCAATTTTATGATAAATTGGTTTGGAATTGAGATAATTGTTTTATGTGGGCTGTAACTAGCTGGAGCGCGGTACAATTTTGCTTTATTTGACTGATGAAAAAAACATTATCTGGTAATATAAGTGAGTGATCATTTTATTATTTAATAGTCTCTTTTGATAATCATCTGGGAATAAAAGAGGATAATGGGGTATCACAAGTAGTATTTGCCGCCACAGCTGAGACGCCATTAATGGGAAATTGATTACCTATAAACTTACGACCATATACTTATAACTTGTCTGTGACCACAAAAATAAAAGCCTTCTGCAACGACGGCTACTGTAACTGCTTTATTATGCAATCTGATCTTGTTTCAGTGTTTACCGCCACAGCCTACAAAAACGTATATTTTAGAAAATTAGACCTCCACAAGGCCAAAGTTAAGGTAGAGCATCCTCTTTAGATTAAGGTTTAGGAAAGAGGTTAAGTCCTAAAGAGTCATTAGAGAGGCTATATTTTTGCAATACCAATCGTAAAATCCTAAGGTGTGCTATACAATTGTATTGTTCAGGTCAGCACGATTCGACTCAGCTGGGCGGCAAAATATGGTCATATTTAAGGGTGTGGTATATATGGTACAGACCATCAAACTGAAATACTTTACATAACAACAACATCCTTATTTTTTTTTAAAACACCTTTTTGGTACATGTACCAGAAAGGTGTGTTTTTTTTAAAGTTAGAAAGCTAAAGTTAGAAGAGGCACTTCTAACTTTAGCTTTAAAAAAAATCGGACTTATCTCGAATGCTCCGTAGTTTGCAGATATTTTTTTTTCGTTTATTTATTTAAAACGGGTTTTAATCTAGACAGAATGTAGCCCGGGGAATTTACGCCGAATTTTATGCTAACCTTGCATTAATTTAAAAGATTTTTAATATTTTTATAGACTGGCATAACATTTTGCTTTAATGTGTTTAATTGTCTTGTAATTAGGTCACACAGAGCCTATAAATAAAAGTTAAACTTAATTTAATTTACATTTTTGCCTGAACTACAAAAAAACTTTTAGTAATATCTTGCGCTAGTACAATATATTTAATTTTGTTGGATAACAGATTAAAATATTTAACTAGGTAAGTAAATGCAAAAAAACCGCTGACAACATAATTATTTGGTTGAAGTACAATTAAAAAAATTCGTAATTTTATTTTTATTTCAGTTTCCGAAATATGAATGAAATAAAATGTTTAATTCTGAAATAATATATTAATTTTACCAATTTATTTACATAATATAACCAAAACTTTCTTATTAACTATTTTGCCTCTATTTTTATTCACGAAATCGCGTTTTTGTTTTTTGTTTACATTGATGCGGTCCTGGAAGATGTTTATTTTTTTATAATATTTGAAAAGCTAAGTTAAAAACACACGATTAAAAAAATAAATTGCTGTTAGGATTTAGTGCGGGGTTCAAACCAAATATTCCCGCCCTATTGACTATTCTTTTATTACAGGTACATTTACTTATTATGTATGTCATAATATTATTTTGACATTGCCTACTTACATTTTCCAATAAAGTTCTCTGCTTATCCGTTGCAGAACGCCTACAAGTGCGTATGATATTCAGGTAGCGCGATTGATTTCCATGTACGACATGGACGTGGATCGTATAGATTTTACGTAAAAGTGTGAAACTAGTGCCAGGAAGGACGTGTTGACGTGTTCTTTGTTGTATGTGTACTATGTTCGAGTAGGGGGTTAAAATAAATTGGGGTTTGGGTGGCTAAATAAGAGTGTAATATGTTGTCTATTAACTTTGAATATTGCGTTTGTAATACGATGTATTCATTGATATGACAATGTGAAAAATCAAACATAAAAAGGTATATATGTCATAAAAGGAGACTCAGAGTTTTTTCGGCTCCCTTTTACTTTTACGGTAGAGTTCGTTGAAAGATTAATATTTAGCATTGTAGGCTAATTAGGTGAAATGATTAAACTCAATAAAAATCACATCAAATGAAAGTAAGCCGTTGAAATGAAGGGTACCTTTCACGCTAAAGGTGCTTTTGGCGCGTGACTAAAATCGGAACTAACGCCGCCATCTTGTTTTGTCGATACAATTTATGTGACATTTTCACAAATGTTGACCAAAAACCTGTCAATATCATTCAGGCGCCAAATGGTCCTTGTAATATTATAGTATATTATCTTTAATCTATGACATACAGAGTACCTAAACTTAACAGGCAAACTTTTTCACAATCTCCCATAATATATTTATTATATTCCTCCAACTCATAGCTTTCGATTATTTCAAGTATTTATAGCTTACCCCTACCATTCAAAATAAGTCCACGTTCGAAGCAATTAGCGTTCTTGTCTTTAAGAATATTTACGATGCGTCGGTGTGTCTGTCGCGAGATATATCGTAAGTGAAGTGACCATCACCACGATGAACGAGACGTGGTGTTTTGTGAAGTATTCAGGCTGTAGAGAAATAGGTTTATGCATATTAAAAGGTTGTTAGGTACTGGTTAGTAGTTAGGTAGGTAGTCCATAGTATTTCTAAAAGGCAATTATGATTTTCGAGATGCTGTTAGCCTTTTAATAAATGGTAATATTGTTTGCCACTTTGACACGGCACTCGAAAGAGTGAATTGAGTTTTTTTATCTTTAATAGTGTCTTTTTACATAATATCTGTAGTTTCTTTGTGTGTAAAGCCTCGTGCAGACTGGACTCTGTCTGCACGACTTTTAATATGTGCTAGACTAGTTTTTTTTTTTTTAAATTGGCTCGTAAGAATACTCAAATGGTGCTCATTGGAACTATAAAATAGAAAATGCCATAAATGACGATTAGCTGCATTGATGATTTGACACATAATCACATTCCGCCACCACTTATTGTTTTAAGACGGTCATGTCGGTCATCGATGTTCGCTCGTTAGTCTACTATATAAAAATAAGTCGGGTTTTCCTTCCTGACGCTATAACTCCAGAACGCACGAACCGATTTCCACGGTTTTGCGTTCGTTGGAAAGGTCTCGGGCTCCGTGAGGTTTATAGTAGGTAGGGTAGGTAGGGTAGGTAGGGTAGGTAGGGTAGGTAGGGTAGGTAGGGTAGGTAGGGTAGGTAGGGTAGGTAGGGTAGGTAGGGTAGGTAGGGTAGGTAGGGTAGGTAGGGTAGGTAGGGTAGGTAGGGTAGGTAGGGTAGGTAGGGTAGGTAGGGTAGGTAGGGTAGGTAGGGTAGGTAGGGTAGGTAGGGTAGGTAGGGTAGGTAGGGTAGGTAGGGTAGGTAGGGTAGGTAGGGTAGGTAGGGTAGGTAGGGTAGGTAGGGTAGGTAGGGTAGGTAGGGTTGGTAGGGTAGGTAGGGTAGGTAGGGTAGGTAGGGTAGGTAGGGTAGGTAGGGTAGGTAGGGTAGGTAGGGTAGGTAGGGTAGGTAGGGTAGGTAGGGTAGGTAGGGTAGGTAGGGTAGGTAGGGTAGGTAGGGTAGGTAGGGTAGGTAGGGTAGGTAGGGTAGGTAGGGTAGGTAGGGTAGGTAGGGTAGGTAGGGTAGGTAGGGTAGGTAGGGTAGGTAGGGTAGGTAGGGTAGGTAGGGTAGGTAGGGTAGGTAGGGTAGGTAGGGTAGGTAGGGTAGGTAGGGTAGGTAGGGTAGGTAGGGTAGGTAGGGTAGGTAGGGTAGGTAGGGTAGGTAGGGTAGGTAGGGTAGGTAGGGTAGGTAGGGTAGGTAGGGTAGGTAGGGTAGGTAGGGTAGGTAGGGTAGGTAGGGTAGGTAGGGTAGGTAGGGTAGGTAGGGTAGGTAGGGTAGGTAGGGTAGGTAGGGTAGGTAGGGTAGGTAGGGTAGGTAGGGTAGGTAGGGTAGGTAGGGTAGGTAGGGTAGGTAGGGTAGGTAGGGTAGGTAGGGTAGGTAGGGTAGGTAGGGTAGGTAGGGTAGAGTAGGTAGAGTAGTTTGGTAGGGTAGGTAGGGTAGGTAGGGTAGGTAGGGTAGGTAGGGTAGGTAGGGTAGGTAGGGTAGGTAGGGTAGGTAGGGTAGGTAGGGTAGGTAGGGTAGGTAGGTAGGGTAGGTACGGTAGGTAGGGTAGGTAGGGTAGGTAGGGTAGGTAGGGTAGGTAGGGTAGGTAGGGTAGGTAGGGTAGGTAGGGTAGGTAGGGTAGGTAGGGTAGAGTAGGTAGAGTAGTTTGGTAGGGTAGGTAGGGTAGGTAGGGTAGGTAGGGTAGGTAGGGTAGAGTAGGTAGAGTAGTTTGGTAGGGTAGGTATAAGTACTTAGTGCTACCCGTGCGAAGCCGGGCCGGGTAAAGCTAGTAATAGATAAATATTTTGCTTCTTACCCTCGTTGTTTTTGTTAATGTTTCATGGTTTTCTTCCTGCTCACAACCTACCGACAAGAGGCAACAACTGCCTCGACCACACTTTTATACGTACAAACCGTCCTGCAACCACTTTAATTTTGGAATCTACCATAACTGACCACTACTCTACCTTAGCATGCATCAAAACTAAAAAAGCGCGTACAAAAAATAACTACACTATAACTAAAATCAATTTTGAAAGCCTAGATAAAACTTACGAGCAGCTAGATTTCAACCCTATTCTTCTTACAAAGGACGCAAATGCTGCCACGGATAGCCTGGTTAACCTCCTGTCAAAAGCTATAGTGGAGAACTCAACCACATCGATACAGTCAGCGAGAAAAAGGATACTCAAACCTTGGATAACTCCCGGTTTGTTGAGATGCATCCGCAACAGAGATTCACTTCACAAAAAACTTAAATTATCACCGGACAACGAAATCCTCCTTATGACGTATAAACGCTACAGAAACTTCTGTACAAAACTCCTCAAAAAAGTCAAAAGGCAATACGACAGCGAACAACTAAAGAATGCAGGACAAAATACAAAGGCTCTCTGGACTGTTATAAAAAACATAACTTACTCTTCCAAAACAAAGCACACATCAACTCAACTATTACTTAATTCACATTCCCCAAGTGATTCCTGTAATAAAGTAAACAATTTTTTCGTAAACATCGGCAAAGAGCTCGCTGATAAAATTGTCGGCAGTACTGTGCAACCATTCCAAACGACCCCATCACAATCTCCTATCAGCATGTCTTCGTTTGTCCTCGAAGAAACTGACGACGCTGAAGTTCTGGAAACTATACATTCTCTGAAATCTAGTGCAGCAACTGGCTGGGACGGGATCTCAGCCACCATTCTGAAAAGGTACTCCGCTACTCTGGCACCTATCGTTAGCCACATTTTTAATCTCTCTTTTCAAACCTCTGTTTTTCCCACTTCGTTTAAAAGGGCACTTATTCACCCCATCTTCAAGGGTGGCAATGGGAACTCAGCCAATAACTATCGACCAATTGCAGTATTAAGTGCTCTGTCCAAAGTAATGGAACGCCTCATTAATAAAAGGCTGAGAGATTACTTAGAGCACTTTAATCTTATTTCACCACAGCAGTTTGGGTTTCGCGTAAAGAAGTCCACCTCTGACGCAGTACATGACTTAACGACTTTTATTGTTTCAAACCTTAATAACAATAAAAAAGTACTTACAGTGTTTCTAGACCTCGCGAAAGCGTTTGATACCGTTCCCATTAAAACCCTTTTACAAAAACTAGAAAATATAGGTGTCAGAGGACCACAACTCCAGTTTTTCCATAGTTACCTCACAGATCGAACGCAAGTCGTTAAAATAGGAAGCCACGTAAGTGACGAGCTGCCTATTAAATATGGTGTCCCACAGGGGAGTATTCTTGGGCCTACATTGTTTCTTGTTTTTATTAATGACCTTTGCAATCTCTCCATTCCAAATTCTAAGATTGTAACCTACGCTGATGATACCGCAATAACTTTTTTCGCAGACTCTTGGTCAGAACTTCAAGTTCAAGCTCAAACGGGTCTTGACTCCACCCTTGACTGGCTTCTGGCTCACACCCTCACACTCAACACAAGCAAAACCAAATTCATCACATTTTCTATTAGCGCAACATCCCAGCCAAAAAATAATTTATCCCTCACTGCTCACACATGTCTCACACATATTACACAGAATTGTAACTGCAGTCAAATAGAGCCTGTTAACAAAATTAAATACTTGGGTGTAATTTTAGATAATACCTTAAACTTTAAAGCCCACGTGGAGGCACTGACGAGTAGGGTGCGAAAATTGATATTTATTTTTAAAACTCTTAGACTTGTAGCTAACCATTTTATTATCCGCAATGTTTACTACGCACTTTGTCAGTCAATATTATCTTACTGCATTTCCTGCTGGGGTGGTACTTCAAAAACCACGCTACTTCCTTTGGAGATTGCACACAGGGCAATACTAAAGATTGCAACATTTCGGCCAATTTTATTTTCCACCACTCAATTATATAAAAGTTGCAACGTTCTTAACGTTCGACAGTTGTTTATTTATCATGCAATCTTGTTACAACATCACTCTACTCCCTATGTTAAACTTAAAAAACGTCGTAAAGATTTAATATGTTCCCTTCCACAGACCCGCTACTCTTTTACGAAAAAAATTTTCTTCTATCTTGGCCCTTTCTTGTATAACAAAATTAATGCAAATGTCTCAATTTATCCCTTATCTGTTCAAGAATGTAAATCAGCAGTCCGCTCCTACCTACTAGACAAAACGTATGAGGAAACCGAATCCTTGTTTACTACACTATCATAAGTACGTCTACTCGCAACATATTATATTCTCAAAACATGCACACACACACACACACACTTACGTCTCACACACATACAGACACTCGCAAACACACATTCCCCACCACACCCCCACTCACATTCCACACATATAAAATATATACTTATACTTTCAAGCATTTTCATTAATTATTATCTTTTTATTTTCTTTTGTTTTGCGTTACTATACTTAATAATTAAAATATTGAATTGTACAAAAACACTAAGCAACTGATTTTCCACTCCTAGAGGGATACGGCACTGATTCTCTTTACTACAGGCTATTGTATAGCCTATCTAAGAGGACAGTACCCCCACCATTGTTGTAGCATACAAGTGTTCATTTGTAAAGTGTAACTTTTTTTTTTTTTTTTTACTGTATTCACTGCAAAACCTATTGTGCAATAAAGTATTTTCAATTTTCAATTTTTCAATTTTCAATTTCAATTTCAATTTCAATTTAATGTGTCATTTTATAATTAAGGACTTAAGTTTATTGTAATTTTCTAAATTATGTGGTCGATGATTTTGGTGCACGGTAAAACTCTAATGAGTTTATGTTTGCACCAACTTATTAAATATATAATAATAACAATAAACAAATTCTTTACCGTGCATTACCATAATCGATAATTATCTATTCCACCTGTATCTTACCTTGTGTATGACATAGGATAGCTCAAGATAGCGCAAAAGTCTTTAACAATAATTTTAATATATAATATAACCCTATCTTAATCAATATCATACAACGAGTAATACAGTTACCTTATGGCCTATCATGTTGCATCTTCCCATACAATCTTTACCATTAAACAACGGTTTTATTCAACCATCGTGGCTTAACGGCTTACAGGGTGAGTAGAACAAGTAAATAATGTAAGAAAAAATGTAACATTACCAAGTGTTGCAATAAAAACTCAATCCTTATGCTACAAAGTGTTGGACATGGTTGTAATGTGGTATGTTTGCAGTAAGAGCGAAATTTTCAAATACTTTAACTTTTATGGTCACAAGAAGAAATCTTCTTGAGCTGCTATTGTGAAGCAAAAGTATAAACATGGAGAACTTTTTCATCTAACCACAAGCAGCTAACTACAGCGTGTCCAAAGTGTCCTTACACCTGTACTTTAGAGGACATAAAAAACGCCACCAATGCCGCGATTAACATGGCCGCGTAAAAAACAGATAAGTAATTTAACAAGACGTAGAAAAAGAAGAAGAAGTATCAATGCAGTTTGTAGCAAATCTTGCCCACAAAAGTTATCAACTTGTGCCTAAACCCATCGCAGCCGAAAGGACACCTCCGTGCCTTGATGCCTGCACGTTGCAGGAATTGATAGACGCTACTTTTGGTGTGAAATTTGCAAATTTCTAGGCTGACTCCATAAGGTACCCTGCCATAGCCAACCGCCGACAGCAACTGTACGCGATGTGTCGCGGCGTCATGTCGTGCATCATGTCGCTGCAGTCATGATTCCGAACCCGACCGCAGGTGGCAACAGTCTGTATTCCAGTCGGTAGATAGAAGATAGAAAAACGTGTTATCGTTCGAGCGTTGTCGGCACTACTGATATGCAGTCGGGCTGCACGTCCCGCCTGTCACTCGCCCATAGGTGCCAATGACGTGTCGCTAGCTGCGGATGGTATTTCATAGAAATTCATAGAAACCAATCGTGTCTCGGCGACTCGTCGCCTGCAGTTGTCTCCTGCGGTCGGGTACGGAATGGTACCTTTATACAGGGTGGCGATTTAGACACCTGCATTCGTCAAGGGGAGTAATTCTACCCATCATACTAAACAACTTTCACCATGAAACTCAAATCCAATTCGTGAAAAAAAATTACAAATTCCTATACAACAGCAGACAGAATATTTCGATTCATGTATAAATAGTTTTTTTATACAAATCGTATAGTATGTGTTTCATAGCGAAAGTCGTATGGCATGACAGGTAAAATCACCCCCTTGACGGATGCAGGGCACTAAATCGCCAGCCTGTATATTGGCAATGTCAAGCTAAGAAGATGTAGGAAAATAAAGTTACTCTTCTTCTCTGAGGAACGAGGATTTGCCAGAAATCTTGCCAATCTCTTCACTTTGACATTAATAACTACCAATTATTATGAGGAAGTACAAGTCTCTGTTTGCTAGACCATAGCAATTTGTTATCGACCATTCTGATTACCTTTCGTCAAAATCATATAGTTTGTGTGTGATGTCACCACTGGGTGACATCACACAAACTATATGATTTTGAACCAACAGCTTTGTGTTGAACTATCAGTTCCTAAATTCGTTGGCCAAGCTCAAAGGTCTCGCCCGCTCGGGTCCATATTGGCTCAACTAAAGTTCTTTACCCGAAATTGTTCTTCCTAACGATTTGTAATCCGAATGATCACTCTTCCTAAAATTTTTCATCCTAAAGTTTTCATTCATACTATTTGTAGTGCTACCGGCGATGTTCATAACACTCATGTTTCCGAAAATTGTAATTAATAATATCGGGTGCGCCAAAGTTCACCTAAATTTTCAACTCCGATAATTGGAAATCCGAAAATGTTCTTCCTAATATTTTTCATCCTAACAATCACAATTCCTAACTACTCTGTCTCTAATGTTCATAATTCCGAAGCATTCAACTTCATAATGTCAGTAGCAATAAACATCTATTATACTTTTATTTGTTTCCCTATATTTTCTCAACATAACCATCTTTTATACTATTATTCAAAGTCATATCTTTTTTGTTTAGATTTCTTTTTATTCATAATAATCAGTATTATATACATTAATTTTGCGAACTTTATTTTCACATAACATATATAACGTTTAACAATAATAGTACCATGGTACAAGTAGTTAAATACATGTTGTCTTAAACTCATTTCAATTAAATTAGTTTAATATTAGCGGCTATAGCTTTCAAATAATCACTTTTATTGGTGTATTTTGCTTTTAAATTGCTTTTAACCTGCAAAGATATCCATAGGTTAGGTTAGGTTAGAACTGTGACCAACTACGCGCGAGCCGAGCGAGCGAAGCGAGCGGTGCCGCGGCAGCGGCCGGCGAGCGCTACATCGAAATTGGTCGCGAAATTTTTCTAAGTATTTTTTTCATAGTGCCCCCAAGAAACGAATCGTTGCAAAATCGACTCCACGTAGTCTTGTTTGCCCTACCCCTAGAGTGTTATTTAAAATCGCGAAGGCGCGGAGGGGCGAGGCGGCCCGCGAGCTGAGGAGCAGGTGGTTTTAACGCCCGCCGCCGAGGCTGAGGCTAGCCGAAGCTACGGTGGTGAGCGTTAAACACATCTGCGACGAGCAGCTCGCGTGGGATCGCCGGAGCCCCACAGCGCCGGAGCCGTGACAGAAACCATGCCTGCTGCATGTTGCATGCTGCATGCTTGCTTGCATGCTTGCATGCTGCATGCCTGCTGCATGCATGGTCATGATCATTATGCGTAAACAAATTTATGCTTTAGAATTTGATTAAGTTATGCGTACATATAATTAGGATAAACAAAATTATGCCATGTTATATTATCGAACCCTCAAATTAAAATTATAAATATCATCTTCTACCCACATATATTTTTTATAACACTTGGTAAATATTTCTTTCTGAGTATGAGTGAAAATATTATGGTAATTATGTTTAGGGATAAAAGCGTTATGATAAAAAACAGTAGGAGTTTAAATATATTTACATTAATGATATTATTAATTACAATTTTCGGAAATATGAGTGTTATGAACATCGCCGGTAGCACTACAAATAGTATGAATGAAAACTTTAGGATGAAAAATTTTAGGAAGAGTGATCATTCGGATTACAAATCGTTAGGAAGAACAATTTCGGGTAAAGAACTTTAGTTGAGCCAATATGGACCCAATAATATCATTAATGTAAATATATTTAAACTCCTACTGTTTTTTATCATAACGCTTTTATCCCTAAACATAATTACCATAATATTTTCACTCATACTCAGAAAGAAACATTTACCAAGTGTTATAAAAAATATATGTGGGTAGAAGATGATATTTATAATTTTAATTTGAGGGTTCGATAATATAACATGGCATAATTTTGTTTATCCTAATTATATGTACGCATAACTTAATCAAATTCTAAAGCATAAATTTGTTTACGCATAATGATCATGACCATGCATGCAGCAGGCATGCAGCATGCAAGCATGCAAGCAAGCATGCAGCATGCAACATGCAGCAGGCATGGTTTCTGTCACGGCTCCGGCGCTGTGGGGCTCCGGCGATCCCACGCGAGCTGCTCGTCGCAGATGTGTTTAACGCTCACCACCGTAGCTTCGGCTAGCCTCAGCCTCGGCGGCGGGCGTTAAAACCACCTGCTCCTCAGCTCGCGGGCCGCCTCGCCCCTCCGCGCCTTCGCGATTTTAAATAACACTCTAGGGGTAGGGCAAACAAGACTGCGTGGAGTCGATTTTGCAACGATTCGTTTCTTGGGGGCACTATGAAAAAAATACTTAGAAAAATTTCGCGACCAATTTCGATGTAGCGCTCGCCGGCCGCTGCCGCGGCACCGCTCGCTTCGCTCGCTCGGCTCGCGCGTAGTTGGTCACAGTTCTAACCTAACCTAACCTATGGATATCTTTGCAGGTTAAAAGCAATTTAAAAGCAAAATACACCAATAAAAGTGATTATTTGAAAGCTATAGCCGCTAATATTAAACTAATTTAATTGAAATGAGTTTAAGACAACATGTATTTAACTACTTGTACCATGGTACTATTATTGTTAAACGTTATATATGTTATGTGAAAATAAAGTTCGCAAAATTAATGTATTCTGATTATTATGAATAAAAAGAAATCTAAACAAAAAAGATATGACTTTGAATAATAGTATAAAAGATGGTTATGTTGAGAAAATATAGGGAAACAAATAAAAGTATAATAGATGTTTATTGCTACTGACATTATGAAGTTGAATGCTTCGGAATTATGAACATTAGAGACAGAGTAGTTAGGAATTGTGATTGTTAGGATGAAAAATATTAGGAAGAACATTTTCGGATTTCCAATTATCGGAGTTGAAAATTTAGGTGAACTTTGGCGCACCCTCAAAGGTCTCGCCCGCTCTGCCAAAATTCGACAAATCTCTATCGCTGGTACCCCACCTTTTTCGCCCACGTTCCAATACGGAGCTTCGTCGATGTTTGCACGCTCCCCGGTTCGTGGGCGCGATCCTGATTTTATTGCCGAATGCTCTTACTTATGCAGTTCATTTTATTTCGCCGTTAAAGTGTGTCTGTCTGCCCGCCTGCCTTGCATGTGCTGCCTGATTGGAAGTGGGATTTTTTTGGGATATAGGTAGGTATTGTTGAATCACCGTTTTTTGAGTGACTGGACCAGTTGATTTGACAGTAGCTGAGTAATTTGAAGACTTGTACAATAAAGAAGATCACGATTACATTTTCCAAAAGGCTACCGAGAGGTTTACTTTTTGCCAGTTATTTACCACCCGTTACATATATTTTATTTTATTTCAGATCAAATTACAAGATCCATAAGTTGTTGTCATAAAGTCCCACCGTGCCCATTTGGATACGCCAAACTAACTTAACATTATGTTAGTAAAAACCACACTATGTACAAAATTGAGCACCTTCGTGTGCAGCTGTATCCAATGAGCCAGCATGGGGCTGTTCCACCTATCACACAATACACTCAGGATGCTGTGGGAGCTAGCACGTATTATACCGAGTTTCCGTATAATGACATGAAAACCATCAACCCTGGCCTCGGTGAACATCCCAGAAGCACTACAAAAGCGAGGTAGACCCAACAGCATCCTGAATACATTGTGATACTGGACAAGCAGGGCGTTGTATGTCCTCAGCGTATACCTGACCCATAGACTGCACGTGTAAAAAGACTGGCAGTATGCTCTGAAATGGGTTATTTTGACTTGCGTCGTACAACGTGAAAGTCTGCGGATCGGCATATTATCACGGACAGCCATCGCCCTGCATTCCCTTTCTATGTCCAGGTCCTCATTCAGATCATGAGTGACCCAGGTACTTAAATTTTGTTACTCTAGATAACGGAGTATTACTTATGGTCACATCTGGCACGTTAGTGTAACATTTGGTGCCAGCCTTGAATACCAATAATTCACATTTTTTTGCATTGTACCCGAGTCCCGCGTAGTCTAAACACATCTTAACAAGGCGCCTGAGTGCGCTTATTGATCGACTCAGCATAACCATGTCGCCAGCGTAACTTATGTTGTTAACGCAAACTCCATCAATGTGACAGTCTATAAGGGTGCTGCTGAGTTCATCAATCAGCTGATTAATGTAAAGGTTAAAGAGACGAGGTGGGGTAATAACCCTCTGTCTCACCCCGCACTTCAACCCATACACATCAGACAGAGTTCCACTCCACCTGACATAGTTCGTCTGATTCTCGTACCAAAAACTTAAATAAAGAAATTCTTGTCGCAGCTTTTCCCATGAGATATCGTATGACACCAGGTCAAATGCCCTCGATAAGTCCAGAAAACATGCATTGACCGGTGATTTCCTATCAGCATAATACTGAACAGTCTGCTTAAGCCACATGATGGCAGTCTCCGTCGATAGTCCGGGTCTGAAACCGAATTGGCCATCGTGAAGATTTATACGCCTCGCCATATGTATATCAAGCAAACAGTTCAGTACCTTAGCTGTAACAGTCGCCAAGGAAATAGTCCTATAGTTTGAGGGGTCTAAATGCGGGTTATACGTACACAAAACATTTTTTTTTTTAATCTGGTAGGTAATGTGTGCGTGTGTGTGTGTGTGTGTGGGTGTGTGTGTTTGTAACTGCTAGTAAAACAAACAGTAGAGCGTTATGAACAAAGGTTACGAAATATTTCCATTACAAGTATTTAGTAATAAATTATGTTCAATGCTCCACTATTTGTATGAAAAATATTTTCCATCTTCCATCGCAATAATAATAGAAAAATATGAAATCTTTCGAAGCAAAATATTTTCAGAAATTGTTTTCAAATGAAACCTGATTTTCCTACTATTTTACTCAAGAGTTCCATGAATATTACGTGTTTCCGGAACGGTATTATGATTTTACTTATTATTTTTATGTACCTTTTCGTGTTAGGGAAAACTCAAGTTTTATCGATACCTAACTCGTTGGTCTATTGGTTGCAATCGCTACTGCTGAACATGTGTTCCTAGGTTCGATTCCCGGGTCGAGCATAGTGTTATTGGATTTTTTCATCTAGCATTTCTCAGCGGCCTGGAGTCTGGATTTGTGCCCGGTTGATGGCAATAGGCTCGCCTCCTGTTACGTGGGACTTAAACATAACTGGCGAAATGTGGGTGTTTGTACTATAAGTGCCTCTCTACCTAACCCTTCGAAAGAAAGAAAAAGAAAAAAGAAAGAAAATACGTTTATTCTGCACAAACAAAACGCACATTTAAATAAAATAAAAACACAAAATACACATACAAAAGTAGCCAAAAGCCTCATATTCAGCCAACAAACAAACGCTATTTATAAAATTGATTCATTCATCGGTTGATGTCAAGGCCACAGACAAAGACAATATTGCGTAATTACTGTAACAACATTACATACTCTGTGGTTGCGACATTGGCAAATGACAACAAAAACATAACAATAACAAAATGCCGATTGCAGAGTAAACTACTTTTGTAATAAATAATGAGAAAAATTAAACTGTGCGTCGCATCTGTGCAAGAACAGGTCATTGCTCAGCGAAATGCTGTGACTTCGGATGAACCTAACGTCAACAGCGCTGGTTTTCAGCAATTACCTAAGGAATGACACATTGACGTCCCCCCGTGTGCTGTAATTATATCGGGTAAGTGGTGTGATTTGGAAACTGGCGTTCCACAAGGCGGTATTATTTCTCCTCTTCTGTTTTCTATATTTATTAATCTTATAACTTCCGAGCTTCAGTGTGCGTATCATCTGTATGCAGATGACTTGCAGTTGTACTGCCAAGGGAGGGTTGAAAAAATTTCTGACGTTATCGAAAAATTAAACAGGGATTTGATAGCCATAAATACCTGGTCTGATAGATTTGGCGTAGCAGTAAACCCAAACAAGTGTCAGGCGATCATCATCGGAAGTTCTCGGACCATGAATAAGGTGGATGGTACAACCTTGCCGCCAGTTCTCTTCAATGGTACGGTCGTCCCATACAGTACTGATGTGAAGGACCTTGGCTTGCACATGGATAGTACTCTGAACTGGCGTACTCAAGTCGCGAGGGTCAGCCAGAAGGTAACTGGAACGCTGCGGGCTCTGTACCGACTGAAAAATTTACTACCAACAAGTACGAAGACAATGCTTGTGCAGTCCTTAATTTTCCCTATCATCGATTATGGTGACGTGTGCTACTATGACCTGAATGCAGATCTCCTCGACAAACTTGATCGTCTTCTCAATAATTGCATTCGATTCGTTTTCAATCTGCGTAAATATGATCATGTTTCTGCGCAGCGGTCGCTTCTAAAGTGGTTTCCCATACGCCAACGCAGAGAGCAAAGGGCGCTAACCACCTTGTTTTCATTTCTTCACTCACCCACTTCCCCTAGTTATCTAGCCCCCCACTTTCAGTACATTTGTGACAACCACAGTAAAAATCTACGGTCATCAAATAATCGCGTTCTTCAATGTCCCACTCACCGCACAGACTTAATTCATTCTTCCTTCTTCGTTCAGTCTATCTCTCTATGGAATGCGCTCCCCCAGGAAATCAGGATGGCAACCAACCAATTATCCTTTAAAATTAAAGTTCGCGAGCACATTCGTAAGAAGCTGGCAGTGTCATTACAACGTTAATGTTTTCCCATTGTTTGTCTTATTTATTCTAGTATATTCGAGTATTTATGTATATTTATTTGTGCTTATATTTATATATAATTAGGCATATATATTATATTAATAGTTTGTAATAGGTATATGTGTATCTTTAGTATATGAGTTACTTTAAAAATATTCCTCAATTTCTCGTAATTGCACCTACCACTGTTTGTCTCTACATCACCCAAAGGTTGACTGGTAGAAAATGCCTATGGCATTAAGTCCGCCTCTGTACATTTCTGTGCTTGAAGTATTAAATAAATAAATAAATAAGTATTATTTTCCACTGAAATAATATGTGTGATTCAACGGAACATAGTATGTTCACATAAATAAGTAATAAAATAAAAATATATATCTGCATTTGTGCGTAACATAAATTTAAGAAATAATAATAATACATTAAATAATACAATGAGAATATAAAATAAGCACGAAATTACCAATTAAACGTAGTGTACAGTCTGTTGTGTTTTCCCATTCAATTCTGTTTTTAGTAATTATCATAATTCAGATAATTCACGAACAATCTATAATTAAGCCTGCATTTATATACCATACATTCTTAGATACGCCATGGGAATTGCGATTTGTGACTTCTATGGCGTGGCGGCCATTTGCAAAACAGTAAGCGTCTAGGCATGGGGTTGGTAAAAGTCAACCATGCTTTTTCAGTCAAAATGGTAAATAAGCTAATTGGTACAGATTGATAGTGTTATTTATGGATTCTTTAATATTATTCTAGTAGGATGACATGGATCCATTGATGTACGAAGGAGTAAGATCCACCGACGTACGGACGGAATGCAAAACCTAACCGCCGTCAAAGCCTCCTCGTAAGTACTACTATAGGATTTATTAAACTCAATGAAACAGCCCTAAGATGACCCACTGACCGAATCCCAGCCTAACATTAAATAAAATTGGTAATTCTTCTGAACTTCATTGAAATTATATACTATTGTCCCATCTAGATAATACAACTTCAGCAGGACTCACAGCAAACGCGCCACAGATAACTGAGGACCACCAATCCCTTATGACAATGACACAGACCGGACCTAAACAGGGAGGAATCAAACAAAGGCCACTCACACTGTTGGAAATCCATATCCATTGCCTGTAGGCCATGACCCTCGAGGTAAGTACAAAAAGAGCAGTTATTATTACCAATTCTAATTCTACAATCAAGTGGATTGCTGTATCTTCATGAAATATTTCTTTAAGATATTCAGAAAATGCTTTTTTGTTCTCAGGACTCTTACTGGTGGAGGAATGTTATTCCAACAGTGCGTGGCGGCGTATCTGAAGCTCCCCCTGAATGCTGCGGTCCTATGCTTTGATGTACAAAGAGGGTTGGTAGTAAAACGTGGTTCGTATTTGCTCTGTCTCCAATTTAACTTCTTAAAAAGATAGTCTGGCTTTTGTGTAGTTACTACTCCAAAAAGTAAACTGGCCATATGTAACTTTCTCCTAGCAGCCATTTTCAAAATATTATTGTCATTTATAAAAGGAGTGACATGACTTCTACGAGGTATCGTTACACAGAAGCGTGTACATGCATTTTGTATGCGTTGTATCAGCTTTTCAGTTCTTGCTAACAGGCATGGGCCATACACGGTATCACAGTAGTTAAGTCTTGATAAAATTAGGCTATCTACTAATTGTTTACGTAGGTCAACACTCAGGTAGTCTCTAATTGAATATAAGAGTTTCAATCTATAAAAACAATTCCTCATGGCGTTACCTATGTGTTTCTCAAATCGAAGTTCAGGATCCATGGTTAACCCAAGGTTGCACGCTATCTCCACCCTATCAATTTTGTCCCCCCTGATGACAACCTCTGGCTTGGCTGACAGTATAGCGCTAATCATTTTTCTACTTCCTAAAACCATAAATTTAGATTTCTGTGGGTTTAATACGAGTGAGTTATTATCCGACCATACCACCACTCTTTCAAGATCGTCATTAATTTTTCCCACTGCCACCAAGGTATCAGCTGGCTTAAAAGTTATATATAATTGGATGTCATCTGCATACATATGATACCTGCAATGCTGGAATGACATAATAATGTCTGCGCTGTAAAGGATATACAAAAGGGGCCCTAAAATTGATCCTTGAGGCACGCCACGTAACACTTGACGAGGGGGGGATGACACCACTTTGATCCATCCTCCTTCTGGATTTCAACGAGCTGTGACCTATTTTGCAAGTAGCTAGCGAACCACAGTATTGTTTCTGTTGTAAAACCATAATAGGCCAACTTAGAAAGTAACAGAGTGGTGTTTATTGCATCGAAGGCCCGCGAAAAATCAAGAAGTGCAAGTATCGTTCCCTCCCCCCTGTCCCGTGCTTCTAGGATATTTCCTACTACGTCAGAAAGAGCTGTAGCCGTCCCACGACCTTTCCTAAAACCAGACTGAAGATCAGGAAGCATATTATTTGTTTCCAAATATTCTAACATTTGGTTATAAACCACCCTCTCTAAGACTTTCGATAGACAAGGCAGAATGCTAACAGGTCGTAGGTCTTTAAAAGTACTTGGGTTACTAATTTTGGGTAAAGGACGCACAATAGCACACTTCCATAAGTCAGGGAAGGTGTGGGTATCTATTGACTTATTTACTATTGTGGTGATAGCCTGAAGGGTGGTTGGTAACGTTAGCATTATCATATCCAAACTCACTCCATCAATCCCTTTAGCATTAGACCCCAAGCTCTTAATAATTTTTGAAATTTCCTCCTCATTAACATTTTGTAGCTCAAATTGGGTTTCACTAAATTTATTAGTATCAAAATATAATAGTTGCGATGTGGGCACCAAGCATTGACCTGGTACATTCAAAAATGCCTTGTTTATCTCGTCTGGTTCATTAAATTGTCCTGGAAGCATACCATCACTATGCTCTGAGAAAACATCGGATTTGAGACTTTTCCAAAGCTTTTTGGGGTTTTTTATCTGAGTATTAATATGCCTGTCAAAGTATACCTTCCTTTCCTGCATTAGTGCTGTAGCAGCTTGTTTTTTAAAATCCAAATAATATTTTTTTGTAGTATCTAGTTTGTCCTTATGATAATTATTTTTTGCCTCGTCTCGCAGCTTAATCATCAATTTAATGTTATCTGTGATCCACGGCGTGGGTCGGTCTCTAAATATCCTACTTTTTATGGGGGCATGTAAGTCATATAATTGGGTGATAAAGACATTAAAATGTTCAATCATTCTATTAACATCTGACAGTGAACCAATTTCCAACCATGGCATTAATTTCAGATCCACTACAAAATACTCCATCAATATATCCCTTAGAGGCCGATACACAACTAACCTAGGTTTGCTATTTACCTTCTTTATGACAGTATCACATACAACAAATGAGTGATGACCAAGTTCACTGACATGACTGACTAATACATTACGAACCCCTACATCGGTACAGATCACGTCTATGAGAGTGCTACTATCCCCTACAAAATGTGTTGGTGACTGTACTACCTGATTTAGATTGGTGTAATTTAGGAATTCCATCATCTCAATAGTTTTTGTACTATTCATATCCAATAGATTAACATTGAAATCCCCCAGCAACACCAAATTATCGTAAGGAGCCAATGCGCTAATACTGTCAGTTATTCCATCCAGAAATGTTGCCAATTCAAACCAGGGTGGTCTGTATGCAGTGCCAATCAACAATCTTCTACCATTGATAGTTAGGTTCAACCACATTTGTTCCACATCAGACTGCTCTGAGTATGACCGTACGCGCGCCCTAATTCCCGTTTTAATGTAAAACGCGACACCTCCGCCTCGTCCCCCACGTATAGTCACAGGGCGCGGCACGTGCCTTAACCTATATCCAGGGACCTTAGGCGCGCGGCCCTCCTCCCCAGGTCGCAGCCACGTTTCGTTGATTGCCATTATATCTACTGAGTGTTGTGACATTGCAATTAGAAACTCGTCCTGTTTAGTTGCCAGAGACCCCGCATTGAATAAACCTAACTTTAGTGATTTTGATTTAGTCATGGAATGTAAATAGTAAAGGCTGTATATGTATATTTAGATAGTAAGGATAATATTTTATTAATATATTTAGTATAGTGTTTTTGTTTATTTTTCTTGTGTAAATAATAATTGTACATAAGTGTTAGTTTTGGTGATAAATAAATATCTATGTTACCTTTAAAATAATTCTCCCAATCATTATGAGCTGAAAATAATAAAATATATTTATTATTTGTAAATAATGTTGTTGTTTGTGTATAGATAATAATATGTGTAGATAATATAACTATGTTCCTCATTCGATTGCAGTACTCACTCTGATATTCCCAGCTCCCCAGATCACGACAGATACGACACACAGACATCATGTTTACTAAACGATTACAACTATAAAAACTATGAATTAATACATAAAAATGTGCCACATCAAACAAAGATTTATTTGTAAGTGTCCGTGTAAGGTCCAATAAACTGACTAATATCTTCCTCAGATGCAATCCTGTGAGTGGGTTCTCCAGGCTTTTGCCGGACCAAGATGCGACCGCGCTTCGTCCATACGAATCGCCATCCATGAATCCCTGCAGCTGCCTTTGTTGTGCGAAACAATTGCTGATTCAACCTGGTCAGCCTCTCATTTACAAAGAAGCGTACGGGTTTCCCAGTGAGTCCGAGACTTTCTGTTGTGGCGTCACGTCGCACGCGGGCGCCGTTCAACACGGCGTCACGCTGGTCACGTCGAGCGAGGCGCACCATGATAGCGCGAGGGCGGGGCTCTGTTGAAGCTATGGGGCTTGTCGCTTTAATGTGTCTGCCGCCAACTCGCTCCGCGCTCACGATGTCACGGTCCTCCAAAGCGACTCCTAGCTTTGTGGCAATCAGCTGAAACAGGTGTGTTGGGTTTTCCACTTGCGTCTCAGGTACGTTCGCGATCACCAGATCGTTTGCCATCAGCTCCTGATCCCTGTCATTGAGGTCCCTCTTGAGCTGTTGAACCACACTCTCCACCGCATTTAAATTTGTTGTCGGATCGCAACCGGCATCGTGACACTTTTCAAGCGCCTCCAGTCTTGACTCAATCCCATCCATGCGCGTGTGACACGAGTCGTTAGAGGCCTTCAGCTCCGCTACGTCTTTCCGAAGCTCTGAGACTTCAAACCGCAAGGTGCGTATCTCCTCCACTACCAATCTCAGAGTAGAGCCTACGTCCGGCGGGAACTCGGGGATCACAGGCGACGACGGTGCAGCGACTGACTGGGGCGTCAACGGTGCGGCAGTTGACAGAGATGTCGGCGATGCGGCAGTTGACATTTGCGTCGTCATAGGCGTCGTGGGCTCCTCACTCTGTATTTCTGCCGCACACCCTCGTACCGGCGTTTCGGCCTTATTGTCCCTACGGACATGTTTCTTGCACTCAGGGCAATGCCAGGCAGATACTATGGGGCCTTTCGTAGGGAGGGCGACGCACACTCGGTGATAAGAGACGCTGCACTTTGCGCACCTAGCAGTGTCAACCGCTGACACAAATTTACCGCATCCACCGCACTTCACCGCCATTCTAATAGCAGGAATAAGTTCAATGAACCCCCTACTGTGACACACAAAGATTATTTACTTTGGCAGTTTATTGTCGCAAACTTATTTTATAAAAATGAGGGTATTTATATTGTGGTATTTATATTTTATTTTGGTTAATATAAGAATTATGTACTTTAGGAACACTCACAAGACCTCACTACACTGTATATACTGTATTATGTTGCTAATGACTTAATTAAAAACTTTCTAGACACTTTATCGACGTTATTTTATTTTATTTCCGTGAAAAAAATCAGACTACGATCCCACCAGTAGAAACGTCAAAACGTCACTTAAACGTCACTTCGAGACATACGGACTTGATTATATGTCCTGTGTTATCAATACCTACTACTCTTGTCGTACGATTCATTTACAATTTGATAAACTGCAAATTTTCCCACGTACTTTGATCTTTTGGCCATGTATTGTCTGTCTCGTCTCGATCTCTTAAGAGCACTCTGTTTATCTAATACAGTAATTTTAATAATAATTTTCTTTATTTACACTTCAAAGTCACAAACATATGTGTTGCCCTGGCTTCTGTACTAGGAGTTCCTGTATCACAATAACCAAAATAAGTAATTAAGTTTATCATGTAATTTACTTTCATTGTACTTTGAAGGAGTTCGGGGGCTCGTGGCTGAATTATTACAGCCACACGGGTCGATAGAAGGTTAAGCTACGCTTGCCGCAGTCAGTTCGTGGATGGGTAACCATCCATTACATATCGAGACCCCTCCATGCTTCGGAAAGTACGTAGTCCCGGCTTTCATTTAAAGATCTTTGAGAGTCGTTATTACGGTGGTCCTCAGCCCAAAAAGTCTGACAATCAGTCTTACCAAGGGGTATCCAGTTACCCAGTTACTGCGTTGTGGGGGTCAGACAGGCAGTCGCTCCATGTAAAATACTGGTATTCAGCTGCATCCGGTTAGACTGGAAGCCGACCCCAGCATAGTAGGCCCCTTGATTCGTCGTGGTTGATTATTGTAATTTAAAGAGTTGACCGCAAAGAAGCTTGCTTTTATAATTTTCTATAATTACTGTCATAAGTGTTATCCTTTATTCCTCTTTTCCAGATCGCGAAAATAACATCGAACATTGTTTTTCAGTAAATAAACACTAAACTGGGAGAAGATTAGACAGATATCAACCAGGCCTCTACGAGTATTACTCAGTATTATCACGGCATTGTAATTACAACAACCCCAGGATTCCCATCATCCTGTCATACGTATTGGTGCAGTTTTTACGTACAAATGTACTGTATGACACATTGTAACAGCTCCCGTTCATAACTACCGGCAGACGTAAACATCATGGTGTCATGTGTCATAAGAGACAGCGAACTTGGTAGTAAAAACTTTATTATTAGTTCTAGAGATCGTGAATTAGAGTCCTGGGAAAAGCTTTGCTAAGTTGCTAGCCAGAAACTTTGTAGTATCTTTGTCAATTTTTTATAGCTGTATTAGATATAATTAATTTGGTGAAAGAGAACGTTTGGGAAAGAACTACTAACTCTATTTAAGCCCACGTAATGATGGCCACATATGTGGCCCAGTTTAAAGTTAATTAACCGTTAATGTTCGTTTATAGGAAGGTGCGAATAAATAACAGATGAAGATGTCGCGTTTACCAGTTTCCATAAAGTTTACCATCGATGCAATGAAACACTTACTTATAAAGGCATTGTTACTGATCATGTTCCTACGCAACACGTTTTCTTCTACCAACGGTCTCTCTCCTGCCAACGGCTTTCACGCTATCATTCACTCCCTTCTGTCTCATTTCATTCCTTCCACAATAATTCATCCATCTTTTCTTTGGCCTCCATCCTTCAATATTTATATTCATCATTAATTTAGTCGAATGCGTATCCTCCTTCTTCATCACCTGCCCATACCAAGCCAACGTTTTCCTGACAACTCAATACTCAATATCTTTATTGCTTTACCATAATGTTTACTTAGGTGATAACTATATAATTTAGATCATTATGGACCCTGTAGGGCACAGCAAAAGGGTAGAAGAGAGGAAGTCCTGTTTTACGAGATAATTAACTTGTTTTTGTGGGAACAAGTTTTAACTTACATATTACTAGTATAATAATCAAAGTCAGGAGATAGCGAATAAGATACTAAGTATTTCACTTATCTATTATTTATGTATTATTTTATCTGAAAAATATACTTAAATGTTTTAGATTATTTTATATACCCGTACATATGTATTATAATTCTGTTTATTCATTTATATAAATTGTTTTTCTTTGAATAATTATTATTGCTATATTATTTAATTATTATTTCCTTTATTTCAAATATTAACATATAATTTACATTTTTAAATATTTTTATAAAAACAAAGAAAAACAAAAACATTTAAAAATATAAAAAATAGTAGCCCACCGGTATCGGGAACAGGGTCCAAGCTACCGGTGGTCAGGGCTCCTGAGAGAGGAATCTCCTAACGATACGCGCTGTGTCCAGAAGTACTGCTTTCTGGATCAAGCCCTTGATCCAGCTGCCTAGCGAGAGCCTCCTCAGGTGTTGGTCGAGGCTCTTGGCTATTATGCCATTGGCCGTCACGACTATCGGCACAATGATTGCTGTATCCACATCCCACATGTCGACAACCTCGCGAGCCAGGTCAAGATACTTCATTTGCTTATCTTTTTCAGCTTTAACGAGGTTCTCGTCATGCGGGACCGCTATATCAATAATCATTGTGCGACGCTCTAATTGATCTATCACCACTATGTCTGGCTTATTGGCAACAATAGTCCTGTCAGTGATGATAGATCGATCCCAATACAACGTGATATTGCCATTTTCGAGAACTGGGTCGGGCACATACCTATAGTACGGTACTTCCGATTCCACAAGACTGTATTTCAGAGCAAGTTGCTGGTGGATAATCCTGGCTACAAGGTTATGCCTATGCAAGTAGTCTCCGTTAGCCAGACGAGAACAGCCGGAAATAATGTGTCGGATTGATTCCCCCGGACGGTGGCATGCCCGACAGATGTCAACCGTGCCGTCCTTCACAATATATTTCCGGTAGTTGTTCGTCATCATAACTTCGTCCATGATCGCAAAGACAAAACCTTCGGTTTCCCCAAAGAGATCACCGAACCGCAACCAGGATACGGACGCTAACCGGTCTACATCGGGCCCATGTAAGGCCCGATAAAAGCGTCCGTGAAGCTCTTTGCTCTGCCATACCTCCCTGCGGTCATTAGTATCTAATACTATAGGTTTGCGCCAGTTCTCGTTAGCCAAGGATAGCGGGGTAAGACCTTTGTCCACTGAGACCACATCTCGGTGCATCTCCACGTCGACTTCTAGGAAGTATTCCCTGAGACTGCATACCTCACGGTTGTGCAGGGTCTTAGCGTTTAAGAAGCCTCGACCTCCGCATTTCCGCGAGATATACAGTCTCATCACCGATGCACGTGGGTGATGCATCCGATTTGCAGTCAGCAGTGTGCGGACCCTCCTATCCAAGGCGTCAAGTTCCGTCTGAGTCCATTTGAGTATGCCGAAAGAGTACATCAAAACTGGCATGACCCAACCGTTGAAGGCGCGCACCTTGTTTCCGCCTGAGAAAAGACTAATTAATACTTTATTCAGGCGGCCAAAGAAGCGCTCCTTCAGCGATTGCTTCATGTCAGTAGCGTTAATACCTAACGCTTCCGACATACCCAAATACTTGTAGGTTTCGATTGAGGAGAGGGATCTTAGGTGTATGGAATCCGAGAGTTGGGTTCCCACGGATTCCACAATCCCCCCTCGCTTTACATGCATGACCGCACATTTGTCCACACCAAATTCCATCCTGATGGCACTACTGAAAGTTTTAGTTACCTTCAATAGCTCCATTAGTTGCAAATTGTTGGGGGCAAAGAGTTTCAAGTCATCCATGTAAAGGAGGTGAGATATAACCTGACCACCTCTCCTTAATCGATAGCCTAGTCCTGAATTCTCCAGCAGTGTGCTTAGAGGATTCAAGGCCAGGCAGAACCAAAGTGGACTCAGACTGTCGCCCTGAAATATACCTCGCTCGATCCTTATCGGTTCACTATTCCTCTGGATATGTCGGCATCCTGGATAGCGAAGAACCGTCCTCCATTGCCCCATACATGACATCAGGAAGGTGCGTAGAGTTGCATCTATTTTATATAACTCCAGCACCCTCATGAGCCATGTATGTGGCACCGAGTCATAGGCCTTCTTATAATCTATCCAACATGTCGACAGATCCTTTCGGGAACGACGAACCTGCTGGCTAATGGCCATATCAATGAGGAGCAGCTCCTTAGTACCGCGGGATCCGTTCCTACATCCATTTTGAGAGGCAGACATGATGGAGTTAGTGTCTATATGATTGTTAATTTTAAATCTCAAAATGGATGTAAAAACTTTATAGACCGTCGGTAGACAAGTGATCGGTCTATAATTTTTGGGTTCCGCAGTACTACCTGATTTATGGAGCAGGTGGGTTATTCCTGTCGTTAAGAACTGAGGCAGCGACCGTGACTCTAAGGCTGACTGGAACTGGGATGCCAATCGGGCGTGCGACCTTTGAAACCACTTTATCCAAAAGTTGTGCAGCCCGTCCGGCCCTGGAGCTTTCCAGTTAGGCAACGGACGGACTGCACGAGCTACATCTTGGGGGCTGATGGTAAGTGCCCCCATTTCTGGTATTTGCTCGCACGCCCGCTCGATCTCCCTAGTCCAATCTCCTTCAGTGTGATTGACAGGCGCCGACCAGATGTTTCGCCAGAACGAACAAATGGCGTCATCATCCGGCAGGCGCGTCTCAATCACACCTTGATCCGGTCGCTCCCAAGTCCTGTAAACCCACCTTTCATTGCTCTGGAATGTGCGATTCTGAGTGTACCGCTCCACTCTCCGCCTGTACCGTCGAATACGGTTTGCCCATGCACAGATCTTCTGCTTCAGGAAGTCGATACGCTCTGTGACGCGGGTCAAATAATCTCGAGAACTAATATCAGTCCCCGAGAACGCCCGCCTCACAAAGCGCATCACTCTAGGGCGAGTATTGCCCTCCCTGAAGCAGATTAGCTTACCGATGAGTACTCTAGCCTCACCGATACGACGCTCAATCCTGCACTGCCAAGCTGGTACAGCTGGTTTTGGTCGTGGAGCTCTATCACTGGTCGGAAATTTGACATGAGCTACACGACATGCCGCTACAGCTGCACAGTACAAGATCGAGTGGGTATCGGCGAGGTCTTTGCTGCTGTTAAAACAATTTGACAGCAACGAGTCTAGAGTACACACCAGCGCCTTGTTTTTTTTGTGCATAGGCAAATGGGGTAAACGTGGTCTAAGTTCAGGCGGAGTGGAGCGGTACTCCCGGAAAGCATCCTCCAAAGCGCTCCTCAACCGTGCATTGCATTGGGAACTCACGGATATAACCCCATCATCATCCTCTTCACCAACGTGGTCGGGTCGCGGTGAAGCACTGGGTGAATTTTGCATTTGTACCGCGACCAGTGGTGAAGCAGGCGTAACATGGTTATTCCGTGATTCGAGGCGTAGTCGATCCAGTACGGCGTCATCCAGCATATGGTTACGCTGGATGACCCGCACCTGATCCGAAAGTCGTTGCGCCGACACGTTGACAGCTGGTTCAAGCACCTGAAACAGAGAGAGCATCCGACCACGGTACGCAGTCAAGTTACTTCCCCCCTCTGTAGCCCCAAAGTATGCGCGCATGACATTTTCATTGACAGTTTGTGTCCACCTCATGCGCTGCACACTTCCACCGGGAGCGGGGACCCTGTCAGAGGCCGGTGGGCCTCGGAGTCCCAAGCTGGCCGGTGGTCGGCCTCTTCCGCGCCGACGTACTGGTGGTGGTGTCGTCGGCGGCGAGAAGTATTCGTCACTCGAGCTGCAACTGCAGCGGCCGGTATCACTGGACTCACATCTGGAGCAGGTTCCGGCAACTGCGAGGCGGATCTGAGCGACGAACCCGAAGATGTTGGTTGTGTGTTTATCAGTTTTCGTGCCCGACTTCGCGTCAACATTTCAGTTCTCTCCGTGTATTATTATATCCATTTTCTTGCATCCAGGTGGTGTATATGCGTTTCCATTTTGATGGTATAAGAACTAATTAATTTTACAAGATTTTTGAATGTTAATTATGTAAAAATACTAAAAAATACCACGGAGAAAAATTTGTCTGACCGTCATTTTGACAGTCGGGCCACAGATTATTATTATTATTTAATTTATTATTATTGCTATTATATATGATTATTATTTTTGTTCCATTATTTATTACTATTACATATTATTTATTAATAATTATTGTATCATTAATATATTTTAAACATACCTATTACTTGCGTGATTTTCATTTATTTTTATTACTTATGTTTATCATTGAAATATTCATCTAGGAGTAATAGCATTTGTTTATCAGTATTTTTTTAAGTTTATTTATAAATATATTTAAGTTTTCTTCTTTCTTTTTTATTTTAGGTTAACTTTTCTGCCACCACTGGCGCTAAATTCAAGTTTTTATTCGCAGCGCTGTATTTGTCGCGCAGCTACCGGATACCAAAGACCTGAGAGCCTGGTCGGGGAACAACGGATGCCGATCCGTTGTTCCCCGACCAGGCATAAAACAGAATTGGTTTCGCGAAATTTCACTCTCTTCTCTCAGTGCCTATTAATAACTTTCTCCCAAGCTTTCATAGTATATGATATTAGCTTTATTCCTCTAAGGCATTGTCACTCGTGGGACCTATTTTATGTCGCGTTGCAAGATACTCAAAACCGCTGTCAATCTACCACTTAAACCATATCCAGATAATGTCGGAAGTCTGTTGTTTATGGGCTTGACTGTCCACGCATAGGCACGAGCGTGTTATTACGACTAAATGGCTATATAACTATTGTTTATACGAGTATACTGCTTACATAGCTGCGAGTGTCGTGCAGTGGATACTGAATGGGGGCAGATTTTTGACGTTAATAGCGCAGATAATTCTGCACTGATGTGTATTCTGAAGTTTTTTGTCAGACGGTAGCAGGCAGTTCTGGTGGCCTTTTTTTTACAACCTTTATTTGCCTTTGCATGCATAAGATGATTCAACGTTTAAACTCATTAATTGCAAGTCTGCTAGCCTTCAGCCTGCTTCTTTGATTTTTAGGTCAAGCAGAGTAAATGTAGCGTTTTGCATTGGAGCATTCTTTGATCCTACTTGGATAACTGCCAGATTTCTATAGAATTGAATTCACAAAGCGGCGAAAATTTGGCGACTTTCATAATCTAGAAAGTTGGGAAAAACTAACTTATTTAAAAATGCACTTCTTACTATGTAAACTTCATTATTCTTTTATTTCAAAACTCTGTAACAGTAAAGAGTAAGGCGTCGAACTGGCTAGTCTGAGAACGTGAGTTTTAAGACACAACTCGACCTTCAAACAATGAATAGAATTTATACTATAAATACCTAAATAAAAAAAATAAAAAATTGTGTCTGTAATTTATATAAAAATAAAAATAATTTTCATAAAAATTACAGACACAAATTTAGACATTTTACTATATAGGGTGACAGGTCTTATCGCTTAAAACGATCTGATCGGTTAATGTAGCTTAACATTAAGAAAGGTTTTGAAAATAAAATGTAAAATGCTGATATTCAGCTGCATTCGTTTAGTTAGACTGACAGCCGACCCCAACATAGTCGGGAACGGCTTGGCGGGTGATGATGATTATAAAAGGTTTTGAAGAATTCTAGCAAACAACTGTAAAAACCTCTATAGCCAGTGCAACTAACTTCTTTTCTTACGTAATCTATGTATGTAGGATACAACTTTACTTGACGTCATCATCCAGCTTTATCACGTGTTCACTATTCGATCCAGTCCTTAGAAGATACAGTAGCACTGATTAATTCACGAACCTTTTCAGTGAAACCGACGTGCGTCCCAAAGAAACCACGAAAGCAATAAAGAATTCACAAAAAATATCCAAACAGTTAACTAATTCCTAAGGGACAACACACAATTAGTGATGTAAAATGCAATCTATCGATACTGAATGTTTTTTTTTATTTGGTTAAATAGCGATAAATTGTAATGGTTTGGCTCAGACTAAAAAACACTTAATGTGTCGTAGTCGAAGGTCGTCGCGTCCTGACCTCCTCACAATCAGAGAAATTCTATTAATAAGCTTTAAAGGTCATCTTAATACAATGTGGCGACTGCGTACCGGAAGACGTAGCGTTGGAAGGCCTCCCACAAGATAGACCAAAGACCTTGTAAAGGCCGTAGGAATCCGCTGGATGCGGGAGGCACAGACTCAGTTGAAGTGGCGGTGCTTGGGGGAGGCCTATGTCCAGCAGTGGACGTCCTTTGGTTGAAATGACGATGATAATGATGAAATACAATTTGATGGGCAGCAATTATGATGCGTGTACGGTACAATATGATGAGAAACTGCTGGATGCCAAAAGCACAAAAATCGATCTAACGATGCTTGGGGGAGGCCTAGGTCCAACGATGGATGATAATGACGGGCAGGGATTAGTTGGTGCCACAAAGCCGGTCACAAAAGCCAGTACCGTCACAGGCGAAAAGTATTCGAGCTGGCGAGTTGGTGTTGCTCATCGCTATAAAACTTATGAGAAAAAACCGGGTTTATCTATCGTTCATCGCGATAGTGCTTTGCTTAGCGCTGGTAAGCTAGCACTCAGTCACCTAAGTCCACCTGCTGTCTTCCCACCACACCAAGCGTTTGTAAACTCCAACTTATTTGTCAACCCTTTGCCCCCTTCAACTTCCATGTTTAAGCAAATAATAATATTAAAAAAAATATCGATAACAAACCATCGATTTAGCCCAACCGTACAAATCACTCAGCTCATTTACTGACCTAAACTCTCCGCGATAATGCGAACTAATGAAAGATCTTCGTAATTAGTTACGAGGTATCAATTATTTATAGGCCGGTACCGTGGGTCTACATAATAGATAAAGTCCGGGATCCGGGGCCTGAGGGACGGACCCAAATGTTTTGTATAAAACGGGATTATCGGTGACGATAATTGTCACCGATAATCGATACTAGTCAATTGATTATTATTATTATTATTGATTTAGGGGCTCCAATTTTGTGGTGATGGATTGAAATGAAATGAAATTAAATTGTGTATTCTGTAAATAGGATATTGGAAGCACTTAAACACGTCATCGTATTTTTTTTTTATTAAAAGTTAGCTAGATGAGTTCGGCGTTTCCTATCTGACTACTGTGAGAAGAAAGACCGAAACAAACTCAGAGGTCACAGTCTCTTTTAAAGTCCAGACATAATCTTGGTCAGGCCATATGAGGACCATGTAGATTAGTGTCTGAAATGGTCTTTTGAGAAAATAACCACACAGATTTGATTTGTCAGTGCAAGCATTTGTCAGTAATCGTGGAGCTCAACTCAGAACTTAAGCGAGCTCAACTCGACGAACAATACCAAAAAAAGGACATTTGGGTAGGCCGCATAAACTACTCAAACTGCCAGACCATCATTAAAACTAAATGAGAAAGAAAAAAATAAAAGAAACAAAGAATAATAATATTAAAAATATCCACATAGTCCTCCTCATTCACAAAATAAAAATAAAAAATACTTTACTAAGTAATCATGTCATTTTGTATGTAATGTTTGTATAATACTGGTATATTTTGATGATTTTACTGAATAATTATAATGTCAAGTTTTATGATTTTCTCACAAGGCTTAGCAGAGCGCAATCCCAAGCTTTTTTATCTTCTAAATAATCTAAAATTTTATAGTACCCTTTTTTACAAAGTTTGTTTTTAATACAGCTTTTAAATCGTTTAATGGGTGAGTTTTGAATGTGGGAGCTGGTCATCTTATGTAATCTTAAAAAAAAAACGATCTAAGGTTAAGCTACGCTTGCCGAGATGCCGGTTCGTGGATGGGTGACGGTCTTTTACATATCGAGACCTTTCCGTGTCTCGGAAAGTACGTTAAATCATTGGTCCCGGCTGTCATTTGTAGATCTTTGACAGTCGTTACGGGTAGTCAGAATCCCGAAAGTCTGACAACCAGTTTTACCAAGGGATATCGTACACAGTAAATGGGTTGTGGAGGTCAGATAGGCAGTCGCTCCATGTAAAATACTGGTATTCAGCTGCATCCGGTTAGACTGAAAGCCGACCCCAACGTATGCCTATGTCCCTAATTACCTAAATAATCTAATTTCTATTTCCACCTATATTTTTTCTTTTCATAAAATGGGTTACACTGAGTGGTTATAACATACATGTATAATGTAGGGGCTGAGACAGGATACACATATTTTTATTTTCTTTATGACCGTCGTGTGCCACCATTTTTGACCCGAATGCAAATAATGGTTATGTATTTTACATTTTAGTATCTTAGGTAAGTACTTTTGTTGATATATCTAGGTGAAATACTGTAGGTACGTATAAGCCACAAGGATCTTTGGGCTTTTGAATGACATTCTCATGGGGAGCTGTTGGTAAATATTTGTGAAAAATGTATATAAATAACAATATGATGGCGTTAGTTCCGATTTAAACCACGAGTCAAAAGATTCTTGTACAACTATATTTACAAGTTCAAATTAAATTAGCTAGCAAAACTCCTAAGGGGTGGATGTGTAGCGATATCTAAACACGACAAAACGAAAATGAAATTAATTAGATGATTTTTTTGAGGGATCATGGACCGAAAAAAAAAAATTGTTTTTTTTTTTTTGTGTAAACTTCACAGCCGTAATGGGTATCGAATTATCGATATATTATCCAAACACGACAAAACAAAAAAAAACATCAAAACTTTTTAACTTTCATTTTATCGTGTTTAGATATTGATTATACGTCATCATGATGATGATCACGTCTCCTGCCAAGTTTAGCTACTTAATTTAATTTGACCCTGTATGTTTCACATAGCTAATTGCAATTGTAATCAAACAGCAGAAAGACAGCATGAACGATAAATTTATAGCCATTCGAATAATTGCCATCCGACATCTTTTATTTACTAGTCTCGACAAAATCACAAAAGAAATACAGAAAACTAAAAAACAAAAATTTACAAAGTTCGTTCTGGTGAAAATGTACTGTGGGAACAAAATACATGGTACATGCCGAGGGTGCAGTTACTAGAATCGCACCGGAACGTCAACTTCAAGGCGTTCGTCGTGCGAGTACCGAACTGTTATCTGCCCCTCGTCATGGAAGAGGACTTTTGGCCGCAGGATGTGGTGTTCCGTCGCTTCCGCGGACAAGTTCCACAGGACAGCACAAAGTTAAGCTAGTGCAAAATGAAGTGCTACTAACATAGTCTAAGCCTATTTATTAACACAAGTTTTTGTTTATATTCAAATATGTAATATATGTTTAGGTTAAGGTATTTTTCTATGGGCCACTGTTGCCTGAAATAAATGGTATTATTATTATTATTATTATTAAAATCCTCACGCCCACCATCTTTCTTCACACAGTGGTGGTCGACTCCCGCGCAGATGTATGAGTGACGTCATTATACCGTTAAATTTTAAAAATGGCAGCCTGTAACTTAGAAAAAATGCTGGTAATAACATTTCCTTATTATTTGTGGCGTCATAAAAGCGAAATTACACTTTCAGGTAGGTAATGCTACTCATCCCATGGTATGTCTTTGATTTGCTTATCCTTATTTCCTTACAGGCAATTTTGAACTTTATTGTCTTGCCATTACGGTTCTTCAATATTTTTGGGTAGTGAAGTACAAAGTTTGCCAAATCATTGACTCAGTCATTGTCTTCAGAACATAAAGGTGTCAACAAAAAATATTTGCAATATACGAGTATGGTCCAAGATTATTATGCTAAATGGGTATTGCAAATCATTTCTTATGTTAATTTATTTATAACGATTATTTTCTTTATTACTTTAGCTAGCTGCGCGGTTTCACACGCTTATGTTGCGTTTCAGTGGGAATATCGGGATAAAAAGTATCCTATGTGCAAGCGTCATGATCTACCCATGTCATTGATACACTAAAAAACCTATGTGCCAAATTTCATTCCAATCCGTTCAGCCGTTTTAGCGCGAAAGCGTAAGAAACAAACAAACTCAATTTCGCGTTTATAATATTTGTAATAAATATAGTTAAGATTTAAGTTTTTATTTGATTTTGTTGTTGTTAATTATTGGGTGTCGTAACTGAGGGGTCGTGGCTAAATAATAACAGCCGCACGGGTCGATCGAAGGTTAAGCTATGCTTGCCGCGGTCGGTTCGTAGACGGGTGACCATCCATTATACATCGAGATCTCTCCATGCCTGAGAAAGCATGTTAAGTCATTGGTCCCGGCTGTCATTCCTAGATCTTTGACAGTCGTTACGTGCACCTAGTCAGAAGCCGCAAAGCCTGACAACCAGTAACTGGATTGTGGAGGACAGACATGCAGTCGCTCCATGTAAGATACTGACTGGAAGCCGACCCTAACATAGTTGGGAAAAAGCTAGGCTGATTGATTTGTCTTAGTTGATTATTGTGATTTAAAGAGTTGCCCGCAAAGAAAGCTCTTTTTTATAATTTTCTGTCATAACCATAAGTGTTATCCATTATTTTTCCTTTCTCCACACTCCTGAAAATAACATCGAACATTGTGCTCAAGTAAATAAACACTAAACTTCACCCATTCACACATCAGAGGAGCCTAAAATAAATCCCCTACCATTGTCTCCGGTCCGTGCGAAATCGGCCGCGTGCAATTAGAAGCGACGCGTTCTAGAGTTATTGGCATTTAAATCACTGTCGAAGGGTTTATTTCTCATCTAAGAGACTCAGAATAGATAGGTACAGAAGGTCGACTCTATAGAACCAGCGAAAACAGGCGCACGCCCGCAGACGCATACCTAAAGTGATTCAAGGATCTTTTGGCGGTTGAATGACATTGATGGGGGGCGTTGGTGATAAAAATTTGTGAAATTGTATTGAAAAACAAGATGGCGGTGTTAGTTCCAATTTTTGCCACGAACCAAAAGATTCATGTACAGGCGGTGGTGACAAACGAATGTTAGTTGCAAGTGCGTGCACATGCGGTAGACGTATGTCTATGTGTGCGTGCGTTTCCGCTATACAGGGTCATATAAAATTAACCAGCGGAACTCCGCAGACGTAATGGGTATCTTTTTACTTTTTGTGTTTAGATTTCGACGAAATCCATCACGTCAATGAAGTTTACATAAATTAAAATGTTTTTTAAAACTGATTTTTCAACATTAAGTAACTGCACTACCTGCACTTGATGACCCCAAAAAAACTCATCTAATTATTTTCTTTTGTTTTAAAATACAATAATGTATTTAGTAACCTATTCCACCTAACTATTCCTAAAGAGTTAAAAAACCCTGTAAGAAATGGACATGTTTCACCTCTCAACGAGGCATCCTCAGGATGACTTGTCGCGAACCCAAACATTTCACATCGATTTCTTTTCTGTTTTTTAGGAATAGTTATGCGGAATAGGTTACTAAATATATTTACGTCTATTATATTTTATAATGAAATTCCGCAATGTCACGCCTGAATCAATTAACTTTCTTCTGTTTTATCATGTTTTAGATTTCGTTACCCATCTGTCTGCGTCTAGCTAATTTCATTTGACCCTCTACTTATGAAGCAGACCTTCTGTACCTATTTATTTTGTGTTCAAGTGTTCGATGCGAATTGCTAATACAAGTGGTAGGGGACCGGTCTGTATAGATTGATTTATAGAGAACTATTTGTATGAAAACTTCGTAATACGATTATGTGTTGTAATTTGTTGATTGGCACATCGAATTGGATTAGGTTCTGTCTGTTTATGGTCTTTGAAGATGTTATGTTGGGTATTTGCCTACAATTTATAGATTTTTGTTTAACCTTTAGGTGTGCCCCAATCTTTGACTGGTTGAAAATGCCTTAAATATGGCATCAAGTCCGCCTTATGTATCACATTTGTGCATAAAAGTGGGACATAATAATTACAGTACTATAGATTGACTATTTAGTTTGTGCATACCTTGGTACATTGTTGAATTCCCATTCAGATCAGCATAATAAATATATTTATTTTATAAACAAGGCATCACATGCAGAATTATTTACATTAACTCATTTCACTCATGACTAGTTTTGCAACATAGTATCAATTCCTGTGAAACTGAGCAGGCGCATCGTCTGATAACATAAATAAACATAGCGATTAGTCAAAGGATAAGGATATCCGTCGGTAACTATGTAACTGTTTATGAGCTTTAGCATTCTTGAGTAATAACTAATAATAGATGTTTGTCGTTAAACTTCAACGAATCAAACTCAATATTATAGTCCTCCAGACCGAATTTCGGCCATGGCGACCATGCCGACCTCAAGATTTCGACGCGGGAGATATTATAATGCACAAGTGTGTGCGCAGACACAGGTGCAATCTCTTTTCCCTCACTCTCAAAGTCAGATGGGACGGCAATCCGATACGACCGGAGAGAGATCAGGCCCCCCTGCTGACCCCCTGCCCAAGCTGACCCCCTGTCAGGGTGAAAGTCCGAAAGGAATACCTTGGCCCCTGGTAACACACAGCAACTGAACGAACACGGGTAGGTTTTAGTCAGTAAAAGTCTAACACGCCCTCCCGCTCCACCCAGAGCGGGAGAAGTTATTTGATAATATCCAAACCAAAAAAAAAAAAAAAAGATAGATCGGGCCCAGGACCAATGGCTTAACATGCTTTCTGAGGCACTCATATCGCCAACTTCCAAACTCCGGGCACATCAAACTTACAAAGATACTGAGAGCAACTACGGATTTTCTTGCCCATTCGTCTCAATACAAATCTACCTTTTGGAAGAGGAAACTAGAATCAATTATATTTTCTTGTAAAGATTGACGTTCAAAAGTGAGTGGGCTACTTGAAATAAATGATTTGACTTTGAATTTGGCTTTGACTGAGGTAAGTTATCGATTGGTGGAAGAAAAAAATTGTTTGTTGTTCAATTAGGAGCAGGCTGCAGGATCTGATTAAAGATGGCGTAGAAGGTATTGATCACTACTTGTTTCCAAATTCATTAACAGACATTATACTTGTGACAGACAATAACTATTTAAAATTCTTACTTTTATCCTAACGTTGAATTTTATCCTGGCAGTAGGAAAATTCAAGATCCGATTTATGAATTGAACCTTATTTGACACAATATTTTTGTCACCCCATCTATACCTACAAAGGTAATCCTCGCTCGTACTTCTTAAACCCATTACTACCACCGCTTTGCAGCGCGCAACAAAATAAACCATATATTTTTCTTCCTAAGGTGGATAATCCATTACCAAGATTCAACACAAAACACCCACAGTTATGAGAATCATGTGAACTATAAAGAGAATTAAAACCTCAGTGACGCCAAAGATATAAAATCTGGAGGTGTTCCCAAGAACAGTTGACGAGACAGGTCAGTGAAGGGGTATTTTCTCGAAATCCCCCACACTGTTAGGGCTGGCACCCTGTTGGATATAATTTAAGCCATCATAAAAGTTTACGTATGTAAATCCATAGATAAAACTTCTGGAATTAAAGGATGACGTGACTACCATGAATACCAGACGTGGGTAAACTCTAAGTAATTTTAAAGCAAGCTTGGCAACCTTGAGAGCACTGGTGGCCCAGTGGTAACGGTCCTGATTTGCGAGTTGTAAGATCATGGGTTTAAGCCCAGGCAGGCGCTTTACTTTGTTTAAATAATTTCATCACCACTGCTCTCAAAACGGTGAAGGAAAACATCGTGAGGAAACCGGCTTGTCCTAGAACCAAAAAAACGAAGACATCTACCAACCCCCACTGGGCCCGCGTGGTTGATTACAGCCCACTCTCCCTCGAAGAGAAGAGGCCTGTGTACCAACAGTAGAGACATTATTTAGGCCCTGATTATGCTGCTGGCAATCTGTGGTAGGTACCTAGTTTTCCTTGAATCCAGTTGAGTGTCAGAGCACTGGATCCAAGGAAAACTTATTCTTATTGCCACCACTCATTGAGCAAGCGTGGTGATCAATATTCGTTCTTTCTTCATTATAATAACAAGCCTGGGGGTCTACACTCAAAGCCTGACAAGGAAGATTCGAGCCCGTCAGAAAATAGTTGATCCGTCAGAACAAGTCTCTAATTCGGACGGGTAAAAACACATCGGGCGTAGAGACAATTGTCAAATCATGTTGTTATTCATTCTTTGTTTGGAAACTGAACTAATCTTATGTCCGTAAGTGATCTTGTGTAGGTATCGCCCGTAATTTCGGCCGAAACTAAGGACTTCGTATTTAGGGAGTAGACCCCTGCAACGCTTGGTACGAATCTAAAACTGCCACCAAAAAAAGAGTGGCAATCATTGCTGGTTCTTTCTGTATATGAAATGTGTATTTTACCAGCAATAGAACAATCACATACATACATAGATAGATAGATAGATTGTTTATTTGGTGCACACAAAAGATAGACACAAACATACAAAAGCACGATTAAATAATAACTCATTAGGTACATGAATATTAGGAAATAGTTATAAGGTGTCAATATACAAATAAAATAAAAGACGAAAACAAGACATTGTGATGACACTATTGGCTATGACACACTTTAAAATAATGAATCAACGAAAATACAAAGGTTCATCAACAAAGTCATCCAAAAGCGTGAGACAAAGACACAGCTCGATATAATTCCGGTCATGTCATGTCATGTCATGTCAAGGAAACGGTTTATAGTAGTACATGATGGCAATGATCGTGAGTTCTCATCTTCAGATCATATTTTAAGTGCTGACAGACTACTAACTCAAAGGACACGCCTATTTCCTTTAGATGAAATATCACTTGCGTGAGACGATGCGAGTATGAGCAAACTTTTTTGGGTCTTCGACTATTCATAGATTAGCGTTGAAATGGTTATAATACGTGAGCTAGAAATATGTTTATGCTATCAACTTAGATTTTAAGTTGTGGTCTGTCGGTACACAGGTTTATTGCTAAAAGCAAAGCAAGGCAAAGCAAACAGCAAGCAAGCAACGCTGATTGTCAAAAGGTACATTTTAAACCTGGAGGGTTAAGCACTAGATATAAATGTAACTAATGTTACCGTAAGATTGTGAGAACCGTTAGTTTATAATTTATCTGTATTATTTCCGTTAGATTATAAACTGTCGAAAAATTGTGAAGTGGGTGAAAAGGGTTATGTTAGGTTAGTTGGAAGTGTGCCGCCGCCGGGATCACATATCGTGGTCGGGGGGGTCTCGAATCGCTGTCGAGTCCACTATGAAGTGCTTAGGGTTGGTGCTCGACAGCCGGTGGGATTTCGGCCCCCACTTCCGGCGGCTGGCGCCCAAATTGTTGGGCGCGGCTGGGGCCTTATCAACGCTGCTTCCCAATCTGGGGGGCTCGAGCGCCGCCTTTAGGCGGCTCTTCGTGGGGATCGTGCGATCGATGGCCCTGTATGGTGCCCCGATCTGGGCGGCTGACCTGACGGCCGGCAGCATCGTTGTTTTGCGGAAGCCGCAGTGAGCCATGGCTGTCAGAGTCATCAGGGGGTATCGCACGATCTCCTACGAGGTGACTGGTGTACTGGCCGGATCCCTGCTCTGGGATCTCGAGGCGAAGGTTCTTGCGTCACTGTATCGGTGGCCACCGCATTAGCGCGATACCTTTTTAGCGAGCAAAACATACGAAGCACGCATTGCTTCGTCACGATAGTCGTAGATGCGGTCGCAGCATTCCGGAAATAATACCGCTAGATTATAAGTTACCGAATTTCATAATTGTACGGTGATATATTAAGACAAGCCTGTTCTATGAGTGAATTCAAAAATTATAGTAGCTTTTATCCCAGGGTCCTTGTCACATCTTCCTTTACTTAGAAATCCTAATCCCAACTTTTAATAATATAAATGCGAAAGTGAGGTTGTTTGTTTCTTTGTTTGTTATGCTTTACGCTAAAACGGCTCAGCAGATTTGGATGCAATTTGGCACATGGATAGACTACAACCTGGAGAAGGACATAGGCTACTTTTCAGCCTGGATCGCAGATGAAATCGCAGACTACAACAATAATGAAACTTATATCTTAGATCAATTTCAATAATTAGTCTTTGCGAAGTTTACTACTACTTTATGTCACTAAATAATTTGTGAGCTTTACATTCTAGTAATATTATTGTTTTTACAATAAAGACATTAACTTACAGCCAGCCCTGGTCCAACAGGGACATTTAACACTTATTGTGGTAGCGACAACAAAGCGGTGGCCGAACAAAAGGCCAGTTTGGGCTATAAATATCTGGATACGTCGCGCTGGATGTGGTCCGAGCAGTACTATCGGATTTATTTATAGGGTTAGGTAAAGAAATGGGTGCAAGTGTCCGGTTGTTTAGTAAAGCTTGTTGATCTAACTTTTACCCAGCTTTAGCCTTTTTTATAAAGTTAGTTTTATCTATTTTGTTTTCTACTGCTTACAACAAAGACGACTGATTCTATTAATTCAACCTTGAGATTGAAAGCATAACACCGCTGCTACAGCTAGGATTTGGTGTGGTACTTTGAAAGGCAAACCAGACAACAAGTAACTCATTTAATATACTCTAATTTAAACAATTCGGTTTTATGAATGATACTGCTAAATAAATATTTTAATATTGTAATAAAATTTATAAATTATCTAACTTTATAAGTAATCTTTATGAACAATAAGACCATAAGCTTTCATTGTACGTCATTTAACGGAGTTACGAAAATAACTAAGTTATAAAAGTATTTCCATTTACTCTACATCCGTGATACCTTGATCCCAACAAAAGATTTCCACATTACGCCTGCCGACCTCAAGAAGGCCTTATCCGGAAGAGTCCACTTGTAATGTAAATACAGCATTGTGTAGAACTGAGAGGTGTTCCGAAACACTTGGACCGGACACGATTGTTAATAATGTCTGTTTTAATTTAGCGAATCTTGTAATTTCGGATGAGGATTTTGTGTAAGAGAAATGATTTAATGTGCCTTGATAGCTTGGTCAGAAATCAGATGTAGAATGTAAACAAATAAAAAAAAATAATATGATCACCATCAAAATGGGAATTTAAAGTTAAAATAGCCTACGTATTCATTAGGAAGAAAGTTGTGAAACTTGTTTCCACAACATGTTTTTGTGTTGATACATGTTGCTGGCAACATGCTAATACTTATGAAATTATAGTAAACAAAGAACATCTTGCAATATTATGCGAACAATGTTGCATAATTGTTGCCCAACATTGTTTCCAATGAATATGGGTCATTATGAACAATAATCTGTTACTAATTCAAAACCATTTTTTAAATTATAAATCTACATAATTTACGAGATTCAAAACCTGAAGGAGGCCTTATCCGGAAGAGTCCTCTTGTAACGTAAATACAGCATTGTACAGAACTGAGAGGTGTTCCGAAACACTTGCACCGGATCCGATTGTTTAATAATGTTTTAATTTAGCGGATCTTGTAATTTCGGATGAGGATTTTGTGTACTTGGGACGAAAAAATAATGGATGCAAGTGTTTGATGATTTGACTGTGGTCAGGTAAAATGTGAGTAAAGAAAGGACAGCTTGCCAAATTAAAAGTGTAATTTGAAATATTAGGTATAAACGTAAATAAAACGGAAAGTTTTAAGAGAAAACATTGAAGCTTAAGAAAACAGTTTAAACAACTGGAACTTATATATTATGTTTGAGCCGTTTGGGGTTGAAACACTAAACCAATGGTTCCGAGTGCCCACTTAGTTTTTCAAGACATCGCCAAGCGGCTGGTCGACTCTTCACGTGACCAGAGGGCTGGCCTATTCTTTGGCCAAAGAATCAGCATTATTGCCATACAACGTAGCAATGCTGCCAGTCTTTTGGGCACTTTTCCTGTTGACAGCGATGCGGACGAATTTTTTGATGCCCTATGATTATTCCACCTCCCCCCTCCTTTTTTATACACTTGTATATATTATTATTATTATTTTATGTCTGTTAGTTTTTAAATCATGTAAGTACGTGTGTAAATAATATATTCTACTAAATTAATGCATACTGTGAAAGCAATTTATTCTAAATCGATTTCTGTTATCAATGCAATAAACAAGGAAATAAAAATGTGTTTAAACAAATTTAAAAATATTATTGATCAATGATATTTCTGTTCAAAATCTACAATGTTTAAAAACTAACTTGAAATTTTATGGAAAAAAACGCGTTTGTTAGACAGAGATCGAAGTGATTAATTGTTTTTTTCTCCAAAATTGTAATGGAACAATAAAAAGCGGAAGTAATAAAGTTCAATGCCCCAAAACACAGGCTTGTAAAATTCTACACTAAATACTTTTTCCACATCACTCCACACACGAACCATAAAAGCTCCATTATCATTTTTAAGGCATAAAAGAAAACCTGCATACATATGTAAATCTTGGCCAAGGGTGCCGACGTCCAGTAACCCCTGAAATAAATAAGTATTATGTAATCCTGAGTCAGCGTATTCGAAGCCATTAGAAGAGCCACAATGGGGAGTGGCGATACAAACACGAATAAATCTGAAGAGGAAAGATCATCCTTGTTGAATGAATGATGAATGTTTTTACAACGATCCTGAGGTACGGTGACGAAGGAATTTTGGATGTGGTAAATTGTGGAACTAGTAATGATTTGGATTGCATTGTGATAAGAAGGTTTAGGTTTTGTCAGCTCCACGAAGATTAAATCAAAGTCAAATAATTTATTTCAAATAGGCCTTTATAAGGCCACTTTTGAACGTCAAAATTTACAACAAAAAAAATTGATTCTAGTCGCCCCTTCTAAAAGGTAGTTTTCGCATGGAGAAGAATGGTCAAAAAACTCCACCGTTACCTATTCTTTTAAAATGCTTTACAATATTTTGTATAGGAACATTAGTTATATAATTATATGAGAAGACGATGCACCTAGAATGAAATTACTATACCACAAAAAAAAAAAAAAAAATGAAACAACCACGGATAAATTAATTCTGTGATAGATACATGGTGCTCACATATTTACAAACATTGTAAAAGTAGACGATTTTCCTAAAATTTTACAATTAATAAGTCAGTGTGTGAGGAAGTAATCACAGAATGTAAAATAAAAGTAATATATTAAAAATATATATATAAATTATGCAATTGAATTTGCAACCAGTTTGATTTTGTCTGGATTCTAGATTATCCTATGGAGCAGGACCAGCATGTTTCCAAGCATTGATAATGAAAAATAACGTGGTACTTTTGAAATCTGTGCTTCTCGCATCTAGCGGATTCCTGCGGTTCACTAGGTCATTAGTCTACCTTGTGGGGGGGCTTCCAACGCTACGTCTTCCGGTACGCGGTCGTGACTCCATAACCTTTCGGCCCCATCGGCCATCTGTTCTGCGAGCAATGTGCCCTGCCCACTGCCACTTAAGTTTAGCAATTCTACGGGCTATGTCGGTTACGTTGGTTCTCCTACGGATCTCTTCATTCTGATCTGATAAGCCCGCTGTATTGCCCTTTGGGTGACATTCTGATTTCTAATGAGAACTGGTCGAAGTGGCGGTACTTGAGGGAGGCCTATGTCCAGCAGTGGACGTCTTTCGGCTGTAATGATGATACTTTTTAAATACTAGTGCTGTGTTATTTTGAGTCATTGTTGGTTTGAGTTTGTAACGCGTTACGTTTGAGTATCACCGTGGGCGATGGGCTTGCGGTGGGTCAAAGTCGATCGGTCGATTTTGGTCACCCCAAAATATTAATCGATGGTCAATCGATGAACTACTACTACCCGGACTATTAGTAGAATTTGGACTCTAAGGGCCATCTTTAGTCCTATTCGGAGCATAAGCATCCGATTTAAACGAGAACCTAAAAGACCATTAACAGAAATAGAATCTTTTATTCCTCCATAAAAAGATTTAATTGACCTTTAGTAAATAATACCTTGTCCAGAGCACTCCAATTTTATAAGCACTCCGTAATGGTCATTGGGTTGTCGAAAATAATAAATCTACAGGTTTGCGGATACCGTATCAAGATGGTGGGCGTTAGCATTTTATTTACTTTTTGTTCTTGGTTTCTTGAACCACAATGAAATGTACGAAAAAGTGTCTCCGACCTTTAAGAGATAGCCGCATTTTATGGTTATTAAGAGGTCCTTTTTGTAATGATAAGGTTTGGTTTTTTATTATTACTGTTATTTTGTGGTCAGTTCAAGTACCGTGCTCAGGCCGAATATAGGTTGCCTTATTTCTCCATCTCGTTTAGGTCTCTAAAATCTAGGTTTAGTTGACCTCGTAATTGCCACCATTTTTAACAATAATTCTTAGTAAGTACCTAAATTGAATCTTCAATAAGGTTCACTATAAACTGCCATAATAGGCAAATAGACATTGTCATTACATGACGTGTAAGTGATATTCAACTTTACGGTAATGATCAACCAACTATATTGAATATAGTAGAATGATATTTTAGTTTTTTTTTTTACTATATTCAATATACACACATCAACACGGTCTAGGGATATTTTTAAAAAAGTGAATTACTATCAATGTGTTAATTATTTATATGACATGTATATATTTAAAAGATACGTTATTTAATATTCTACCATTTTTTAATAATGGTTAAGGTACTTCGATTAAAATATCAGGATTTCATGGAAAAAAAATGAAGCATAGACGGAAATCGTATATGAATTAACTTTTAATTTATGAGTAAAAACTGAAAAAAATAGAAAAATCATTTAATTTGCGTTTATAAACTTGAAGTTAGTAGTCTGAGAAAGCGCCCATGATGTTCATAACACATCGGCAACGATTCGGCATGCTCAGAACAAGGTTGTCAATGTCTTGCTGCGGAATATTGTCCCATGTCCTTCTGAGGTGCGCAAAAAGTTGATCTTCTGCCAGATTTTCAGGAACTTCCTTCAGAGCTCTTCTTTGCAGCATATCCCACGCATGCTCAATGGGAATTAGATCTGGCGATTGAGCAGGCCAGTCTAAGGCCCTAACATTGTGTGTATGTAACCAAGCTGCTACCGTTCTCGCCGTGTGTGCCCGGGCATTGTCGTGCATGAGCAGGAAATCTTGCCCCATTTGTGTTCTGTGGGGCAAGATTACGGGCCCCAGCACCTGTTGGACGTATCGTTCTGCCGTCATATTGCCCCGCACCCAAACGAGATCCGTCCGTCCTCCAAGACGAATTCCTGCCCAAACCATAATTGTTCCTCCTTGGTATGGGTGAACTTCCTGAGGGTTCTGAAGACGGCTCCATCGTCCAGGAACTCGCCAAACACGCGTCCTTCGTGAATCTGGATGGAAGCCGAATCTAGATTCATCCGTGAACAGCACATTGGACCATTGCTCACGGCCCCAGTCCACGTGGTTCCGAACCCATTCTAATCGTCGTCCACGATTGCCTCTCCGTAAAGGTGGGACCCGGAGTGGTCTACGAGAGCGTAGATTGCTTTCATGCAGTCGCCTTCTTACAGTTTGGTCACTCACAAGCACTTGGTGTTCCACTCGCAGCCTTTGGACCAATTGAGTCGCCGTTGCATTTGATCTTGAAATTACATTTTGGTGGGTCCCTATGGCCTCAGCATCATTACGCTGAACAGACCCAGCTTCCAGCATTCCCACAGCTCGTAACATCTCCGCCCTCGTCAAATGTTGGCGTTGCATGGCTACAATACCTCAATTTTAACTTTATCTTTCGTTTAAAAATGAAAAAAAACTGTAACTAAACGTAATTCGTATTGTTTTCTAAATTTCGCACAAATGAAAATTCCCTCTCCTACACATCAAGACATTTTTATGCCACGGAAACAAAAGAATTTTCAAAAATTTGAATTTGGAATTAGTCTGAGATAAATTACAAACAAATCGGTGTATGAAAGATTACAATGCGGCCAGTACTTTTCGAGTTATTTAATTGAGTATGAAATATCCCTAGACCGTGTTGATGTGTGTAGTTACAAATAAACTAAAAATATAATTCTGGAATTCACTACTCTGTATTATAGTCGACCTCGTAATAAATATACTCTAAGGTTGAATATCACTTGCATGTAATAAAATGACAATATCTATTTACATATTAGGACAGTTGGATGGTTTTTTGGTTGGCATTACTAATGCCTTTTTTCGTCTCCAAATTTTAATTTGAAACAATATTTTCATTGAAATGTTGTGCGCACGTGCAGTTTCTTTTAAACTTGGTGTTACCAAATGCTTAAACGGACTAAAGTGGTTTTTTTTTTTTAAATAAAATAAAACAATGGGATCCAAGGCTTCTGATATAATCATAATTTCACAGTAAATCCCTGGGATCTTTTGCACGCCTTCATAAAAAAGATTTTCCATCCCATTTATCAGCATTCATATTTGAAACTTTTTGCGTTATATTCTCAAATAAAATATATTGAGAGTAAATAAATGATAATGTAGACTTATAAATAAATAGAGTTGCCTTCACAAGTCGAGCTTATTCTAGTGGAATCTATTTGAATAGGCCGTACCCGACTGTTCGAGCCCGTAAGGGAGCGTTCATATCAAGCTTTTTTTTACAAGGATCGTATATAGTACATTTAATCATCTCATGTCTAAATAAAAACAGCCGCACGGGTCAAACTCAAACTCAAACCATTAATTTCAATTAAACCATTTACAGGCACTTTTGAATTGTCATAAAGTCGGTCAGTCAGAAATATGAAGCTAGTTGCCCATTCCAGAGAGTAGTAGGTACCTATGGAGAAGAACGGGCAAGAAACTCCACGGATATTCCTTTAAATCAAAAATTTACTACAAAATATTAGTAACATCATTCATGTTGAAATTATCGTCGTCGTCGATCGATGGCTAAGATACGCTTGCTGAGGTCAGTCCGTGGATGGGTGGCCATCCATTTCGTATCGAGACCCCACGTGCCTCGGAAAACACGTTAAGGCGTTGCCATTTTAGATATTTGACAGTCATTACGGGTAATCAGAAGCCCGAAAGTCTGACAACTAGTTATACCAAGGGGTATCAACTGAAGGGGTCTGATAGGACCGATGCCTGTCGAGGTTGCGGGAAAGTCCAAAAGGGATACCGTGGCCCCTGGCAACGTACAGGCAACTGAAGGAACACGGGTGGGTTTTAGTCAGTAAGAGTCTGACACGCCCTCCCGCTTCGCCCAGAGCGGGAGAAGTTAATTTATAATTTCCCATCCAAAAAAAAGAAAAAAAAGGGGGTATCGTTTTATCCAGTAAGTGGGTTGTGGAGGTCAGATAGGAAGTCACTCCATGTAAAATACTGGTATTCAGCTGCATTTGGTTAGACTGGAAGCCGACCCCAACGTAGTTGGGAAAAGGCTAGGCAGATGATTAAGACACAAGTATCATACAAATGTAAGAATAACTATGAATGCAATCATTAAGTATAAGTAATAATTATTCCAATGGAATGAACTATAAATAGAACTAACTTGGTCCTAAGTTCTAAGCTAGTCATAGGCCCTAAAATATACCTACTTAATTATGTGGGTATAGGTATATTTTAGAGTTGACGAATGAAGAGATCCGCAGGGGAACCAAGGTAACCGACGTAGCCCGAAGAATTGCCAAACTTAAGTAGTAATAGGCAGGGCACATTGCTCGCAGAACTGATGGCCGATGGGTCTGAAAGGTTCTGGAGTGGTACTGGAAGACGTAGCTTTGGAAGGCCTCCCACAAGATGGACCGATGATCTTGTGAAGGCCGCAGAAAACCGCTGGATGCGGAAAGCACAGAATCAGTCGAAGTGGCGGTGCTTGGGCTCCCCCAAGCACCGCCACTTCGACTGATTCTGTCCCTATGCCTATGTCCAGCAGTGGACGTCTTTCGGCTGAAATGATGATATTTTATAGTTCGACTAAAATATCTATCAAAGGGTTTGGCTGGACGATTTAAAAGATACTGTGATCTAGAGCAGATCTATTAAAATAAAGAGGTTTATAAGGGCTATCAGTGTTTGATGAATTTCACGGCATTGTGGTAGACCGAGGCTAAGATGACGGGATGAGCTTGACGCCTGCACAGGTAGGATTGGTCCACACTAGTTGAAGACAGAAAGGAGTGGAAATATGAAGGGGAGGTCTTTGCCCTGCAGTGTGGAACAACACAGGCTGAAAATAATTCATTCTGAAACCATTTAAACTTGCTCGTTATTTTTAATCGACTTCAAAAAAGAGGTTCTCAATTCGACTGTATGTTTTTTTGGTATGTTTGTTACCCGATTACTCCTCCAATTATGAATCGATTTTGATGATTATTTTTTTGTTTGGTAGGTCATACTACAGAGGAAGTCCATATAAATTTTTATTAATTTTGCTTGGGTAGTTTTTCAGTTAGCTTCAATAACACGTATTTTTCTCACTTAGTTATATGGATGATGTCATAGTTCCTGTCATTGTTAATGACATAGCAGGTAGTGGTATTCACATTTGTTTGGGGTAGGTACCACAACTAAAAAGTGAAAAATAAAAACTTTTTACAGTAAAAAAACAACCGACTTCCAAAAAAATCTGGTTTTTTAATTTTGTTTTTTTCGTCACCGACTTCCGAAATTAAAGCAATTTTTCACTTTGTTATGTTTTTTCTGGAAGTCGGTTGTTTTTTTTTTCTAAATCAAAAACATTAGTTTCCGCATGAATTATTTTTGTTTATTCACTTTTCATTCACTGTAAAGTACCCTTAGTGGAACAATAGAACTGTGCCCAAAATGCTATTCCGGGTGGCTAATCGGGTTCTATTGGGACGGTCACTTTATATTAACCATGCGATTTAAATGGGACTCCCAGACCCCAGTCCCACTGAAAAGTTGGGTTTTTGCGGTCTCTCGAACCCCTATAAAGAGTTAAGACCAAATTTGTCGTTTGATATTAATGTACAATTTAAAAGGTTGTTTCGAAAAAGGTGTTTTAATTATTCTGAAATGTTAATGGCGTATTTGGGGCTTTTCTTTTGTGGTTTTGCTTTTAGAACGCTTGGAAGGAGGCTTTGTTTTTAAGCTCTTTTAAAATTTCAAGTAAGGTCTGTAATGTAGGTAGTTAAATTGGCAAAATCGGGAATCCTAACTAATATTGTAAATACAAACGTGAGTTTGCTTGTTTTTATTTGTTTGTTTGTTTCGGTTCCACGCTAAAACGGCTGAACGGATTTGGATGAAATATGGCACATGGGTAGACCAAGACCTGGGATAGAAAATAGGACACTTTTTCATACTAGTAGTATATTCCCGTGCGATAATTTGCGACATTCACGCTGGCAAAAGCTGTATTCTATAAAAAAAAATATAAACTATACAATTATACATGGTATACGAGATATCTCAAAGTCATCACTATCTTCGGCCACTATCCCAACGTAATTGGGGTCAGAACGACATATCTTTTTCATCCATACTCCTTTAATAGTCGTCATCTCGGTAGTCACCCCTTTCTAGCCATATCATCTGCCACAAGAAATCTCAAAGTGATGGTGAGCAATATGTTTCAACTAAACTATTTTCCGGCATGATACGATAAGGACCTGCGGAGTGTAAATAATATTAATATGTACTTGTCATCTTTTAATCATCCAACAAAATGAATGGGAGACTAAAAAAAAAAAAAGAACCAGCCGACTTCCAAAAAAAACACAACAAACTGAAAAATAACATTAATTTCGGAAGTCGGTGTCTTTGATTTTGAATTTTTGGTTTTTGCCACCGACTTTTGAAATTAAAGTGTTTTTTCACGTTTTAGTGGTTTTTTGGAAGTCGGTTGTTTTTATTTAGTTAAAAGTTTTTATTTTTGATTTTTTTGTTGTGGTACCTGCGCCACACAAATTCGAATACCTGCTATCTAAATAATAGTGATAGGAACTTATCATCACATCATCCACATATTCAGTGGAAAAAATACGTATTATGCAAGCTAACTCAAAAACGACCCAAGCAAAGTTGATTAAATTAATATGGGACCACCAATTGAGAAACTCCTCCTTTTTGAAGTCGGTTAAAAATATGGAGTCACCAAAAACTCCTATAAGCACTAATCCGGAATAATACCTATTTACTCCTTGTACATCGTACGTATTCCATTCCCATATAGCGTAGTCATATTTTATCCTTAACATCGTGGCATTACATACCGTTCTAAACTAATACACGATCTTCTATAGGACCAGGGAATCCCGTCAATCCGGCGATAAACGTAATTCCCATACACAAAATCTGCATTATACTATATTATTGCATAGTGTACCTTGAACTATAAAAACCACACTTCTGTAACAAAATAAAGTTGCTGTCCATTTTATATTGTTACCATGACATGCAATTTTTATTGTTCGGTTAAGGGCTTCCGCGAGTTGAAGGGAAATAGTCGGGGAGTCGAGGAGATGCGCATAGGCAAGGAGTCAGGGAGATGCATAGCGTTGCGCTACGTCAAAAATAACACCTTACAGCCAAGCGGCGGACAACGATGACTGCCGCCGCGGGCGGCTGGGGTACAGGATGTTGAATTTCGGGGAAGGTAAAATGTTGATTCGTCAGTTGATGAGTCAATATGATTGTATTCTAAAAACGAAGAATGTAGAAACGAAAGACATTCGAAAAGGTAAGCGAGCAGTTGCTTTAAAGACGCCGTCCGTTTTATTTACAGTTTTACGGGCACAGAAATTAGATTGGATTCAAGTAATACTTTTTAAGTAAATTGTGTATTGAACATTTTAAGTAAATTGGGCAACTTGAAAGAAATTTCATACTGGAAAAAAAATTGTCACCTGAACAAAACTGCAAAACGAAGAAATACTTATTTAATTTAAAGGTAAACGCAGATGTTATTAACCAGTAAAACGATGTTTAGATACACTTTCGAAACACCCTATACACAGAATGTAAGCTTATAATGTGAAGGAGCAAGCGATCGAGCGATAAAACGAGATATAAGCGATTTTATTCAGTGCCCAGCATTTGATTTATATCTATATTGTGAGATCGAGCCATTGACTATAATTTATATAAAATACTACCAGGTATACGAAACCTGTTAGATTTGAGTTTGTGAGGTATTATACAAACTATGGTTGTTTGTATAATTATGTGTTTGTGTACCTAATGAGGGATTCATTACTCGTACACAAGTACGAGTCATGTATCGTACGTGGAACATGCGCATTGCATAGATCAGCACTTTTCCGTCGCCTTGCAAAATTATAGTGTAACGCGACTGTCCACGATCAGCGTTCATAGTCAGCTGGTACTCATTAACACAACATTCATATTAAAAAAAATCAACGGGTTGCACTCCGCGAGTGCCAGCAGAAGTGAAAACTTGAATTTTTGATATTTTGGAATGGTTAGGGAATAATTTTGCACGAATTGCTTTAATTATCAGTATAAAAGTACTATCATTTATGTGGTAAAATACAATATTCATTTATTGCGCTATCGTTCACAAACATGAAAATTTATATTATATTAAAAATGTAACACTTCAGAACTACTTATTACAATTATTTTACATTAAAAAGTTTATCTCTCAGAAAAATCAACTTCCATCCATAATAAAAGTGAAGTGATGTTCTTTTATTTTTATACGTGTTACGAATTTTTGATCAGGTCACGTGTCCTGACGCGAGTTAAATTTTTTTTACCCATTACAAAAAAGTGCACAACGCCGCTAAAGAAGTTTTCACTTCAAAAACACATAACCCTACAAGGGCACTTATGAAACGTCAGAAACTGGTGCACGGTTTCAATTGGCCGTTTCTTATGGAGAAGAACCGGCAAGAAACTCCACGGTTACTCTTTTAAAAGTAAATGGTTTTTACAATGTTTTCAAATTACAGTATTAATAGGTATGAGAGGACGGTGTAGGCCTATCAACAAGTACCAGGTACTTAGCAAGATGGTCGATAGATCTACAGTCTGTTAAGTCTACAACGTTCTCACATTCACAAAATCTAAAAGCAAAAAATCCATATAAAAGATAAATAAAATAATAAAAATAAAGACCTATTTTAAACCAAATGACATGATTTCCACTACAGCTACAGCACTAGATTTGTAACAATCTAATTTAATAAATAATTAAGCATTACTTACAATTTATTCTATGTTCTATTTTACCGTAGGTATATTTGCTGAAGGGCAATCGAGAGGGCTATGTTTGGAGTTTCCCTACGTGATGAAATCAGAAATGAAGGGATCCGCAGGAGAACCAAGGTAACCGACATAGCCCGAAGAATTGCCAAACTTAAGTGGCAGTGGGCAGGGCACATTGCTCGCAGAATAAAATGGCCGATGGGGTCGAAAGGTTCTGGAGCGGCGACCGCGTACCGGAAGACGTAGCGTTGGAAGGCCTCCCTCAAGGTGGACCAACGACCTTGTCAAGGCCGCGTGGCGGAGCTTGAGGGAGGCCTATGTCCAGCAGTGGACGTCTTTCGCCTGAAATGACGATGATGATGATATTTGCTGTTGGCTGTGGTATCACCTGTAATCCTCGAAGGGTTGGGCAGAGCTGTACCTATAGTACACCCACATTTCGCCAGTTGTGCTGTACGCCCTTTTGTGTTGGTTATGTTGAGATAATAATTACATTTACTCCATGTGACATTCAGTTTTTTATAGTCATAAGATTATAAAACAAGGTAGTGTAATGTGTAATGGATGCAATGCACCTAGATTAGTTTTTAGATGGCGGCGTTGAGATATTTCAGGCGTAATAGGTAGGATTATCACTTAAAATAGTTTGCTGTGTGAGATGTCGCACACTGGGACTTTAGCGGACTTTAATGTGAAGAAAGCCACTATAATAACGTAAATTCTGTCACTTACTAAAACAAACAAAGAAATGGTTGATAATATTCTAACTTGGTATCCACACATTGTAAAAAAAAATGCATCTACTACTTACTAGATTATTAACAAGTTTCAATCGTTCTTCATAAGTTCGTGTATTTAGTATTAGTTACACCTCGCGGTTTCACCCGCATAAGTCTCGATCCCGTAAAAATATCGGGATAAAAAGTATTCTATGTCCTTACCTAGGCCATGGTCTACTCTTGTGCAAAATTTCATTTAAATCCGTTCTGCCGTTTTAGCGTGAAAACATAACAAACAAACTCACTATCGCATTTAAAATATTATAGTAGGATTAGGATTTAGATTAACTTGTATTAGAAAAATGAAGAAGTTGGGAGGGAACGAGCGGCGTGGCCAAGACAGCTGCATGAAGAGTGGGGATAGTTCGCGGCAACTGCAGACGGCGAGGAGCACGTCGCTTTTTGGATCGACAGCCAACAGCGACGGACGTCTCTCCGCCTCAGTATTGCGTTTTCTCGGTGCCAATTGCTCGTTAATTTTATTATTTTGCTAGGTTTTTACTATTAGTTTTGTTTGTTAAAAATATTAAATACAGTTGATTGGTTCTGTGTATTTTTTTTTAATAAGCCTGCTTCTGGTAGATAATACTTGTATTTCTCATGATAATTTAATTGTATTCTTTTGAGAAATAAATATTTTAAGCTGTATATTCATTACTGAAACACCCATTGACATGGAATTACTAATGCTAAAAAAATACATGGTATGCGCGCTTCTTGCAACATGTTTTTTTGTCTCTGCCTCATAAATAGAGACAATAAAATGGATCCAAAGTTTCTAATCTATCTGATTGCATTCAAAAGCAATCTCTTTATTTATTTATTTGTATAACAATTACTTGCTGCACTTACAGTAAACACCAGCAAGCCAACAACAACATTTAGCTAAACAATTTCATACATACATACATAAATATCAACATCTTTAACATTGATACCCAGAAAACGTTGATCAAAAACTCGTACGGCATCTTTTTGATTACATTTTCCGTATGCTACCTGAAAAGTTTTTAAACACTTTGATTGGAAATCGCTGCTCGGCCACCATGAAACTTTGCTTTATGGTTTCACATAGATTGACAATTGATTTGTTCTGTGACGTCGGTTTTGCCTGAAGGCTCAAAAGAGGAGAGTTTGCCAGTTTAGATTAAAAGGTTTCTTTATTACTACTACTATTAAAAGGTCTGCTCTGTGCAGTTTTACTTTAGGATTTGATATTGTGCTTGAAAAATGAAAAATTAATTAGTAGATTTGGAGTGTGAATGTTCTTAATCTATAATTATATACAGTCGTGGCCAGATCTTAAAATTGACTATTTCATGAAATTAACATCGGCCACTGGTCACATCATGATGTGGCCTGGCCAGATCATTGAATACTCAACGTTTAACGATATGAACAGTTAAACGCACGACTACTTCATGATGTAGCCAAACATTAGTGATCATATCGTAAAATAGTTAGATTATCCACCGGTAGAGGCGTTGATGTCGCTGTGTTTTTGTTGTGCATCGTGACGGCGGTATACAACAAATCAAACAAACTAGGGTGACCACGCAAAAAAGTCGATGGACTTTTATTGGGTCTCCAAATATAATATCAACGAAAGCGATCAACTTGGAAGTAGCGCTCGCCGCCGGCTGCCGCGGCGTGAATGCAACATAACACTTAAAAATACTTTAAAAAAAAATTACGCCGCTTATGCGGCACCCCGACCAAATAGGTTACGTTAGGTTGAAACTGTGGGGAAAAAAAAAAAACTAATCTCTCGAGGGCGCAAGTCGGTCACAGCTTCGCGCAGCCCTGGTGGCGGAATGGCGGGACAGGCTTTCACGCCCTACCGCCGGCCCCGTCACCATCGGGGCGGTCCGGCCGGTGCTCGAGCGCTGGCTCGGGAGGAGGCACGACTCCCTGTCGTTTGGGGTGACGCAGGTGCTCTCGGGGCATGGTTGCTTCGGGAATTACCTGTGTCGCATAAACAGGGAGCCGGACGCTCGGTGTCAGCACTGCGTCGACTGTCGGGAGGACACGGCTCGGCACACGCTGGCAGAGTGTGCCGCTTGGGAGGAGCCGCGCCGTGCCCTCATCTCAGGTGTCGGTAGTGACCTGTCCTTGCCGGCCGTTGTCAACTCAATGGTCGGCAGCGAGGAGTCCGGGACGCGGTGGTATTTCGCAGAAGGAGACTGCGGAAAGGGAGCGGGAGATTGCTTCCGCTAACCCGATCCGCAGCAGACGCACCGGGCGTCTGCGGAGGGCGGATAACGCCCTCTTCCTCTTTCAAATGGGTCCAGGGGCGACGGATCTGGAAAAATCCGTCGCCCCCTACTCCTTAGGACCCGAGATGGTGGCGCGTAGTGTTCCACGCGCGCCTCTCTATGACGTAAGGGGGGAGTTTAACACCTCATTCCCCCCTAACTCGAGGTGGCCCGCAGAGGCGGGACGGCACTAGCCGGGGATCGCAGAAGTCGCATTAGATCCCGTGATCCCCGGTGCAAATGTGAGACGGAACACCGGGGTGGTTTTAGTCAGTAAGAGTCTGACAGACCCCTCCGCCCTCCCCGGGGCGGAGGACATACATGAGGATTCTACGTAATAAAAAAATGGTTAGAACTGTGACCAACCGCGTGCGAGCGCTACTTCCAACTGTTCGCAGTTACTTGGCTATTTTTACTACACCTTACACTATGGATACCCTACATTACTGATATGGCCAAACGTTGACTGACATATCATTAAACATTGACGTTTAAACTATATGGCCAATGTTAGCTTTCCATTTCATGAAATGATAATTTCTAAGATCTGGCCATGACATATATATAAACTGTGAAATTGACTGACTGACATATCAACGCAGAGCCAAAATACTGGGACTAGGAACGTGAAATTTTGCACAGCTTCCTTTTAAAATGTAGGGGCAGCACTAAGAAGCGGTTTTTGAAAATTCCACCGTTCAGGGGTCGAAAAGGGGGGATTTCGTTTGTATGACAACGCTTATTCCTTGAGTTAATAAACTTGAAACTTGGCACAAAAAGTACTAGGCTTGCATGAATTCAAGATAGTATTACAATCATTGTGCACAATCTCTGATCAGTAATCTAACAAAAAGTACTAGGCTTGCATGAATTCACGATAGTATTCAATCAGTATGTTATGCTACTAATAGGATTTAGATGAGGTAGACAGATAGTTTATAACCTGGATTAACACATTGGCACAAAAAGTACTAGGCTTGCATGAATTCAAGATAGTATTTCAATCATTGTGCACAATTTCTGAGCAGTAACCTAACAAAAAGTACTAGGCTTGCATGAATTCACGATTGTATTCAATCAGTATGTTATGCTACTAATAGGATTTAGATGAGGTAGACAGATAGTTTATAGCCTGGATTAACACATAGATTTTTTATCTCGGTAGTACGTTTCCATGGGATAATTTCCGACTTCCACGCGGGAAAAACCTAGTCAGCCTATAATTTATGTTCCCACTGCTGGGTCACAGGCCTGTCTTCGAGAGGGAGTAGGCTGTAATCTACCACGCGGGCCCAGTGTGGGATAGTAGATGTCACATGTCTTCGAATTTTTGGTTCTAGGGCATGACGGCTTCCTCACGACGATGTTTTCCTTCAACGTTTTGAGACAAGTGGTGACGAAAATATTTACACAAAATGCCTGCCTGGGTTTGAACCCACGACCTTACTACTCGTAAGTCGGGGCTGTTATCACCGGGCCTGGGTCATAAAGTGTTACTATTTCATCTGCACTAACGACAACAAAGTCGGTCAAATACATTTCGCAGTGTGTGTCTGTGAATCATCTATTCCTATCTTACATTGAATCTAGAGCCCAGTTGTCAGATTATAGTGGCAACGGCTACGTGAATTATACTGGAAGTGTCTTATTCCTGTTTCGGCATCTACCTACGCATCACACTGACGTCACGAAAAATCGTGCATCGCGCAAGCAGAGTTTACCGCGCGACTAGCATATACTATACAACGTCCCAAAGCTTCCTTTAGCAATACCTTTATTTATATTCTAATCGATTTCGACTAGACTGAAGAAAGTCTTTATATAATTGCGATAAAATTAGACAGACAAATACTATACAACCATTGAAAAGAAAAATTGTAAGTCACTGAAATGCCAAAAATAGTCTCAACGATCGCAAGTTCTTGAATAAAAGAACATGATTCTGTACGAAAGTATCTCCATTACAAACCCCAAGTTCTCTACATTCAAACTTAAACTAACACTGTCCAAATGAAGATATCGCTAAACCCTTAAGGAAGCCGCTGGATGTCCAATTAATTAGAAAGCCGATCGCGATAGCAACTGTTGCTATTAATCAGGAGATCGACATTGATAGCCAGCGCTTGCTAACGGCCACACAATGTGGAGGTACTAGGGTAGCAGGAATGGGAAACGGTAGATGTGTTTAACGTAATCTTTTAGTTTCTTGTGTTGAATTGGTATAAAATTTGCGCCATAGGTGTGAGTTTCAGAGTTTCTAATATACTTAGGAGTCTATCTGACCTCTATGAATGAGGGAGAAAGGTCAATCAATAAATCTCCTTAACCTGGTCCCAACTATTTTGGAGTCCTCTTTCAGTCTAACCGGATGCAGTTGGATACCAGTATTTTACATAGAGCGACTGCCTATCTGATCTCCACAACCCAGTTACTGGGTAACTGTTAATTGTTTTAACTGCCCCGTTGATCTCGTGGTCGAAAGCGTGACTGCTGAGCGTGGGGTCCTGGGTTCGATTCCTGGGTCGGGCAAAGTGTTATTGGGTTTTTACATTAGGAATTTCTTAGTAACTGCCCGGAGTTTGGAAGTCGGCGGTGTGATACCCCCGTGCCTCGGATAGCACAAGCACGTTAAGCCGTTGGTTCTGCACCTGATCTCTCTTCGGTCGTGTCGGATTGCCGTCCCATCGGACTATGAGAGTGAGGGAAGAGAGAGTGCACCTGTGTCTGCGCACACACTTGTGCACTATAATATCTCCCGCGCCGAAGGAAATACGGTCTGGAGGACTATACTGGGTAGCACGATATCTCTTGGCACGAAACGCGTTGTCAGACACACTACAATACGGCCGATATAACTTGCCAGGTCTGAACATAGGCTCTGCGAACTTTCGCGCATGTTCTCTCACTCACTCTCGCCTCATGTCACAATTTGGTTCCTAAAAAATGTTATTGCGCAGCCTTCTACGCGAAGTTCGGAACTGCCAAGTTATATCGGCCGTATTGTAACAGTAGTAATGGCCTTCATTTTGACAGTTCAACAACATTCATTGCGTTATTTACGTTGTTGAGCAGACCAATTTTTCGAACGTACGAAGCAATGGATTAGCAATATTCTTCAAAATCATTCAGATTGTGATTGAAAGTGTGTTACACAATTAGGATAACTTGAATGAGGGTGAAAGTTATGGCAAACTTATAATAACAGCTACACAATGTGGATGTACTAGGGTAGCAGAAATTGGAGGAAATGAGTAGATGTTTCACGATTTGAATAAAATTGGTATAGACCTGGACCTATGACCACTGATAGCAGTATTATTTTAATCTTAATTCAGTGTGGGAAAGAGGTGGAGCTAAATGTATGCATAGTTCCATCTCTTTCAAACAGTGAAGTAAGATAAAAACAATACTTCTATAAGAGGTGATGGTAGGCCACCTAACCTTTATAAATGATGGAGAAAGATACGATAAATATAAAATAAAGAATATATTAAAAAAAAAAATACTTGACAAACAAATTGCACTTAAAACTAAGTAGTTCTAAATCTCCTGGTTACGTTTACCGCGAATATCCATAAAGTCAACGTGTTTGTCTCCAGTCTCATATCGCATGCATTCGTCATGTTCAGGTTATCAAGACGACTCGAACCTTTGTTGAAACCCGTTACATGTGGCGAAAGCCTAAAGGTGACAACATACACTCAGGTACTTGCATAAGCAATCTTAGTAATTGCAAAACTAACTAAGCCAAAGACCGTTGCAAAAAAAAAAGAAATAAATTGAAATACATCTTTGACGCTTTGGAAGTACCCGTAAACAGTTGCCAGGTGAAATTGATCATGTTTTGCCATCTTTAGGGTCTATCGTGCAAAGACCAGTGTTTTGATGTCCCTAATGGCACCGGTAACCCGTTAAACTTCTGGTTTAAGATGTGATACGATCTCGAGTGAGTGGAGCCGGCAGACACCGCCTTAACAGCTGAATTGTTAATTAATTATACGTATAAATGTGCAACTGGTTTTACTAAAGTGCTCCGCATTGAACTTTTGTATTTATTTTTTCGCACGAAGGTACTGCTACTGTATTTGAGGGGCTTATTATCTGGTCGCGAATTTTTTATATAAAAAGTGTTTTTGGAAGTCTTTTGATTTTGTATACGGGACATTTGGTTTTAAAAATAGGTTGACAAATAATTTGAAATAATACAGTTTTATGTTTGAGATTAGGTATTATCGTCCCTTTTTTTCTGATAAGATTATGAATTTTATTAAGATTAAGAATCATAAAAATATATATTTATTTAATATACTAATATCGTAAAGTTCTTATTGAAATCAAAAACAGTACTATAATGACAAAACTTTATCCATGAAATTAAAAAGTTTTAGTAAAACGCAATTTCTCTGACAAAAGAATGCTTTAAAATAACTTTTTTTTGTTAGAGTAGAATTATAGTAATAGTATTAAAACACCTGTGTGATTAAAGTAACACCTCGCATAAAATCGAATACGAGGCTTTTGGCTACTGCATAAATGTATAATGTAATAATTATGATAGTTGTAAGAGGTAAAAATAAATAAATAATATTTATTTTATATTATGCGTCTAAATTGGTAAAATATCAGGTTTTCTTTCTTTCTTTTCTATTCTTCTTTTATTTGAGAAAATATGTTGCTGGAACTGGTTGGCTATAAATGGGTTGTTTAATTCATGAGTCTAAAGAGTGACTTTTGAGACAAAGACAATTTAACTTTAAAAAAAAAAATAGACAAATACCGGAACGGTAAAAATATCTGACCGTGATATAATAATAACCTGTATGTATTTTAAGTTCGCTGGTATTCTGTTAACTGATCTCAAACTGCACCGTATCATACTTGTACTTGCGATAAACACATATATTCGTATAACAGCAAGAATCCCAGCTCATATTTAATTTAATTAACCGGCACCAAGTGAATTCGCGGGAAAACGCACCTATAATTACATCGTATAATCAACGACAAAATACAAAAACAGAACGGTTCACTTAAAAGAAAATTACGGTCATTAAAATCACGAAAAATATCTGGCATTCAACGGGTTCTGCCCATTGCCAGTATCACGGAGTATCACCTGATTAAATACTCAACTTTTTGCTCGGAACCGCTTCCAAATTCAAATTAAGACGTTAAAAGCGACCTGGACCGTTGCTAATGAGAAGTTCTTTTTTTAATTTTTGCATAAACCCGTGGGAGGTACAATTTAATTCGTCGATAATGGACATTGAGCGTTCCATTTTGGTTTAACTTTTATTGCGATAAAGATTATTTGTGCAAAAGGTTCACTACCATGGAAAATCCAAAACATAATGTCATTTACAGGATACAGAAATACTTTTGAGGAGCAGTGCTGGCCCAGTGGGATCCACCCGACTTAGAAGTAGATTGTAGGTCCAAGCAGGCGCTTTACTTTGTGTAATATTTTCGTTCACCACTGCTCTTAAAAAGAAAAACATCGTGAGGAAACCGGCATGTCCCAGAATAAAAAATTCGAAGACATGTGACACTCACCAACTCGCTCTGGGCCCGCGTGGTGGATTATACGGCCCACTCCCTTTCACAGAGCAGAAGCCTGTTTTCCAGCAGTGGTAACACTATAGGCTGATTATGCTGTGCTTATGCTAGACATATTTTTTAGATTGTCACATGAGTATCATTTTCACCATTTTGACAAGTAAAATTTCGAGCAAAATTACCACCCGCCAATTAGATCGTTGCTTCTAACTCTTTTTTTATTTTATGTTTTTATCGCTCTTAGTTTGTGCAGTTCTAATCTAAACGGTTGCAGCAGAATCCCAGTACTTTACATGGAGCGACTGCATATCTGCTGAGCTCCACAACCCAGTTACTAGGTAACACGATACCCCTTGGCAAGACTGGTTGTCAGACTTTCGGGAAACAAAACATTACATGTTTTTGTGCCTAAGCGGACCCTGGCGTTGTGTGGTCACAGTTCTAACCTAGCTTTCAGCCATTTTCATTTTCTAAGGCAAGGGGTTATGGCTACACTTAAGTTTAGCTGGCTATAGATGAAAGAAATTAACATTAACCTTTCCTCAAAAACAAAATAACAAGTGACAGTGACAATGACAATGCAATGCTTACGGCACTTTGGCCGGGCCGAGGCAGCGCTACTAATATGCTGCAAATAGCGGCACTTTATACACTTCTATAATTATTTAAGTTTTAGCATGTTTTCGGATACATTTGCGTTTGGAGTATCGGTTAAATTTTACTATGGGGACGGGCTGCAGATATCGACTCTATTTTTATTCTGCAGAAAAGAGCCATTAGAGCAATATATTGCCTCCGCAGGCGCGATTCTCTAAGGGAACTGTTTAAAAACATTAACATCATGACGGTACCTTGTCAATATATATATGAAAACATCATGTACGTCAGGAAAAATCTTAATCTTTTCAGTAAAAGAGGTGAAAGACACAATTATAGTACTAGAAATAGGGATCAATTAGTTCAACCGGGTTTCAGACTGGCGAAAGTAGACTCATCTTTCATGGGGTACTGTTTAAAATGTTATAATAAAATACCTCCCCACATACTACAACTAAATGAAACTAAATTTAAATCTTGTATAAAACGCACACTATGCTACCAAGCATATTATAAGCTGGGGGATTATATAGGTGACAAAAATGCTTGGCTCAACGCTGGTCCAGCTCCACAAGGGCGCATAAACTAATTTAATTTTAGCATTCGAAAATATTGTCGGAGCTGCTGAAGATTGCATAAATTATCTTTGAATTGTATAACTTCAATCTCATAGTATTATATAATTGCAAAGCACATGTGTGAGCACTGTGACCATGTACCTTCTATGAAGCTACCATTTACTGAGTACGTCTTTCATTGACTTGAATGTGCCCTGGCGGCTGAGAGTATGTCATGCTCACTCAAATGTCTCGCTGGTGGTGGCGTGTGTGTTGGATCGTTAAGTTCCCTTCAAAATGGTTGAGCTAAACGGTGCTGATCCATGCGTCATGTTCGTGAACGGGCGCCGTCAGTAGGGACTGGTCATCTCTTATCTGCCACGGCTTATTTTAATTTTTGAATTGTTTTTATCTTTTTATAACGGACGCTTTTTACGTGCACGTCTTTCTACATTGGTCTCACATGTATAATTTCAACATGAATGATGTAACCAATATTTTGTAACAACATTATGATTTAAAAGAGTGTCCATGGAGTTTCTTGCCCGTTCTTCTCCATAGGAACCTACGCTTTGGAATGGGCAACTAGCTTCATATTTGTGACTGACTGACCCCTTGACAATTCAAAAGTGCCTGTAAATGGTTTAATTGAAATAAATGCTTTGAGTTTGAGTTTGAGTTTGATTGATGCATTTAATGGTAATTAGTTTATTTTTTTATGAGTTTTATTTTTGTCAATGTAGTATTGGAATTAATTGCCGTATAAAATTAAGATTCGTTTCTTTCAATCTAAATATGTTATTCATTAACTATGATTAAGTTAAGAGACGCTTAAACGTCAAAAAGGTATGGTTAAACAGTCGCTAATCATTTCTTAACTTTAGGCAACGTTTATGAATAAAGGGGTTAATGTTGAAATCATTTGACGACATGGTTGGCGCAGTGGTTAAGCGATTGACTACTGCGCTGCGTGTCGCGGGTTCGATTCCCGCAAGGAAAAAATATTTGTATGACCTACAATTAGTTGTTCCGGGTCTGGCTGTTTGTGTATGTGAGTTTAAATGTTTGTAAACGCACCCACAATACAGGAGAAATTCATAGTGTGGGGCAACGTTTAAAAAAAAATAAAAAAACATTGGAGAATTTACAAATATTTGGGAGGTTTTTTTAAATCAAGTTACCAACGATACATTTGTCGTCCCTTTTCTTAATTAAGACATATATTTTAACCACATAGCGACGCTTAAAAAACTAAATATTTGACCACATTCAAGTAACAAATTGAGGTCCCCTGTGAAAAATAACAGCAATACATCTCAGTATAAGTTATTTAAGAGTTAATAGTTTAATTTATTCGTATTGCTCGTTAAGATTCAGGTTTTTTAATTAAGCCGTCTTGTTTCCAGTGATTAAGGACTTTATGCTTTTTATCATTTTGTTCTCAACACTACTCATCAACTAAAAATAAACCTTATGTCTAAAAAGTTGGAGTTCAATTTTCAATGAGAAAGCCTCTCGTTCGTGGAAGACGTGTGTGATTGTGCTCCTTTTTTTCTTTTTTTCGTAGAAAAATGTCTCGAATTACATAATTAATGGCGGCTAATGTTAATTTGTCGAATTTTTGTGTTGAAGTTTAATTGATAAAATAATTTAATTATAAGTAAGTAGGTATACAGAGATAATAATTGGGAGTAACATTCGCGAAGTTGTTTTGAGAAAGTAAGATATAGGTTGGCCTTTACCTTTGTGTATTTCCATTTGGTATTATATCGATGATCAAAGTCAAAGTCAAAGTCAAATAATTGATTTCAATTAGGCACAAAAAAGGCATTTTTGAACACCAAAAATTACAAAAAAAAAAAAAAAAAACTAATCGCCCCTTCCAAAAGGTAGTTTATAAAAAATAATCTTATGGAGAAGAATGGGCAAGAAACTCCACCGTTACTCTTTTAAAATGTTTTCACAATATCTTGTATACATCAATTATATAATTATATTATATTATATGTGAAGACGATGATCTATTGGAGATCTATGTACATAAGTTTGTCATCTGCATATGCTTTTTCCACCTAACACAAAACTCACAAACACTGACCACAACAACAAATCTTAACAATTCAGTCAAATAAATTAAAGTCGGAGAAAAAAAAAGAAACATTTTTTCCAATTATTAAAAGTTTAACTAGTGAGCCCTATTGGCTGTGGAGCAGGACCAGCATGAAGCCAAGCATTTTTATGTACGATAATTATAAGCATACAACTTATAATATGCTTGTCTATATAGTGTTAGTAGTATACAGTGTTATTCGAAGAGCGGTGCGCATCCCCCAACTGTTCCATACAGACATATGCAGGAGCAATGCTGGGGAACGAGCACCTCTGAGTCGCCTTGTTGATAATTATAACACGTATTTTATGGAACTGACAGAAAGAAAGAAAAAGAAAAGAAAGAAAATACGTTTATTCTGCACAAACAAAACGCACATTTAAATAAAATAAAAACACAAAATACACAATACAAAAGTAGCCAAAAGCCTCGTATTTAGCCAACAAATAAACGCTATTTAAAAAATTGATTCTTCATCGGTTGATGTCAAGGCCACAGACAAAGATAATATTGCGTAATTACTGTAACAAAATTACATACTCTGTGGTTACGACATTGGCAAATGACAACAAAAACAAAAATGCCGATTGCAGAGTAAACTACTTTTGTAATAAATAATAAGAAAAATTAAACTGTGCGTCGCATCTGGATATATTTTCTCAATCAAAGCAATTATTTAAGAAAAATGGCTCTTGATGTTTTAACTGGCGAGGTGGTTTAAGTTATGTTAAGCTAATCTTAGCAACACAGCGTTATTGTGGTAGCGACTATTTTTCGTATTGTTGATTTCCTTTTTTGTTTAATATTTAGTTAAAATGAGGACAATGGTGTGGGTTACGTGTTTGTTAAAACTTAGTTTAAGTATTTCTCTGTAATCTGCAGCGTGTAACTGTTTTTTTTCCCTAATAAATAAAATAAAATAAAATAGTGCTTTATTGTTTATTTTATGCGGCATACTAGGCGCAAATAAACATTTTTTTTTTGTTTTTTTATCTTTCTTAGTAATTATAATGACGTTAGTAAAACAAATTAAAATATGGATGACAGACTCAGACTAAGTAACTATGACTAGCCAACGATCACCGATTTGTATGGCAAGCGTTGTAACCGTTTTAGCTATATCCGGCACATCTTACCCATGCTACTAACCTTGAAAGAAAAGAAAGAAGAAGGAAATAAATATGCCTGCTGACAGACTAATCATTCCTTTAGGTAGGTCATATGATGCTATTCTTGTCGATTTAGAGCAGAAACGTAAGAAAAAGTTTGCATTGTGGTAAAGCTGAAACGGATTCAAAACTCGAAAAATGTCTTTCAACAATTTTTTTTTCCAAATGTTTGAAACGAAACTAGCAATATTTTGATTGTCTCACAGCGTTCAATCAACCAAAAAATTTTAAAGGTACCCTCTGTCATACCATCTTAAACCACAACATCCCGTCCTCCATAGAATACGTACCCACCAAACCAAATTCACTCTTACCCTATTTCTAACTTACCGTTCACTTAGTTTCGAATCTAGTTCAATATAAATCTAGCCAGCATTCGATTACATCTATCTAGTGTATCGCGGAATAGATTATCTGGAGCGGGGGTGAGCACAAACGGTGGTGGTAACTTCGTTGTGCCATTGATTGGGAACCAGTGTTTTAAATAACGGGAAAGCTGTGGGAAATTGAAGTATTTCGAGGTTTTGGTGATAGATTCTGCATATAAAAGCTTAGGTAAAATATCTTGATATAAAAATAGAAGCATGAACGAAGTACGTAAGGTTTAAATAATCACAGAAGTTAACACCAGTAATTGTAACAATATTTAATGACGGGCCTTTGCAACCAAAGAAATCTTAGTACCAATTGTTGATCATTATTAATCGTCACAAGATGAAGATAAGGAAGAAGAAGGAAGGATGAGGAAAATTTTAGAATAGGAGAAGACCAAAGAAATAGTGAAGGACCAAATAACGTTTTCTCCGTATTTTCACTTGAGCAGAGATCAGTCACTCAAAGTTTGAGACAAGATGGCTAACTTAAAATAATGAAATAACAGCATGGAATTAGTAAATACCTACTATTATGGCAGCATGGAATTAGTAAGTACCTACTATTATGGCAGCATGGAATTAGTAAGTACCTACTATCATGGCAGCATGGAATTAGTAAGTACCTACTATTATGGCAGCATGGAATTAGTAAGTACCTACTATCATGGCAGCATGGAATTAGTAAGTACCTAATATCATGGCAGCATGGAATTAGTAAGTACCTACTATTATGGCAGCATGGAATTAGTAAGTACCTACTATCATGGCAGGATGGAATTAGTAAGTACCTACTATCATGGCAGCATGGAATTAGTATGAACTATCCTGTACTATTAAATGAGCATTCTCTATTTTGACCGGAGCAGAGCTCGGCTCGGCCAGGTACTTAAAATAATATATAAATAGATTGGGATAAAGGCAGGAGAATTATGATGGTGAAGACGAAGTAAAGTGACTTCTGAATCAACATTATATTCTACTTGAAATTTAATATTTTTAGAATGAATAGAATATATAGAATTTGGGAGACTAAAATATAGAAAAATCAGGTTGGTCTCCACATCAATGATTATCAACAGAACGCTTGACCACAATAGATACGGATTTTGTCGACGGAAGAATAGACAAAATGACAGATTAACAATCACAATCTGTCATTTTGTCTATTCTACCGTCGACAAAACCTGTAGAAAAACCGTTTCTATGGTTGTGATGCTGCGCGTGCAGCATATAGTAGGCGACTTGATTCTGGATGTCGGCAAGAGGTATTTAGGGCCTTCTACCATTCTATAGTTTTTTGCTAGGAACCATAGTGAAGTCAAAATAAAGCTATACATAATGCATAGTAACTAGAAACATCCAGTGTATGAGTTATGACTAAAGACATGATAGTCGTAATTCTTGTTGCCGACTGCATTCGCATTGTGTTAAATCGCTTACACAAGTTTTAACAGGACTCATTTACATATATGATTTAATATATTTGTTAGGGCTTGGCCATGTTTCCAGTGTTACATATTTATACTAGGTTTGTAATAAATTCGGTTTTTGGAATGGTAATGTAATGGAGGTCGTAGTGATAAGGCATTTTGTTTGTTTCGTGGTGTTTGTATTGTCAATTTATTGGTAATTGTTTTGTGTTAACAAATGAAAAACAATTTTAATTTGCTGCGATTTAAATTCAGTAGAACTTGCTAGATATAATATAGAAACAATAATAGTTATAAATACTATAAAATGTATACTTACTACCTAACTTTTTAACATAACATGCACTCAGAAATTTTATTTAAGAGCGTCCATCTAAAAAGTTGGCAACATCGCAAATAGCTGTCAAATATTTACCTGTTCTGATTAATTTGGTAATATTACTGTATGGAAATAAGAAATATGGCTAACTAGTGAACTAGAATAATATAAATGAATTAAAAAGAAAAAAAAATATAACACAAAACTTTATGTTGTAACCGTTTTAGGTGTAAAAAAGACATTTGGAAAGTTTCCAAATACTTTTTTTACATCTAAAACTAAATATTCGGTGTTACGATATTAATTATTGCATTTCATAATGAATACTTTTAGTTAGCCATATTTCTTATTTTCATACAGTAATATTGCCAAATTAATCAAAACAGCGAAACATTTAACAGCTACTTGCGACGTTGCCCACTTTCTGTATAAACGCTCTTAAGAGCGTACATTCACACCTTTTACATTTAAAATGGTTACAACATAAAATTCAGTGTTACAATATAATTAGAATTCATTATTAATCACTAGTTAATGATATTTCATATTTCCATACAGTAATATTGCCAAATTAATCAAACCATGTAAATATTTGACAGCTATTTGCGACGTTGCCAACTTTTTGAATGAATTCAAATGCAAGAATTGAAAAGGAATTTACTACTAATTACGTACACCGCTTATCTCTATTTAGGTAGCTACTCAATAAGCCTTCTAGTTTGATTCTAGTGTACCAGCATTTTTACTTATAACTCTCTAGTGACCACGAATTACCTTAAAACAGCCAACTAAAACCATGTGCTCACAGCCTTACGCATAAATACATCCGGGTGGTACACACGTTAGCCACCTACAGCGTAACCAACGGTCTCTGTTATGTACTAAGCTTTATATTTGAATAAGTACCATGTACTGTGCCTTATAGTTAAGCTATGAACATTACAATTATGAACAGTAGCTGGATGTATTTCATAGGCTGTTGTTTAGTACCTACTTTACTCATTAAGTTCATACGATAAAGCGATGGAGTATTAGTAAGTGGCATTATATTTAAGCGAATATCTAAAAATTCCCATTTTGCGCTCTTAAATAAATGATTGCGCCTCATTTTGTGAACCTCAAATAATTCTTATTTTGGCATCCTAAAACAGCTTAATAGTCAAGTAAATTCGACCAACTTGGATGTAGCGCTCGGCCATGGCCACAATTTCACAAAAAATGAGCAGATTTTTTTATTCTTTATTTTCCAGAAAATTTCCACATTAATAGACTCTGTGCGATACTTAACAACACCCTCAGGGTGGACAGGGTTTTTTTACATATTATTATTTTGGTGTCAATAAATTTTAAAATTATTATTATTTTATTTCCTAATTTATTAGGGGTCGCCGCAGAACGTCTTTTCTTTCCAAGTTTCTGTATTTATTTTCTTCGTGACTATAATAATTATAATCTGACCATCTTCTCTTTAAACAACAAAAGTAATAAACATAAAACATTACAAATTGCTCTCGATATCAAAAGTTCGAAACACGAATCAATATTTTCGTATACTTTGCTCACGTCGACCTTAGAGAGAAAACACATAAAAAAACAATAAGAACAAGTCGTCACAACACAAAGTATAGTATGATTATCAAGGACTTGCTAATTAATGTTGCAAAGAACATTGTTTGTTTTATAACATAATCTTACTTTGTCTGAATTCGCGAGTTTTTGTTTCCCTCATGTTTATTTTGTTAATATGTGGGTGTTGAAAGTATCACTTCTTTGTGTGAGAGTTTGGTTAATCAAACATTTTTTGTTGTCTCTGGACTTTTAGGGGTTCGGTATACTGGGTACAGTTATGTTTCTGGTAGAGAACAGACTAAGAACCTCGTGTTAGGTAATTTTTTTCTGCTTTATGCCCTGGCTGGAGGCTTTAATTTATTGAGGCACCTACCGGAAAGTCCGGTTAAGCAACTGATGACGTCCTAGGTTGATCTACGAGATACCATTTCCCAAAAACCTTCGTCCTTCCTTCTTCACATGTGGACAACAAGTAGATATAAAAACGGCTGATGTCAAAGTCAAATAATTTATTTCAATTAGGCACATAAAAGGCACCCTTGCACCAAAATAAAGAATTGATTCTAGTTGCCCCTTCCAAAAGGTAGTTTTCGTATGGAGAAGAATGGGCAAGCGATACTCTTTTAAAAATGTTTTCACAATATCTTGTATCCATTAATTATATAATTATATGTGAAGACGATGCACCTAGAATAAGATTACTATACCACGATAGGTAAATAAAAAGAATGAAAAATTAAGCAATGACAGATTAAATTAATTAAGTGATAGATGCACGGTGCTCACATATTTACAAACATTGTAAAATTATACGATATTCCTAACATTTGTATTGATGAATTTTCTGAAGAATTAGGCTAGGAAGATAGTGAGCTACTAATATAAGAATGATGACAGTTCATGGCAATGTAGATATGTAATAATAACTTGCTGCACCGATCCCAAATAAATCGGTTTTAGTGCAGGAATAAGACGATGATTGTGACCACCCTATTGTAAATACCTACATTCTGAGCAAATAAATGAACATGAACATGAAAAAGAATATGAATATGATGGTGGTCATGCTCATAAGCAGGCTTACATTCGGCTTAGCTTTTCAAAGTTAGCTAGGCTTCTCTAAGTCAAGGCTAGCTATAGTCTTGAATTTTCTAGTGAATGGGTTACTTCTAGTCAAGCAGGCGACATCGTCGACCACGTAATTTGTTAAAAAATGACCCTCCAAAAATTTAAAATATGGCCCTCCAAAAATTACGAAATATGCTCCATTTTTACCGCCGTGATTAGAGAAGTACCAGACAAATTCGAAAAGTTTTTAATATAAAAACAAATAAAAAAAACCTAGGCATACTCTTTCTTAAAATTAATTATTGAATCGGTTCAGTTTTCTAGGAGAAAAAAGGGAAATACGAAACGTCGATTTCGTCAATTTTTTTGTGATATTATTGGTCTGGTCCTTCAAATACCTATTTCTCCAATTCCTCGCAGGCCCTGTTCCCTCTAAGAATTCAACAGCATTGCTTGCATCATCGCTGGTAATGGTTATGAATAAATAGCTGATGGAATTTATAAATATACTTCCCAGTCAAAGTAAAAATTTAGCAATGTGCGTCTTCTATCCATCCAGCGCCATATCGTGTAAAGTGTTAAAATACCTTTATATTAAGTATGTAAGGACTGTAGGGATAAGCATGTGTTCGGTACGCACTGGTGGGCCAGGACCGGTTCGTATTATACCCTCTCTTTGGCCACCGCGTGGGTAGGGTTAACAGAACAACGTGCAGAATTATTTTGGTAGCAATTTAATAACTTATTTATTTTCAGTTTTTAGTCTGAAATTTTGCGAGAACTGCGAAAGAAGACTTAAAGATAATTTTGATTTGATTTCTATTTTTTGTGTAGAAGTTTTTAAGCTCCGAGCTGACAATTATTCTTAGTCCCAGACCCTGACGTGTTATGCTAATGTAGGAACTATATTTATGTTAACTTTTACTTTTTCATTTTAATTGCTCTGACAGAAACGTAGGTTCATACGGCTATTTCCTAATTTTTTATAAAAGAAACTGACTTGGCAGAGTCAGTGTCATTGTATAAATTCAATCTCTTAGCATTGTATAATTGCATAGCGCATGTGTGAGTACTATGTACCGACTATTAAGGTACCATTTAGGTACCTTGAAAGTGCCCTGACGGCTGAGAGTATGTCATGCTCACTCTAATGTCTCGCTGACGGTGGCGCGTGTGTTGGATCATTTAGCTCACTTTAAAATGGTTGGGTTGAATGGTGCTAATCCATGCGTCATGTTCATGAACGGTCGCCGTCAGTAGGGACCGTTCATCTCTTAGCTGCCACGGCATATTTTAATTAAATTTAATGTTTTATTTCTATGCCGGACATGAATGAAGTAACCAATATTTTGTAACCATATTATGATTTAAAAGAGAGCCCGAGAATGTTCTTGCCCGTTCTTCTCCATAGATACCTACTACTCTTTGGAATGGGCAACTAGTTTCATCTTTCTGACTGACCGGCAATTCAAAAGTGCATGTAATTGGTTTATTTGAAATAAATGCTTTAAGTTTGAGTATTATCCCATCCAGGTTTAATAATCGTTCCTTTAATACTAAATCCACATTTGTCGTTCTAAAATATAAAACGTAGCAATATCTTCAACTTAGACACAAAATCAGCGTTGTTTATTCTGTACAAAATGTCTCACTATCTGTACACCGTACTAAAACGCAGATCGCAGCCGTATCCGCTAAAATAAAAGGTCTGTGACCTTTAACTGGATCCAATGGGCACGCATAATCATCTCCTCATCAATATCTTAATTATGAACTTATGTGGGAAGAGATTGGTCCATTTCGCCTTTGCAGCGGCTCTGATTAAGTCTGATTCACGAAGTTGAGATGTGGCTTTGAGCAGTTTATAGTTCGAAAATGTTTGCCCTGGCTATTATTTTTTGTTTTCTATAAGTGTGATACATGTAAACAATATTAACGTACAACATTTATCATACCAAAAAAATCAATTAAGCATGATTGATGACTGGGTCAAAGCAACGCAACACAGGGGTCCAGCAACGTTAATTTTGTATTTTTGAAGGTTAATCGAAATTAAAGCCTACCTATACTTAATTAGATATACATAGGTCTGACGATCTGGTTCGAGGTGGCACAGGAAAAAGAGTACCGGGAAGAATTTGATGGAGGCCTTTAACCGCCTCCATGGTCTAGTGGTTAGACCACCTGTCTCAGACCCAGAGGTCCCAGGTTCGATTCCCACTGGGGGCAAAATGTTCTGCTCGGTTTGCTTGGTGGTAGCGCTTATTCTAAGTCCACCTGGCTAGATACCACCATCTTATCTAAGTCAGTCACCATAATAAAAATGTTAAAAGCATTGTTGTGTTTCGGCAGTTAGAGGTAAGATAGCCGATTGTCTATCTGGCTATATGGCCTGGACCAAGACCGGACGCGAGAGATTTCTCGCGTCCGGTCTTGGTCCAGGCCATGGTACAGAGCGAGAGGGCATGGGAGGCCGTCACCCCCTTCTGCGAAGCAGTAATGCTGGCGAAGGAGGAGGCGGAACGCGTGAGGGAGAGGCAAATTTCGCGCCCTCCCGCCCCTAGCCGCTGCAGGAGACGCCCTGGATGTCGGGAATCGTAGGCCGATCCCCTTCACGACCGTTGGCGCGGGCCTGCGGATGGTGAGCAATGGGTAGCTCGCCGTCCGATAAGGACCAGATCTAGATAGCCAGTTCCTCAGTGGCGCGTGAAGATCGCTTTCACCTTCGGCCTGATCATACTAACAATAACATCCCCGTAGTGGCAAAAAAAAAGAAAAGCATTGGAACAACGCTGTCTGAATTTAAAAAAAAAACAGACGATCATTAAACTGTACTAAGCATTTACGATTTGAAGCGCTATTCTGCAACTAAAAACGCGGACAAAATAATAAGTTGTCAATATGTAATTCCCATGACCAACACAGGCAAGACAGTATAGGATAAACTGATTGATTGAATCTTAAATATTCATACCTGAATATATTTGACAACCTACAACGACTAAGTGCCTCATTGTCGTCATCAAAAGCATGTTTTATACAAACATGGCTTCTTACATACCGCTAAAGTAAATTTACTTAACAAAACGGTTCTGTTGATCCAACGAGGGATAAAAGGCGTGAATGTACTCCGGGTTTTGTCAATATTTTGGTATATTATTTTTCATTGGAAACGGTTTTATATACATTTTGAGTGGCTTATGCAACGCCTGGTCACAGCATTCACGGTTCTTGTGCTGTTTTTAGCTGTGTATTTCGAAGTTCTTCATCAGATCTCGACGAACATTATTTGGATCCAAGATGACATTATAAAGAAAAGAAAGAAAGAAAATAAATTTTTATTTAGAACAGACTGAAAGGCACACAAGTAAAAAGAAATAAAATAAAAAAAAAGAATACAAAATATTTTGTAAGTGTATTGTCATAATATATGAAATCTCTATTTTGTCAATATGGAACATTGACAGAAAATACAATGTTTGACTGGAACTAGAGAATTCAACATGTTTTGTTGTTAATGTTTCGCCAATACAAACGCACAGTATAGATTATACGGGTATGATTATATGGTTTTCTTGGTTAAAATGACTTTTCTTCGAGATTTGATGAAGATCTTTGAAATAGAGGGCAGCATTTTCTTGACTGTATGTTTTGTGTACAAATATATACAATTACAGTTAAAGGAAGAAAACTCATTATTTTGAGATCTTGTTGAGAACGTATGACTCAGTCTGCAAGTAGGTATCCTAATGCATGAGATCGAGATTTCTACGAGCAAGTATAATTAACACCCAAGGTGATAACTCAGTGCAGGAGACGCCCTGGGCGTCGGGAATCGCAGGCCGATTCCCGGCCACCGTAGACGCGGGCTTGCGGATGGTGAGCAATTAGGTAGCTCACCGTCCGATAAGGACCAGGCCCGGGTCGACGGCGCGTTGTGTTCCACGCGCGCCTCAAAGAGATGTCAGCAAATGAAGGGGTCCGATAGGACCGATGCCTGCCGGGGTTGCGGGAAAGTCCGAAATGGATACCGTGGCCCCTGGCAACGTACAGGCAACGGAAGGAACACGGGTGGGTTTTAGTCAGTACGAGTCTGACACGCCCTCCCGCTCCACCCAGAGCGGGAGAAGTTTATTGATAAAAACAAAAGGTAATAACTCAGTACCCAAGTCAAAAACGACCCCACAAGAAACCCTTTACCTGTCCACACAGTTTTAAAATTATGATAATCACAATCTACCCACTTCGAAAGTCCTTGAGGATACAAAACACAAACCATCCATGATCATCTCTGACGTCACCCCACGCACAGACAAACAAACAAAGGGACAAAACTCGATATTTTAACGAGGGGCTCGTTTTAAATTTATAATGCAACCTTCTGTATTCAACACTCACTGCATGACTACCAATTTTGCAACGCGAATGTATAAGAGAAGCCGATGCTGCTGGCAAAGATGGAAATAACGGCGTAGTATGATTGGCTAGGATTTGTCTTTGAGGATTGTGAGAAGTTCCGATAGATTATGTTAATAGTTTAAAGATGGAAAATAGTAAGTAGAGTTAGTTTAATTAGCTGAAGAAAGAAAACTTCTATTTGTGAAAAGAAATAGACATTAATAATGCTAATATTATATCAGGTCCATAGTCATGCGTACGTTCATAAATTGACAAAATTTTGCGAAGAGCTGGATTGCCAAAAGTTTTATTTATTTATTTATTTATTAATAGGAGAACTAACAGCAATAACTTATGGATAACAGTTGTTTAAGAAACATAAAGCCAATTACAGGTTCTCACGGGTACAAACAGACAAAAAAAATTAAAACTTAGGATCACTAACAAACACGATAAAAAGATTAAGAATATATATATAAGGTACAATAAGTATTATGCACTTTTGCTCTTTAAAAAAAAGTCAGCGTTCAGCGGAGCGCGTGCAGAATAGGTTTTGGTGGTAAATGGGTCAAATGAGAACTCTTTATAAAGAATATTAAAGTATTTACTCAACCTTTAGAACGACAAACCTTAACGCATTCCTCCTACCAAGAGAAAACGCTGGCATAGAAAACCATATTTTACAAAACCTAGAATCAAACATAGATTACACCAATAACCACATTTTACAATACCACCAGAATAAAACATCAAAACAAAACACAGTCTGAAAACCGACCCACCATCATTTGGACATTCAATTCTCAACGAAGTCAGCTTCATTGTTCGTAACAGTCACACTGAATCACATGAAACCCACTTCAAATCAGCAGCTAAACCTAGCATTAATCTGCACTAAGTCGCTATAATTCCCCTTAAGAACAACACAGGACACCATAAAAGCGATTGAACTGGCATTTGCGCCTACAAAATGCATAAGCCTCCCTTACAGGCCATTATTGTGCTAAACAAATCATGGTATTACTCTTGACTAGGTGGCGAATGTGGTTTTGCCTAGTCAATTGATCGAAGGCATTTTGTAAATTTGTATGGATGGATTTGATTTTGGGATCGTGTTGATCTCGATTTTGGGTTAATAGATTTTGTCATTTTTAGCATCCGTTTAATCGATGTCAGCTTAGAAATATTATCTAACTAGCTAATGACGGATGAAATGGCTATGTACTTTATTAAGCGTAAAAAAAACATAAATAATTATTAACTAACTCAACGTGCCCCAGCAAATCTTAAAGGAAACATCTTCAAACAAACCGCTTCATTTCAACCACATAAAGTAAACCTCCCATATATTTACAAAATCACATATAAGGCATATCATACTCACAGACTTATTATTAGTAGCGGTGTCCAAAGCAAGGCCGGCGGCGCACACGCGTACTTATAAATCAAGTTATTCGTTACGCCCCAACCGCATTGTCCTCGCCTTATGCTCGAAAAGAGCAAAAAAGCATACGAAAGCAAAGGAGTATCGAAAATCGAGCACGTCAAAATTTATTCCGATTGAATCGAAAACGAATTCGGATGCGCTGGCGCACGGTAATGCTGCGGGGATTTTTGATTGTCTGTCGTTTTTGGAAGAACTGCTTATCGTTTTGAATAAGTTGAAAGTTGGTGGAGGGAAAGTCGGAAGATTGCGTAAGGAGGTTGATAATATCAGGATTATAATAAGCAGTAGTGATGTATTACTCAGTAGTTTATCAATTGATAACAATTTTTCCAACTAGCCCTTAGTTTTTATAAAAACTGATAAAGGATTGCTAGGACCCACGATGTGTCCTGTTTCGTATATTTCCTTCCATCTATACTTTGTAATATTCTACACAAGTAAGTTATTGAGTAATGTTATCTGTTCGTTAGATATAGTCCATTGTGTTCTTCCTGCTTTAATTTCTGTCAAGACCCGCTGAACCTCAATCTTAGTTGAAGTCTTAAGTTTTAGTTGAACCTCAATCTACTAATGATTGTACAAGAGTTGCAGTTTTAACAAGTACCAACTCCCAGTCGAAATCAGCAACCTCGTTCCTTACTCCTTGAACCCTTTAAACGTACCAGCTAAAAGCACCCGTATCGTTACACCACAGTGGAAAGTAACGAGCAGAAGCCGTGTCGATCAGAACAATGGGAAGTATCGATGGCACTTGTCAAAAATAAAAATGTTCCAACTGACCGCCGGGAACGATAATTCTTTGTTCACTTATTTGGGTTCATGTATGGGGAATGAGGATATTTTTACTGATTCTTATTGTTTTTTTAATAGTAACATTTGGAGAATGCGCAGTTTTTTGCGAGATCTTCGTATGTCGTACAGACCTACTTCCAATAATGGCACTTTTGAACATCAAAATTTACGATAAATTGAATTGTTTCTAGTCGCCCCTTTCAAAAGGTATATTTCGCATGGAGAAGAATGGGCAAGAAACTACATCGTTACTCTTTTAAAATGTTTTACAATATTTTGTATAAGTACATTAGTTATATAATTATATGTGGCTAATGTTGAACCACGGCATGAATTATTATTGGGTGGTTCATGGTGACTCAATTAAAGAATAAGATCATAGATTTTGCAACGACCTTCTTGCTAATTTTGTTAAAAATGGTCCTATGTGTGACTTAAAAATAACTGGCAAAATATGGGTGTACCAAATATTTCGCCTTGCCCAACTCTTTGGGAAACATAGGCATGATATGTGTTATGTGACCATGTTAAATTAGTTGAGGTTTATCATAGTGTTATATGGTTTCGTAGGTGCTAATTTATCGTTTTGGAAATATTTGTCAGCCATTAACAGATACATGTACCATTTTATAGCGTCACGTTTAGCTGTATTTGTTGTATAACAAAAGGAGTATCTTAAGCTTTGCTGATCCGAAATTAGACTAGATTAAGAGGGAACAGGGCCTGCGAATCTCCATACAAATGTATGGAGATTCCCTTTTGTCTTCCTGAATCTTCTAGAGCATTAATTTTTTTCCCTAAAATCAAGGTCTGCTGTAGACACGTCCCTGTTATTTCCTTTTTTTCAGCAACTTATCGGTAAAGAAAATATGACCCTCCAAATATTACAAAAATGCCCCATTTTTACCGCCGTGATTAGAGGACTACAAGACAAATTCGAAAAGTTATTAACATAAAAGAAAATGATAGGAACCTAGACACACTCTTTCTTAAAAAGGTTATGTAAACAATAATTGAATCTGCTCTGTTTTCGAGGAGGAAAAAGGGGAATACGAAACGTCGATCTCGTCATTTTTTTTTGTGATATAATCGGTCTGAGCTACAGCTGTCCCTATCGCACTCTATGGAGGCAGACTTGAGGTAAGACGGCGGCAATAGTTTCTTCAAATACCTTTTTTTCAAATTCCTCGCAGCCCCTGTTCCCTCTTAAAGCGAAATCTACAGTTGTTTCATTAAAAAAAAATGATATCTTTACACACCACACAGAACCTGGCAGAAATAAAGGAAGACTACAAGGTTAGCCTGGATATAATTATTATACAGAACAATGGAGTATTAATGGCACTTGATAAAAAATATTAAAACTCGCTACCAAACACGATAAACGGCTTTCAGTTTGAGCATGAGAATTTATTGTGGCCTTCGAATATTTAATGAATTTTTTTTTTTTTTTTTTTAAATGTTGCCCCACACTAGGAATTTCTCCTGTATCGTGGGTGCGTTTACAAACATTTATACTCACATACACAAACAGCCAGACCCGGAACAACTACTTGTAGGTCATACAAATATTTGTTCCGTGCGAGAATCGAACCCGCGACACAGCGCAGCAGTCAATCGCTTAACCACTGCGCCAACCGTGCCGTCAAAATGCTACATAATTATTATTTATTTATTATTTATTTATTTAAAACTCTTAAACTATCATTACAGGTTTAGAAACCTAATGCGATAGCTAAGCCTACTTATAATATTAACTATTTTAAATAACACTATTACTAACAATTACAAATAACTACACAATACATTAACACCAAATTACTTATAACTAAAACAATATAACCTTATAATTATAACAATGTAATCTTCACAGAAAATTAACATACAAAAGAAACAATAAACATAAATTACACTAATTGTTGCTCTCGTAACATATTATATATAAACTTACTCTTGCAAGTTCACTAAAGTAACACGAAAAAATGTCCAACCTATTCTGAATTTCGTTAACAGTACGAATTGCTCGCGTGAGAGGTGCTTTGGCCAGCAGGTTGGTTCTGGCAGTTGGCACAGCCAGCAGTGGCGGGCGCCGCCGCCTCCACACGTAGCGGTCTGGAACAGCAAACCGCAAGCACTGAAGCACTCCCGGATTGTGCTCCTTACCCCGGAGTAATTTAATTAAATAGACGACAAGAGTAAACTGTCGTCGCACCCTTAACTCATTGTACCCGACCATGCCCAGTACAAACAGGGTGGGGTACATCAGTGGGTACAATGGATAAACCCCGTACAGTCTGAAGTACAAGTGACGCGTGAACTTATTCTGTACGCGTTCCAGCATGACAGAGTACTTGGCTTCATGTGGAGCCCATATGACAGCACCATACTCCAAGTGACTCCTGACTAGAGCGTCGTATAATACCCTTATAGTCGTAATATTAGTGAACCCCTGTGACTGCCTAAGTACAAAGCCGAGGTTTCTGTACGCTTTCTTACATATCTTAATGATATGCTCGCGAAACGTAAGATCTGGAGTGAGATATACCCCTAGATCTCGCACTTGCGTTACTCGCTGCATGAGTATCGCCTCTGCTTTGTACTCATAGCGGACAGGGGTGCGCGCACGACCAAAGGATATTACCGAGCATTTGGACACGTTGAAGTACAGCTTATTATCATGGCTCCATTTCACCACTCTATCAATGTCACCCTGGAGTCGCTCACAGTCTGACTCATCCCTTACCTCGAGCAGCAACTTGAGGTCATCTGCGAACAACAAACATGAGCCATGTCTGACGACCTCCGGCAAGCTGTTTATCATTATGATAAATTCAAGAGGCCCCAAATTGCTGCCCTGGCTTACTCCGGACCTGGTGAAGTACGGCCTCGACTCGTACCCATTGTAGTCAACGTACTGTTGACGGTCTCTCATATAGCTGACAAAGAACTGCAGTAAGTGCGGCGTACATCCTACATCTGCCAGCTTTCTTAATAAGACATCATTGTCCACGGTGTCAAAGGCTTTTTTAAAATCAAAGTACGCCACGTCTACCTGTACTCCAGCGTCGACTGCCGGCATAACATAATTATGTAGTTTTATGGATGACTAGAACCTAAATAAATAATCTGTACTCCAAAATATCTGCATATGAATAATAAATTGAAAGCAGAAGCTGAATAGATATACATGTAGTACAATGAGAGATGATAATTATTTAAATTTTTAGAGTAGCAGAAAAATCGGAAATGTTGAGTCATCAAATTATTGATGATTTCTTATTTGGCAAAAGTCTAAAAATAAGACTAAGTTACAGAAATTTATATATATTTTACTGCCATAAAATCTTCCATAGATGTCCAAGGAATTTCTTAAAAGCATTATCTGCCTTTACTGTCCTTAATCCCACAGATCCCCACAACATATTACAAAGTAAAAAGGTAATCCGAATAATCGACTATTTTGCCCGACATTACAAATCATTCTACCTACGCTTACACGCTTGTTCAACAAACACGCAATACATTACCATGTTCTCTTTCAATAATACAATTTTAGAGCTAATCTCAATGCCAAAACTACAAACTATGTAGAACCAAACCTTATTAGGGCAACGATGGCTCGAACATTATAGCGATTACATGACCAAATTAACATTACCCCTGAAACTCCGAACAATTTGTGGACCTCAATGTAATTGTCACATAGGTTTCAAGTTCTCAGGGGTCTACAAAAATTGGCGGTGTTACAGGAATAAAATATGGCCGATATAGGAGTGGATAGGCGACAACAATGGACGTTCGGAATTTAAAATTGCGCGTTAAATTTAGGGCTGCGCGTGCACAAGGCTATGTAATTTTTTTCCTTTTTTTAAGAGCATTTTAAATTGATCAGGTTGTAGTAAACTTAGTGCATTTTGCAAAGTGGGTATTGTCTTAAATGTCAGAAATTGTAGTTCTGTTTCTACAAATCTAGGTGGTCAATATTGTTTAAATACTCAGAAACAAAGAAAAGAAAGAACACTCAGAAACAAAGAAAAGAAAGAAATAAAGAAAAGTATTTATTGGGACAAGCACAGGAGATCTCAATTAAACTAAACATAAATTCACATAAATTATTGTTTACTAGCTTCCGCCAGCAGGTTCGTCCGCGTGATATTTTATAAATTATAGCCTATGTTACTCAGTGATAATATAGCTTTCTACTGGTGAAAGAATGTTTAAAATCCGTCCAGTAGTTTTTGAGTATATTCATGACGAAAAAACATACAAAAAAGACAAATATTTTATCTTCATAATATTGGTTTAGATAGTTTAGATAATACCTACTCGTAAATAGAATCTGCAGTCCAATTGCGCAACACACTTTACACCACAATCCAAATTATTTCTAAAACAAAGTTCCTTAACGCGACTTGCGGTAGGAGTTTACTGGTAGAAATCGTCACGTAAGGAAAACGCGTTATGCCCACTTCATGCGACTTTCTCTCTCTCTGTCTCGTTCTATTATAAAAAGTGACTAGTAATTAATGACCGATACTGAAACAAAACAAGTAAATATGGGTCACTAATTGTATTACCTATATACGAGTGTGTGTGGAAGGGCTCGTGGCTTAGTAATAACTGCGGCACGGGTTGATCCATCAGGTTAAGCTACGCTTGCTGGGGTTGGTCTGTGGATGACCATCTTTACATACCGAGACTCCTCCGTGCCTAGGAAAGCACGTTAAGCCGTTGTCCCAGCTGTCATTCGTGGATCTTTGACAGTCGTTATGGGTCGTCAGAAGCCCGAAAGTCTGACAACCAGTCTTACCAAGGGGTATCGTATTACCCAGATACTGGGTTGTGGAGGTCAGATAGGCAGTTGCTCCATGTACAATACTGGTATTCAGCTACATCCGGTTAGACTGGAAGCCGACTCCAATATAGTTGGGAAAAGGCTAGGTAGATTGATACGAGTTTGTGTGTGATCTTCGTTCCTGACGAGGGTCAGGAACGAAGATCACACACAAAGGAACGTACAGGTTTTTAAGGAAATTTATAATCCATTTCTTTATTAATGTTTGAAAAATTTGTTTGCTCGATCTAATAATAATTATGTTACATTGCCAAAATTAATGGCATTGGGATTGTGTTACGCGTTTACCCCACTGATTTTAATTTATTACTCAAATATTATCAAAGAACAATATTCTGATTCACTCACAAATAAAACACGACACTCCTTCCAATAACCCACCGCTCACAATCCTTTCATTACTCAAACCCATAGACAACTACAGCAGCACTTTTAAAGCAAAACGGATCACCTTTGTGTTTCCAACTGAGCTTCGTTCGATCATCAGTCTTGCCAGCCAGTAATTACTGAAATGGATATTATTGGCTTCTACGCAGCTCTTTATAAATCACTCTAGATCTGTGACGTTGCATCAATAGTTCAGTAAAATGGTTCGAGTGTGTTCTGGATTTAAATCGGTGGAAGTTTTTATTTCAATATTCATGCGACTATCTAAAGGAGAAAAGTTTTTGGAAAAATTAAGGCTAATTATTTTTTGATAAACTTTTATGAGAATCAGGTATGACTGAAAGTTGGCAACGTCGCAGATAGCTGTCAAATATATAGCTGTTTTGAGTAATATCACTCAATTAAATTATGAAAAATCACTGTAGCGTACAAAAATATTGATTATTAATTGCAATAATAAATATTGTTAATATGAATATTTAGTTTTACGAGTAGGTTTAAAAAAGCGTTTGGAAACTGCTTCCAATTCTTTTTTTCATATTTATAAATACACACTTGACAGCTATTTACTACGTTCCCGACTTTCAAAATGGACCCTCTTAGCTGTTTTGATTCGAAAAGAGTTACTTTTAAGACTGATCCATAATTAAATACTTATACATCTAACCATTTCCTTGTGGTAATTTTTCAGATTTTAATGAATAAAAATCCACATAAGGTTACTTGAAATTCTTCAAGAATATCTTCATTATCTAAAAATGTAGTACCTATACGACATTACTTTTTATTTGACATTGTAACGGCAAATGGCAATTTACCCAGGAGAATGGACAGCGTGGAATAGAATATATATATGACTGTAATGGACGAAAGAAACTGTTGATAATGTGCTTATCGCCATTATCATCATCAATATTTTACTGACACAAATCAATTCCCAATCCAGTCACTTTTAAATCCTCAATAGACCCTCAACAGAAACCATTATCCCTCATAGTTTTCGTTTTAAATATCTGTTAATACAATTCCTTTGCAAAATGATCGATAGTTGCCATCTCAAGTAGCTCCCCTTTTAAATTATTATCCTGCACTTTATCTTCTGCAACGAGATTTTCAACCTTGGCACTTTGAAAATAAAGTTTATTTTCGCCGAGATGATCAGAGAGATTTCTTCGCTTGGACACTGTGACAACTCTATGGATGATCTGTCAATATGGAGACTGTAGAATTTATCTTAGTTTGAAGTATCTGTCGGTGGGGAGGTGAAATTGCTTTGGTTATTATAGGAATTCTTTAAAAATGTATTGGAATGTTGGAAAGAATTCAGTTTGTATTTAGTACGATGCTTTGAAGAACTTTTCAGAGATACCTTTACAGATAAAGTTTCTTTCATTCAGTTTAGAGTTCAGTGCTTGAACAGATTTATTGATGAAGCATGAATCACTTGTTCTTGAGTTGTTGAATACATAAAGGCGTGTACGCACGAACGAACAAAATCATGATGAACGCCGACATCGAGAACTTTGTTCGCATGTACATCAAACACTGTGTTCGTCGAAAATGTTCGTGGCGATCCAATTTCGAATGGTATTAAAGAGAGCGGACTGGTTTAGCGCGAACATAAGTTCGACTGTGTTCGTATAGTGTTCGTGTTCGCTTTGATCATTTACGTCCACACGTACAAACCAAATATACCGTGTTCGATGTTCGCGTTCACCGTGTTCCGTTCATTCTCGCGTACACACCTTCACGTTGCTTCATTTCGTTGTTTGTCGAACGTTTTGTTCCACAAGAACAGAGGGCTTAAACAAGTGGTAATCGCTTTCATAACGTTTTGTATTTCTACAATGACGTTCAACAGGATTGACAAAAGGATTTCGGTAGCTTATGTCAATCCCATAAATTGTCGTTTCCATCATCATTATGGCTGTTATGCAATCATATCTATCATTACTTATTTTAACTTCATCTAAACTCTGTCTATCATTTCAGTTGTAACTGAACCCAGATTATGTAATACAGGTTTTAGAGCTTTAATTTTCTGTATGCGAAAATTCACAATCGTAGTAAAAAAATATGTTTTATTTTTGTACCAGCCCTATACAAAAATGTTAGTATAAGTACGACCAATTGGTATCGTAGTCTAATGTTAGTTGTCGCTCGTTATGAGTCGCCAGAGCAAATCTAGGATTGCGTCTGCGCATCTCACAGACGCCGACGCGAATCGCTGTGTACGACACTTAGTAATGGCTGTCTGTTTTATGTTATTGATACTTTTAGAAAAAAATCTTGTTTGTTCAGTCTTGTTTGTTGTAAATATCAGTATTTGAACAATCGACTTCATAAGTGCCTTACCATCCTAAAGTTGAATGTCATTTGCACGCCAGTTTATTTTTGCTTTAAGACCAATTTGACAACGGCAGAGGCAACTGCAGTCGTCGAAGCGTCTACGCCGACGAGTGTCGACGGCTGTAGTTGCCTCTGCCGTTGGCAACGTAACACTCGTGTATAAGAGCACTAAGTAAAGTTTCTATTAACTGGCAGTTTTTGTCAAAAGTGGTTAAGCAATTACTTGGTTGACTATTCGTAAAACTGCCACCAAGCAGCATAGTTGTGATCCGGTTTAAAAGGACGTGGGTGCTAATGAAATCAAGTACATGAAGTATAAGAACGTTGTCTCTGAATTAGGCAAATACTATCTTGTCTTATTCAGGCGGTGGTAGCCGCAGTTCGTCTTTTTGTCAATTTGTAAAAAAAAACTTAATTAAATGAAGAATTCTCTCACAGATGAAATAAAACTTCAGAGGGATGCACGAAGTAATAAGCAAGCACAATAAAACTAGATACAATAAGCGTCACGTACGAGTACCTATAGATATGGATAAAGTCTTCAAGTTAAATAAATAGGTATTATCTGCGAAATGAATATTTGTAATTCAAAAATCTTTCGAATTTACGTTACCTTTACTTCGCGCGTTCGTCCTGGGCCCACTATCTTAAAAAATGAATGCAAAAATATTAATTATGTTTTAGTTGACTTTCGTTTCCATCTAAATGCATTACCGAACGGCACCCCTCGTCGACGTCTTAGCCCACGTCCTAATAGAAAGCGTAAATACACATGCGAATGCACGATCGTTCGAACTTTTTGTTCGGTGAACCTGAACGCGTGGTCGCGCCGACAAAGGGCGCTTTCCGGTTTTCCGAACAAAAAATAAAAAATAATATGCACGCGACCGATCGCGTATTCGCGCGACAATAGGACGGGGTCTCATCCTCTGATCGTTTATTGGCTCTGACTCACCATACATTGACTGGTTCAATGCAATAATTACCTTGCAGAGGCGGAGTAGTGATTGCAGTATGATGTCATTATTGGATTCGACTGGTTCAGGTAGGACCACTAAGTCTATGTCGCAATAGTTACGACCTCGTCTAAGACAGTCTAAAGCCAAAGTTTGTTTGATCAATGAGTCAAGTGTTCATATCTTATACAAAGTTTTTTCTTTCTTAGTGCATACCTGCATGGTTATTCCTACCACATGGTTGCAAGCAGGAAAGACCTATTTCAAGTTTTTTTTTGAGAAAAATTTCTACAATATTTTCGTTAAACTTTTGATCCCAGGATAATAGATACATAGATCGTTTATTTAGTGCACACAAAAAACAGCACAATATTCAAAAACACGATTAAATAATGACTAATTAGCTATTAGGAAATAGCTGTAAGGTGCCAATATACAAAAAAAAAAGAAGAAATCAAGACATAATAATGCATAATGGAGTTTCTCTGCTCTTACCATTGGTATCATTAATTTAGTGACTAAGATAAAAATATCTAGTTAGTAACAGGTTTGCACTTAAAACACTATTGTTAGTAACTTAAACTAAAGACGAATTAATGAGAAGACCACCCATCAACAAGAAGACGTGAAATGGAAACTAGGGTATAAGTCTACTCACAAATTGCCTTATTATGGCCGAGGAGATATCTGCCGCCACAGCCTTCAGGATGCTATTGTGACTGCCCCTTATTCTCCTCAGAAGTGAGGCCGTTTTATTGCGGATGATGGCATGAAATCCATCAGTATGGTTTACCGCGAACATTTCCGAGGCACTGCAACAACGAGGCAGTCGCAATAACATCCTAAAAACATTGTTAAATTGGACATATGTATATACGGATAATGGGGGGGGGGGTATTATAATGTCAGCCTATTATTGTTCCACTGCAGCAAAAGCCTCTTCTCATGCAGAGAAGGTATGAGCATTAATCACTACGCTTGCTCAAGATGAGTTGGCGATTTCCTCACGACATTTTCCTATATCGATGTCAGTGATGTCCAAGACAAACTTAGAAAGTACATATGAATTGAAAAAAACACATTGGTACTTGCCCGAATTTGAACACACGACGTCCGACGTATTGATGATATGGTAGATATTATGGAGGCCTCGTATTACAGCCGAACCCAGTACCCTATCTATCAACAGTTTTGGCATGCTGAAGAAAGAAAAACCTACCTATCTATGGTTTTAACGTCCCAATAATCTGTCAGAGAATAAGGACCTTACGGAATTGTGAACGACATTCAATGACAGATAGAATAATACTATCTACCATCAATAGTGACCTGTCTTTTACTGAAAATGGGTTATTGGGTTCGACCGTTTGTAGGTACTACGTAATCTATAGTAGTAGGTACACAACTGACAGCACTTTGCCAATGACATCAGACACCGCGCTAGCAGTCAAAGGGTAATGCAGATATCAGTTGAATGGCAGGCTGCAGTTTCCTAATCGTATGTAGGATGCTAAAGCCTGCCATTCAACTACCTAACCTAACAAACTTTACATTAGTTTTTACTTACCTGTTTTATCGGCTAAGTGCCGTCTGTCTGTAAATGTATATCAAATCAAACCTTAAAAAGCTTTCGTAAATTGCAGTAGTGTCTGTCTTTCTTCCTTAAATCCATCAAAAGGTTGTCTTTAAAAGATCGTTTTAAGCGAAAAGAACTCCCATTGGGAAATTTCTTCATTTATATGTGTAATTCATAATTATAGTGTACATACGAGTAATACGGCATATTATATTCTTCTATCCAATTGCAACTAGAATAGGGATGTTTTTTTTTAAATTCTATTCTCTAAAAAATATTTGTCTGCAAATAGTGCAAACAATATAGAAAGTGTTTTAAAATAATTGCTAGACAAAGACGGTACTATCACAGAAGTGACGTCACGGCCGTGTAACTTCATAATAGCGCCATAAATTATCTGTACCGTGCGACAAGGACGGGAATAATCCTTTCCAAAAACTTTTAAAGCGGATAGCTACCCCATCCCATTTTATTATACCTTCTTTATAAACATTATTTATTTTGTTCGAACATTTCTAATATTACTATTTTTCTAATGCTACTGTGTTACAACAAAAAATAAATGATAGAAAATTGAAAACTCATAATAAAAGTACACTTTATAAATAAGCATATTACAAATTAGAGGATTATATCCAAGATAAGAATGCTTGGAAACATGCTGGTCCTGCTCCATATGACAATTTAGAGTCTAGACTGGTTGCTAATTTAATTGTAAAATATTATTTTTTATAACATTGATTTTACATTCTGTGATTACTTGAACTCACACACTGACTTATTAGTATTACTTGTTAAAATGGTAGGAATATCGTATAATTTTACAATGTTTGTAAATATGTGAGCACCATGTAGGTACCTATCTATCACATAATTAGTTTATCTGTCATTGCTTTACTTTTCATTATTTTTACCTATCGTGGTATAGTAATCTTGTTCTAGGTGCATCGTCTTCATATATAATTATATAGTCAATGTATACAAGATATTGTGAAAACATTTTAAAAGACTATCGGTGGAGTTTCTTGCCCATTCTTCTTCAAACTAAAGCTACCTTTTGGAAGGGGCGACTAGAATCAAGTCTGTTTTTTGTAAATCTTGACATTCCTTTTATGTGCCTAATTGGAATAAATTATTTGACTTTGACTTTGACTTATTAGTCATCATCCCTATTGTGATATCAGCAAGTACTTATAATATCATATTATTCTCTCGTACTCTCGCTCCTACTGTCTTTAGTTTAAATAAATTCCTTTTTACTTGTGGCAAAACCTCGCGTCTGCAAACTAATATCGTCCACTTTCTTTAATACCTCAATCTAAAATTAAAAATACCTTAGCTAGCGCAGCGTCAGAAAAGCGCTGACGTCAGATAGTTAATTTTCGATAAACTACAAAGTAACATAGATGATCTACTTTGACGTATACTTCTTTTAAAAGTATTAAACTTTTGAAATTAACTTCTGATCCAGATTCCTTGCTGCACGGAATCACAGTATAATAAAGTAACAGTATTACGTCTCGGCAGTGACTATGAAATAATTACCTACGGCCGCTCGATAGATAAACCTTCCGCGTCCGCGTGTAAGGCTGCCTGTCCACTGAAGGAGAAGAGGAGAGGAGCGGAGCGGAGCTGTGCCTGTATTAACCAATAGAATCTAAACTCCACTCCAGAGTTTAGATTATATAATATTGGTACAGCTCCGCTCCTCTTCTCACTTTTCTGCTCCAGTGGATAGGCAGCCTAACTGCCGCGCTCTCGAAACTATTGCGTACTGGTACACTGAGATTTCGAAGCGCGTCGTTTCAGCCGCTTTCTATGAAGACGTAATACTGTTACTTATTAATACTGTGACGGAGTTTTGTTTAGAATTTTTCTAAGCAATATTTTTTCATTATGATAACTTACTCTGTAGTTGGAACCACTAATAACAATTCTTTATGTTTTATAGTTATAGAGGTAAGTTGAACCCAACTTTATGCAATTTATAATGCTACGAATCTACATTTTGGAAGCTTTGATTTTAGACTGTTCTATCTCAACGACATACCATCCTATATAGAGATGTCCATGCATAAAGAAGTAACAGCACTTGAAAGTACGATATCAACAATCAAATTTGAATGATGTAAAACCATTATTAAGTCATAATCAGCCTGTAATGTTCTCAATGTTAAGAAACAGGTCTGTTTGTGTTTACACAAAGTAAATCGGGGCTGTTACCGCTGGGCCACCACTGTTCAATATAAAGTGATTGCAATATAACTTTTATCTAGTTGCATCAAAGTATAAATTGGAATTATTGCCGTGAGTCTGATAAAATTGTCGGCATTCATTCTAATGTACACCTTATCTTATCGAGATAAGAGTTACATTGCACAATGACTTAGTAATGGTTTTACGTCTATTGTGAATGTGCTGCTGACAGAAGAAGTCAGTTAAAAAAGAAATGGCTATAAGTAACAAGTTTTTACAATACAAAAACGGAAGGTCTGCACAAAACCAGAATCTAGCATAAACACTTTAGATGGAAGATTTCTATTCATTTTTGCACAGAACCTTGCTTAAATATAACCTAATCATAGTAACTATCTTTAATATTAACCGTTTATTTGAGCAGCATACCGTCTTTATTATGACACAGTCGGTAAATTACCGCAGCAACATAATATTAACGCGTTGCGTGCTTCAGATAGCTCGAGGAATTACTCAATACGGTGAAGATACAGTATATGATAATTATTCAGATAAATAATGATTATTTAAAATTTAATTTCAATTATCGGATTCATCTACGACCCGAAGATAGCATCTTATTGTCTTTTGCAAAATATGATTTGAGATTTCAAACTTCATACGATTGAATGAGCTAACTTGTTATTGTTATCTTCTAAGTTTCCCCTGTAAACCATGAAAAAACATTGCTATTTGACACAGAAACACTATGTTCTACAAAAATACCAGCCTAAAAATGACGCTTAATTTTTTTTCAATCCTACAAAAAGAACAATGTCTAATTCACGCTGGATTTTTACAAAATATTTCACACATTCACTTCAAAAACACACGTTTCTAAAGCGAACAAGCTGTGTCCTGCCATATTAGTTGTAAGCCAGTAACCATTTCTAATATTGAGTTCAGTAGCTGCACAGTCACGCCATCTTGCGTGACGGCGCCACAATTACATGTGGATTTTATCCGAAATAGTTTAAAAGTTCGTATTAGTATGTCTTATTTAGGATTATGGTTTGATTTACATTGATTTAACTTTTGTTTTCTTTGTTGCTTATTGGGTGTCAAAATTAAAGAGTTGACTTGGGAACTTTATTGAACAATTTTAATACGTATGTGTACTTAATGGGTGGGAGATATAATGTTGACGATCATCTTAAATGTCAAATAAATAAAATGATAACAATTAGTAGAATAGCCTAGAACCTAAAAAGCTTTTGAAAAGTGCGTTCATTATAACTTGTCCCGTTACACGATTGGTAGCACTAAATTTCGCAGTCTTAAATTCAATACCAATAGAGTTCAAAATGGCGACTGACAGAACAGCACTAACAATCACATGACTGCAAAATTCAGTGCTACCAATGGCATCACGGGACAAGTTATATTGAACGCACAGTAGACAAGTTCCAGACACGTCAGAAGGTGAATAAGAGCAATTTAGCACATGACAGGCAATAGATGTTTCATTCACTCTATTGTCACCAACTCTTCTTCACTCTGAGCGAAAACATTACATTCTTCTCACAAGTATCTTTCACCAAAACACACTCCATATACTACGGTACTCTGAATAAATATTTCAACTGGAAGTGTCTCAGTGTTGACTCGGGGCTAAAATGTTAGCGATCAGCCGATTGCTGTTTTAAGATCTTATGTAAATAACTTCGTTCGGAGGCGCAAGTTTGTCGTGCTACCGTCGATCCTGGTATTCATGAGGATTCAATAAATGGGGGAGGTGGTATTGAGCTTCGTCTAATAATGCCTGAAGGAGAAATTTTAATTTGTTTGGCTATGTTTATTTGCGAGCAGGAATTTATTGCGGAATTTGATAAATGAGGCTTTGATTGGGTTTTGAGTTAGTTATTCACTGTAGTGAGCTTATGAAGCTTTAAGCAGCTGGAAGAGAGCATTTATTGATTTCATTGCAATGTGTTCCACAAGACTGAGTCAGCATTTTCTTTAAGACAGTGTTGCCAGTTTGTTTCTCTTAATTGCTATAAAAAACCAATCCGTCTGCCAAACATATCAAAAGTTCACTTTATTAGTCTTTTTAAAGTATCTTATAAATAACTCCAATAACGATAAAAACTGTGCTGTAAAACGAACATCTTAGATGATGGTCGTTTTGCAGCACAGTTTTATATGCCATATCCAAACTCCACATTCTCTGGGAACCTCTTGAAAAATCGATGCCACCACCGCCGGCGCCTTTTCCGTGTTTATCTTAGAATATTTTTGCAGATTTATAGAGTAATCTTCGGTCTGTATTGCTCACTCTTTGGTTTGAGATAAGTGAGATGTTAGGGCCAAGGAACGCCATATTCTGCTCGATAATATGGGTCCATATATAGGGTGGAGGTATTTTAAACAAGGCTTGTGGGAATAAATGGTTTTTATGGCTGATAGCGTTTTGCCTACTTTAACTTACAAACATGATGAAAAAGCTTTTTGCTCACATTCGATTTTTATAACATTATAATTATTAGTAACTTAAGTTACAAATATGATGTCTCGACAAAAATTTACTTGCTTACACTAACTTTTTTTATTAAAAACCATCGTTTTTCTTTGCGTTTCTATATGTAAACTGACAGAAAATTTGGTAAGAGGTTGGCAATTTATTTTGCCAAAACTATCAAATAGCATTCTTCGAAAAGGTTAATTCCAAGATCTTGTTTATCAGCAAAATTTAGCTACTCGTAATTGATCAGTATCAGAGTTTCACAGAAACAGCATCCCAAATAAGCGAAACTCACTTTTAATCACAATCCAAAGGACATTAAATAAAATTCCTATGGCATTGCTTCAAAGGTTTAAAAAAATTGTTTGGTCAACAACATAAATAACGCGATGTATGTTGTTGAATTACCTACTGTCAAAATGAACTTGTGTCAAAAGAATTGTCAGTGCTTTACGCAATTACCCCACGGATCGTGTAGCATAAAACATTTTCTAAAGGTCATGTGCGTTCAATTTCAACCCAACAATGAGCGCAGAACCCATCCAGTAAATTTTCACTATCTTCTAAAAACAATCGTAGGCAGTTATAGCCTCATTTGAATTTAATTATCCACTAGTGTTTATTTAATAGACACAGCACTAAGATTTTATTCGGCTTCACTCGTGTGGGTAGTTATAAATGAACCCGTTTGTGCAGTTAAACGAATGTAATTTTGTGTGTAATGGTGCGATGTAATTTTTAGGGTTTGTTAGTCCACTGTTTGGTGATAAGTAGGTAACGATCCTATTTGATTGTTGCAATGTTGTTGATATAAATATGGGGCAGAAGTCAAAACTTGTCGGTATTGGTCAGAATTTTTTGGTTTTATTTGTGCCCAAATACTGGATTTAATCAATATTAACACACTAGATTTATTCATATTTATTTACTGACTTGATGTCCGTACGTATTTTTCGGGTGACCACTAAAAATCAGCGCTGTGCCTTGGGTCCCTCATAGCACAGCATTATGCTGAGTGGAAGCCTTTTTGTCACAGTCATGACGTGCGGCTGCCGAATATTTCTGTTGTTTATATGTTTATACTGTTGTTTTTTTGTATGCACGTGGTTCTGTGACAAATAAACCTATTTTTCTTTCTTTCTAATGTTGCTTCGAACGAACCTAACCTATTACTTATAATTTTGATCGCATACATTTTGAAAATCAACTAAGTGTATTGTATAACAGGCTGGTACCCGCAACTCCACGATGAAAATTCGTTTTTTTTTGTACAGGAAACCCCACTTTTTGGTTTCAGATACAGACATAATTAAATAATTCCGGCAAGGTGTAGAACTCAAACCGTTTCTTTCAATTAAACCATTAACAGGCACTTTTGAACTGTCACGAAAGACACGGTCAGTTAGTCAGAAAGTTGAAGCTAGTTGCCATTCCAAAACGTAGATCTCTATGGAGAAGAACGGGAGAAAGTAAGAAACTCCAAGAACACTCTTTTAAATATAGATATTACAAAATCCTGGGTACATTATTCTTGTAGCTTCTTTATGTGAGAACAATTTACGAAAAATAATCAAAACAATACAAACTAAAGATTAAAAACTTTTTTACAAAACAAAAACCACTGAATTCCACAAAAATACACTTAAAAGTGAAAAATTACTTTAATTTCGGAAGTCGGTGGCAAAAACGAGAATACAGAACCATACATTTAAGTATGCTCGTATTTTAAATTTGTTTGGAAAAAAAAGAAAGAAATGTATAGTTAAGTAAAATAAAACTACCCTACCTACCCTACCCTAGTAGGGAAGAATCCATGCCATGGGGCAGAATGCATTTGCCCCACCAGTGGGGCGACTTGGTGGGGCAAAGTGGTATGATTTAAATTAACCCCTTTGTGGGTGAAAAGGGGGGGATACAGTTTGTATGAAAGATCTTATTCGTTTAGTTTAGAAAACATAATATAACCTTATTTAGTTAATAATAAAGATGGAATCATACATTTTTCAAAACTAGCTTGAAATTGTAGAAAGGCGTTAAATTTTTTTTTGCATCTCAATGACATCTATTAGCCAAAAATGGTAATAATGAATACATTTTTCTACATACAATTTAACAGAAATAACATTTTTGAAATTTAATTACAGTCCTAATAAAATTGTAAATAGAATATAATCACGATGTAACATATATTTTTTGTTTCATTGCAATCGTCTCATACAATAAAAAGATATGCTAATTTAAAGTTTTCAAAGTGATACCCATACCACCAACAAGCACTTCGTTTCAGGCGGCATAGGACTGATGCCTGCCGGGGTTGCGGGAAAGTCCGAAAGGGATACCGTGGCCCCTGGCAACGTACAGGCAACGGAAGGAATACGGGTGGGTTTTAGTCAGTAAGAGACTTACACTCCCTCCCGCTCCACCCAGAGCGGGAGAAGATTTGATAATTTCCCACCCAAAAAAAAAAAAGGGGTTACGGAGATGTGGAGCGTCGTATGCTGCCTCTAATATTAAGCTAGGCAGTCACAGTCCATAAACTACAGTTCCTAAAATTACTACCCTCGTCCATAAATTACTACCCTCGAAAGAGCTGTGATCGAACTTGGTAAAAAAAACTTTGCAAAAAGGCAAATATACGTCGCGCTTAGTCGTGTCAGAAGTTGGAAGGCACAGTTTCATCAGATTTGGACGCCAACAAATTATTATAGCGACCACACGGCGAGAGATCATTGACGAAAATAACGAGGCTACAAAATCTGTCTTCTGACAATCAAGGCCACACATAAAATACGACTCAAGTGGCGTAATTTGATGCCGGGATATTACCATTAAAATAATTTATAGCCAGAGTACATCTCATGGCAACTCCAATAAGCCCAAACACGGCTAGGATACATTGTTTTATGACGGAGTTCCGGTGCCGTACTTCCGGCTTCATCTTCAGATCAGTTCGATGGTACCATTTTCATCAGAAATATTGATTTAAATGTGCTTCATAGTCGCATATCTATGTTAATCGAGATATCTTATCGCCACCCGTTAAATACTTATCATTGAGTAGTTCCGGTGGCCATCTGTGGTCATCTTCATCAGTTTCACTTTACCAAATAATACTTTCTGAATTCAAATGCTTAACTTGTCGCTGAAAATACCAAAATCGCTATGTGTATGATGCCTATAATATTTGTGGAGTTCCTTCAATTCCTCATGGATTCCATCATCAGAACTGAATTTTGATACGAATGAAACCAATCGGAAACTAAGTCCTTTCAAATAAAAAAATAATTTTCAAAATGTGTTCATAAAAATACATTTAAAAAAAAATACAACCGATTGATAACCTCTTCCTTTTTGGGAAGTCGGTTAAAAATAAGCCGTTCACGAACATGAAGCGTGGATCAGCACCATCCAGTTCAACCATTTTGTAGGGAACCGAATGATCCAACACACTGGTCAAAAAAAAACATTATATTTAGTCTGTCATTTAAATAATAAAAAACTATTAGACTCGTATTTTTTACTTTATCATATTAATAAAAAATGACTCAGATAAAACGCATTAAAGTTGGGGAGTGGGGGTTGCTACGTCACAAGTAAGTATAAAATCTACATAATCTTGACGTCATGGCACATTTTAATTCAATGTATCGCCGTGAACTGTTGATAAAGGAAAAAAAAGAAAAAATACGTGTCCAATATTTTTTAATAATACAACTGACGAACAAATCATCCCTATTATACAAAACTATAGTTTGCAATGTATTTGAGAGATTCATAGAATTTTACTACCAAAAAGAAAGAAAATCGTTGTTATCTTTTGGAGTATTCAACAATTAAAACATGGTTAAATAATAAAAAAAAATATTAAGTTCGTAATGTCAGAAGAAATTGACTTATAGCATAAGCATTTAATTGGTCATTCACGAGGATTCCTCTAAAACGAAACTGAGCTAATTAATCACCCACGACACGTTCACTACGATTTACCACTTTGAACAGCCAACACTAAAAAAAATCGAGACATCGGCCATTCAGCGAAACGCCTTTCAGAATCCCCTAAATCATTCCATTGAAAGCTAACAACTCTTCCGTTCCATTGGCGATAGTGGCATTATGAAAGGCTACAGCAAATATTCTGGCAACATTAGCATATGAATGATTCAGGCTAAAAAAAGCCGATCTCCCTCCCTCAGGTGGCATGCCCGGGCCGGAAATAGGTTCGAGCGCAGCCACTGTAAGCTTCCTTTAGAGATAGGGTGTAGTGGACTGCGTTTTGTAAATGGTTTGGATTTTCATTGATTTTTTTTGCAGTTTTCGAAGTTTCAATATGCTTTAATTTTTGAAGGAGTATGATACACACATCAACACGGTCTAGGGATATTTCATACTCAATTAAATAACTCGAAAAGTACTGGCCGCATTGTAATCTTTCATACACCGATTTGTTTGTAATTTATCTCAGACTAATTCCAAATTCAAATTTTTGAAAATTCTTTTGTTTCGGTGGCATAAAAATGTCTTGATGTGTAGGAGAGGGAATTTTCATTTGTGCGAAATTTAGAAAACAATACGAATTACGTTTAGTTACAGTTTTTTTTTATTTTTAAACGAAAGATAAAGTTAAAATTGAGGTATTGTAGCCATGCAACGCCAACATTTGACGAGGGCGGAGATGTTACGAGCTGTGGGAATGCTGGAAGCTGGGTCTGTTCAGCGTAATGTTGCTGAGGCCATAGGGACCCACCAAAATGTAATTTCAAGATTGTGGACACGCTATCGTGCCACAGGTGAAGTAGCGGAGAGGCACCGGGGGCCAAGTCGCATCACTACCCCCAGACAAGATAGATTTTTGCAAATTACTGCGCGAGCTCTACCAAATGCAACGGCGACTCAATTGGTCCAAAGGCTGCGAGTGGAACACCAAATGCTTGTGAGTGACCAAACTGTAAGAAGGCGACTGCATGAAAGCAATCTACGCTCTCGTAGACCACTCCGGGTCCTACCTTTACGGAGAGGCAATCGTGGACGACGATTAGAATGGGTTCGGAACCACGTGGACTGGGGCCGTGAGCAATGGTCCAATGTGCTGTTCACGGATGAATCCAGGTTCGGCTTCCATCCAGATTCACGAAGGACGCGTGTTTGGCGAGTTCCTGGACGATGGAGCCGTCTTCAGAACCCTCAGGAAGTTCACCCATACCAAGGAGGAACAATTATGGTTTGGGCAGGAATTCGTCTTGGAGGACGGACGGATCTCGTTTGGGTGCGGGGCAATATGACGGCAGAACGATACGTTCAACAGGTGCTGGGGCCCGTAATCTTGCCCCACAGAACACAAATGTGGCAAGATTTCCTGCTCATGCACGACAATGCCCGGGCACACACGGCGAGAACGGTAGCAGCTTGGTTACATACACACAATGTTAGGGCCTTAGACTGGCCTGCTCAATCGCCAGATCTAAATCCCATTGAGCATGCGTGGGATATGCTGCAAAGAAGAGCTCTGAAGGAAGTTCCTGAAAATCTGGCTACAGAAGATCAACTTTTTGCGCACCTCAGAAGGACATGGGACAATATTCCGCAGCAAGACATTGACAACCTTGTTCTGAGCATGCCGAATCGTTGCCGATGTGTTATGAACATCATGGGCGCTTTCTCAGACTACTAACTTCAAGTTTATAAACACAAATTAAATTATTTTTCTATTTTTTTCAGTTTTTACTCATAAATTAAAAGTTAATTCATATACGTTTCCGTCTATGCTTCATTTTTTTTCCATAAAATCCTGAAATTTTAATCGAAGTACCTTAACCATTATTAAAAAATGGTAGAATATTAAATAACGTATCTTTTAAATATATACATGTCATATAAATAACTAACACATTGATAGTAATTCGCTTTTTTAAAAATATCCCTAGACCGTGTTGATGTGTGTATTTATTCATTTGAAATAATCACCCTAACATAAAAAAAGGCTTGTTACAAACCCTTTTTTCATACGGACGTCCCTAATCAATCAATCAACTCAGCCTATCGCAGTCGACTGCTGGACATAGGCCTCGCCCAGGCTGCGCCACAACACCCTGTCCTCGGTCTTCCACATCCAGTCTGTCCCTTTTACCTTTTTAAGGTACCTAATAATTATGCTGCTGACATTATTATGTCACATAATTCAAAATTCAACTCGCATCTCCAAAGACTAAAACCATGCTTGTAGGCAACTTGATAACCGGTCTGTTCAGTTATACAAAAAAATAAACAAACATAATTTACTTATACACAAAAAAAAGTTAATATGAATGTAAGAAAACAATAACCAATTGGATAAAGACACTTACATAATGATGAAACAGAGGCACTTTTGGAGTACATAAAGTAGCACTCACACACACTCTCACTTACACTCTCATACACTCTCGCATCAATCTCACATACACTCTCACTACGCACAGGTATTCGCACTCGAATCATACTCTCACTAACATACTTATTCTTATTTTTATTTGATATTTTAAGAACCAACAGATTTGTTTTTAATAGATTAGACATGATAATTATTCAGATTTGATACAGCTGTAATAGCAATCACGTCATTTCGTTTAAAATACGTTTTTATTTTTATTAATTTATTTATATTTATATAGATACTTTTCAATTTTGTGGATGTGAGAACGCTGTAGGCCTAGTGGACTGTAGATTTGTTGACCATCATTATTCTGTTAAGTACCAGGTACTTGTTGAAAGACCTACACTGTCCTCCCATACCTAATAACACTGTTATTTGAAAATATTGTAAAAGCCTATTATTTTTAAAAAAGTAACCGTGGAGTTTCTTGCCGGCTCTTCTCCATAGGAAACAACCAATTGGAACCGTGCACCTAGCTTCTGACGTTTCATAAGTGCCCATGTAGGTTTATATGAAATAAAAATATTTTGAATTAAAAAAGATTAAGTAATTATGCTGCACTATGGAAGAGTGGAGTCTCCTAACACAGGCATCGTTTGCTTAAAAGGAGGCTCCAAACACGAAACCCTTTTAGTAAACTGAAGCATAAAAAAACACAATTTTATTTTATTATTTATTATTATCTCACTGTGATGTAGTAGGTAAATGGCGTCATAATTTATTATTATTAAAACTATGTAAACCTAACAAATTATAGGCCATATTATAAGCACACCTATAGTGATTTGGGTATTTTTTATAGTAACTCTTGCAGTTTCTCTTAGAAAGCACCACGCTGATGGTGAAGTACCAGGAGAACTCTTCGACGATTAACGCCTCTGCATCGTGAAAAGCAATATTTTGTAAAAAGATGAGTATTAAAGTAAGTAGTTGACATTAGGCTACTGTACCTTAGATAAATTACAAACTGACCCACGAAAATGCGAGAAATAAAAATATTTTATAAAAAAAAAACAACCGACATCAAAAAACACTACAAACTGAAAAATAATTTCGGAAGTCGTTGGCAAATAACGAAAATACAAAACCAAAGACGGAAATCGTTTTTTTTTTGTTAAAATATGTTTTTTCTTAGAAATGGAATAGTAAGTAAAAATAAAATGTTAACAAATCCTTAGCGTTCGTTACCATCTATAGAAATATTTTCTGCATTTAATAATTTTCCAGCTAATGATTTTACGCAGCACTTTACGTTGTGTGGTGCAGCAGGTTGGTGCAATTCAAAAACGGAGAATTCAAGAATTGTTATATATAAAAAATACTTCATGCATAACTCAATTTTTACTAATCGCAGTATATTTTCGATTGCCTTGATGCAATGCAATATCTCGTTTATGTTATAGGTCTGAGAATAAGCTTGCAGCAGTAGTGGCTGCAACAGTGACCTCTCCCTCTCAGCGATCTTCTCTCTCTCAATCTCTCGTGTCTCCTATATTTAGATATTTTGTAACGCTTATACGATTGTCAAACTTATAGAATGAGATACCTTACATAGAGGCATACAGCATTGCTGCTTAGCATTAGAAATAATAAGAAACTAAGCAAATTGAAAATGACTGATATTTATTAAAATTACTTATTACCAATGATCGGAGTAGGTAGATTGATTTTTGGTACTTGTATCATAAATGCACAAAGAAAGAATAACATGGATAAGCCATTTTTCCGGAAAGCAATTCCGGTATTTCCGGATTCAATTAAATATTGTTAATGTTGGTAGTGATATTATTACTACTCAATTCAAAGTTGGTGATGGTATGTTCAACAGCTTAAGCAAACAAACACAATACTAAAAATATTGTTAGGTATAGTACATCGGTTTAAACTCCTTGTAACAAGTAAAATATTACTTACCAAAGCTTGGAATCGTGACTGTTTGCCGTTAAAAAAATATGAAGAATATAATATTGCTCATTTTAATACAATTCCTACCTAAGGTTTTTTTTAATAATCAACCAATTCCGGAGGAATGTCCATATTAATATATACGTTTCGGATCAATGACCCCAATTCAATCTACCTACTCCGATCATTGCTTATTACTTTCGTACGAGTAATAAAACCCCTTATATCCAAAAATATTAAGAAAATATAACTGATGGCAACCGTTATTTTCCTTGGGTAAACGGTCGATAAATCAATAATCGGATAGGTATCTTTTTTTAGATTATAGTCAATCTGCGTAGCCTTTTCCCAACTATATTGAGGTCGGCTTCCAGTCTAACCCTGAATACCAGTATTTTACATGAATCTACCAACCACAACCCAGTAACAGGGTAATACGACACCCCATGGTAAGACTGGTTGTCAGACTTTCGGGCTTCTGACGACCCGTAAGACTGTCAAAGATCCACGAATGACAGCCGGGACCAACGGCTTAACGTGCTTTCCGAGGCACGGAGGAGTCTCTGTATGTAAAGATGGTCACCCATCCACACACCAACCCCGGCAAGCGTAGCTTAACCAGATGAATCGACCATGCGGCTAATACATACTTAGCCATGAGCTCCTCCGAGATTAAAATAACAGTTCATAATTAACATATAAGGGTACTAAAGGAGTCCGAAAGAGATACCGTGGCAACGTACAGGCAACGGAAGGAACACGGGTGGGTTTTAGTCAGTAAGAGTCGGACACGCCCTCCCGCTCCGCCCAGAGTGGGAGAAGTTATTTGATAATTTCAAATCCAAAAAAAAAAAGAGTACTAAAGGAAATCAACTGCACGAAATTGAAAACGCTGACCGCTCATCACTCAAACACGACCTTACAAAGAACATGCGGGGCACGTCTAACCCCGGAACGACGCGACTGCGCTGATTTCAGTCTCTTTTTACTTTCTCAATGATAGATAGATTCGATTCTTTTATTAGAGGTGCACCGTTCTTTTAACGGTATCCTTTTGTTGCGGTCTTCGGTGCAGGCGGCTCTATTTTTGCACTTTATAGAGGTGTAATTGAATCTTGAGTTGAGTGTCTGGATTGTGAAAAATGTGCGAGTGAGAGGGAATGATTAACGCCGCCATTTTGCACGAATGAAAGTATTATTAATGTGGTTCTTCTGCTATTCATATATTATTACGCTTCTGCAGATTTTTTATGTGACAGCAAAAAAAAAAAAAATATTTAAATAATTTAAAAAATATATATGGATATATAATATACAAGGTACCATTAAAATAGATGGATAAATTTTAACACAGCGTTCAGTAAGTCTTACCAAAGATATCCAAACAAATAAAAACACTGATTTTATTTTGACCTAAAATAATAAATGACATTGGGTAACCAACATTTTTAGTGTATTTTCTTTAGCTGATTTATTTTTCTTGTAAGTCTCTAATGCGTTTTTCTTATAATTTTTTACCATTGTCCTTATTTTGGTGGTCTGATTGATTTCTAAAAGTTTGTCCATCTATTTTAATGGGACCTTATATTAATATATTCTCTAATAATTAAACTAATTATTTAACATGACTGGTGTTTATTTTATACTACATGACTGATTAATTTTTTTCTTTCCGAGTCGATGGCAAAAGTAAAAATAATTATCTTAGATGAGTTGGGCCCAGTAAGTGGCCAGACCAATCGCTACTACTTACGCGTGTGCCGTTTGCGTTTTTTTTATTGATCCAAGCGAGAGCCAGTGGGAATGTGGTGCTCCTGGCAAACCATGCCCCATCTGTTAAAATGTCCAAAGTGTCCATACATCCTGCACTTTTGGTGACGTAAAAATCGCCACTGATTTAATTATTGACAAGAAAACGATATAATTTATTAAATAATTCCAAAATAGAGTTCCATAAATCAACGACAAAAGCACAAAAATAAATTTAACGGAACTATCACTCCAACAATTTAGTCTATTTTCTCTAAGTTAATTCAATAAACATCGAAACTGCATTAATGCATTAAAAAGTTCAGCAAAAAAGAAGCCAATTTTATTCCGCTGTGACCACTCACTTATCGAACAGATCTATCCTCAATTAGTATTTAAATTAGAAGAGAGTTCTACTCTTGGGATATCTAGGTTAACTAAATAGGTCTAGTCTGGGTGAGATCTAAAAAAATAGTTTTTCACTGATAGTTTAGGTCTAGATAAAGTTGAAGATTTAATTATAAAATCATCTTGTCGAAGTTTCTGAACAATTAGCAGATATTTAATTATTTATATGAACTTCTTATTATTATAAATGTGGGAATATCAGGTTGAATAACTGGCAACATTATTAGAATGGGGTGTGATAGACGATCGGCATGACAACACTGAGTGGAAGTAGAAGTGACAGATGACGAATGACGCGATGACGTTTAGAGGAAGAAGTAGGTAAATTAATAAAATATAGAAGATTTTAAACAAGACAAATCGCACCGAACGTCCTGATCGTACAAGAATAATTTAAAAAAATAACATAATTCAAATAACAATTAATATTAGGTTCTTAAAAATGCAATCAATCTACCAAAAAAAAAAAAGGTTTTTAATACGATTACTGCTTTGCAATAATTAATGCCTATAAATTATTTTTCTTGACTATTTTTTAACTTACCTTAACGTAACTTATTTTTTTTTACAAAATATATTTTATTTATATAAATCATATTTTGTGAAAAAAAATAAGTCTCTCTATAAATCATCTTGTAGTTATAAAAAAAATACTTCTATACATAATTCCACCTAATATTATGAGATCTATAAGGATGTCATAATATAAGGAGGAATTAAGTTAACTAAACTAACTTAATTAAGTTAACCCTTATCTGTATAAATATTTAATTATGTACCCGCAGTCACCACCCAAAGATTTTCATAAATAATCATAGATTAGTCGACGAGATCAAAAATACTATTTCACCTTTAAATGTGGGGTAGTCAGTCAGAAGTAAGCACAGACTAATGAATAAGAGAGAGAATTAACTTGGCATGTTAGTAAAAAATAACACTTTGGGGAAAAACTAAAAAATAGTATAATAAATAAAAAATAGTAGATCTAATAAACTAACTAATAAATAATAGTAGTTCTAATAAACTTTTTCCCACGCAGAAAAAGTTTATTAGAAAGTTACTTTTTAGGATTCCGTACCTACCCGTAGGGTGCCAAACGGAACCCTATTACTAAGCCTCCGCTGTCCGTCTGTCTGTTAGCGGGCTATATCCCATAAACCGTAATAGGTAGACAGTTGACATTTTCTCAGATTGTGTATTTCTATTGCCGCATTAACAAAGAATAATACAAGAAACGTGTTTTAGGCGTTTTTTTGCTTAATTTGTACGGTGGTACGGAACCATTCGTGTGAGAGTTCAACTCGCACTTGGCCTTTATATATAATATTGTTAGGAACCAAGGAATAACCATTTTTAAGAGTCTATAAAAGCGGCGTTCGCGCCGCTATCAGGCTCATTTTGTCGGGTGTCGTCTAGGCGGTAACATCGCTCAAGGATCGTGAGACTTATATTTTCCTATTATTGTGTACCTATTTTCTATTGCATTGATTATTTATGTGCTAATTTCATGTATTGTGTTACATACGGCTATTTTAGTTCATTGTTGATATTTTGTTCCTAATTAAAATTAAATAAAAACTCAGAATACTTTTGTTGTGTGTCACGTTGTTTTTTTTTAAGCATCCAAACTTCTGATTCCTAAAATCAGAAGTGGGATAAAGAAAGCCTCAATTGCCCACTAAACTAAGAATAAAACATTCAAGGAACAAAATATCAAATATTTTTCTACCCACATTCTTTTTTTTTTATTTATCTTCGTTTTAATTTTTGCTTATCGGTTGTTATTTTACGTGTTGTCGTTTTAATATCGAACTATTGTGTTAAACATGCCCAAAAGTCATAAACGTCACCGTTCACGAAGTCGTTCTCAACGTGTTTCGCGAGACGAGACCACTAGCAGTGAAACCGAGTGTAGGTCGCGTCATAGATCGCGCCGGAACCGTCGTCGGGAACGTAGTAACCCTAAGGATAGTTCGTACCATCGTCGTCGTGACACTCAGGACCGTCGTCGTTCTAGATCTCGATCTGAACATGCACCTCTGCGTGCAAGGTACCCACCGGTCACGCCACCTCCTAACAACTCGTTACGAGACACCCTCAGTAGTATTATGACTAGGCTTGATGCTATCGATCATAACGGTGTAAATACGGCATTCACTCCTAATAATTTACCAAATTCACACACCGAAGAAAATTGCCAGCATTCGGTTCGTGAAGCCGCTCCGCGATTCCGTAGTCCCATCGACTTGAGCGATGTTCCACGTCAAGTTCGCACTAGCAACTCCAAGGGTTTTTCAACGACCATTCATATGGACGATCCAGTCGCTCGCGAATCCGAAGCTGTGTCCACTGTAACCATGCTCGCGGAAGCTCTAAGATCTTTACAGCCTGTTAGGTCGCACAGCTATTACGTATCTAATTTCGATCCAAACATACATGATATTGACGCATGGTGCGATGAAGTGGACCGTGCGGTAGTCGCGAACGGTTGGAGCGACCATGAATGTTTGTCGCGTGTAGCTTCTTGTCTTAAAGGCGACGCCAAGGTTTGGCTAAGTGAATGGGTCACCAATGATCGAACTTGGTCAAACTTTAAGCTTGAATTTAAACCCCTTTGCCCACGGAAGCTTGACTATGCGAATATTTTATTTGAAACAATGAACACGACATCCGACAAATTCACGACGTATGCCGAATACGCTCGTCGCACCTTGCTTCGTTTAAGAGTTGTCAAAGGCCTTAGCGACGAGTTACGAACTCTAATAGTTATACGCGGTATCGATAATCCACAAATTAGGGCAACCGCGGCAAACGCGAACTTAGCTACCGAAGACATAGTTTCGTTCCTTTCGATTTACGTAAAACCGAATCGCAATAAACCCGATTCTCGCGGTATCGTTACAAATAAACATGCATCTTCGAACTCATCCTCTGACCGCAGAGCACCTAAGTGCTACGTATGCAATCAGCGCGGACATTTAGGTCGAAATTGCACTAAAAAGCCTCGTAGGGAACCGCAGTCTACCGCGAAATCCGGGACACAAGGCTCTGTCAACAATACCAACACTGCTAACAAGTCCGAACTGCAGTGCTCTTTTTGTAAGAAAAAGGGACACGCAGAGGAAACTTGCTTTGCCAAGAACCGGTCAGAACCCAGGAATCAGCGAAACGTTAACCTATGCGCGAGTCACGCAAATAACAAAACAGACATCGTAACGGCTGTCGTTCAGGGCATTCCTATGGATGCACTTATAGATAGTGGAGCCCAAAATGTGTCGCTGATTTCTTCTAATGTTTTGAAGCACCTTTCTTGTCAAATCAAACCAACGCATTGCATTCTCAAGGGAATTAGTGAGCGGAAAATCGTAGCCTCGTCGTTCATAACGGCAACCATCGAACTTAGTGACATTTCTTTAGAAGCAGACTTGGTTGTAGTGCCAGAGGCATGCATGAACACATCCATTATTATTGGAACGGACGTCCTCAACCGCGAAGGCGTCACGTATGTACGCACTAAAGACAAACAGTACGTCACTCGAACCAGCAACCTCCCAGCTCGCATTAACGAAGTTCAACGTCTTGACCAAGAGTTAGTTAGTACCCCGTTAGAAGGCACCCAGCGTGATTCTTTGATGACTGTTATTAATAAATTTTCTAACTTTCTCATATCTGGTACTGCGACAAGTACCGTTACAACTGGTTATATGGAGATCAGGCTAAACAGCACAACCCCTGTCGTATACCGACCGTACAAACTTTCCTTTAACGAGAAACTTATAGTGCGCGAAATAATTAAAGATTTACTGGATAAAGGCATCATCAGAGAATCACGATCGGAGTATGCCAGCCCCATAATACTGGTAAAGAAAAAAGACGGAACCGACCGAATGTGCGTCGACTACAGGGCGCTGAACCGCATCACTGAAAGGGAAAGATATCCTCTTCCCCTGATAGACGATCACATTGATCGGTTGGGCGGCTACACCTTCTTTAGCAGCCTAGACATGGCTACCGGTTTTCACCAGATACGAATCAAAGAGAGCTCCGTTCACGTGACGGGATTCGTCACACCAGAAGGCCACTACGAGTACCTGAAAATGCCATACGGTTTGACGAACTCCCCGATCGTGTACCAACGGATCATCAACCAAACTCTTCGCGAATTTATTGATGCCGAAAATGTGCTAGTATACATTGATGACGTTCTGTTGCTAAGTAACACCATAGAAGACGGCATTGTTTTGCTCGAAAAAGTCCTGCAGACGCTTACTGAATCAGGCTTTTCGATAAATTTAAAGAAATGCTCTTTTTTGACAACCGAAGTCGAATACTTGGGTAGGTTGATAAGTTTTGGTCAGGTACGACCGAGCTCTCGTAAGATTGTGGCATTAAAAAACTCCCCAGTTCCTAAAAATGTCAGACAGGTTCGACAATTACTGGGACTGGCGGGATACTTCCGCAAATACATTAAAAACTATGCGACTAAGACCGCGTGCATCGCTCATTTAACTCGAAAGGGGGTAGAGTTTCGCTGGGGGCAGGAACAGGAACAAGTTCGTCAAGACTTAATACATTGCCTGACTAGTGAGCCTGTTCTCACCATTTTCAACCCTAAACTTAACACCGAGGTTCACACGGACGCGAGCTCCGCCGGTTACGGGGCGGTACTTTTACAAACTGACACTGACGGTGGGAGACATGTAGTGGCATACTTCAGTAAAGTTACGCAGGGAGCGGAGAGCAAATATCATAGCTACGAATTGGAGACGTTAGCGGTCGTAAAGGCCTTACAGCATTTTCGCCATTATTTGGTGGGTTTGCAATTCAAGGTCGTTACAGACTGCAACGCCCTTAAGTCCACGGAACGCAAAAAAGATCTGCTTCCTCGCGTCGCTCGATGGTGGATTTATCTCCAGGATTTCCACTTCACTCTCGAGTACAGAAAAGGAGTAATGCTCCCGCATGCCGACTATCTCAGTCGAAATCCAGTCGCCTCCATAAATCAAATAGCCAGACCTCGTAACTGGGCACAAATAGCGCAAAACGCGGACCATGAAACGACCGACCTTATACAAAAACTCTCAGAGGGTCAACTCGATTCCAATCGCTATGTTCTGAAGAACGACCTGTTGTATTACAAATACACGCCAATTGGTGAAGAAGCGCGCCTTCTTTGTTTTATTCCCAAGGGCCACCGACTAAGTCTCTTAAGAATTTTCCACGATGAGCACGAGCACATCGGTGCCGATAAAACTCTGCACCTTATCCTAAAACATTTTTGGTTTCCCGGGCTCCGCCAGTTCGTATCTAAATACGTCTCGCACTGTTTAGTATGTATTTCTAAAAAGCGAGTTCCCCGGGCACCGCTGCAGAACATTTCATCCTGGCCAAAACCCGACACTCCTTTTGACACTGTTCACGTCGATGCACTGGGACCGTTACCCGAGTCAGAAGGTTATAAGTTTATTTTAATACTAGTTGACGCTTTTACGAAGTTCTGCATTTTGTATCCTATTTACCGTCAAGACACTAGCGAGTTAAAACGTGTAATGTCTCAGGCCGTTTCACTATTTGGAGTTCCCAGACTGTTAGTTACTGACAGGGGTAGGATGTTCGAATCTGCAGACTTTGTTCAGTGGATATCCGAACTTGGCTCTGTCCTGCACTACATAACCCCTGAAATGCACGGCTCGAATGGTCAAGTAGAACGCTATATAAGAACTGTGCTTAACATGCTTCGTATCGAAGTAGGACACAAGAACGCTTCCTGGTCAAACACACTTTGGAAGTTACAACTGGTATTGAATATCAGTAAACAAAAAACCACTCAAGCCTCACCCATAAACTTATTGATCGGCACTGATGCCTCTACCCCGGCTATACGATCGTTAATACGCGACCTAGCTACAGACACTCCAGATAGCAACAGAGAAACTCTGCGGGAGATCCGTCGAAGTCGCGCTAGCGAACTGCTGAAGAAAAACCAAGGTCAGCAAGACGCTGCAGTCAACCAGTCTAGACAGCCACCACGTGAATACAAGGTGGATGACCTTGCTTTCGTAATTAAGTACTCGCAATCAACGGGTAAATTAGACCCTGGGATGCGAGGACCATATAGAGTGACCAAAGTTTTACCCAACGGTCGCTATGAACTTAAATTACTCAGTGGAAGCTGCGGGAAAACCACCCAAGCGGCCTCCCAATATATGGTGCCATGGAGAGGAATGGTGTCCGGAAAGTTGTGCTAATTTCTTCGAAAGTGAGTACAATTCACTAATTCTATTTTTGATTTCAGAAATAGACAGGGTGTGTCCCCAAAGGTGGTAGTAGCCCAATAATGGGATGTGTTCTCCACCTATGGCGTTAGTCGCCCAACATATGGGTTAGTCCCAATGGCGTTAGTCGCCCAACAATGGGATGTGTTCCCCATCTATGGCGTTAGTCGCCCAACATATGGGTTAGTCCCAATGGCGTTAGTCGCCCAACAATGGGATGTGTTCCCCATCTATGGCGTTAGTCGCCCAACATATGGGTTAGTCCCAATGGCGTTAGTCGCCCAACATATGGGTTAGTCCCAATGGCGTTAGTCGCCCAACAATGAGATGTGTTCCCCACCTACGGCGTTGGTCGCCCAACGTGTGATTGCGCTCTCTCAAGGCGTGTGTCGCCTAATTATGGGATGCGCTTCACTGCAAAGGCGTGTGTCGCCCAACGTCGGTGTTTGTCACCCATATAGCGTTAGTCGCTATGGTAAAGTATAAGGCAATGATGTAGGATGGTTGGGACGCTAACCACCTTATATTATTGGTCATTTTAGTACTTTTGCATTTTTTTTTAAGAGATGATGATTCTTGTGTAGCCCATGTGAATAACCATCGCAAACTTTTTCAGGTGATGAAACTGATGAGCTTGAGAGTGACCCAGGTCTTTGCGAAGGTGAGGAGCCTACTTCTGCGCCGTCGGGACTATCCATGCCCAGCTTGGATGCGGAAATAGGAGCAGTACAGGCGGGCCAGCATCAACATACTGCAGGCGCATCTCAAGATGTTCAAGCCGAGGACGACTTGGCGTCAGGAGAAGCCGTGTTAGGAACCAAGGAATAACCATTTTTAAGAGTCTATAAAAGCGGCGTTCGCGCCGCTATCAGGCTCATTTTGTCGGGTGTCGTCTAGGCGGTAACATCGCTCAAGGATCGTGAGACTTATATTTTCCTATTATTGTGTACCTATTTTCTATTGCATTGATTATTTATGTGCTAATTTCATGTATTGTGTTACATACGGCTATTTTAGTTCATTGTTGATATTTTGTTCCTAATTAAAATTAAATAAAAACTCAGAATACTTTTGTTGTGTGTCACGTTGTTTTTTTTTAAGCATCCAAACTTCTGATTCCTAAAAATATATATATGTCGCCGCGAAAGCGTCTACCTGTGAAGATTATAACATAATCTTATGCGTAACTACCTACTTATTATAATTGTTATTCACCATAAAGTCTTTGATCCTGCCCTCTATGGGTAACTGTGGAATACTGTTACAGCCATTTGCGTGCATCTGTGAACGTTATTGATTCGTTTGCAATCGAACGCCATCTATTACCAACTTTGTGAACTCAGTCAATATACTGTGGGTCAACTGGAAGAGAAATTTACTAACTTCGATGTTGGGGCAAAAACTAAAGTTAAAATTAAAAGGGAACATTTATTTAATGATTTATGGGTTTTTAGTCATATTAACAAGTGGTCATTAGACATAGTAAATTTTTTTATGACAAAGCAGTACCTAAGATGGCGCGGTTTCCGAATATTATGATCAATAACCGAATGTAATAATTTAATACAAGAACTAAATAAGTTTCAATAATAGAAAACCAACTATAAAGTAATAAGATTATTTTACAATGCAATTTACTAGTGAATACCTGTTGTTTGATTAAATTCCTTGAACCACAGGAAGTGTTGTCAAAGGAGCAATAGAAAAGTTGTAGAAAGTAATGAAGCGTCTAATTCAACTTTAATCTGAATAACCTTTGTATTTGTGAATATTAGCATTGTTTAATTATAAAAGAATTAACTGATAAGCATTTAGCATTGTTTGTAAGTTTTATTGAACAAACTTAGTAATAAGATATTGTATTGAAATTCGGGGTATGTCGCGGGACTTTGACAAAAGCGAGGCGCACCGAATGTTGGAAATAAACATGAAAAGAAAAGTTGTGTTAGAAAGAACTGTGATTGTAATTGTTGAACAAATAACCTCTGTACCATAATGTTTTGATTTAAAAGAGTGTCCATGGAGTTTCTTGCCCGTTCTTCTCCATCAGGAACCTACTTCATTTGGAATGGGCGACTAGCTTCAAAAAATAACTCAAACTGAATGACTCCTTGATAAGTGATATCCGGTTAGACACGGCACAGGATAGATACCCCGCCGTGTTATATATATATATATATATATATATATATTATTAATTGATTCCGATCTAAGCACAATTTTATTTTAGTTTTCCTTCAAAACGCTTAACACAATGCGTCAAAATTCACTGATTGTTCTGTGCAAAACATCACTTTAGCCGCGTCGAAACGCAAATAGGCCCATTAATTTTTTTACTGGTTACATTTATTTAAACGAAATATTTTATTTTGAACTGTAAACAAGCGGTAAGACATAACGGTAAAGTGAAAAGTATAAGGTACGTAGATTTTGCGTCACCACTGAAGTCCATTTGATGCAGCGCTAGTGTCTATTGTCATTGCATCACATTGTATGTAAAATAGTAGTGTAGTTCCACAATTTTCCGCGGGCCTTATTATAGAGGCGCGCACTCTACGTATTTTAAAAATAGTACATACTTTTAAGGGCAATAAGAAGATATTTAGTTCTACGCCAAAGGCTTTGCAAAACAAGGGGACCACTTATAAACGTTGCAAGTTAAGTAATTATAACTTTTCTTCACATTACCATTTACAAATGAACAAATCGGTTACTAAGGGCTGAATTTCACCAATAAAACTGAACGCGATCAGCATTTCTAAAACGCGTTCAAGAGCTTTCAGTGTTTTTAAATTGTTATGGAATATTGTACACTGACAGCTCTTGGTTTTTTTCTTCGGTAAAATTTCATCGGTAAAATTCGCATTAAGCTATTATTATTGAGCCAATCAAACTTTATAATGCTAAGTGATTCTCTACCTTCTTTTTTTTTCTATTATATAAGGCTGCAATTATTTGTTCTTCTAATGATAGGAAGCTGCTATTTAATTATTGCCGAGGGCAATAAGATTTATGGTTTAATCTACAATTGACTTCTACGCGGATGAAGTCACGGTAGAAGCTAGTGTACCTAGTTTATGTTATTACAAAGGTATTTGCTTTGCGCCACTTACCCGAAACTTCTTTTTACCCACCCAAAACTTTGTTCCATACGGGCGAATCAGCCACTGCGTCAATTGAGCCGTCGAATCAGCTTACACCATTACAATACAAACCGGAGTTAGAAAGTGAAGCTACTTCTTCTCAGTTTCAGTGGTATTGTGATAGATGGCCCCGTCTAGACGTTCTCGAGGGAACCTCATTTCTTAGATATGTCTTTTTCGCAGTGACTGATATTTAGACATACGTTTACGTCCATTGCTGTATTTGGTAAATACTTTGATGGAACTTTGCACTTGTGCGAAGCAATTGAGGATACATGTACTTTCTAAAAAAAACCGTGTATAAAATAAATGTAGATTTTAATTGACCGTGACTATTAGATCAATATTTAGGAGAAGTATCTTAAAAACAACTGCTTCTTTATTGTCATCAGGTTGACTTCACGACGTATTTTGCATTAAAGGAGCTCCTGTGGCGGCATCTTCACGGCGCGGCTTATACGCCGTGTGTAGGCACGGGCGTCAGTGTTGTATGGATCACTCTGAAAGCTTGTTGACAGACACGTTTTTCTACGACGCGGTTTATACGCCGTACGGTAAAGAAACCGGGCCGTGGACAAACGGCCTAAGAATGTTATGGTTGTCTGATTAATTAGTCAAAGTGCATGCTATCGCCTGAAATTCAACTACTGATCTAGAATATTCTGATTATCTCCAGAACGTACCTACCCGCAATTCAGTATTCATGTTTCAGGAATCGCAAACTAGTCGAGCGTTCCTGAAAACGTGACTAGATTTTTATCCGCACATAGTGTTATATTCTAGTCATAAATTTTGCCTGTGTCTCAGCACCTTACAACAAAGCATACAGTTAATTTAAATGACTCAAATCTTGAATTATATTCCCCTATGATTTTTTGCAGTTTCTGTTTTGTTTACACTGATTTATATATGTCGTAGGATGATGTGATAATTAAAATTTAAAACACGAATAATAAGCGCTCGGAAAGTAGCGCTCGACGGACGATGCCGCGGCACCGCTTACTTCGCTCGCTCGGCTCGCGCGCGTTTGGTCACAGTTCTAGCCTAACCTAATCTATTTCACCCAGTTCAATATGACGAATCATACTACTTCCAATTTGCTCGCAGAAATGTTTTCACCATTGTCTATTTATCCGTGTTTTCACAATATCCCTAGGGTTTTCGCGAAAATTCGAATGATCAAATCATCCTACATACTCGTATATATTTTTAACCTTCGATAAACAATTGTACTAGATTTCCGATAAGCGCATCAAAAATGGCTGGAATAAAAACACCACACAATAATGTTGCGGTTTTATTTTGCAACATAGTTTTTTCAACCTTATTGCTTTGAAATTATGTTTTACTTTTCCATAAATACTTTTGTTCTTGTTTTAAAAATACGTTTACTTTCAATCGAAGTAGTGAATACATTGCAAACAATAATAAACTTGGCCACTTGAGCGATGTGTTTTTGTTCCTAATCCTTAATCTAGAAGAGTACTAAAATAGAATGATTATCAAAGTTACACGAAATTGGAATACAGGAAGTTACAGGAAGATAGTTTGATTACCTGCCTAGCTATTATGGAATTGATTTAAGTCCTCACAGGGATTTTAAATCCAAAAAATTACAATTTTGATGTCTGTCTTTTGTAGGTAATATAATAAGCTTTTACTAACTATGTACATAGTTAGTGAAAGTGCATAGTTATGTGACATAGGAAGCCTATTTCTTCATGTACTTACGGCTTCTATTTAATACAAGCTCCACCCCGCCGTTTTACCCGCATAATTCTCTATCCCGTGGGAATATCGGGATAAAAAGTATCCTATGTCCCAATCTAGATTATGGTCTATCCATGTCCCGAATTCAGTTCAGCCGTTTTAGCTTGAAAGCGTAATTTAATTTAATTAATTTATTTTATTTCAGTTAATTAAAATCCATATCTTGTTAGTATATATTAGCAACAATATTAGCTTACAATTATGTTGGTATTGTTTCTACTTATCTTTATGTGGCTACTATATAAAACCATTAAATACCCTCACCCAGTGTTTTTGAATGGGGCAGTCAAATCGAGCAGCAATGAATTTCAGAATGCTATTCTTAGCACCCCGCAGACGCTGCAGCAAAGAAGCCGACTTTTTGCCAATTATGGCCTTGAAGCCGTCCGTATAGGCTTCTGCAAACATCCTGGAGGCACTGCAGCGCCACGATAGCCTTAAAAACATTCTGAAAGCATTGTTATATTGAACCCGCAGGGTGTCATAAGATCGTCGCGTATAGCTCACCCACAGGCTACTCGAGTAAAAAGATTGACAATACGCTTTAAAGAGCGTTATCTTCACTTGACTTGTACATCGAGCGAACCTGCGAGCAAGCATATTACTTCTCACCGACAACGCCCTGCGTTCCCGCTCTATATCCTCGTAATCCTTGAGGTCATCCGTCACAATATGCCCCAGATATTTAAATTTGTCAACCAGCTTTAGTGCAACGCCATTGAGATATACTGCAGGCACATGGGCAGGTCGATGTTTGCCTGCTTTATTTTTGTCTGCTTTTTTATCAGCAGCTCGCTCTTTTTGGAATTGTATTTTAGTCCATGTGCTTCTGCATATTGCTCGCAGATAGAAAGAAACAAACAAACTCACTTTCGAATTTATAAATTAAAAAATAGTTCGGATTAGGATTCGGATTTCCTTTACCACAAAATTCAGTTTTAATTTAAACCGCTTAAAATCACGACTTTAACAACGACAAGTGAGAATTCCCTAGCGACTAGTCGCAATGCCCGTTGCGTTACGATTTATTTGCGCCGGAGTGAGGCGCACTCATTTATCGGCCCAATAAAATAAATCAGGCGCGTTTAGCTTGCCGACGTTAACGCGCAGTTGACACGTCGTTGTTGGTTAGGCTGGTTACAGACGTATAATTTTTGTCTTTGATTGTGACTTTGATTTTGAAAAGATTTGAGATTGAGATTTTTCAAGTCTGTCTTTATAAAGATAAAACAAAAAAAAAATGAATATTGTTTTTTTTTTGAAGATTGTGTTTTATATCTGCAACTACAAAGCCTTTTAAGTAACACATAACTAAATTAAATCGGCACTATAAAAAAAATATTATGAAGCATTATTTTAACTTTGTTTACATTTTATCTCAAAATTATATTATTAGTCTGCGGCAGATTCTTTAAAAAGTGTCCAAAATACTTAAGCGGACTACAGGGACTAAACGCAAGTTTTATAATGTCTAAAAGTATATCCACTGCAGCAAACAAAATCAGAAAACATAATATGTTTTCTGATTTTGTTTGCTCATCATTATGATATACTTCAGGATCGGGATAGTGTGTTGAAAATATAACATAACTAATTTGATACGATAGAAAAAATCACAAAGATACACAGACATATAAAGAGTAACAGACTAAACATTAATCCACAGTTATATTTATAAAAATGGACATGATTATATATCCTTTTTTTTACGAAGCCACAAGTCGTAAATAGTATCTCTTGATTTGACGCGTAGCTTGTCTATCCCGCGCCATGGCGGCGCGGGATTAGCGATTGATAAGCAACATCTTTGTTGCCAAATCAGGGACGGATTTGGGAAATAAGACGACTTTTGTTGTTGTATGTAAATTTATTGAATTATCCAATAGAGCCTCAGTTTACTCTACGAGTTTTTTTTGGCGACGTAGTTCCAAAATACTGCAGAGTGCAGATTGTCAGTGTAAACAAACACACATGCTGTTATAATAAATTATAAAATGAATTATGAGTCTGTGTGATGGATAAAGACGCTGGCCCATTGCGGCACACGTTGTGCACGGGCACGCGGCGCATTTTAGCTGTTTGTTTGACAGCGTGGGTCTACTTTTCCACTGTAGCACACACTATACACGAATATTAACCCACGACTATGTCACCACGTCCAACCTCCCGCAGTGAAGCTACGCAGACGCATGCTTCCGTGTAGCGCGTGCATAGCGTTAACAGCGTTCAGCTGCTAGGGCGCCTTATTCAAGCAAGCCATGCGTGTAGCATTGACGTCATTATTCTTGTATTCGTGCGTAGCGTGTTCGTGGGTTGCAGTGGACGTTATCACGTACAAAGCGAAGCTGTACGTGCACGTGCGTAGCCTTTCCGTGCGTAGTGGTGGGGCTTCACGTTTACATGAACATAGGCATAGGTGTACATAAATATGTAAGTATAGGTTAGGCTACTCACATAACTTTGAAATTTCATACGGCAGGCAATAATTGAGCGTACTAATATTTTGGCCAGGTTTCCGAACATTGAAAACATGAACTCCAGGATTGGCAACCTAGGCCTTCGAGTGAACTTTAATTTAGTTTAATTACATTAAATTTAATTTGTTTTAATTTTATTTATTTTTTTTTTATTTTATTTTATTTTATTTTATTTTATTTTATACAGTCCATATTTTCTACATAGCTAGCGTTAGTAAGGGTTGTTAGTAGTACACAAAAAATACAATAAAAGGTGTTAGTAATTTGTTAGTAAACAAGACAAGTTACCAACACACACACACAGTACAGTTTGTTCGAAGCATTTTGAGAATCAAGTAGTACTAGTTAGCGATATTCATATTTCCATACAGTAATATTGCCAAATAAACGTAAATATGTGACAGCTATTTGCGAATTTGCCAACTTTTAGAATAAACATTCTTAAAACCATTCAAATCTTATCATCCGACATTAAAAACGCACCTCTTGCAATCAGCCTAACCTGTAGAAATCTCGGCTCAAAATAGCGTCGTTTCCAACATTCTGACAGACTAAAATTATTAGTATACCCACTGAAACTACGTTTCCTAACAATTCACATGTTTTTTGTTTACATTCCTCTCAAATATACAGCTTCCCGTTTTTGATGTGATTATTAACCGTTTATTTTGTAAACTCTGTTTAGGATTTTTTGGATTCTTTGTGATATATTCTTGAATGTCCACTGATCTAAGATTAACATTTTAATAGACCAATTAATTAATTGTTTTTTTTTTTTATCCATTACTGGGAAGCTCTTGGCTTACATCTCACCTGATGCTAGTGATGATCAAGCCGAAGGTGGAAGCAAGCTTCACCCGGAATCCTCAACCACAGAGGAACTGGCTTTCTAACCTCCAACTGCTGAAACACAACAATGCTGTTAACATTGTTTTTATGATGTTCCTTCCTTCGACGTCGCTAAATGACAACGAACAGGCACCCTGTTGAGGGTATGTAACGTTCGCCGCAGGATATGCCCTGGGCGTCGGGAATCCCAGGCCGATTCCCGGCCACCGTAGGTGCGGGCCTGCAGACGGTGAGCAATGAGTAGCTCGTCGTTCGATAAGGACCAGGCCCGGGTCGACGGCGCGTTGTGTTCCACGCGCGCCTCATAGAGATGTCAGCACAACTGACGGGTCCGCTAGGGCCGCTGCCTGCCGGGGTCGCGGGAAAGTCCGAAAGGGATACCGTGGCCCCTGGCAACATACAGGCAACTGAACACGGATGGGTTTTAGTAAGTAAGAGTCTGACACGCCCTCCCGCTCCGCCCAGAGCGGGAGAAATTATTTGATAATATCCCAACCAAAATAAAAGGGTGTGTAACATTTGAAATAAAACAAAAAATCTAATGATCATAAATGACCTAATTTTATATAGTATAATGAACATTTTCTATAATGCATATTTGAATTAATATTAATATTCAAAATAACGTTAAATATAATTTAGAAATGTCTACTTTTTTTTGTATATTTTTGCAAAAAACCTGATTAGATTTTAAACGTTGTTGTGCTCTTTTTTAAACGTTGTTCTGAATTTTGGGTTCTTGGTAAGAACCCAAAATTCTATGGAATCCTGGCACCATAAGATCAATCAAATTATAGGGAAATAAACCTTGGGTTTTATTGCCTAGCCCATGAGCTGCTTCTAGAAACCAAAGTAATATTGGGTCAAATAGAATGAATGAATGTACTCGTATTATATATATATGTGTGAGATACCATCTACTGTTATTGAAACATTTGGGTTAGGTTAGGTTAGAACAGTGACCATTAACGCGCGTAGACGAGCGAGCGTAGCCAGATCCCTGCTATTTTTGGTGAATCATTTGGTTTAAACCAATCAAAGTCAAGATAGTGCAAAATGAAGTGCTACTAACATAGTCTAAGCCTATTTATTAACACAAGTTTTTGTTTATATTCAAATATGTATGTTTAGGTTAAGGTATTTTTCTATGGGCCACTGTTGCCTGAAATAAATGGTATTATTATTATTATTATTATTATTAAATGAGGTATAATGTTTCCTGATATTTACTTATTCATTACAGAATTTTGGCTGAAAATGAGTAAAAATGAAAATAAGGTCAACTGAACGTTAGGTATATAAAAAGAGCATTATACAAATTGAAAATTATATGAAATGACCGTTATACTAAATATTATTAGAGCAAAAGAAGGTTATATGAAATATAACATTAGATCACATGAAATTAGGTTATTTGTTTTTATAGCATATGAAAATTATGGTTCCCTATCCATTTGCATAAAATTTTAAGACCTAATATAACTTAGCATAATGTTGTTTGGCATAATTATATTTTCGCATAATATAATTACGCATAACAGCTTACGCATAATTTTTTTAAGCATAATTTCTCTAACCATAATAATGATTAAGCATAATATTATTCAAATTCAAATCATTTATTTGCATAATACATGTTTATAAGGTGTTAAAAAGTATAGTAGGTACACTGTATTATAACCTATTTAGGTGTGCAAATTTATCTATTGGGTAGGTTTAAAGTCATTTTATCAATAAAGTTTTAAATGCAGTTACAAATAAAGAAAATGCCATGTTTGAAAAATGTCAAAGTAATAAAATAATAAAATGTATAATAATAATAATAAATGTGTATAATAATAATAAAATGTCAGTTCAAAATGATACATTACAGTCAGATTTAAAACATACAAATCTAAATCAAAATAATTTATTGATAATTCATGAAACTAGTACTGGTTTATCCCTAATATAATAAATCGGATGTAGCAGGGCTCTAACATCTTTCATTTAAATAGTCATTAATATGATAGTAGCATTTCGCAACTAAAAATTCGCGTAGTTTTTTTTTAAATTGATCCATATTTTTTATTTCAATTATGTGTTCAGGTATCTTATTATAGATTTTGGGTGCCATACCAAGAAATTTTTTATTAAAAATAGCTTTTTTATGTGGTATTGTGCATATTTTATTTTTGTGGCGTAGACTCTTTGGGTGATTGTATAGGTGTATATTTATCTTAACATAGCTTGCTACTTCGTATATGTAGAGACAAGGAAGTGTAAGTAGCTGAAGCTGTTGGAAGTGTGGCTTACAACTGTCTGTGCTTTGAATGCCACATATTGCCCTTATGCATTTCTTCTGCGCTTTGAACGCCATTTCTCTATCGGGCGAGTTCCCCCAAAATATAAGTCCGTATCGTAGTGTAGATGAGACATATCCGTGGTACGCCATTAATAGTGTTGACCGATTAGTAACTTTCCTTAAGTTATAAAGGGCATATGAACACTGGCTAAGCTTTTTGCATACATTTTCAATATGTATTTTCCAGTTCATCTTTTTATCGATCCAGATACCTAAGAATTTAGTATTATCAGTCTCCTGAATATATTTGTCACCATATCGAACATCTAGTTTTTTATTGTTTATTCTTTGTTCAAACGAAATGTAAGTTGTTTTTTCTAAATTTATTTTGAGATTATTTTCAGTGAGCCAGGATATTATGTTATTTAAGTTGTTATTTATTTAATTTGCTAAAATCTGATAATTTTCGCTTCTAAATAGTATTGTGCTATCGTCTGCGAATAAGATCATCGGATTAGAGATGGTTTTTGGCATATCGTTAATATAAACGATGAAAAATAATGGTGCTAGGACTCCGCCCTGCGGTACCCCAAATAAGGATTTGCGATATTCAGACGTATATATAATTTCTGTTTTTGTATATGGGCAGATTTTCTTTACGCGTGTACATTGTTGCCGATTCATTAGGTACGATTTAATAAGTTGAAGGACATTGCCTCTGATGCCACATTTTTCCAGTTTATTAAGGAGTATTTTGTGGCTAACGTGGTCAAAGGCCTTAGTCATGTCCATAAATAATGCGACAACAGGAGTTCTATTGTCAATATTACTAAGTACGTGTTTGACAAGCGCATATATAGCAGAATTAATGCTTTTACTTTGCCTAAAACCATATTGTTCGTTGATTAAGATTTTATTGGTTTCTAAGAAAGAATATATACTTTTATACATTATTTTTTCAAATATTTTAGAGAAGACTGGTATAAGGGCAATGGGCCGGTAGTTACTAGGATCTTGCCTGTCACCTTTTTTAAACACTGGTTTTATTATAGAAATTTTTAGTTTATCTGGGAATATGCCTTTTTCAATGCAATCATTGATAATGTGGCTAAGTATGGGTGCAATAATGAAAGATGTAGCTTTAATCACTTTGGTTGTGATATCGTCATATCCAGCGCTGTTTGTATTTTTCAGTGAATTTATTATTTTTATAATGTCAGCTGGTACCATAAATATTGAACTAGAAATTGTGTCAAATGTCAGCATATTATTATTATTATAGTTAAAGTCACTCTGAGATTGGATTTGATTGATAAAATATTCATTAAATGATTCCGCTATTTGTTCCGGACTGTTAATAACTTTACCGTCAATAATTATCTGGTCTATTCCTTCTTTTGGATAATTTATTTTCTGTTGATTAATTATACTCCATGTAGCTTTGCTCTTGTTTTCAGAATTGCGTATAGTATGAGAATTTTGAGCTTTTTGTGTTTGTTTAACTATGTGTTTCAATCGATTAGTGTCACCTAACCTCGAAAACAAAAACAAGCTTAAAAGCTTGTTTTTGTTTTCGAGGTTAGGTGACTTTCGATATTCCCATAACATGTCCCTTTTATGTTTGGAACATTTTTTTAGTCCCGTTGATATCCATTTAGGTTTTTTAATTACCGAAACTTTTATTTTATTAACTGGAAAGCATAAGTCATAGAATAGTTTATATATGTCATGGAACTCGTTAAATGCGTCATTGGGATCGGAGCACATATATACATCATGAAAAGTTAAATTTTGAAGACATTCTCTAAACTTTTTGATATTTTCATTGCTATAGTCATGTTTCTGAATAAACCAATGAGATAACGTGCACGTTTTCTTGACACGACATTTTAGTAGTAGTGCCGTATGATCAGATAATGCTAATTCTTTAATCTCACATCTGCTGCCTCTGGTGTTATGAATTATGTTGTCTATGCAGGTACCACTGCATAGACGTGTTGGTGATCGAGTACCCAAAACTAGGTTATGGCTGCGTAATATGTTTTGAAAAGTGAGAGAGGATTTGCTATTCTTGCAGATATCTATATTAAAATCTCCACATAATAATTATGATCTTATTACTTTACTAAAGTACTCTTACTACTTTTATAAAGCATACATTTACTAAGCATAAAGTTAAAGCATGCAAGCAAGCATGCAGTTTGCAAGCAGGCATGCAGCATGCAGCATTCAAGCGAGCATGCAACATGCAGCAGGCAGGGTTTCTGTCACGGCTCCGGCGCTGCGGGCCTCCGGCGGCCCCACGCGCCTACGCGATTTTAAATTACACTCTAGGGGTAGGACAAACAAGACTACGTGGAGTCGGTTTTGCAGCAATTCGGTTCTTAGGCCTACTAACGTTATGCGAATCAAATTTATGCCAAAACAAATTAGTCTTTAAGATGATTATGCCAACATAAAATGTATGCCTAAAAAAATTATGCCGAAGTATTATTATGCCAAAACAAATTGTGCCAAAATCGTTATGTCGAAGTATATTAGGACAAAGAACATTATGCGAAAAGAAGGTATCCCGAAAATTATATCATGTGAACGTTATTTCAAGTGATATTATACTACCTGTTATTGTGCCATATATTACACACCCACCTGTTGAGGAGCTCTTCAATCTAACAATACAAGCCCTCATCCTCAAAATCTCAATATAAAGGGTCAACGTGAATTAGCTAGCGAAACTCCGCGAACGTGACGGATATCTAAACATGATCAAACAAAAAATAAATTAATTTGATGTGTTTTTTTGGGGTTATCAACCGCAGGTAGTGCAGTCACTTGAAATATCAGTTAAATAAATCAGTTTTCTTTTTGTAAACTTTACAGACGTGATGAGAATCGATATCTGAACAGAATAAAACAAACAAAATACAGATTTTTTCAACTCATACTTAAAGTAACAACACCACTAGCGGTCGTTGACACCAAAAAAAAATCTCAAATCATTTTTTTTTCTAATATTTTGTCGTTTTTAGATAATTATTACGTCATCGTAGTTTCGCTAGCTAATTCAATATGACCCTGTATTTGGAATCTACGCAGCATTACCAGCAGAATTTTCCCACACAAAACGATAATCCATACCCAAAACAAAAGAAACCCTCAGCTTTTCGATCCCCTATCAGTTCCAAAATCCTTTGTTTCTATTATTTGAAAGCATTTCAGCATAAACATGAACAGGATTCCATTCCGACATCCTTATGCACTCCAACAAATATCCCAGTTTCATATATGATGGAAAAACGTTCCGATACACCTCAAAACGCAATACATTCCAAAAATCCCTTAGATACCCATCAAAATTTGCATCCAACCACGCAAGACAATCACTTACTCTAAGTAATTGGCAAGCACCGTTTAGATAACCAATCAAAGGCTCGTGACCTCAAAGACGAGATCCAACCATGCAAAAACGAACCTAAACCACTGGTTTCTAAATCTCAAAGTCCTGTATCGGAAGACCCTGAGATGTAGGTAATACCGAGATGGGAAGCAAACGTAAAGGCCAGATATCGGCCTAACAGCGTAATTGAATATCGGGGTTGAACCACGATTGACCCAGATATGGAAAATTCCAACTTGATTTGTGGCTGTGGAGTCGTTTTTATGGATCTGGAATGGCAATGAAGTGGACTAGAATTTATTATTATGGTCTTATTTAATCCTTAAATGCAGGTTATCCTTGTAATATGTTATGGGTTTTAATGTCAGTGTTGATCGATACGATCAAAGTAGAGTATACAAGGTCCCATTAAAATAGATGGACAAATTTTAACACAGCGTTCAGTACGTCTTACCAAAGATATACAAGCAAAAAAAGCACTGATTACAGTGATTTTATTTTGGCCTAAAATAATAAATGGCATTGGGTAAACAATTTTTTTAATGTATTTTCGTTAGCCGATTTTTTTGTCTTGTAATTATCTAATGCGTTTTTCTTATTATTTTTTTACCATTGTCCTTATTTTGGTGGTCTGAATGATTTCTAAAAGTTTGCCCATCTATTTTAATGGGACCTTATTTATACAACATGCAAAAATAACCCTGTCCAATCCGTGAGGGTGTTGTTAGGTATCGTACTAAGAGTCTATTTATGTGGTAATTTTAAGGAAAAAAGAAAAAGAAATTCGCCACATTTTTTTGCAATGGTGAATTTTACCGGCATTATTACATGGGGCGCGGGCGGCCGTCGTTTTTCGGGTGTCTACAAGTCATAACTTATGACCCCTGTTGAAAATGTTGTAATTTTTAATGAATATGGGGTCACTTTGGTACTAAAGATGTGAATTTTAAATAGCAATATTTATTTTTCTGGTAATGTTATTGCAGTACCTGTGTGCCCCTTTCAGATCGGACAGGTTCTTTTTTACATATTGTACATACGTGTAATTCAAGTAATCAATATTTACTCACTGGAATTTATTTTTCTTATTTCATTCATATCTAGTTACTGACTTGATGTCCGTACGTATTTTTCGGGTGACCACTGAAAATCAGCGCTGTGCTGTGGGTCCCTCATAGCAGAGAATTATGCTCAGTGGAAGCCTTCTTGTCACAGTCATGACGTGCAGCTGCCAAATATTTATGTTGTTTATATTTTGTTATTTGTATGCACGTGTCTCTGTGACAAATAAACCTTTTTTTCTTTCTTTCTTTCTTTCTTTACTCTAGTTTCTGTAGCAATATAAAACACGGCACCATCGTCACTGATTAAAACATGCTTATTGTCTATGATATAACTTGTAGAAATTCAAACCAAGACTATGAATAGAGTTGGTTACAAAATAATGTATACGGAGTAATACTATTCATAGTCTTGGTTTGAACTTTTCTTCCTTTCTTTCTTTTAATGCTACATAGAACATAGATTAGTAGCTACATGAACGCGAATGGGCTTCGTGTGCGGCAAAGGGTTCGAAAATTGAACAAAAATCGCCGAAAATATCAGTTTTCTTATATCTCCATATTAGAAAACTGTTTATTTCGGCGATTTTTAACTTTATTTTAATTACTGAAAATTTTAAATGTCTACATGAGATACAGTCCGCTGACAGACAGACGGACAGTGGAGCCTTAGTAATAGGGTTCCGTTTGGAACCCTTCGAGTACGGAATCCTAAAAAGTGACAATCGATTAAATTTTAAATTTATTGCTTCCACCAAAAGAAATAAATTATTACACCTCTGTTGACCTTACCAAGAAAATCGTTGATGGAATGAAAAGGTGCAAAAGCGACTCCATTCAAATGGAAGTATTTAATAGTGAAATGGAATAAAAACACTTCAATCTTAGAGCTATTATAATAATCCAGTTTTTATTCCATCAAATAACTTAAGACGTTTCTTCAATATAAATTTTATCTAGATTGCTTATTCCGTTAAATTATTCTCAGACTGAACCGAATAATTTCTTTCGTGATTCTAAACTTGAGTTAATTTTTATTTTCGTGCTTACTCTAATGTTTCCTCTATTAGTACTGTTGATAACAGTTTCTTAATTTTGTTTTAATATATGTTCTTTTAAGTTTATTTACATATAATATCTTATATCTAATTGATTGATAAAAATAGCAAAATTATACACAAACTTAACTAAAACTATTGAAAAACTAAAATATAGCATCGAAAAATTCATCCGCATCGCTGTCGACTGGTAATGTACCCAAGAGACTGGCTACATTGCCACGTTGTATGGCAATGCTTAGCCTCTGCCCAAGGTAAAAACCAGCCCTTGGGTCACGGAAAGTGTCAAATAGCTGTTTTAATTGTCATAAACGTCTTATATTAAAAAAATGCAAATTAGCTATACTTTTACGTCTTTAATTGCTGCGAATTCAATTATTATTAAATTGAAAGATGATGCAGACAACATAATAAAGAAGTAATTAATGAGTTAGTGGTTAAAAAATAAATCCATACTATATATAAAATAATATATAATATTATAAATGCGAAAGTTATTCTGTCTGTCATCAATCTTTTCAGCCGTTAAGCCATAGCGTTGCGGCTGAAAAGATTTGGATAAAATTTGGAACACGCATTGATACTTTTTATCCCGGTTGGTAGTACGTTTTCATGGGATAATTTCTGACCTCCACCCGGGCGAAGCCGCAGTTGAAAACTAGTAAATAATATAATATTAATTCGATGTCCAATTGTAATTTACATAACTTTATGTCAAATACTGTTAAATTTCACTAAAAATTTTACTCTCAATCCCAAGATCTCTAAGAACATCCATTATTCAATCTTATTAACATTTAATATTCCTTTGACATTTGAAACAGTTGCGTTGCCAACGGTACTGGCTACTGGCTATGAACAAGTCAGCATTTTAAGTAAAAATGTTGGTAAGCGGACGTCGGTAACCGAGTCGAGTGGCTTCCTACAAATAAAAATCTATTATGCGCTCACTAGATTACTTGATGAAGTAATATAAATTTCTTGGATGCGGTATGTAGTATGGAGGCAAAGAAAAATGAAAATGAAAATGAAATGAAATGAAACAGTATGGAGGCAAAGAAAAGACTGATATTGTGTATTTTTTGTACGTTTTACTTTTTGTAGTACCTACTTATTTGAGTTTTTGGCTCGTTCAAAGAAGAGCTACCGCTGTTCCGAATTCTTTTACCAAACAGCATTTCTGTGCTTCGGTTTAAAAACAAAAGATTTACCGAATTATTTTTTATTAAATTCGTTCGGTAAATCCGTTGGCGTAGGAATTATATACAGATCGCGGTTACTTGTTTTAGGTAAGTCATCACAAAATTACGCAATCCTTTTATGCGACGAATTACTGTTTTTTTTTTTTGTAGAACCACGTCTGTTATATGTTTCAGTTCTTCTTCTTCTTCTCGTATTGATAACTTATTTTTACAATGCATTTGCTCGATAAGAGCGTTTTCCAAGCAGCCAATTTGTGCGGAAAGTGTCACTTTTCACCAGTGCTTTTTACTTTTCTGTTTTTTTTTTAATTTTTATCTCCGTCGTCAGCCCGTCGCAAAGAGATTTTACTATCTTATAAGTTTTGCAAATTAGAAGATGATGATGACGAAGGCGGTGATGATAGTGATGGCAATGGCGATGGCGATGACGATGATCAAAGTCAAAGTCAGTCAAAGTCAAAGTCAGAAAGTCAATGTCAAAGTCGGTCAAAAAGCCAAAGTCAAAAAGACAAAATCAAAAAGTCTAAGTCAAAGTCATAAACGTTGTTTATATTATTTATAAACGTCAGCCAATATATCAGATGTTACACATCATATGCGACTACTGTAAGGCTCGCTCGTTTTTTTATTTTCTCGCACAATGCCTAGTAAAACGTTGTATGATATACGTACATAAGATGATTTACGCACTAGTAGCATAAATAACTATTTCCGACCAGCCTTGACAAGTGGCAATCGATTTCAAAGCGATTCGTATTTCTACGACAACTGTTAACAGGACTGTTGATGGTAGCCTATGTCAATCCAATACATTTTTGACGTTTCCATCATCGTTTTCACTGACAGAATGTCACTTTGTCTAGACATCTACGAATGTCTTAGTGAAAAACACCAAATAAGCCTCCTCCATTTTTTCTTCCCTCCCGTTCACTCCAGTTCTATTTGTAGTCCAATCCATTGTAATGGCCGACGAAGGGGCCTTAATAAACAAATGTGAATATAATTGAAGCTACTGACATTATTTGTTTACGTATAACTACGTTGTTAGTATCGTTAGGCTCTTAGGATCGTGGATATAGGTCGATGTTTGATGTTGGTATATTTTGATTGAATCTGTCGTATTTTAAAAATATGGCCAGGGTTTCGGTATTTCTCAGTACGTATTTGGATTGTGACTCAAACTCAAAGCATTTATTTCAATTAAATCATTTACAGGCACTTTTGAATTGTCAAAGAGTCGGTCAGTTAATCAGATAGTTGAAGCTAGTTGCCCATTCCAAAACGTAGGTCTCTATGGAGAAGAACGGGCAAGAAACTCCAAGGACACTCTTTTAAATATAGAAATTACATAATCCTGTTACTTCTATATATGAGAAAGGTGTAAAAAAAAAACAATTAAAAATAAGCCCTGGCAGATAAGAGATGACCAGACTCCACCGACGGCGCCCGTTCACGAATATGACGCGTGGTTCAGCACCATCCAGCTCAACTATAAATGAATTGAGTGTGGCCGTACCGGAAGCCAACACCATAATTAAAAACGTTCGAATCTAGTCGCAATCTTATCTCAGCGACGAGAAATGTCAATAACTTGACAAATATGTAAGTAAATTAGAGGTATTTTTGGTAGATTGAGACAGAAATCAGAAAAAACAAACTATCTTAAAAATACAGGTATTCCAACTCTTGTAATCCCTGAATAGGACCCTAATATAGCTGGGCCCACGTGGTGGATTACGGCTTACTGTGTCCCAGCAGTGGGACCTTAATAGGCCGATTATGCTGTCTCTCAAAATTAACACATGGTGGTCATTTTAGACATATCATCGATTTAAATTCGAACTAAAAAACTTTAGCTGTACCTAGTTTTTTTGTATGCTAAATACGAATAAATATTTTAATTTTTGAATTGTTCTTTGTTTTTTTATATTTTTATTACGGACACTTTTAACGTGCACGTCTTTCTACATTGTTCTCACATGTATAATTTCAACATTAATGATGTAACCAATATTTTGTAACAATTTTTTTGATTTAAAAGAGTGTCCGTGGAGTTTCTTGCCCGTTCTTCTCCATAGGTACCTACTAGCTTCATATTTCTGACTGACCGACTTCTTGACAGTTCAAAAGTGCCTGTAAATGGTTTAATTGAAATAAATGCTTTGAGTTTGAGTTTGAAAATTCAGAAACGCAAGATTTTTTATTTACCATTATAGACCCGATCTTTACGAATGCTGCTTGGTAGTGCCAGTACCTAGGTACTTCCCCAAATAATTTCCTTTACAAAGATCCCTATTACTACTAACATTTGCGTTACAATCGTGTGTTACAGTGTCTACATTTTTAAAACCAATCTAACTAAAAGCTTAACAAAAGGTATTTATTTGATTGTTTTGATACATTCATATTTGTTTTTCGCTTTTGCAGTTCAAACCACTAAATCCAATCACCCAGTACATTTTATTTGGAAAACAATAGTTATAAAAGTTTGATCCTATTATTAAAGTTCTCATGTGAAATTTCATACTAATGTTTTATTATATTGAAATATCACGCATAACTGTCATTAGAGGACCTAATAGATAGCCAGGCCAATGAAATGGGGTAACTATGAGAACCATTTGATGAGTTATAATGCGAAGTAATTACGTTACACAATATTGAGGGGATTTTGGTCATAACTTTTGTTATTTTTACGTTTTGTAAATAATAAAATTGAACTGTTGTAATTTAATTACTTAGCTTAGTTTTTTAGTTTACTTGTTTATATTATTGTGTTGAGTTCATTAATGTTTTGGCGTTAGATAAATATGTCGCTACATGAATAAAACAAAATGTCATTTTACAGATCAATTTATATGGCCGGCCCATTTTACGGATTTATAATAATTTATTTATTATATTTGATTGATTTATTTTTATTTACTATTACCAATTACATTTGTGTTTGTATATAAATAAGTAAATAATAATAAATAAATAAATTATTATAAATGTGAAATTGAGTTTGTTTGTTTGTTACACTTTCACGCTAAAACGGCTGAACAGATTTGGATGAAATGTGGCACATGGGTAGATCATGACCTGGGTTAGGACATAGAATACTTTTTATCCCGATATTCCCAGGGGATCGAGGCTGTAGTTGGCAAAATACGTGGGGAAATTTTTTTTCAACAATGACAATTGAGCACTTTTGTTTCTAATGAGTTATGCGAACGCATAATATTCCAGAATCTCTTGTAGTACACAAGAGATTCTAGTATATTATTAAAGCGATGGGTTCGCCCTGTGAATTGTGAAAAAAGTCTTACACGTCACACGTTCAAAAATAGCTATATAACTTTTTAATATATCTAGCACAAAAGGGGTTCAAATGTGAACGTTAAACAATTTGTACATTGCATGATTTAAACCAACCCGTATTGAGCTAATACTTACTTCTTCCTTCTCTGTAGAAAAATAATTTAGCCATGTTGTGGGAAAATTACAGTGTGGTACCTATAGAAAATGGAAGATTCTACCTTTTTCTCAATAAATAGTCAATATTGCAAATTTTTTTGCAAATGACTTTCACTCAGCAAATATTTATTTACTAATTAAAAAGTATATTTGTAAATACCCAGCATGTCAAATGAGCCTCAGATATTGAGTAAACCCAAACAAAATCAACTAAGGTAATGATGCATCAAAAGGTGAAATCATCTTCCGAATATAGGTACATCTAAACTAACATTATAAAGAGAAAAGATTTGATTTTTTGTATGTTTGTTTGTTTGTAATGAATAAACTCAAAAACTACTGGACCGATTTTATAAAATTATTTCACGAGTAGAATATTCAAAGAGACAAGACAAGAAGAGTGCCAAATTGAAATGGTCGACTGAAGAGGTCATCTGCTATCCTTTCAGACCCCTTAACACCTTTCATGCCCTGTGGATTTTTTTTTTTTTAAATAGACCAAACTTCTTTTTTTTTTTTATTTGTGTTTTTTTTTAATACATTTTTGATAAAAAAATACTTTTTTTTTTTTTTAAAGACCCATTTTTTATTTTAAGTTCGTGTCTTTCTTATGAGGTCTGAAAGAAGAAGATGACCTCCTTCAGTCAACCATTTCAATTTGGCTCACGATGCACCGAACACCCTGTATTATCACTGAGTAACATAGGCTATAATTTATAATGATAACACGCGGGCGAAGATACTGGCGGCAGCTAGTATTTTATAATAATAGAAATGTGAAAGTTTGTATGTTTGCATGTTTGTTACTCAATCACGCAAAAACGACTGAACACATGGAATACTTTTCATTCCGGTATACTTAGCGGAATGAACGACTGGCATAACGACTGTTATCAATTAAAACTAGCTACATCTCTTTACTCTCTGGACCCAATTCTGAAGTCCACGCAGACGAAGCCGGGGGCAGAACCTAGTAATAAATAAATACAAGCACACTTGACCTACGAAAGTTATTTGTAAACAACTCAAATGTTTTCTGAGAAACTAAAAGCCTTTTACACCGCAAAGGCATTTGGTCATGCAATTTAGGACCACACCCAGACTTTTAGTACTCATCTCAGTGTTTACTGTAGCATCTAAGTTTTGACTTGTTTTTTTTTAATTTACGTATTCAGCATTTACTAAGACACATAAAATCTTCTGCACTGTCAGCTTGCTAAGTAAATACACTGCGAAAATGCTATTAAGTACCTAATATATATTATTCATGAACTGAAAATAATCAACTGAAGACCATTATATTTATTCTGAGTGTTGTTAAAACTTGTATCTTGCTAATTTAATTCACCTAAATATAATTATAATTGAATGTAATAAAACAGCAAAAAAAAAATACATAGTCAATCCAATTTAAGCACATTATCATTTTAGCGTTACCACCTTTTTGCTTCACCCGTTTAACTTTTTTAATCACTTACATTTCAAAAAAACATTCACATTTTTATTTAAATTAGCACCCCGAACTTTTTGTATCAAAAACTATTTTTAGAACCATTTTTGCGTACAATAGACCACTTTAATTGCTACACATGAAGTAATTTCGCTTTTTAGGGTCCCTTACCCAAAGCGTGCCAATGGAACCCTATTACTAGGAGTCCGCTGTCTGTCCGTCCGGCTGTCACAGAGCTGTATCTTTTGAACCATACCGAAGAGTGTGTAATGACCGCTATAACAAAAAATAATTAAAATAAAATAATGTTAAAAATAAAAAGGGGTTAGTCCACACAAGAAACGTGTTTTATTTGGCGTTTTTAGAAAATATTGTTAAATATTGTACGGTGGTACGGAACCCTTCGAATGTTAGTCCGACTACCACTTGGCTGTTTTTTTTTCGATGCCAATTCGGACAGTCGTGACTATAGTGATTGATCCATTATTGATAAGAAATGCTCTTATTTCGAATGTAATTGATCGACACTGAGATACGCTCAACGCGTTAACTTTGTTTTTTGTTTTTAATGGTTTTTGTTTCGATATGCATTATCAGGCTAGTATTGTTTGACGGTTTTGTCTATTTTGATGTAGGTTTGTAAATACGGTCAGCAACGACAGTCTACTTAAACGACAACTTTTACATATCATCAAAACTGATACAAAAAAATTTGATAAACTGCTTTTTAGCGTTTCATAAAATATGCTAAGAGTAGATTCTTTAAACACTTCTGTCATGTTATTTAGTTTTTTTTTTTTTTCATAGTTATAAAATATTCTTAAAAAATATTTTTGTTTTTTGTTATTATTATTATTCATCTTAAGGAGCTCGTGGTTAAGTAATAACAGCCGCACGGGTCGATCCATCAGGTTAAGCTACGCTTACCAGGGTTGTTCCGTGGTTTGGTGACCATCTTTACATACCGAGACTCCTCCGTGCCTCGGAAAGCGAGTTAAGCAGTTGGTGATCCGTGGATCTTTGACAGTCGTTATGGGATGTCAGAAACCCAAAGATCTGACAACCAGTCTTACCAAGGGGTATTGTATTACCCAGTTACTGGGTTGTGGAGGTCAGATAAGCAGTCGATCCATGTAAAATACTGGTATTCAGCTGCATCAGGTTAGACTGCAAGCCGACTCCAACATAGTTTGGAAAAGGCTAAGATTATTATTACTAATATTAAAAGATTTTACACAATAATTCAGTTTTCAAAAACTGAACTGTTCATCGATTTAAGATGCTGACTGTAGCCACTACCCTAATTTAAATAGTTCAAACATATTTTAATGCCCCTTGCATTACAATATCATATCATATTTATGTACTTTGAGGCCCGTATAAAAGCTTACAGAATATTTTTTTTAGCTCACTTTTCATGTCCTTAATTTCAGGGTTTATTACATATAAATAGGACTGCAAATTATATAATATACAAGGTCCCATTAGATGGACACATTTTAACACAGCGTTCAATACGTCTAACCAAAGATATTCAAGCAAAAAAAAAAACACTGATTAAAGTGATTTTATTTTAACCTAAAATAATAATAACCAACATTTTTAGTGTATTTTGCGATAGCTGATTTATTTTTCTAATGCGTTTTTTTCATTATTTTTTACCTCTGTCCTTATTTTGGTGGTCTGAATGATTTCTAAAAGTTTGTCCATCTATTTTAATGGGACCTCATATAAACTTTAGACAAGACTATGATTTAAATATTATAACTCATTATTTTAGGTATTCTATTTATACATTAATTATAAGCACAATCAGCCTATAATGTTCCCACTGCTGGGACAAGCCACCTCGAGTGTGGTGGATCAGAGCACACTTCTTAGTGCGCTGTGATCCACCACGTGAGCACAGTGCGGATCTGCACCTACCAAATTGGTAGATGTCATACCTCTTTGAACTATTTTGGTTCTAGGACATATTATCAGTATCAACTCCATATATAAGTATCCTCACGATGTTTTCATTCACAGTGTTTAGAGCAGCTAAGTTTAATTTGAGAAAATTTCATGACTAGCTGGGTGGACGGGCTGCTTTAGGAGTTTAGGAGCATGATGAACAGGGAGTGCTGGGCTGAAAACTACCACGCGAGCCCAGTGAGTTTGTTAGATGTCACATGCCTTTTTTTTTTTGGTTCTTTAACTTGGCCGTTTCCTCACGATGTTTTCCTTCACCGTTTTCAGAGCAGTGGTGATGAAATTATTTACACAAAGTAAAACGCCTGCCTGGGTTCGAACCCACTCGTAAGTCGGGCCCGTTACCTGGGTCATATTTTTAAATAAAAACATCCAAACAAACCGTATTTTTTCCACACAGCAGTCCCGAATCAAACGGTTACCGATACCATTAACTATTTATCATTGAAACATCTATGTTTTGTGATGAGTCAACACTTCTCTGCAATCGCATCTGCCTAAAACGATTGGCTAGCAGTGATACGGTCTAAATAAAGGTTATTTGAATTTCGACACCTTTTGGTTATAGTTTTAACTTTTTAATCGTTTGTTTTTAAGCTTCTTGTTGTTGCTTTTAGAGTGTAAGAGGTTCTGACTTTTATTAGAATGTTTCCTGAATTAATATAGAGATATATTAATAGAGGGGCTTTTGGCTATGTAATAATAGACGCATGGGTTGATCGATCAGGTTATACTATGCTTGTCGCGGTTGGTCCGTCAATGGGTGACCATCTTTACATACCAACACCCCTACGTGCCTCGGAAAGCACGTTAAGCCGTTGGTCCCGGCTGTCATTTGTAGATCTTTGACAGTTGTTACAACCAGTCTTATAAAGGGGTATCGTGTTACTCAATAATTGGTTTGTGGAGGTCAGATAGGCAGTCGCTCCATGTAAAATACTGGTATTCAGCTGTATTCAGTTAGACTGGAAGCCGACCCTAACATAGCTGGAAAAAGTCTAGGCAGATGATGATAAATTGTGAAAAGAAATTAAACGAAATTTTTTATTCTGTAAATAGGATTCTGTCATATAAAAAAACTTTTTAGCTGTCGTACTTACCCCACACAAATTCGAATACCACTACTTGCTATGTAAATAACAGTGACAGGAACTTATAACATCATCCATATAGAATAAGTGGGAAAAATACCTATTATTGAAGCTAAAAATCTACCCAAAGACTACCCAAGCAAAGTTAATAAAAAAATATAAATAAAAAGTTTACTTAAAAAAAAATAGGGATTGCAAAGTTTACAGATGTTGCATAGGTATTTGTAATTTTTAGGTTCAACTATACAATAAAGACGGGTGAAGTATTATTCTCCTAGATAGGCTAGAATTTAGCCTGTGTTAAGGAGAGACAGTACCGGTCCCCCTGATTGGCGGATTATTATATAAATATTGTGTTTAACATTTTAAAGTTTGAAACAGCATCTGGATATAAGTGTAGTTACTGTACAATAGTTATCTATAACAAATAAATAGTTTAAATTTCATCCACTTATGTAAACAACAATTTACAGCAACAATACATAAACGTTATAAAAGACAAATAAATTCAACTAAAATTAAAATCATAAACACATTCAAATTCACAATCAATATCAAAATTAAAATCAAAAATAATATGAAAATCAAATTTTAAATTATATTATATTTTATTATTATTAATAAAATTTATATGGGACCACCTCTGAAGTATGACCTACCAAACAAAAAAAGAATCATCAAAATCATTTCATAATTGGCGGAGTAATAATAACAAATATACAAAGTTAAATTGGAGCATTTTCTTAATAACATAATAATATTAATAGATTATGTTTATATTACACAGTGAAATTAATTTGTAAAGTTATGTCAAACGCGGATAAAAAACTAAGAATCACGCAAAATTTATGAAGTGTATTTTTCTGAAACGTTCATCATTTTAAATATAATTTAATTATTGATCGTTTAGTATACGTGTTTTATTAAAATACATTTTTGTTTTATGTATAATAAATTAATAATGCGTCTAATTTGGGACCGCGCTCCTTAATGGGCGAGTCCTATTACTGGTTGGACATACGACGCGTTGCGTGAGCTTAGCTCAGAACACGCAAGTTCCAGCGAATCAAGGTCACTGGCACATACTTGTGTCTTAAGTAAACAAATTACACGAACATCATTACATTCACAATAATTAAATTGATGATTATAATACTTTACAAAGTAAAATTTTCATATCATGATAATGTCTGCTCTAAAACAGTTTACTCAAAGAAAGTAAGAAAACAAAATTTGTCCAATCACCTTGACTGAAGCAATTCTATAAACCTCAGGCCAAGAACAGGAATAAAAAATATGGTCTAAAGATAATTCTGCTTTTTTGGAACGATTACCTTACTAATGAGATTGCTGAATGTGACTTTGTACGGCCATAATGCTACAATGCAGATAGATCCCGTGAAAACAGCACTGGTAAGGGTATTTCTGCCTAAATCTTAGTGTTAATAAAGGACAAGAACATATAGGTACATCAACAAAAAAAAAAAAAAAATTACCTTCAGTTTTTACATAAACACTTAACTTAATACTTGCAGCGTTACAACTAAGGGAGTAGTGTAGGTGTTTTCGATAAACTCTGGCACCCAGAGTAAGATTTAACTTGTATTTAGGGTGCCAGCGTCCTCGCCTATAATTTGAACATATAAATCAGTAGTTGTAGGACGAGCACAGTACTATTATCAAGTTATCTACTCTTACTTACTAATAAATCCATACAATATGATGTGGCCTAATATGGTACCTAATATGGTGAGAAATTTTATGTAAGTTTGTATAAATATAATTATAAATATATGACTTTATTAACTACATTAGGTTAAGCGATAGATACACGTAGTAAATCTTCAGTCTTATCGTAAATCAGTGTCAATAGCCTTTGTAACCTTGGTCTTACATACAAGTTCTCTTAACAACGATACAAACTTAAATTAAGTAAGGCTACAGCGTAAAGTGTTAACACTCCAAACAGCTGTTACATTCAATATATCTCGAGTCTAGGTCTGTCGATATTTCATAACATAACTGTCACAATCCTGTGGGCCTAGCACAAACGCGCGGAGTAAACGTAGAGTGCTACAGGCACAAGGATCTTGTGGCTCCTGAATGACGTTGACAGGGGGGCGTTGCTGGTAAACATTTGTGAAATTGTCACAGAAATTGTATTGACAAAACAAGATGGCGGCGTTAGTTCCGATTTTGGCCACGCGCCAAAATAACCTCTAAGTGTAGTAACGTAAATTCGAACGATTTAAAATGGGAAAATACTAGTTTGGCACTTAATATTTCATCATCATCATCATCACCAGCCTATAGCAGTCCACTGCTGGACATAGTCCTCTCCAACTGCACGTTATTCAGCTCGATTCTCAGCAACTCTCATCCAGCGACTACCAGCCACCCTACGAAGATCGTCGTTGGACCTAGCCTGAGGGCTTCCTTACATTTGCCGAATCACGGTCTTCACTCAAGAACACGTCTACCCCAACGGTTATCGGTTTACTACGTTTTCAAATTGTATTCAAAATGCTATAGGATAGTTTTATTTTCGATCCAAAAATCGTTCGAGTTTACGCGTTACGTTTACGTCGTGCGTTCGTGCGAGGGCCTCTGCGTTAGAAAAAGATAGGGGTGTTACTGTCGCTGGCACAGTTTGTCGATACAAAGTTATAAGAGGCTTATAAGACCCGTATTTGTGACAGTTACAATCTTTAAGTGAGTTATTTTGTGCACGTTTTATGATGAACAACGATTTCAATGATTGCTGTTCAAAAGACAGGTGATTTCTAAAACACAGACTCACGGGCAGAATCCTTAAGACATTTAATTTGGGGAATATTCACTTCTATCCTAACAAAATGTAGGCTAATAAGGTATCAACTAGCCGTATGTTTATTACCTTACCTAACAAACTTAACTTCCAATTTGTACAACGCGTGCCACATTCATCCACATTTCCCACAAAAAATCTAACTCACATAACACGGCCCTAAAGGCAACTAAAAACAAACAATGTTTTCAGCTGGAAACAAAGTAGAAATTCAATTTGCTGTGTCCCCGACAAAAACTGTTGAACAAAACGTACGTAGAACCCATATTTGGGGCGTACCCACAAACAAAGCAACAATAAAATATGTAGTATACACATAGAAGGAAATTTATCGGAAACCGCGGCACGGGCAATGGTCGCGTGCATGTCGAAACATGCATTCGATTTGGCCTTAACATTTGTTGCAGTCACCTTTAATTGTTTTTGTGTGAGAATTGATAACGTTGTAGATTTTGGTGGTCTGTTAAGCTGATATCAGACGCTTCACTTATTATTTATTTACCTATGGATATCTTTCATTTTGCATCTTTCACGCGAAGTGGAACGTTTGAACATAAAATGAATCAAAGAAAATGCATTCATTAGTGGATCGATCCAACGTTGTAGGATTTCAGGATAAGGCATCAAATGAAAAAATTAACGTTCATTTTTATTTAATTTTGTCGGTGTCGTGCGAACGTGAACTTCACTCGAGTGAACTTCGAGTGAAACGTCCGATATCAGCTTTATACTATTCCTCATAGACAGATTCCTATAATTTACCAAACGTTGAAGGGGTTCTAGGTGGGCCAATGATCTAGTGGAGTTAGCAGGAATCCGCTAGATTCCGGCAGCGCAGGACCAATTGTCGTGGTCCAAGCACCACGACAATTGGTCCTGCGCTGGGACGCTTATATCCAAAAAGTTTCCCAATTTAATACAATCCTCACTAACTTTTGTCTTAAAAAAAATCCATGTTGTGGCATTGGGCAGCACCGGCTTTAATTTAGTTACACACATATATGTATAAACTCTATGAGGGTAACCAGAAAGTACATAACTCCACCTGCTAGAATTTACACACACGTTGTTATTTCATGTAATTTGTACAAATAAAACTACTATTGTTAATTAGCATCCCACAAAGTCTCTCAAAAATTAATTTCTGTAACGGTTACATATCAAATCTATTTTGAACAAATTAATTAACTAATTTTGTTAAAATAACCATGCTTAATATCTCAACTGGCCGCAAATAAAATCATTTTACCGAAACCAATGGTAACGCCTTCACTATTACGGGACCAATCAAAAGTCCACCTCAGCACCTTATTTTAAAGTCCAAAATCGATTCACTGCCCAATCCTTTGAATTTCACACATCAAAAATTCTAGAAATACGGGCGAGCCCACGCAACGGTGAAAATAATTAATTTCTACCAAATCCATTACTGTTGAGTGCTTCTCTATAAAACTGTTGGCTTAACAATAACTCTCTGCTCTTTAATAATCATAGTGCTATTTGCATTAAATTGGTTAGTTTGTTTTAATGCAGTTCTTATAATGTCAGTTAATAGTTTATTAATTTTTATAGTAAAGTCTTTATCATCATCTACACTAATAATAAATTCTCAAAAACTGCTGTAACGATTTAAAAAATTCTTTCACCAGTAGAATGCTATATTATCACTGAGTAACATAGGCTATAATTTATAAAGATACGACCCGCTACTGCTAACTGCAAGATTTCTTAGGTAAACGTTACTTTATTATAAACGTATTATACACATAAATCTTTTGGAATAAATTCTCTAAACGACGGTGAAAACCTCGTCAAAATTTGTTGCGTGGTTTAGAAGAACAACGCGGACATACAGACAAACGCGGAAAGCGACTGTTTTATAATATATATAGATCACGCAGGCAAAGCCACTGGTGGAAAATAGTTTGTTATATTGTGACAAACAATGTCAGTAAATTTCCTGGTAGGTTCTTTAGACGACGGGTCCTTAGAAGTCAAATATCTCATCATCTTATCTCTCATGCTTTGATATTACTTGTACACATAAGCTGACCTCGCATTGTACGATAATCCTATACAATGCGAAATCAGTATAAGCTGGAAATGTATAGCCTTTATGTGTAGCCATGTGTACCTTACATACATAAACTCCTGCCTCCTTCCCATGGGGGTAGGCCCCCAAGCTACCAAAAACTAGGATGGATTTAGCCATCCTAGTAAAAAAAAAGTGATACACCAATATTTTGAATTAAGGTTCATACATCCTAAAACCATTGTATTCTTTTGCATCTGGTTAATCTGGAAGACGACGCCAACATACATAGTTGGAAAAAGACTATTGGGTAGGGTCTGAAATAAGGAGATTTTATTTATATTTTTACGACTCGACAAAACATCGAGATTTCTTAGGTAAACGCAGCGTATTATACACATAAAAGTGCCGATCGCGTCCCGGAAGACATAGCGTTGGAAGGCCTCCCACAAGATGGACCGATGACCTTGCAAAGGCCGCAAGAATCCGATGGATGCGGGAGGCACAGAATCGGTCGAAGTGGCGGTGCTTGGGGGAGTCCTATGTCCAGCAGTGGACGTCTTTCGTCTGAAATGATGTTGATGGCGATACACATAAACCTTCTGGAATAAATTCTCTAAACGATGATGAAAACCTCATCAAAAATAATTGCGTGGTTTAGAAGAACAACGCGGACATACAGACAAATGCGAAGAGCGACTTTGTTTTATAATATGTATAGATAACCAAATTATCTAGCCCAAATACAAATGAATGCGTTTAATTTTTAATTTCAAACTCACGCTGAGGAAAGTATTCATGCACTACAAAAAATTTCCGAATCTAGTCCCTGATAGCTAAAGCCACAATAAATACAAGAAAGAGCAACAGTACAGTATCCGTTCATACCATCATATTGCGGTCTCCCCATCAATCCAAAGCCTGGCAGGTGGTAGCAATATCCTCTGTGCGCCAATCAATCCAGCACTGTATGCAGACAAAGAATAGATAGTTACAGAAGGTCAGCTCCATACAACGAGCGAAAACACACGCACACATAGACACACTTCACATACCTTTTTACTGAAATATGATTACAATATTTTGGAAAAAATAACATACATAATCGCCCCTCTAGCAAAATTGCGAACGCCCCAGTCGCGAGTGTAGTAATGACACTCGCGGCTGCAATTCGGCATCATTCTGACCCATCGACGACGAGGAAGTGACTAGCTATCAACGATTTTCTTGCTCAAGCAACGAACAAAAGATTGTCGGTCCTGTGTAAGTAAAAGAGATACATATTAATCGTTGATCACTGACTGATCCCACTGACTAAATACTCGTTTGTCGAAGTGACAAGAGTTATCAAAGAGAGAGAGAAAGTACTAAGCGACACTCGCTTGGTGGGCAGAATACTAGTTGAGAGACTCACTCTTGGTACATACGCATACCAGCGGTAATTGGTTATCGCCGTCGCGCACTCGTTGCTTGCCTACTCGTTTTTAGTTATTATCTATACCCGGGTCAGGAGCCTTAATTTGAGATCGACTATAAATAAATTATTATTATTAAATATTAAAAACTTACTTACGTGACTATGTGTGCGTGCGTTTTAGCTCGTTGTATAGACCCTTCTGTATCTATCTATTCTGTGGTTTAGGCCTGTATTTGATAGTCTCTTTTTTAGAACAAGTTCTATTGTGAACTTTTGATGAAACACGCTATTCGTGGCGGTTTCGGGGTTCACAAGCGTACCTCGTATACTTGCGTTTGTTCTGTTAGGTGGATTTAGATTTATAGCTTGGCAGGGTCTGAGAATATTTTGGGATTATTTACTGTTTCGTAGCTCTAGGAATTTACGGCTTAAAAGTGATGCTATTCTGCAGAATTCGTGTCGCGTTGAGGAGCTCCTAAATCGCCTTTTTCGGGTGACCACTGAAAATCACCGCTGCGCTGTGGGTCCCCATAGCATAGCATAATGTTGAGTGGAAGCCTTATTGTCATAGTCAGAACGTGCCAGCAGCTGCAACTATTTCTGTTGTGTGCTCGTGATTATATTTAAATCTATTGTGTTTTATTGTTCTACTCGAGTTAATATCTTTTTATGTACGTGTTTCTGTGACAAATAAACAATTTTTACTTTTTTCTTCTTTCTAATTATAAGAACTGTAATTTATTTAGTTCTTTGACCTAGTCGTAGATTGATTAAGTATTAAATGGTGTTGATTGTGTAGTAATTTAAATTCTACAGGCTGATGTCGAATGACAATTTTACCAAAACCATGCTTTGTGCTAAGTGGCAAAAATACTAGTTTAGGAGATCAAATTGGCGTGCTATAGCCATTACATACAATTCTCAAAAACGACAGTTGTGATTTGAACATACGGGCAAATTGTGTTGGCAGTCAATAAGGTACACAATTAGCGATCTCGCGCACTAGACAGCCATGACACGGCCAGTGGTCGGCACCGACCAGCACGCTTAGCATGACCACCGTAGAAACGGGTTTTGTCGACGGAAGAATAGACAAAATGACAGATAAACAATCACAATCTGTCATTTTGTCTATTCTTCCGTCGACAAAATCCATGTCTTCGGTGGTCATGCTACGCGTGCTGGTAAACTATAGAAAAACCGATATGAATCGCGCATTTGGTCGGCTAGTTGGCCCCCTGGTACGTTAGGAACGAGATCCTCCATCTCGACCTAAAGATCCCCACAATCCACCAATTTCTAAAACGCAACTCCAAGCGTTTCTTTGAGTCTGCTGCCAAACATCGCAACCCTCTGGTTGTCAAGGCCGCCAATTATGTCCCCAGTAGAATCAGTCAGATCCGCCGCCCTAGGCAAATCCTCACAAACCCTGATGACCCCATAACCCTCCTCCAGGAGAGCAATAGGGCCACAAGTACAGTGCTCAAACACAGACACCGACCAGCATTCCGAAATCGCCGCCGAGGTCCTCCGCAATCGCGACCCTCCCGAGTCAATAATACTCCATCCCGACCCTTGCTGGACGATGCGCCAGCCCGCGTCGATGCTGAGCCTGTATTCCCTGATTAATAATCATAAAATATCCTTGATCCAGCCTGTCCCATCTTGCTGTCCTCCCCCCAGCGACGCCCTAAGCCGAGGTTCATACCCCACAGGGGGTGCCCTTAGCGAGCGCTCACCTAGTTTTAATTAGAATAGTTTTTGCCCCTGGCTGGAGGCTTTGAGTGTAGTAGCTTAAGGCAGCCGCATGACCTCATAGGTCAACTACGAGAAGCCCTAGACAAAAAAAAAACGGCTAGTTGGCCATACGACCAATTGCGTAATTCGTATCGGTTTCTATAGAGTGCGTTTCATCAAATAGTTCCTTTGCCGTCATGTTGGCTCCACTGATATACTTTAACAATGGACCAATTAGGTAGCGCCGTAGCGTATCCGTGTCTGTCCTACAATAGTAGAACCAACATTACGGCATAGGAACTATTTGATGAAACGCACTCTAGGTTACCTGGTCGGTGCTAACTACTGGTCGTGCAAACATAAAATCATGCCTGTAATCCTCGAAGGGTTAGGTAGAGGTATACATATATTACACCCACATTTCGCCAGTTATGTTTAAGTCTCATGTAATAGGGGCCGAGCCTATTCCCATCAACCGGGCACAAATCCAAACTCCAGGCTGCTACTGAGAAATTCCTGATGGAAAAACCCAATAACACTTTGCCCGACCTGGGAATCGAACCCAGGATTTCATGCTCAGCAGTAGCGCTTGCAACCACTAGACCAACGAGTCCCTGTCTTTACAATAATAATTTGTATTATTTCATTTCCACGCCTCTAAAAAGAAAAATAAAACAGTACATAAAAATGACACATAATCTACTATATAAAAATAAGTCGGGTTTTCCTTCCTGACGCTATAACTCCAGAACGCACGAACCGATTTCCACGGTTTTGCATTCGTTGGAAAGGTCTCGGGCTCCGTGAGGTTAGGGTTAGTAGGGTAGGTAGGGTAGGTAGGGTAGGTAGGGTAGGTAGGGTAGGTAGGGTAGGTAGGGTAGGTAGGGTAGGTGGGGTAGGTAGGGTAGGTAGGGTAGGTAGGTAGGGTAGGTAGGGTAGGTAGGGTAGGTAGGGTAGGTAGGGTAGGTAGGGTAGGTAGGGTAGGTAGGTAGGTAGGTGCGCCATAGATAAGTACTTCGTGCTACCCGTGCGAAGCCGGGGCGGGCAGCTAGTATAATATGTATTGTATTTTATATATTTTTTGTTGTTTTGCAGTGCCCTTACAGGGTGCATGTTTGATACGTATAACCTTATTCCAACCTCTGTAAAACAAGTTTGCGATAAACTCATTATTTGAACATTACCTGAAAAGAAACACAAAATGGAATGTTTTCGATTACAAAATTCAAACTCGAGTATTCACATTTCCCCATCGATAAGGTGAGTCAACGTTTAATTCATAGAACTATGCACTTCCAATTTTATCAAAGGAAAATTTCCAAACACTTACTGTACATTGCTATATCTGCAGTAAGCTTATAAATTTATCCGCACAAAGGTTGTAGGAATCCTTGCGTACTTCCTCGTGGCTCGTGGCTCGGGGCTCAAAGAGCTAGATCGCGATAACGCGGGGAGACGTGGTCCCGTACGTGGCTTATGCCAGAGTGAACAATTTATGCGTTTTAATTTAAGTTTTGGATTGAATAACGGGTTGGATGTGGTTCGTGGGCTCTAGTGGCGGGCGCATGTTTTTTTTTTTGTCGCTTTGAGATTTGGTACAGTAGGTATTTTAATTCCGCTGCAATATTTGATGTTTGGCGTTAATAGATAGAAGGTTTTTGATTCTGTTGTTATTAAGATGCATACATACATAAACTTACGCCTTTATTACATGGGAGCAAGCAGAAACAACAGAAAGGCCACTTGCTACAATACTAACCTTTTTTTTTGTGTGGGAAATTATCATATAACTTCTACCGCTCTGGGCGGAGCGGGAGGGCGTGTCAGACTCTTACTGACTAAAACCCACCCGTGTTCCTTCAATTGCCTGTACGTTACCAGGGGCCACGGTATCCCTGCGGACTTTCCCGCGACCCTGGCGTTTATTTGGTTTTCTCTAGGTACTTTATTAACACAACACAATATTAAATTAAATTGTAATTTCTACCAAAATTCTGCAAGGATAGGATAAAATCCAAAGAATTATAATGTATGTCTCAAGCTGCCTAGCCTTTTTTCCAACTACGTTGGATCAGCTTCCAGTCTAACCGGATACAACTGAATATCAGTATTTTACATGGATCGACTGCCTATTCGATCTCCATAACCCAGTAACTGGGTAATACTATACTCCTTGGTAAGACTGATTGTCAGCCTTTCGGGTCTCTGACGACCCGTAACTATTGTCAAAAATCCACGAATGACATTTGGGACTACGTACTTTCCGAGGCACGAAAGAGTCTCAGTAGGTATGTAAAGATGGTCACCCACGGACTAACCCTGGCAAGCATAGCTTAATCTGATGGAATACCAGTGCGGTGGTATTATTTTTTATTTTTTATATATCGCCGTATTATGCTGAGATTATTTTTAGTTTTTTATATGCCCCTTTTTTATTTATTTTTTATATATATATATTTTTTTACTGTTTGTATTTCCTGTGCGTGTCCCAAATAAAATATCTTTCTTTCTTTCTTTTATGGATTAACCTGTGCGGCTGTTATTACTTAGCCACGAGCTCCTCCAAGATAATAATGTATGATGACTATTAAGACCAATTACCAAAATCACTACACACAATCAAATTATGTTTCTTGTTAACTATCGATGCGACTTGACATATTTTCATTATTTTCATAATGTGCACCTTTTTATGATTCATACTTGGTTATGTGCTAATAGCCTTTGAATTGTCATCGAACTGTCGAGCATTTCTTATCTAATTCATTACCAGTATTGACAGGGATTTATCGTCATATCAAAGAAACACAAATAAGTACAATCTTAAATTCTACGAATCGCATAGTAGGTACAAATAGTGGACACATAAGCTAATATTAAAATACTGCAATATTTATTGATAACCCGTATCATATTATAGGTACAGACGCCAGTACATCAACCAATACTACAATCTGTCAAATTTATTTAATAGATTTTCAACTTTATGACTAAAGCATAAGGTTAAAGTTGATTGGGAACATTTGTCATTTTCGTTTAAGTTGACCTGGTGGCGTCTGTACCTACCTAAATAATTATATTTTTTCATTAGTAAAAATAATCTTCCTTGATGAGAAACTTAATAAAAGTTGTTTTTTGCTTGAATATGTTCAGCTGTAATTTTTTTTTTCAACACTTGTATCTCATTTTGATTTCGCTTACATTTTCAAATGAAACCGACTTATTAGTAAGAGCCTGTGTTGACTGGTTGATGGGAAAAAATTTAAAAAGATATACAATTTATGTACCTATGTCTTTTTAAATTTTTCCGTCTTCTGCCCGGCAACGCGAAGGTGAGTGTGGGTACGAGAGACAAAACTCGTACCCACACTCGTATCCTAATACTTAATAATATGTTACAGTTATACTCCTAAGAGTATAGGTACTTAAATAAATCTAAAGAAATCGTAAAAAGGGTTTTTATTGATGACACGTTCTTGTTTAAAAATACGATAAAGCCAAATTAAATTTATTTTAGATTTTTACAATCTTTTCCTCTTTTATAGATGTATTTTGACCTTGACTTTGACTTTGACAACTGTGACGTAGCATGACAATTGAAGTGACAGGCATTACGTTTAGTCGGTTACTACGGTTAACAGCTGTCTTGTCACGTGGTTTTTATTAAACACCACCTTTATTTAACTACCTAAACCAATGGAGTATAGGTACATTATTTTATGCACGCACGGTGATGCCTGCGGATTATTTTTTATGTTATTTAACAATATTTACTCTTATAATTAGTTGTATGTTGTATTATATTTTAAGTACTGTTTATTTTATTTTATTTTGTTACCTATTTATTACGTACAAATCACCGAACCTGACTTGATTTCCGTACGTCTTTTTCCACCACTGAAAATCAGCGCTGTGCTGTGGGGGACCCACATGCTGAGTAAAAACCTTCTTGTCACAGTCATGACGTGCAGCTACCGACTATTTCTGTTTTATGCTCGTGATTTCATATGTACCTACTTTATTTTGTTGTTTTCTAATACTGTTGTCTTTTTGTATGCATGTGTTTCTGTGAAAAATAAACCAATTTTTCTTCCTTTTCTCTCTTTCCATGAGGTAGGCAGAAACTACAGAACGCCACCTGCTACGATCCTTACATACTCCTTTTACACGCACACCGGTTGCGAGTACTACGTAAATTTTAAATAATTCTTGAATTATCTTGACCACATCTCACATAAACCGATCCAAACTAGCTGACCGCGCTCTCATATAGCCTAATGGCCAGCGGCTAAATCTTCACATGGTGTTTTACAGTCTCGGTCAATAGGCGCCTCTTCTGGCTTTAATCGTAAAAGTGGTGCTACATCTGTGCAGCAAGCTAGAGAATGGATAATGGCTAGTTTTGGGATAAGTGTCATTTGTTTTAAATAAAAAAAGTGGTTTGTGGATGTGTTTTATTGAGGCCGAACGTTTTCCGAAAATGTGCTAACTCACAAAGACGCAGTAGTGCTATTCTGTAACCATCTCACCGTGAAAACTTAGGTGAAGTGAGCTCGGAGTGAGCTGTCAGTCCCTAGCAGCAGCAGAGCTATTCTGTAACCATCTCACCGTGAGAACTTAGGTGAAGTGAGCACGGAGTGAGCTGTCAGTCCACCAAAGAGATGGTTACAGAATAGCACTACTGGTGGAATGACAGCTCACTTCACGCTCACTTCACCGTGAGATTTTTACAGCAGAATAGCACTGCTGTTGTCTTTGTGAGTTAGCACATGTTTGGGGAATACAGGGACACTGAACATTAGGATACTTAATGCATTCAAGGACACTGAACGAAATTAAACAAAACAAAATAACATATAAATACTTTAATAATACTACAACAAAATCAATCTTGCAAAAATTTCGCCAACACAGCCATCACAACAAGAGCTACAAAAGCATTCACACCGTATGCACTGCTAGTACTCGGGGACAAGTAACCAAACCTCCTGCCCTGGAGTATGAGTTCCAGGATCGAGTCCATAACCTCCAGGTTATTGTCCATGATCTGATCGGCAGGAAGTAGGAACCCATAGGTTCCATTGTCTCGGAGCTCATAGCAGTAGACTAGGGGAACTTTCAGGTGTTCCTTTACCCAGTCGATACTGCCGCCTGTCGCTTTATCTGAGAATGTATAAAATAACTTGATTCGATTTTTGGTTTTTGATTTCGATCACCAAGCAGGCTGTGCCTAGTTTGGGACCAGAAATTAAATCTGTTGTATTGCTAAATCTATTGATTATAATATTCTGTAAATGCATATTTGTTACAATTACTAATCATATTCAGATCGACGTACAACCTGTTAACATGATTCACCCAGACATTCACCTGAAAATTGCAAAAACGTAAGAACATTTTAATTTCGAGGGCTACCCTGACGCATCCCCCATGCCATGTTACTTGTAAGTATGTTTGAATTCTAGGAGGTCGTGCCTAAGTAATAACAGCCGCACGGGTTGATCCATCAGGTTAAGCTACGTTTGCCGGGGTTGATCCGTGGATGGGTGACCATCTTTACAAACCGGGACTCTTCCGTGACTCAGAAAGCACGTTAAACCGGTGGTCCCGGCTGTCATTCGTGGATCTTGGACAGTCATTACGGGTCGTCAGAAGACCGAAAGTCTGACAACCAGTCTTACCAAGGGGTATCGTATTACCCAGTTACAGGGTTGTGGAGGTCAGATAGGCAGTCGCTCCATGTAAAATACTGGTATTCAGCTACATCCGGTTAGACTGGAAGCTGACCCCAACATAGTTGGGAAAAAGCTAGGCAGAATTTACTTGTAGGTATGTTAAATAAATTAATTTGATATTGTTTGCATTTACCGAAACAGTTTCTACCACTTTCATAATCAAAATCGTTAAATCGAAGACAGGCGTGGACTACCTGCCAAGCATAATATTTTCTCGTATAGTCATCCTCGTAATGGCATCACCAATTTTGATAACAATGTCCAGTGCATAGACTTCACTAAGGTTGACGCTATATAACTGTCACAAAGACAAAATAGACCTAGTCGTTTTATGACAAGTGATATTCAATCTTAGAGTGGTAAAGCAATTAGGAGGTGGACTACTAAGCTATAAATATAATGATCAGGAATGTTAAAGCACTGAAATGAATACTCTTCATCCCTGAGCTACATATTTTGACCTTTATACATTAAGATACTGAACCTTTACATCAAGTATTGAATTACTTACAGATGGCTTCGGCTATATTTCCCGTTCTATATTGAGTTCCGTTTCTGACCGATATAGCACCCATAGCGCGTCTACCAATTTTCATCTGAAAATGAAGTATTAGAATTAATAGGGAACTCATCGTAATAACGAATATTAGTAGTTCAAAAACTATATAATAGGTTTTTATTGTTATTTCCATAGATTTAAATTGCTCGATTTGCCCGTATTTGGCGCATCTAATGATTTAAATCTTTGGGTTTTTTCTCAAATTGCTAAAAGATCGTTGGCAAGGAGTGAGCGATATTGTATAAGCTACTAGACAAACTGTACATTTGCAACTGTATAAACTTGAACTAGTAATGAAATATTCAACGACTAGCTTCTACCCGCGACTTCGTCTGCGGTCCAGGATAAAAAGTAGCTTATGTCCTTACCCGGGTTATGGTCCCCAAATCCGTTTTAGCAGCCATTTTAGTGTACAAGCGTAACAAACAAACAAACTAACTTTTGTATTTATAAAATACAAAAGTAAGTTTGGATGGAATAAGTAAGGATTATCATCAAATAAAATTGTAAACAGTACCGACACCCTATTTGCTTTACACATTTTCAATCATAATCTGAATGATTTTGAAGGATATTGCAAATCCAATGCTTCATAGTTCGCAAAATTTGTCTGCTCAACAACGTAAATATAGCAATGAATGTCAGTGAACTGTCAAAATGAAATCTATTGGTACTGTGTGTTACGCAATTACCCTGCGGGACGCCTAATATGAGACATCGAACTTGAGAACACAAGGACCAACAAAGCCGAACATCTTCTACAACATGATGTGACATATAGACGGCTGGTTAACGTACACGATATCCATATATGTAATTTGATTTGTTCAGTTCCAGATTTGTCGGAGGGTTTGACGTCACCATTTGTATCGCTTAATATGGATGGAGAGGGACCCAAAGAAAAGATGGATGGATTGTGTGAAGAATGATATGAACGAGAAGGTAGTGAATAAAACTTAGGGGCCTTTTTGACCTCGCACAGGTCGTTATTATTTTGTTCGTTTTTAAATGCTCCTTTTTTATTTTATTTTTATATATATATTTTTTTAAATTATTATTACTCTTTGTATTTCCTGGGCGTGTCCCAAATAAAATATTTTTCTTTCTTCTTTCTTTTCTTTATAAGGATCGCAACGACAACTGGTCCTGCGGGACATTGCCTTAATTTTTGGGGCACAAAACCAACGTTGTACGCTTTCAACATACGCAATGTAGACCTTTTAATACTAGTTACAAACTAAGGTGATCAGCAGAAAGAAACTTACTATTATTAAGATTTATCGGCCGATAATTTTCTAGGATATCGAGAATCCTTTCGTCGGTCCGATCAGAAAGAAGACAAGAACTAACTTCTCGTTCATATCATTCTATATGAATGAGAAGGTAGTGAATGACAGCGTGATAGTTGATAGGGGAGAATGGAAGAAGAAAACGTGTTGCACCGACCTCAAGCAACATGGGACAGTGGGTTGGTCATGTGAAAGTTGATTGTACAAAAAACTCACAGCATCTTCATAGTTCGCCAATGGCTCTGTAGTATTTCCAAAAGGTAACAGCAGCAACTGACTGTATGAATGGAAAGACAGGTACATATCGATCTTGTCTGCAATAGACTCTATGAATGTTGATAGGGTCCTTGTTTCTGGCTCCGAGAATGGTCCAGCACCAGCGTAGTGATCTTGTGAAGGATTGGTACTTGAACCTTCAGCTGTCGAAACAAAAGTTATGTTATGGTTTTATTTAGTTCATTGTCATCGTTCAGTTGAAAGACATCCACTTTCGGACAGTGGACATAGGCCTCCTCATACTTCATAGGCCTCTTCAGAATACCAGCGCGGTGGTATTTTTTTTTTTAATATCGCCGTATTATGCTGAGATAGGGGCCTTTTTGACCTCGCACAGGTCGTTATTATTTTGTTAGTTTTTAAATGCTCCTTTTTTATTTTATTTTTATATACAACGTGTAACGTTAAATGCGCAAACCCTCAGACACCCCAACAGATTTTTAATTCTATTGACCTATTTCAGAGAGAAAAAAAAATATTTAAAAAATTGTAAAGGTTTTATGTGCTGTTTTAGTTTTACTGGCAATTCTGATCGTTTCTTGCATCTGCGACGACGCTCTTGTCTTATTCATGGTACTGTATGGAAGATTCGTATTTGCATTGAAATAAAAGCTATTATTATCCCGCGTATGAGAAAATTTAAATTGGTTGAAAACAATTTGTGTTTGTTTACCTATTTTGGCGGGTTTGCGCATGTGATGACTTGACCTAGCAATAAATAGACACGGCAACATTTTTAATGAAGATTTTTTGAAAAATGTGACCTATATTAAAAAGTGGTTCAATTGATTCTGCTCGTTATTCTGATAAAACTATTTTCAGGTTTTGCGCATTTAACGATACACGTTGTATATATATATATATATTAATTATTATTACTGTTTGTATTTCTTGTGCGTGTCCCAAATAAAATATTTTTCTTTCTTTCTTTTCTTTATAAGGATCGCAACGACGACTGGTCAGTGTAGATGTTTTAATACTAGTCACAAACTATCAGCAGAAAGAAACTTATCTCTTATTAAGAACGCGCCCGATATCTATCTAAGGTATCGAGAATCCTTTCGTCGGTCAGATCAGAGAGAAGACAAGTTTTCTGAGTGCCTTGAAGCAAATTTTAAATTACATGATTCATAAAATTATTACGTAAATAATAGGTATATAGGGTGGATTTTTGAGATGGGACAGTAAGTGCATTTACCTTAACCGTTGTAGCTACAGGAAAACGGTCTTAGGAGATTGTCCTTAACTTTTTGAGACATTTTGATCTTCATTCACAGATTTTGAAAAAAAATGTAGTCAGCAAGAAAATGGGCGACATTTATTATTAAATGTCGCAGCATCATACTGAGATAGGAGCCTATTGGCCTCGCACAGGACTTTCCACTTTATTTTAATTTTTACTTTGTTTGTTTTTTCTATTTTTATTTTTAGTGAGTGTGTGTTTAGTTTAATTAAGATCTCCTGTGCTTGTCCCAATAAATACTTCTTCTTTTCTTTTCTTTTTTTTTAAGTTGGAATTTTTTTCCTACCTAAAGTATTGAAAATCTGTGAATACAGATCAAAATGTTTCAAAATGTTAAGGGCAGTCTCCTAAGACCGTTTTCCTGTAGCTACAACGGTTAAGGTAGCTGCCCTTACTTCCCCAACTCAAAAATCCTCCCTGTTTATTGTATAGGTACCAACAAATTCAACCGATTAAAGCCCTCTTCGCCTCTCCTACTTTGCTGTGCCCGAAAGGGTCCACAATGGTCATGTATTTGTAAACCTACCACTTATGTACATATTGTGGCATGCAAATAAATATCAAGTATTGAGTACATATTGCTCATTTTATCTTCGCTTTTACCCAAATCTTATAGATATCCATATTATAATAAAATATTACCGAGCCAGTTATTATTCCAATTTCTGTTCAAGTCAACACCAAATTGATCGCCAATAGGACGCCTGTTTTTACGCCACATTCTATTCTGAAAAGAAAAGGAGACAATCAATAGAACAACTTAATTAAATCTAAACTTTAAATCAAATTACTCAGAACTCAGAAATATCTCGATAAGCCGGCTGGCTTATCTCCAACCCAGCGTTATAATTGCGCAAGCAATATTATCCTGAAGTATGAAACCCGGGTATGTTTACTTGTGCAGTAATAACCGTTACGCATAACCTAGCCTGTATGGCCGGCTGTCAAAAAAAGTAAGTATAAAAAAAAATTTGCTTACTTGGTCATGACTCCATATATAGCCGTCCGGATTCGTGACAGGAAAAATGTACCAATCAAAATCACGAGCAGCTGCTTGAGTCTCTCCATAATCACTAGTAAGTAGCTCATTGGTGATAAAGTTGACTGTAGCTGGTGATATCCATTCCCTTGAATGGATCCCACCTTCCAAAAATATCGCCTGTCTCCCTTCACCATGGGATATCTTCAAACCTTTGATTTCTCGGTCTTCAAATGTGGTACCACCTACTATTTTGGTGACTATGTCAGGGTATGTTTCGGCTAGATCGTCAATCCACGCATTGATGTCTTCTAGGCGATAATAAGTATTCCATGCCATACTTTTAAGGTTGCTTCTAGTATATGTTTGCACCGTTTCTTTGTCTATTGCCCTGTAAACATTATTGAAAGCATTGAAATATGGCAATAATTTAGGTTTATTGGCAAAGCCTTAATTAGGATTCGAACATAAATATTTATGCAACTGATCGGTGTACTTACTCTTGAATATTTGCCAAAGATATATCATAGTCCACTTTATTGGAATTCAAAATATTTTCCAATTCACTTTTGTGTTCGGGACTAGATAGAATGTTCACATATTGTGCAGAAGCAACAGGATCCGTCCAGAAGTCATATCTATGATCATGATCATGTAAATCTTGAAGCAGTTTTATTTGTTCAGCATTGTTTGGGAAAACCTTGTACAAACTATAGTTGTCAAAACGAACTTTTTCACTGAACACATTTGGTAATGTTAAAACTATACCTAGTAACAGAAGTTTTAACATATTTAATTTTGAAGTCAATTTTCGTATCAACTATTATTCTATATCAGTCCAGTCCGGACCAATTTATGAATTATCTGGTCAAGTTGAAGTGGTACTAAAATAATCTATAAACGTTTATTACGTTAGCTGTAATATCCTGATAACGAAATATCTTGCAATAGCATTGGTAGCAGGGCCTATTTACCTAATCGATTAAGATAACGTTCTTATTAATCTAACTATTTACAACTTCACACACGATGTGAATTTAGAGCTCCATGGTATTAAAAACGATCATAAACATTATGTAGGTACATACCTACATGAGAAATGGAACAAAAACTAAAAATATATACAGTCAAGTTTACTCTTGTTAAAGTCGCTATTTTTTCATTTGTCTTGTGTAATATATTTCATCACCACAGCCCTCACAATGGCGAAGGAAAACATCGTTGGGAAACCGGCAAGTCCGAGAGCCAGAACATTTAAAGGTAGTGAGTATGTCACATTTACCAACCCGCACTGGGCCCGTGTGGTGGATGACAGCCCACCCACAGAGAAGAAGCCAGTTTCCCACGAGTTGAAACATTACCTACAGGCTGATCATGCTATGCTCGCAGGAGCATAGCATAATCAGCCTGTAGATAATTTTCCAACATATTACATAATATGTCAGCTAATTATTTACCATAATATATTATGGTAAATGATGTAATTTTATGCTTTGGGTGTCGTAATATTAATTACTTTGGATACTGTTGCATAGAATGAGGAGGAGGAGCTCGTGGCTAAGTAATAACAGACGCACGGGTCGATCCAACAGGTTAAACTACGCTTGATCCGAACATCTTTACATACCGAGACTTCTCCGTGCCTCGGAAAGCACGTTAAGCCGTTGGTTCCGGCTGTCATTCGTGGATCTTTGACAATCATATGGGTCATCAAAAGCCCGAAAGTCTGACAACCAGTCTTACCAAGAGGTATCGTATTACCCAATTACTGGGTTGTGGAGGTCAGATGGGCAGTCGCTCCATGAAAAACACTGGTATTCAACGGCATCCGGTTGGACTGCAAGCCGACCCCAACATGGTTGGGAAAAGGTTAGGCAGATTGACTACTGTATAGAATCAAGTTCTTTTAATTAAACAGACAAAAGAAATAAGCAATACTAAATATAATTAAATAAATAATAAATGAATAGATAGACCTGAATATAAACTAATAATAGAATAAGTGAATGAATGGAAATATAAATAAGTAATAGGATATAAAATAATTCTAACTTAATAACAAGGAAAATGTATAAAGCGCGCTTCCTCTCTCTACTTATTTAAAAAATTGCTGTGCCCGACAGGGTCCGTAATTGTTTCTATTATTATTTATTTTATTTACCACCTGTAATTGTACATTATGGATTGCAATAAATGATTTGAGATTTGAGACAGCTGTGCTCTTGGGGAGTTTGTTGCGCCACGTCTTCTTTCCAGCTAAAGCACTAGGAGTAAGTGAAGGGCGGGCGTTTTGGCGGACTGTCTTATGTAATTTTGACGTGCAAAAAGTGCTGATTCTCACCCTAGTTTGTCATAATAAGTGACTTTGGATTTTGATCTGATTAAATTAAAGGCTAATGGAAATACCTACTGACACGTGCCATAAATTTGAGAGTTTACGTAAATTGCATAACCTTGTGATTATCCCTAATCTTAGATAATTACATTAAGCAGCTAATTATAATAAACCACACTATCGCCAGACTGATTAATATCTTCGCTTATATCAGCTATACTGAGACGTCATCACGATAATTAACGAAAGCAGACTTTAATACCAGATTGTTTTATAGCACTGAAGCCAAGGGCTCTAAAACCTAGGCAATAAATTTATTTATAGTCATATATAATATTCATTGAAGTAAAACATAAAATTAATGGGTTAGTTCACGTTTTGAGTTATTTATTGACTTCGTGAACTATCAGATACCACGAGCGGTGTAAAATAGTCGAGAGGTCGAGAAAATAAAATTGAAACTATAAACGTGGAATAACCTTGTTTATAGAGGTGCCTTGTCGTTTGCAGTGCTAATTAGAGGTCGCATTTGATGTATAGCATAAGAAAGCCGGTTTAATAAAATCACTCTTACTTAGGATTTAAACAAAACTTGTGCAATATGGGTGTACCTAACTAAACAGACAGCTGTGCTGCTGGGGAGTTTGTTGCGCCACTTCTTCTTCCCAGCTAAAGCACTAGGAAGTGGTGAAGGGTGGGCGTTTGAAGGGGACAGTCTTATGTAATATTGACGTTCGAAAAGTGCTGATTCTCAGCCTAGTTTGAATAAATGACTTTAGAATTTTGAATTTTTTGTACACACTATAGTAACATACACACACACACAGTTCTCTCTCTTGGTAATTTTAAACAAGGAATTTTATTGAGCAACTGTCATTTTTTAACGTTATAATAAACCTTCATAAAATTTTAGGATAGGAAATGATCAGAAAAAAATCAAACTACTAACATTACAAAATAAAATTGTATATAAAATCAAAACTTCGTTAGTGGTAACAAAAACCAGTTTAAGCTGGCCTCTTAGTCTATCGGAACTCCGTACCGTGCTAGGCCAGCTCAAAGTCAAAGTGTTATCACTGAAGTACGGCCACCAACTACTATCAATTTACATCATCTACAAAAACAATTTCACAACTACAGCAAGATACAATGCAATTGATAAATTCAATGCACCTGCGCTGTTTACTCTCGCACTATACGGGACCATGTACCCAAATCTCTTGGCTTGATGCACCATCTCAATGACTGAATCCATGGTCTCTTCACCAGTTGGTTTGATCTGATCTGGGGGCAGCAGATGTCCGTAGATTCCTCTGTCTCGAAGCTCGTAGCAGTATGCTAGAGGAACATTCAGGCGTTCTTTTACCCAGTCTATGCTTGTTCCGGTTGCGAAATCTGGAATAGTGAACAGTGAGATATTATTTATTTATTTAACACTTTAAGCACACACATGTAGTGGACTTAATGCCATGGGCATTGTCTATCAGTCAACCTTTGGGTGATGCAGAGACAAACAGTGGTAGGTGCAATATCGAAAATTGTGTAATAAATATTTATTTAAATATAAGGATATACATTACCTATTTAAACTATATATATATATAATATAATATACCTAAATATGAGAACAAATAAATACACACAAATACACGAATATACTAAAACAAATAAGACAAACAATGGGAAAGTTTACTGTTGTGATAATACTGCATATAACAGCTTCTTATGAATGTGCTCGCGAACTTTAACTTTAAAGGATAATATTACAATATCTATAATATATATTTTCTTTACAATCTATACAAAAAAATAATTGAAGTGTCTGTTTGTAATTTCAAAATAATAGCTTTTTACTAAATACATATGAAAGTATATACGGTACAAACAATTTAATTTTTTTTTTTCTGTATGTCTGTCTGTCCGGTCTAATCTCCGAAACAGTTGGACCGATTTTGATGGGACTTTCACTGGCAGATCGCTAATGATATAAGGAGTAAAAAAGAAATAAGGTCTACGCGTGTGAAGCTACGAGCAGCAGCTAGTTACGTTAAATACTGGTATTCAGCTGCATCCAATTAGACTGGAAGCCGACCCCAACATAGTTGGTGAAGTATATGTGAACCTGACATTACTAGAATATCGCATGTGCGTGTATAGCGAACATTATAGAGGGAGTATAGCTCTCGGTGTCGGTCGCCATCTTACTTTTATTTTGTGTTAGCCTGGATCAAGGAATACACGTTATACCGCAACCAGCTTTTTGTTTTGAACCTGTTACACAAATATCACAGTTGGGAACAGGCTCGGGTGAAGAAGATGATGAATGAAAAAAATGTTGATGGAAAGGGCAAAGAGGTATAATAGATGAAAATGAAAGAGGAAATATAGGTATTAGTACTTGTTGAAAGGCCTACGCTGTCCTCTCACACCAATTAACACTGTTATTTGAAAATATTGTAAAAGCCATTTTTTTTTAAAAGAGTAAACGTGGAGTTTCTTGCCGGGTCTTCTACACAGAAATTGACCAATTGAAACCGTGCACCTAGCTTCTGACGATTCATAGGTGCCCTTGTAGGTTTAGAATATGATGAATTTGGATCCAAGTAACATCGAACCAGGACAGGAGATGAATCAGAAGATGAAGAGAAAACAGTGAATAAGGTAATGAAAAATTCTCATATCATTCTATTGAAGCTTCTTTGTTGATAACGAAAATAAAATCATGGTGCGTGGTGTTATAACGTTTCAGAAGGATATTTAAGCTGAATGTTACTTACAAATAGCCTCAGCAATATTTCCGATGGTGTACGGTGTGCCATGACGGAAAGCTAAAGCACCCAAGGTACGCCTTCCAATCTTCATCTGAAATATGAAACATTTGTTTTTCTTTTCTTATTAACTGTTTTGCTTAACAACTCTATCCGCTTATTAATTTATAATTCCGTAAACTGGAACACCCGACCTAAGACAGCGTGATTTCCAACAACGTGTCTATAACAATAAATCTTCAAACTTCTACGATTTCTTTAAAATATTTTTTTAGTATGACTCCGTCTCATATGTACTTTTAACATCCAACTGGTAATCGCTGTTGTCATTATCAAACCCTATCCATGGAGGAAATAAATTGTCAAAGCATTAAACACATCAAAAAGTACGATCAGTTCATCTAAGCCACGTTCAAGGACTGTCAGTGTCAATTCCATAACAATAATGACACTAAAAGCTCTTTAACGCGGCTTAGATATGCTGTTCGCGTTCATTGTCAGTTAAATTCACCCTCAAACTACAGCCTTATGTAAAGCTGCGTCCAGATAATTATGTTCATTTGTCCATACCATACCCCTGTTTCGTATCAGCGTCGCGATAAAAAAACGCAGGACGCCGTATCGCCTTTGAACGGGCGAAAAAACCAACTCGCAATGGATCAGAGCGTACCTGTATCCGTATCGAGACGCCGTACCACCGTACCGTACCGAACGGGCGTCCAAACTAGCGTTCTTGGATCGCGACGCCGATACGAAACGGAGGTACGGTACGGATAAAAGAACATATATTGGACGCAGCTGTATAAGTACTAACACTCTGTCCAGGTCAATGTTAAGAACTACTTACAGCATCATAGTAATTGGCCAAAGGCTCCGTAGTATTTCCAAAAGGCAGAAGAAGAATTTGTCCAGAAGAGTGGAAAGACAAATATAGGTCAATCCTATCAGCCATGTCCCTGATGTAGGCAGATAAGGTCCTGGTCTCAATCTCCGAGAAGGGTCCAGGTCCTGCGAAGACGTTGGAAGACGCGTTCAAGCTGATACTCTCCTCTGTAAATGAAAAATAATATAGCAATTGAAGAAAATGGTAATAGATTATAAAAAAGTGACACAAGAGTACATAAAATATAATATTAGGAGTACCCGTTCCGTTACAGCATTGGTATAGTTAAGCAGTTTTGGGGAATTGTTTAACTTGCCGAGAACTATTGACTTCCATGAGAGCTACGCTCAAAATATTTGACGACTGATCAGACAGCTGTGCTGCTGGGGAGTTTGTTGCGCCAGTTCTTGTTCCCAGCTAAAGCACTAGGAAGTAGTGAAAGGTGGGCGTTTTTGGGGGACTGTCTTACGTAATTTTGACGTTCGTAAAGTGCTGATTCTGAGCCTAGTTTGAGTAAATGACTTTTGAATTTTGAATTTGGATTTATATTAGTGTCACATTAATCGAGACTCGCTAGTTTTTTTGTTGTAGAAAAAATATTGCTCCCTTGAGATTTTATTCACCATAATACAAAACTGTAATGCCTATTATTATAACATAACATAAAATCACGCCTGTATTCCTCGCAGGGTTGGGCAGAGGTGTTCCTATCACAACCACATTTCGCCAGTTATGTTTAAGTCCCATGTAACAGGGGGCGAGCCTATTGCCATCACCCGGACACAAATCCAGACTCCGGGCTGCTATTGAGAAATTCCAGATGGAAAAACCCAATGACAGTTTACCCGACCCGGGAATTGAACCCAGGACCTCATGCTCAGCGTTTACGACCACTAGACCAACGAGGTAGTCACTATTATTATGTAAAATATATAAATTCTATTTTAAGGTTTTAATCACGAAAAGTACAAGCACGTCTAGTTCCTGCTATTAAAAAAAAATAAAACATAATTTTGTTACACAAAAATATTTTTTAACATCTTATTTTATAGCAACTAGGTACACTAAAATGAAATATTCTATTTGCACCTCGCAAAACAATACACAAAAGTTTAACCGCGTGCTCTCTAGATGGCGTTGGCGTCGAATTAGAAGTCGCTATGGTTTCGTTACCGCGGATAATACAAGTACGCTGAGAACAATTTTCTCCGTCAGCCTAAACTGCCTATGGACATAGGCCTCTCCTATTGCTATTTTTGAAAAGTTATTCACACGAAAGTGTTGATAGCTGTGAAATACCTAAAACTTTAACTAATATCTTATCTACGACCACGAAATTGAAGTCAAGATATTGTAAGAACATTAATTAATTGTCATTGAAGGAAAATTAATTGAAAAATAGGTACTCAAAATAAAATTATTGTCAGTATTTCAATAAGTAAACCAATCATAATAATAATTATTATCGTATTCTTTGAAGATTGGTCTACAATAATAATTGCGTTTTCGAATCGATATTTTGTTCAAAGAATATTTTACTTGAGGCCACCTCAATATTATTAAAACACATTATTTGGAACCATCATCTGGGTAATGTTATTTAATTTAATTTAATTATAATTTTAATAATGTAATTTAATTTATTATGATATAATAATTTAACAACAATGCATTGTAATATTGTTATGGGTAAATACCTGAAAAATAAACGATAATAATATCTACTCTTGTGAAAATTAGTCACAAAATACAGCAGTGCCAAGAATTTAATCTGCGGGTGGCGAAATGTGAAACTAAAAAATGTACTGCACTCGATGTATTCATTGAAAATATCCATTACAACTAGCGCCACCATGAACTGCAAAGTTGTATTGGGCATCCTTCAAAGTTATGTAGGTTTAAATCTGTTAAGGAGCCTACACACTGCCACCGGGCAAGCCGCGGTTCGCCCAGTTTACCGCACAAAGAAGTGCCGTTCGGCAAAAGCCGAAAATAAAATAAATTATAATTAAACATTGTTTGTTTAATTATAATATCGGCTGAAATGATGATGATTAATAGGCTCTGCATTATAATTGACATAAGTATTTGTACTGTTTATCGAATGATGACGTTAGCTTGAGAAAAAAAAAGCCTCATTAACTTATTAGATACTTACGTAGCCAATTGTCGTTCCAGTTCCTGTTTAGATCCACGCCAAACTCATTGCCGAATGGACGTCTGTTCTTGCGCCATAGTCTGAACTACAAGGAAGAATAATAAAATTAACATCTCCTTCAATGTTGTCATCGCAGGTGGAACCTTGATGAGGCTGGCACAGGAGCATGGAGAGGGGGACAAATAAAAACTTTTTACAAAAAAACAACTTCATAAAAAAACACTATAAACTGCAAAATAACTTTAATTTCGGAAGTCGGTGGCAAAAACCGAAAATACAAAACCAAAGAGGTTC